>CM047742.1:17688982-18346482 GCA_026225825.1 Pistacia integerrima | reverse complement strand
TTTATCCACCAAAGCTCCTCTACTAGCATCATCAATCATGCTTCTATAAGTGTATAGAAGGCCCTCATAGAAACACTGGATAAGTAGCTGCTCACTGATTTGATGATGGGGGCAGCTTACACATAATTTCTTAAAACGTTCCCAGTATTCATGTAGGGACTCTCCATTGTGAGGTACAAATATTCCCGGCAATGTACCCCGCTTTGACCTCTGTTTGTCATCTTTTTTTCCCGTAAATTTTTTTTTACAAAAATGTCAAACACGGTAATCTGTTAAATTAAACAATATTACCCTTGTTAAAAAATTTAAACCTGATCCAAACGGGCCCTATGGTTTACATGATATAGTAGATAATGTCTTTTGTTGATTAATAAAGATTATTACAAAGAGTCAATTCCACAATAATTTATTGGTTCTAGGGCACCTATTCCAACACTTATTGCCCTCTTCTTCTTCGCCCAACTTCTCATCATTCTCTTCATCAATCAATATAATTTTGTACTGTTTTCCTCCACACCTTTGCCCTAGTGCAAGCTTTGCATCATATGTAAAACATAAACCCCGCTCTTTCTTTCGCTGAATCTCACCATCTGCCAAGTGCTTGAAAGGAAAATTTCGTCGATAAATTGGGTTAAAATTAGAAGATCATTGTATGGGTGTACTATTGCTCTGATAATCAACAACCGAAATGGTGTTGGATTGTCGGTCATCCCATGATCGATGGTTCACCGAAGGTTGGCTTGAGTATCTCAGTTGTTTGCTGAAAAGAGGAAGTCTAGTATGATTTGCTTATGGATTTAAGGATGACTGGACCCTAGACCTGTAATCCATCAACTCGTTTGCTCGACCCGACCCAAACCCAGTGGTATTAAGCCCTCGGCCCAATCCTCTATCTATTGATACAAGCCCACACCTACTTGGCCCTAATAGTTTTCCAAACTTACCTGGTCCAGTCCTTAATTCTTCTAAAGCCCAATTCTTTTCCTCCACTCATTGGGCCAAATCCAAAAGTTGAACTAAAGTTTCAGGTTGGGCCAATTTGATCTCGGCCCGTATTGCTGCCTTAATTCCATTTAGGAAAACACCATTAAAATTTCCTCTTTCTCCTTCACTAGAGGTGTTGTGACTGCTTCAAATTGCTGCCGGTAATCTTTCATAGTCCCTATCTGTTGGATTCCCATTAAAGTCTCGTATGGGCTCCCTTTTTGGGGATCCACTAAATTGGTGAATAAGAGGTAGTTTGAAAGTCGGCCATGTCATCACTGATGCCCTTACTTCTATCCATTGGTAGTAATCTAACTTACGGCCACCGATATCTCCTCGATTGTGCTCTAGGTTGTTAACAATACTTGTTTCCCCCAGACCACCCAAATGTTGATTCCTATTTTCCAATCCATTCAGACCACCCTAATTTTGATTGTTACCTGTCTTTGGAGTCCTTGGCACCTTAGTTGATTTAGCCTTCTCCTCACACCCGATTTTTTCTTCCTTTTTACTTCTCATCCAACCTTGCAATTCTGTCAAACATTCACTGATGGCACCTATATCCACCCCAATCTTTGTTATCTCTCTCTTCACAGTACCTACTCTTGCCCTCCATTCTCATATTAACCATTCCCTAACTTAACTTCGCTCTTATACCAATTTGTTAGAACTCACTCAACCAAATCAAACAATACAATAGTCATATCCAATTAAACGGAAAATTTGAATATAAAGATAAACAAGCAGAAATATCCAAAACTGATGAAGATAGATGTATATATATATTTGATAATGGAAGATGATAACAACTACAGCAAGAAGGAAATCGCCAACTCTAACCCAAAACAGAAAATAAACAACAAAGAAAGACACAAAACAATAATAACCAAGCTGGACTTTGAGCGCTAGCATCCTCCCCAAGTTTTCCCCTACTATTTTCAATACACTTTTTTCTCTCTTTAGTCCTTCGCACTCTCTTTCTCTTTAACCGAATTCTTCTCATATCTCATCTATCACTACCATTTGTCCACTCTACAACTAATTTTAACACCTCACAATCAGCCAAAATTTCCTACCAATATCCCATAATCTACTACTTGGCTCTCTTAGACTTCCTATCGTACACCACTACTCTGATGGTCTCATCAGTATGTCTATATGGAAATTCACTGTATTACAATATCCTTAAGGTCTTTGGATGTGTTTGCTTTGTTCATCTACAATCACACGAGGATTCAAAACTTCAATGTCATTCTCGCTTGTGTTGCTTTCTTGGTTATGGAATTGAGCCTAAAGGGTATAAATGTTATCATCCTATATCTAAATGCTCAAGGATCTCTCGTCATGTAAAATTTTGGGGACATAAGATGTTTTCTAGTCTCTACTCTATCAACTCACCATCTATCAATGCTTCTCCTTTGTTTACTAATCCATCTCTTGACTCTTTTCCTCAAGATGGTGACATTGATACTAAAGTTATGGCTGTACCCCAAGCATCTAAAGAGACTATTGATCCTCCTGATAGTAGCGACATTCAAGTAGGGTACGTGAACCACTATCTCATCTACAGATTATCATTGTTATTATGCTCTTGCTATTTTACATGAACCTCACTATTTTCGTGAGGCTTCTACTAACCCTCTTTGACAAGAAACTACAATGAGCGAGCTTCAAGCTTTAATTGACAGTCATACTTAAGAGCTAGAGAAAATCTATAGTAGGTTGCAAAATAATATAGAATATTAAAACTCGGTATGATGGGTCTATCGAACAATATAAAGCTTGTTTGATTGCAAAATGTTTTACTCAAGAGTATGGTATTGATTATGAAGAAACATTTGCTCTAGTTGCCAAATTGACTACTGTTAGAACTTTACTTGTCATTGCAGCAATTCATCATTAGTCTCTTTCTCAGATGGATGTAAGAAATGCATTCCTTAAGGGATCTTGTTGAAGAAGTATACATGCAGCCTCCTCAAGGATATGACCATCCACCTAATAAAGTTTATCGCTTTTGTCGTGCATTATATGGTCTTAAGCAAACAACTCCATGAGAATGGTTTGCAAAATTTAGCACTACAATGGCAAAAAATGGTTTTGTCTCTAGTGCCTATGACTTAACATTATTTCTTTGCAAAATTGATCAAGGTACTATCATTCTTTTGCTTTATGTTGATGACACACAGGAGATGATTTAAAAGGATTCCAAGATTTCAAAAAGTTTCTTAGTTAGTAATTTGAAATGAAGATCTTGACCTCTTAACTACTACTTGGATCTTCAAGTAACCTCTTCTTCATATGGTTATTACTTGAGTCAAGCCAACTATGCTTTTGACTTTAGTCTCGTGCTGGCCTTACTGATAACAAAGTTGTTAACTCTCCATTAGAACTAACTATCAAACTTCGAGCTACTGATGTGGAGCCTCTTAAGGATGCCATTCTTTATTGTCAATTAGTTGGTAGTGTAATATATCTCACTGTGACTCGTCTAGATATACTATATGCAGTTCATCTAGTCAGCCAATTCATGTCCGCTCCGCGTTCAATACACCTTGCAAGTGTATTGCATATTCTTTAATATGTAAAAGGCACAATATTCCATGGACTTCATTTCTTTGCTCACTCTTCTCTATAACTAGCTACTTTCTCTGAAGCAGATTGGGTTGGTGATCCAATTGATAGACGTTCTACCACAAGTTATTGTTTCCTACTTGAAGAGTCTCTCATTTCTTGGTGACGTAAGAAGCAAACCATTGTGGCCCGACCCAATATTGAAGTAGAGTATAGAACCCTTGCTGATACTACTTCTTAATTGATTTGGTTATGATGGAAACTTCAAGATGTATGAGTCTCCATAATTTCTCCCATACCACTATATCGTGATAACCGAAGTGCAATTCAAATAGCCCACAACGATGTCTTCCATGAGCATGCATGTAGGGTTTTCAATTGAATAAACACAAAATAAAACAAATTTTTTATTCAATGTTAGCCCGATTCCCATGATCAAGATTGATATAATACAATCTATTAATTAAAAACTAATTAATCATACAAGGATTAATTCAATACCAACGTTGGTGGCTCCTTCAAACAGATTCTGATTCCAACTTCGCAAATTGATTCAAGTGTAGAATCAAACAAGACAGTATCTACACAAAAGCAAGACAGGAATCATAAACGAATTAATTGCTAGATTAATTGGTTTGCCCTAAGAGAGAAAATGAAATTGAGAGAAAAATTCTTTTCTCTTTGTAAGATGCGGCGGCTAGGGTTTTGAGTGAGAAAATAATATGAATTATATTCATAAAATCTCATATTCCTTTCTTTATATACTGAGGGATAAAATATCCCTCCTTTAGAATAGAAATATTGCTATTCCTATTTGGAATAGCATTCCAATTAATTATAATCTAAACAAATATATAAATATATATTTATTCATATATTTAATTTTGGTATTTAAATATATTCTATATTAATATTAATGTTTTATATTAATCTTAATATACTTATAATTTTGCTAAATCAATTTCAATATAAATATTGAATATTGGCAACAACCCCGACGAATTTAATCGCACGGAAAAATTACCAAAATACCCGTTTCATCCAAAAGATGAAATTACCCTTCATTTCATTATCCTCCTTAAATTGCTTTTAATGTGTGTGACCCATAGACTCTTTATTATGTTGACAATGACTAGATTCATAATTAAGCATCAACTAATTAGTGATTTGTACACCAATCAAGATTGACCTCTAGCAAAACATCATGATTACCCAACAAATAAAGATTCAGCAAAGTTGCTATCTTTCAACAGTATGGTTATTGTGCAATTCAAATCCCTTCATCATCATTTATCTCATCAAGGTTTAAAGTACAAACATAGTGTCAACTTCAATTGTTTTACCTTGATAAATTTGCATTTGGTTATTGAATCAACGACCAAATAAAATTGGATTTGAGCATTGACTCAATTCCACTGTGACCATAGATTTGTGGTCGTAGTTACTAACTGAATAGCTCAACGAGATAATTTCACCTGTACCCAGGAAAGATGAATCTTGTCGATCCACGATAGCCATTGTGTACTTATAAATGTAACCAACCACTATTGCACTAATTACCCTAAATAGGACTACATTAGGCTAGTGTCAAATTACACCAATATTTACACACGGTGCTTTGGAGATCTCAAGTCCAAGGATTACATGCACCACCATCCATTAGAGGATATATTTCATATACACTGGGGTTACCATCTATATGGAATCATCTAATCGGCCAGTCTAGTGAATTTGTCAATAATAAGCACCCACGCATCGCACTATGTTGTCACCAAACAACCTTTACATGTGAGAACTGTCGCTACCTTTTGATAGGGTCATTAAATGCTAGATAGCCTTACTATATAATCTGTGTCCTTGGTTAGATTAATACTGAGGCTACGGATGATTCTAGAATGACCACTATATATGATCATAGGATCCTCATGATTAAGATTTGAAGTACTTAATTCCCTTGTCATGGTTCAACCCTTCTAAAAACTATTACAAGAGTCTAATATTATTGGCTCTAATGCATCTATCATGACAGTACCAAGCACATTGAAATTGATTGTCACTTTGAACGTTATCATGTTCTCCAAGATACTCTTCATCTCATCTCTATAAGGACTATTGATCAACTAATAGATATTTGAGCAATGTCATGCTTATAACTGAGTCATACAACCAGACAAAAAATAAAGGCTAGAGTAGTTATTTTACATATATTTTTGTAATTTTTATTTGGTTGTATGACTCAGTTGTAAGCAAATCATTATTATAGATATTTTTACCAAAACTCATTCTCCAGGAAGACATCACAGTTTAATTTCAAGCATGGACTTAATAGTCTCAGGACTAAAAGCTAGAGAGTTAGAGATTAAGGTACAGAGAAGAACGGGTAATAATTTGTTTGTTAAGGTAAAAGGGGAATTTAACCAGATGGGCAATACTGCCCAGTCTGATAATGGCTCTAGAAATAAGAAAAAGGGAAAACAAAATCGTAAAACCAAGGGAGAAACCAGGAAGTGTTTCTTCTGTAACAAGTCTGGACATCTAAAAAATAATTGTTATGCATGGCTTAAGAAACAGAAACAAGGGAACACTGAAAGTAACCTAGCAACCTCTAAGTCTAATATAGAAGAATCTGAAGTTCTAACAGTTTCCAAAATTGAAAAGATAAATGATTGGGTGTTGGATTCTGGGTGCTCATTTCTTATGAGCCCCAATAAAGAATGGTTTTAGGACTTTGAGGAGAATAGGTTAGAAACTATGTACATGGGTAATAACAATGCGTGTAAAGTCCTAAGAATAGGCAGTGTAATCCTAAGACTAGACACTGGAAAAACTGTCAAGTTAACTAAGGTTAGGTACATTCCAGAATTAAAGAGAAATCTAATTTCATTAGGTACTTTAGATGAATCTGGATGCTGTTATAAAGCTGAAAATGGGTGCCTTAATGTCTATAAAAATAATAGTGCATTGCTGAAAGGTGTAAAAAGAAATGGACTGTATATTTTGTGTGGAAATTATTACTCTGATTGTTTAAATTCTGCACTATTTTCGACAAACCTAAATGCTACAGAAAAATGGCACTTAAGGCTAGGTCACATGAGCTAGAAGGGCCTTGACATCCTACAAAAGCAAGGCCTATTTGGTAAGGATCCCATTGTACCCCTTGAGTTTTGTGAGACGTGTATCATGTTAGGAAACGACCCGGTTGCGCAGCGGAAAACAAAAGTTTTTACAGCCATGGATCGTTCCTTAGAACCCAAAATCAGGGCACAGAAAATTACAGTTTATGTTTTACATCAAGAATCTGCAGAAAAATAAATCTAAAGTTTAGATTCACACCCACGTCGGAGGCTCCACCAATATTGTCTCTAAACATGTTTGCTACCGATCCAAGTATAGGATCGAACCCACGAAGTCCACACGAAGATAATCACAAAGAACCAAGGAGGGATTTGCTAGATCCTCCTTGGTCTTAAGAAATCAAGAAGAAAACTTTGATTTTGGCACAAACCAAAATGGTGTGGGAGAGCGTTTTTCTTTGCGTTGTGTGTGTTTTCTTTTTCTCTCAAAAGGCAAATTAAAAAAACTTATCAAAAATCACACAAACACTTTTCCTTTTATAGGCAAACTTAGTTGCCCTATTCCCACATGGAATGGGCTTGGGCTCCAACCCAAACACCCCATGTTGCCAAACACTTCCAATTAGATATTTTAATTTAATTCATCATTATCTCAATTAATATTTAATTAACATTTAACAATAATGATGATTTAATTAAATATGTGCAAACACACATTTAAATGTAATTTCACTTATTTAATTTTTTTTCTAACAAATTAAATAAAGGCTACAACCCAAGCAAATTTAATTGCACTGTGAAATTACCAAAATACCTTTTCGTCCAAAAAGATGAAAACGCCCTTCTTTCTTCCTGGCTCTTAAATTATCTTCTATGTGTGTGACCCATAGGCTCCTCATCATACCGTAGTGCATAGTATCGCGATTAACACTAATTAATCGTCTCATTAATACACAGACCAAGATTGGCCCCTAGCAAGGTATGATGGCCACCCGATAGATTCGGATTCAGCAAAGTAGCTACCTGTCAACGATATGGTTACCGTACAATTCGATCCTTTCATCATCTTGTATCTCGACGAGACGAAGGCATAGAAATAGTGTCAACCTCCGGTTACTCTCGATATTATGTATTCGGTTTTTGGACCAATGACTTGTATTATAAACCGGATAGAGCAACAACTCAATCCCACTGTGGCCACAGTTTTAGTGTCATTGTCATATACTGAATTATGCCGTGAGATAACTTCTCCCGTACCCGGGAGTGATGAATCCTCTGTCAATCCACCATAGTCTTCATACACTCCTTGATGCAGCCAATTACCACCGTATTGTGACTCTGAGCAGGCGTGTTAGGCTAGTGTCAAACTGCACCAATCGGTGCACAAGGCGCTCTGGTGATCTCAAGTCTAAGGATCACATGCACCACCATTCGTTAGAGGATTTGTTCCATAGACACTGGGTTATCATCCATATGGAATCCTCTGGTGGGTCAGTCCAGTGAACTTGCTTTGCGGTATATCCGCCTACAACAAGCACCTATGTGTTGCACCAGGTTTTCACCAAACAACCTTGACAAGTGAGATCAGTCACTGCCTTTTGACAAGGTCGTTCAACACTATGATAGCCTTACCGTATTATTTGTGCCCTTACTTCAGAATAATACTGGGGCTACGGACATTTCTAGAATGGCCACCATTTGTGCTCATAGGGTTTTCACTATCAAGATTTGAAACACTTGATACCCTTGTCACGGTTCTACCATTCTAAGGACATATATCAAAACATATTGCAATAATAATGATTTACGCGATATATAATAAAATGCCTTTTATTGATTAATGAACATTATTATAAAGAGTCAATTCTACAATAATTGATTGGCTCTAGGGCATCTACTCTAACAATCTCCCCCTTGCACTACAGCCAATCATTCATGTATTTAATACCAAATGATCTCAAGTGCCTTTCATGCTTCTGCTGCAATAGAGGCTTTTTGTAACACCCAACATTGAGGTACATGATTTAAATTATGTTGTATAGCCCTTAGTTAAATTTTGTTAGAATTATTTTAAGAGAATATGAAAAAAAAAAATGCCTTAAATTTGCATTAAGGGTAAATGTAACGCCCCGCTTGAGGTACGTTGTTATTGTTTCCTCTTTCGCCCTTAATCGAGTTGGTTTTCGTTATTATTGTTTGATTGAGTGTTGTGTTGAATGGTTGCCCTGAAATTGGTTGAAAACAGAAGGATTTGTCTGTGTAGCACGGGGCGAAGAAGAATCTTCGCCGCGGCGAAGAGAGGTTGAAGCCTCGGGGGAAGGCTGCTGGACAGTTTCTTCGCCGCGGCGACAACCCGATTAAATTGTTGATTGAGTTTTAGATATTTTTCTTCCTTAAGGGCAATTTGACCTTTCTACCCCTAATTAGCAGGAAAAGTGGGGAGTTAATTGTAAGGATTTTTCATGGAGAATGTGTTGATATGGGGGGTGAGTTTGTAATGAATCAAAGGATATGGATGGAATTCCCAAAGAAGAATAAGGGCAAAATGGGAATGAATGTGTTAATATTTCATTAAAAGGAATTAGAATCAAAGAACCCCTCATTTTCTTCTTCTCAAACGTGACTCTTCATTTCTTCTCCTCTCAATTTCTCTTTTCTTTTGATCAAGGAATTTCAAGGGGTTTTTGAAGTTATTTGGAGTTGAAAAGCAACCTAAGGCTTCCTAAGGTAAGGATTTCTCCTTAAGTTGTGTGATTTGTGGATTTTAGTTCATTTTGGTTTTTGAGGGTTTTCATTCTTTTGGTTAAGAGTTGAGAGAATAGTCAAGCAAACCAAGTGAAAAGAAGATTTGGTGAAGTCTCTCCATAGCAAGTAAGTAAAACCCAACCCAAGTTGAGATTTATGAATTTTCCTGATTAGGGTTTTGATAGAGATGATGTATGTATGTGATATGCATGTATTATAGCATGTATGAAGGATTAAGTAGAGATTTCTATGCTTTGTGAATGTTATTACCTTGCAAATTTGAGAAATGGGTTGTTGGTTTGGCAAGGTAGTTGAGATGGAATTTAAGGGGTATTATGGAACCCTTTTTGGAAGTGTTTTATTTGACAGGTTATTATGGCTTTGTGAAGGGGTTTTTCCCCATTTTGGATGGTTAGGAAAAGTTTTAGATTCATGGCTATGATAGAGTTTTATAATGCACATGAGTTGTTTGATGAAATGCCTAATAGAGGTTTGAGTGTGAGTAATGAACCTTAATTCTTGCAACATTGCATGTTGGCATTTCATAAGTGCATTAGTAGTGATGAATCATCCATGTGCATTGTTATATGCATTGAAAAGTGACCTAAGAAAGTGTAAGGAAATGGTTTGTGCAATTACCCTATGAGTAGAGAGCTTAGTGGGTAAAATTACTCTAAGGGTAGAGAGCATTGAAAAAATGCTACAATAGAATGAGTTAGAAGAGTAGTATAGTTGGGATGATGCTTTGTGATCATCACCCGACCGTTATGGGAATCGGATTGATGCTTTGTGATCATCATCCGAATAGCCTTAGAGAGATGGGTTGACGCTTTGTGATCGTCACCCAATGAGTAATAGAAATGGGTAGATGCTTTGTGACCACTACCCGATTAGTTAAGAGATATGTAGGTTGATGCTTTGTGATCATCATCCAATGGCTAGTAGAAGCGGGTTGATGCTTTGTGATCATCACCCGATAGTGACTAGAGACGGGTAAATGCTTGGTGATCGTTACCCAGAATTCATGAGGAACGGGTAGGTGCTAGGTGATCTCCACCCGATAGTTAGAGAACCGAGTTGGTGCTTTGTGATCCTCACTCGGTAGTCACTAAGAACGGGTTGGTACTGTGTGAATTCCACCCGATAGCCATAGAGAGTGAGATGGTGCTGTGTGAACGCCATCCGGCCGTACCTCCGGTAAGATGAGGCCATGATGTTATAGAAACAGAAATAGAAACAGAATTAGAAAAGGAAAGAATTAAGAGTCACACACGGGGACAGACAGTTAGAGAGTTTTACTTACTGAGCATTATTTGTGCTCACCCCGTTATTTTCCTTTGTGGATGCAGGTTCTAGGTGATGTTGCGGTTGGAGGGGCGTCGGAGCGCGAGGAGCAATAGCTACACTATTCCCCTATTTTGTCTTTTGAAATGCATTTTTTATAAATGATAACTTTTGTGTATAAAAGGACAATTGAATTGTAATGAAAAGAAGCTTTGTGGGCCCAATTTTCCATTGTTAATTGCATGCATTGTACTAGTTTTCAGTAGGTGTTACAGTAAAATAGTCTTTTCACTCAAAACTAGTTGATTTTGTGGGGAGTGAAAAGAGATAGAAAATCATAGAGAATTCAATAAAAGTGAAGGCATTTTGGTAATTGACTAAGGGACAAAGATGGAATTGCTTTCTAAGGGACAAAGATGGAATTGCTTTCTAAGGGACAAAGATGGAATTTCTAGGAAAGAGTAAGGGCAAAATGGGAAAGTGAGTTTATAAACTAAAATGTTAAGGGTTTGAAACCCTTATTTCGTTCATACCACCCCCACTCCTCCTCCTTTTTCTCTCAAATTTTCATTCACTTTTCCAAGGAATTTGAGGGCTTTTGAGTAGATTTTCATAGGGTTTTGATTCAAGGCATCAAAAGGTAAGGATTCATACTCTTTATCAATGATTTATTTGTGTAAAGGTTAAGTTCTTATGAAGTTTATGCTTAGGGTTAAGAGAAGATTGGAATCCAACAAGAGTAGAGAGTTTAGGAGAGACTACTCAAGCACAAGGTAAGTAAATTCCACTCAAAATCCAACTCAAGCTAAAATTTAAGAATTCAAGTGAGTAGAGATTTATTTTAAATATGCATATGTTGTGATTATTGAGAAATTGAGATGAGATGTATGATGTATTATGCTTATTGTTGGATATATTTGAATATGAGAAGTATATGTGATGATTTGATGATGGGTTGAAATTGGAAGAATTGGAGAAATTTTTTTTGGGAGTGTGTTTGCCATGTAGGTATGTGATGCTACAAGAGAGTTTTTCTCTCATTTTGGATGGTTTGAGAAATAAATAGAATGATAATTGAATTAGAGTTTGTTTGTGCACAACTAATGTTTGATGAAATGCCTAAGTGAAAACATGTTACCAAACTGCCCTGTCACAGCCGTGACTTTCTAGGTGATTTTTGGGCATCTTACAGATCGAACTGGGTTTAGACCAAAACATAAAAGTTGTAGCTCTGTCTCTAAGCTTTAAAACGAGACCAAAATCGTATCAATCCGATGTGTATAACTCAAGTTATGTCTTCTTGAGTGTGACCTGTGCAGAATGACTATCTTGATGCAATATTGCATTTGTGTATTTCATAAGTGCATTAAGTAAGAAACTTTAAGCATGAACCATACTTATGCATTAATTGTGCATTAAGAAGTAGTTTGAGAAAGAGTAAAGAACTTTGTGAATGAGCTACTCTAAAAGTAAAGAGAATGAGAAAAATCTAAGAATGGGTTGGTGCTTTGTGAACTCCACCCGGCCGTGCCTCCGGTAAGATGAGGCCGTGACATTCAAGTGAGAAAGAAAGAGAAAATATGAGAAAGAAGAGAGAGAATGAGTAGAAGTCACAAAGAGTGGGTGGGTGCTTTGTGATCTCCACTCAGCCGTGCCTCCGTAAGATGAAATTTGTGACATACAACGAAAGTTAATAGAAAAGAGAGCTATGTGAAAGAGAAACAGAAACGAGAAAAGAAAATAAATGAGAGGAGAAGAGTGTAAGGAAAGAATTAAGAGAAAGGGAGTTACGGGGATAGACGAGTAGAGGATTTACTTACTGAGCATTATTTTGTGCTCACCCCGTTGTTTATCTTTGTGTTTGCAGGATCTAGGTGAGGACGCGGTCGGATGGGCGTTGGCAAGCGAGGAGCAATAGCTACAATCTCCCTCCTTGTTTTTTGATAACTTTTACAAATGATACCTTACTTTGTATAAAGAATGATTATATGTATTAGAAGAAAATTTCGGGCCCATTTACTTTTGCTAATATAAATGCATTTTATTTTATGTATTTCTATGAGTAACCTAGTATGAAGCAGTTATTACACTTTTTTAGTGGATCTGCGAGATTATCGTCGTATGCACTTTACTAATCGCACGTCTTTCCTCTCAACTATCTCTCGATGAGATGGAAACGTCACGAGTATGTGTTTGGACTTCTGATGAGGATTGTGGTTCCTTCCCTGGCTTGAGCAATTGCTCCATTGTTGTCACAATAGATGTCTATAGGATCAACAATCGTAGGAACCACACCAAGTTTAGTAATGAACTTCTTAATCCAGACTGCCTCCTTGGCCGCATCTAACAATGCAATATACTCAACCTCTATTGTAGAGTCCGCTACAGTGCTTTGCTTAGAGCTTTTCCAGCTCACTGCACTGCTGTTGAGACAAAATACAAACTCTGATTGTGATCGATAATCATCTTTGTCAGTTTGGAAACTAGCATCACTATATCCTCTTACAGTGAGCTCATATTCCCTTCCATAAACCAAGAACATATCTTTCGTCCTCTTCAGGTACTTAAGAATATTCTTGACAGCCATCTAGTGACGCTCACCTGGATCCGATTGATATCTACTATAAGTGCTTAAAGCACATGAGACATCAATCCGAGTACATAGGATGGCATACATGATGGATCCAATTACTGATGCATATGGGATCCTCTTCATCCTATCTCTCTCATTTTGTGTTTTAGGACACAATTCCTTAGAGAGATAAACACCATGTGACATAGGAAGAAATCCCTTCTTGGATTCTTCCATACTGAATCTTTTCAGTACCTTGTCAATATACGCACTCTGACTTAGGCCAAGCAACCTACGTGATCTGTCACGATAGATCTTTATACCCAAGATGTAGGCTGCTTCTCCTAAGTCCTTCATGGAGAAGCACTTAGATAACCAAGTCTTTACCGACTGCAAGTTCGGTATATCATTCCCGATCAGAAGTATGTCATCGACATACAACACTAGGAATGCTACTGCGCTCCCACTCACCTTCTTGTAAACACAAGGCTCATCTTCGTTCTTGATAAAACTGAATTCTTTTACAATTTCATCAAAACGAATGTTCCAACTCCTTGAAGCTTGCTTGAGTCCATAAATGGATCTCTGCAACTTGCATACCTTATTAGCTTGACTATCAAGAACGAAACCATTGGGTTGTGTCATATACACATCCTCCTCAAGGTTTCTGTTTAGGAAAGCAGTTTTGACATCCATTTGCCAAATCTCATAGTCATGATATGTAGTTATTGCAAGCATAATTCGGATGGATTTAATCATGGCAACCGGTGAAAAGGTTTCTTCATAGTCAATGGCATGAATTTGTTTGAAACCTTTGGCAACCAGCCGTGCTTTATAAGTATGCATGTTGCCATCCATGTCGGTCTTCTTCTTGAAGACCCATTTACACCCTATGGGTTTTACCTTTTCAGGTGGTTCCACCAGAGACCACACTTGGTTCTGGTACATGGAGTCCATCTCAGATTTCATGGCTTCAAGCCATTTAACGGAATCTGGATCCGATATAGCGTCTTCGTAGGTTTTGGGTTCATCATCTTGGTAGACTAGTACGTCACCATGTTGAGTCATGAGATAACCGTATCTCTTGGGCCCATGGCATACTCTCCCAAATCTATGTAGCTCATGTGCTACCTGAGGTGGTTCACTTTGTTCCACAAGTTGTGGAGTAACCTCCTCATGATGTTCAACCACTTCCTGTGGCACATCATCTCGTCCTTCGTCTAGTATATCCTATGGTTCAAGAACTTCATCGAGTTCTACTTTTCTCCCACTAGTACTTTTTAGAATATATTCATTTTCTAGGAAGACACCAGATCGAGCAACAAAAATTTTGTGCTCTTCTAGGTGGTAGAAATAGTATCCTTTGGATACCCCATAAATATACATTTACAGGATTTTAGGCCCAGCTTGTTCGAAGTCAATTTCTTAACATAAGCTTCCGCAACCCCAAATCCTTAGATAAGACAAGTTGGGCTTTCGCCCACTCCATAGCTCATATGGAATCTTATCTCTAGACTTTGGACGGCACACGGTTCAAAACGTGAGTCGTAGTCTCAGAGGCATAACCCCAGAACGATGCAAGTAAATCACTAAAACTCATCATGGACCTAACCATGTCAAGTAAGGTCCTGTTCCTCTTTTCTAACACTCCATTGTGTTAGGGTGTATAAGGAGGGGTGAGTTGTGATACTATCCCACATTCCTTCAGGTATTCCGAAAACCCTAAGCTTAAGTATTCACCTCCGATTCGACCGAAGAGCTTTAATACTTTTGCCCAACATATTTTGTACTTCATTCTTGAATTCCTTGAATTTATCAAAGGCTTCAAATTTATGTCTCATAAGGTAGACATAGCCATATCTACTGAAATCATCAGTAAATGTGATGAAGTATGAATATCCACCTTTGGCTTCAATTGTTAGTGGACCACATACATCACTATGGATGATGCCTAACAGCTCAGTAGTCCTTTCACTTTGTCCTGTGAAAGGAGACTTGGTCATCTTGCCTAACAGGCATGACTCGCATACCTCAAATGACTCAAAGTCAAAAGGGTCCAAAATCCATCCCTTTGAAGTTTTGCTATGCGAGTCTTATTAACATGACACAATCTACAGTGCCAGAGATATGTTTGGTTTTGATTGCTATGTTTAGCTTTCTTGGTTTCAATGTTGAGAATATCTTTATTGTTTAAATCAAGAACATATAATCCATTATATAACCTTGCAATTCCAAATAGAATGCCATTCAAACTAAAGGACAACAATCCATTAGATATTTCAAAATGATACCCTATATTATCCAAAATGGATACTAAAATAATATTTCTAGAAATAAAAGGTACGTGATAACAGTTATGTAGTTCCAACAACAAGCCCGTAGGCAAAGATAAATAGTAAGTCCTTACAGCCAATGTAGCCACATGTGCTCCATTTCCAACTCGTAGGTTCACCTCTCCCTTAGCGAGCACTCTACTCTACCTTAGTCCCTGCACATCAGTACAAATGTGAGTACCACATCCTATGTCAATGACCCAAGATGTTGAGGGAGAGAAATTAATCTCAATCATATAAATACCTAAAGTTGTAGCCTCTGACTTCTTCTTGCTTGCGAGGAAAGCCTTGTAGTGTTTCCTCTAGTGGCCAAGCTTGCCACAAAAGAAGCAGACTACCTTTCCCTTCCCTATGCCACTCCAGGACCGAGAGCAACTTGTCCTTTGGGCTTGGGCTTGGAAGGCAGGTTTGGCCTTGGCCTTACCCTTACCCTTACCCTTACCGTTGCCCTTTGCTTTACTGGCAGCAACCAGTAAAACAGGCTTGGACTTTTTCAAGTCCTACTCTGCAGTCCTAAGCATGTTCAAGAGTTCTGACAGGGTTTTCTCCATCATGTTCATATTGAAATTCATTATGAACGGAGCATAAGAGTCAAGCAAGGATTGCAGAATTAAATCCATTTGTAATTCTACATCCAAGCCACATCCTAAAGTCTCAAGCGTCTCTATGTGCTCGATCATCTTGAGCACATGAGGACCAACTTGGGCTCCCTCAGTCAGACGACTCCCAAATAGTGCTTTCGACACCTTGTACCTCTCATGTCGAGCATTTGTTTCAAATAGCTCCTTGAGGTGTAGAATAATGGAAGAAGGATCCATATTCTCATGCTACTTTTGCAGCATAGGTGTCATCGATGCTAACATCAAGCATTGAACGCTATCAGCATCATCAAGGAACTTTTGATAAGTATCCTTAACTTCCTGAGTGGCATCAAGATCAGCCTCAGCCATGTATGGCTTTTCAAGGATATACAATTTCTTTTCTGACTTGAGTATAATCCGAAGATTACGATACCAGTTTGAGAAATTGGATCCATCCAACCTGTTTTCTTTCTCGATTATCGGTCGCAGGTTCATAATGCTCATTTTGGTGAATCTACAATTGCAGAAAAGATAAAGTTATTATAAAGTTCATTATTATTTAATATGGTCTTTTATTAAACGATGCTCCCACTATTTTACTCAAGCCAATAGCCTTCACTATTAACTCAGGAAAGCCTGTTGGCTTTCCTAGTGGACCGAGATCCCATCCTGCCCATTTCAAACATTGGCTTTGGCGAACAAGCCAAAATGAGTTGATTAGGTAGGCCAACAAACTTAATCTACACCAGTTGATAGGTCCCACTATCAACCTCAAATGTGAAAAAGCCAACAAGCCAATCACACAATCCAATGGCTCCAACCATTGTCCTCAAGTGTGATTCTCAGTATCAGTAGAGTGGAAACTACATGTCACCACGTTTTCATAATATGTGTACTGCTCTACTATGTCTATGACGCATTTATCAACCTTCGCTTTGGCGAACAAGCAAAACCATCATTTTAAGTCGACCCATCACCATTAAGGAAAACTCCAATGAATTTTAACCTCCCACTGGTAGAAGTGTACCCTTCGCTTTGGCGAACAAGGTTTCGACGAACAGTGGTTTGATTAAAACCATGGTGATGGAAGGCTTTTCGTGACTTAATATAGTTTAGTTGAGGGTTTGTTATTTAATGACTCATCAGATTATTATCTTTGTTAGAATGACATTGTTTGGCATGTTATTCAACATTCAACCTTAGCATGCATTCTAAGCAAAAATTTAAACGTGTCAGTACATGGCCCAACTAAAACCGATTTCCTCGAGCCTAGAGGAGTCGGTGGGTCACCTAAGGGTCCTGTAATAAAAACTTGAGTCTTCAAGTATGATCGTCTCTTCCTTTATCCGTCTTCAAGTACATTACAAAAGCATCATTCTAAATTTATTATAAAATTAATCTAAAACTAATTTTACATCAACAAATTTAGAAACCTCGATTTACATTCGAGGGGAATAAGATGAGAAAAGAATGTACATCGAGAAGAGGAGAGAATGAAGGACACTGAGACCTATTTAAAAATATTACAACCATACATACCCAAAATAATTTAAAACATTCACCCTTAGGTCTAAAGCTCATGTACCGGGCACCATGCAATATACAAACAAGTATATAGCATATATTTCAAAAACAATCAATTTTTGAATTGGGTGGGTTATATAATAATTACTCTCTTAAATGTGCAGAATGATCATTGGCTTTTTAGGTTATTAAAACTGCAGTTCGGTCCTGTTCAAAAACACAAATTGGGGCAGCAGACACGTCATCGCGGCAAAGGTTTTATCTTCGCCGCGGCGAAACCTGGAAATCCCCAATTATGAACAGTTCGCTTTTTTTGCAGTTTTTGTGTAAAAACACGAATCCAAATCAAATCAAACGCACACACGTTCAACCAGGATATTAACCAACCAATATAACATTCATCAACACATTATTAAACCAATTTATCAATTGATTCATTCAATCTATAGTAGATTTACAAATTTTCATATTTAACAAAAACTAGGGTTTTCATGGCAGATTCATCAAGGCAACATGTTATCAACAAATACATGTAATCAACCATTCATAAAAACTGTAAAATCTAGTACCCGAGCTCGATACCCTTTGTTAGGAAACGACCCGATTGCGCAGCGGAAAACAAAAGTTTTTACAACCATGGATCGTTCCTTAGAACCCAAAATTAGGGCACAGAAAATTACAGTTTATGTTTTACATCAAGAATCTGCAGAAAAATAAATCTAAAGTTTAGATTCATACCCACGTCGGAGGCTCCACCAATATTGTCTCTGAACGTGTTTGCTACCGATCCAAGTATAGGATTGAACCCACGAAGTCCACACGAAGATAATTACAAAGAACCAAGGAGGGATTTGCTAGATCCTCCTTGGTCTTAAGAAATCAAGAAGAAAACTTTGATTTTGGCACAAACCAAAATGGTGTGGGAGAGTGTTTTTCTTTGTGTTGTGTGTGTTTTCTTTTTCTCTCAAAAGGCAAATTAAAAAAACTTATCAAAAATCACACAAACACTTTTCCTTTTATAGGCAAACTTAGTTGCCCTATTCCCACATGGAATGGGCTTGGGCTCCAACCCAAACACCCCATGTTGCCAAACACTCCCAATTAGATATTTTAATTTAATTCATCATTATCTCAATTAATATTTAATTAACATTTAACAATAATGATGATTTAATTAAATATGTGCAAACACACATTTAAATGTAATTTCACTTATTTAATTTTTTTTCTAACAAATTAAATAAAGGCTACAATCCAAGCAAATTTAATTGCACTGTGAAATTACCAAAATACCCTTTCGTCCAAAAAGATGAAAACACCCTTCTTTCTTCCTGGCTCTTAAATTATCTTCTATGTGTGTGACCCATAGGTTTCTCATCATACCGGCAGTGTATAGTATCGCGATTAACACTAATTAATCGTCTTATTAATACACAAACCAAGATTAGCCCCTAGCAAGGTATGATGGCCACCGATAGATTCGGATTCAGCAAAGTAGCTACCTGTCAACGATATGGTTACTGTACAATTCGATCCTTTCATCATCTTGTATCTCGACGAGACGAAGGCATAGAAATAGTGTCAACCTCTGGTTACTCTCGATATTATGTATTCAATTTCTGGACCAATGACCTGTATTATAAATCGGATAGAGCAACAACTTAATCCCACTGTGGCCACAGTTTTAATGTCATTGTCATATACTGGATTGTGCCGTGAGATAACTTCTCCCGTACCCGGGAGTGATGAATCCTCTGTCAATCCACAATAGTCTTGATACACTCCTTGATGCAGCTAATTACCACCGTACTGACAGCTCTGAACAAAACTGCATTAGGCTAGTGTCAAACTGCACCAATTGGTGCATAAGGCGCTCCGGTGATCTCAAGTCTAAGGATCACATGCACTACCATTCGTTAGAGGATTTGTTCCATAGACACTGGGTTATCATCCATATGGAATCCTCTGGTGGGTCAGTCCAGTGAACTTGTTGCGGTATATCTGCCTATAGCAAGCACCCATGTGTTGCACCAGGTTGTCACCAAACAACCTTGACAAGTGAGATATCATCGCCTTTTGCAGAGGGTCGTTCAACACTATAATAGCCTTACCGTATTATCATGCCCTTACTTCAGAATAATACTGGGGCTACGGACATTTCTAGAATGGCCACCATTTGTGCTCATAGGGTTTTCACTATCAAGATTTGAAACACTTGATACCCTCGTCACGGTTCTATCATTCTAAGGACATATATCAAAACATATTGCAATAACAGTGATTTACGCGATATATAATAAAATGTCTTTTATTGATTAATGAACATTATTATAAAGAGTCAATTCTACAATAATTGATTGGAACTAGGGCATCTACTCTAACATATCATGGGTAAGCAACACAGGCTGAGTTTCTATAAGGGAACTCACTTGGCTGCCAACTGTTTAGAATATTTGCATGACGACTTGTGGGGACCTGAAAGGGTAAAATCACATGGGGGTAGTAACTACTTTCTGTCCATAGTAGATGATTACAGTAGGAAGGTGTGGGTTTTCTTACTTAGGACTAAGGATGAAGTATTGGGTAAGTTTAAGAGTTGGAAGGTTCTTGTAGAGAACCAAATTGACAAAAAGGTTAAAACACTTAGGACAGACAATGGCTTAGAGTTCTGTAACCTGGAATTTGACGCTTATTGCACTGAACATGGCATTCTAAGACATAGAACAGTTAGGAAAACCCTTCAGCAGAATGGGGTTGCTGAAAGAATGAATAGGACCCTCTTAGAGAAGGTGAGATGCCTTCTCTTTACATCTAGCCTACCAAAGTCTTTTTGGGGAGAAGCCCTTAACACCGTTGCCCACCTTATTAACAGAAGTCCCTCAAGTGCCATCAGTTTTATGTGTCTAGAGGAAAAGTGGAGTAATAGGAAACCTAGCCTAGGATACTTGAGGACCTTTGGATGTGTTGCTTATGTCCATAACAGTGAAGGGAAGTTAGAGCCTAGGTCCCTTAGGTGTGTCTTCTTAGGTTATCAAGAGGGAACCAAAGGGTATAGACTTTGGGAGAGGAGTGCCCCTGGAGTTAGAAAAATAATCAGTAGGGATGTAATTTTTAATGAGAATGTATTTCCTTGCAAAACTACTAACTCTGATACAGGTTCAACTAGCAACAAATCTATGAATCAGGATCAACCTGAGAGAGTCCAAATTGAGGTGGAGCCTGTTGTAACGCAACCTGATTTGGAGCAACAAGAAGCTGAAGTCCAATACCAACTAGCCAAGGATATAAGTAGGAGAGAAATCAAGCCACCAACAAGATACTCCTACACTGATTTGATTTACACAGCCCTGGTGGCAGGGGCTCAAGTCCAGAGGATGAACAGAGCAGTGCATGAAGAAACAAATGGATCCAAAGACAAAGAAAAATTGCAAGCTGTAATGGAGGAAGAGATGCTATCCCTAAAGGTAAATGGAACCTGGTCTTTGGTTCCAAATCCCAAAGACCAGAAACTGACTGAATGCATATGGTTATTCAAGCTTAAAGAAGATATGGACTTTTCTGACCCTCTTAGGTATAAGGCTAGGTCGGTAGCCAAAGGCTACACACAGCAGGAGGGAATAAACTTTAATGAGATATTCTCCCCTGTTGTGAAATACAAGACCATTAGGCTCATGTTAGCCACTGTTTCCCATAAGGATTTAGAGTTAGAACAACTTGATGTTAAGACCGTATTCTTGCATGGGAACTTAGAAAAAAGGATTTACATGAGACAGCCCATAGGTTTTGTAGATAGAAACCTATCCAACCATGTATGCCTACTTTACAAATCCTTATATGGACTGAAACAGTCCCCTAGGCAGTGGCATAAGCGTTTTGATGCTTTTATTCTTAACATTGGCTTCAATAGAAGCAAATATGATAGTTGTTTCTATTATGCTCTATATGATGACATGCCTTTTATATTTACTGTTGTATGTTGATGACATACTTTGAATTTGCAAGTCTAAGCCTATGATAGAAGAGTTAAAGAAAAATTGAACTCTGAATTTGGTATGAAGGATTTAGGATGTGCTAAACGGATTCTAGGCATGGTAATAGATAGAAACAGAAAGGACTATGAGTTAAAAGTCCATCAGAAGTCTTACCTGGAAAAATTAGTGTCTAGATTTGGCATGGCAGGATCTAAAACTGTGAATGCCTCCTTTGGCTGGACATTTTATGTTAAGTAAATCACAATGCCCCAAAGATGATGCTGATTTAATCAAAATGGAAAATATCCCTTATGCAAATGTAGCTGGGTCAGTAATGTATGTCATGATTAGCACCAGACCAGACCTTTCTTTTGCAATTTCCCTCTTAAGCAGATTTATGTCAAATCCTAGTTTTGAGCATTGGCTTGCTCTTAAATGGCTTCTTAGATACATTAATAGTTCTGTGCATGTTGGCTTGGAATATGGAAAAAGATATGACTCACTTGATCTTGTAGGATTCGTAGATTCTGACTTTGCAGGTGACAAGGATTCAAGGAAATCAACCACTACATACGTGTTCACCTTAGGTGGAAACTATGTAAGCTGGAAGTCCCAGCTTCAGCCAATTGTTGCTCTATCCACAATTGAGGCAGAGTATATGGCTGTGACAGACGTTCAAAGAAGCTCTCTGGCTCCAAGGGTTATTGTCAGAAGTTAAACTACTAGAGGGTGTTGTCACTATCTATTCTGACAGCCAGAGTGCCATACATTTGAGCAAGAATCCCGTATACCACGAGAGGACCAAACATGTTGATGTTAAATACCATTTTGTGAGGAAGCTGGTGAACAAAGGGGTAATCATTCTGAAAAAGGTGCCAACTGACAACCCTACAGATATAGGAACAAAAGTGGTGTCTCCAACCAAGTTCAAGCACTACTTGAACCTGCTGCATGTTGAGTAAGCTGTAGCAATAGAGCTATGATGAGTAATTTGTGGATGAACTACACTGATAAGGTATCTGATCAGGTAATGTGTTGAAGCTTCAAGGTGGAGTCTGTTAAGTGAAGCTCCAATACGCTGATGTTTTAAGAAGGTGTTAAGTGACAGATCTCAGCCATTAATCTCAGCTTAATCCAACGATGGAAATTAGCCCAGATGGTCAACCTATTTAAAGCTGAAATTCTCTGTAGAAATAAGATTGGAAACTCACTCTCTCTCTCTCTCTCGTTTTCGTCAGTGCTGGGTGCTTAGTATTGATTCCTTCAAGTTGTAATCATGTCACAGTTTTTGTTAGAATTGTGGGTAGAAGAAGCTGTATATTCTTCTAGTCTAGACGTTTGTTTAAGTTGTCTTGGTTGTGTTGATTATGGGTAGATTGAGGGTTTGTGTGAGAGGAGAGATTTGGGGGTTATTGAGATTTCTTGTTGTAATCTATAACGAATTCAATCCTTATAGTGCAAAGGGTCTCAAATTACTTTGAGCTCAACGTGGATGTAGTTTATTCCATTGGAATAAATGAACCACGGTAAATCTTGGCCGTCTTTTATGTGTTTTTCTTGTTCTTGGTTGATTTGTGCAGTGGATCTGTGTGTTGTTTGTGTTTGATAGATGAACAAGTTAGGTTGGTGTTTGATTGAAAATTAACATAAACTCTTCTCCAATGCAAATTTTTTTTTTTTTAATCCTGATGTTATCCTTGAAAAGTACTCTGAAATTCTCTAAATTTTTCCTTTGTTTTTGTTAGGTTTCTATGCTTAGGTAAGTTTAAAAATACCTTCATTCAAAGTTCCTAGAATGTGTCCTTGCTCTTTATATTTGGTTACGTAGCTGATGTATGAAGCTTGTTGAGTTTTTTCAACCGAAGTACGTCTTCATTGCTATACCTTGAGAGGAGCTCAAGACTAAAGCTCAAGACTGACCAGGTGGTTTGGTGTACTTGGAGCTAGCTATGGTAGTACGTAGTTTGACCAAATGGTAGAGATTGAAGCGTTGCAGAATAGGGGGTGTTCTTGCAACTGAGGCTTAATCTTTGGCTT
Organism: Pistacia integerrima; assembly: GCA_026225825.1. Classification (NCBI taxonomy): domain Eukaryota; kingdom Viridiplantae; phylum Streptophyta; class Magnoliopsida; order Sapindales; family Anacardiaceae; genus Pistacia; species Pistacia integerrima. The sequence goes on along the minus strand of CM047742.1, from coordinate 18,322,806 downwards.
TGTAATTAAATTGAAAAGTATATCTTAGTGGATTAGCTTTATTCTAGACTTGGTCCTATGGATGTAGGCATTTTGTCGAATCATGTAAAAACCTGGTGTTGTTTACTTTGGTTCATTTTGATTGTTTTATATTTATGTTAAAAAGACTCTTAAAATCAATTTAGCAACCCTTTCCGCTTAGGTTTAATTCACTTGGTAAAGGAATTAAAACTATCAAAGACTTAACTTCTTTACAAATAACCATCACCACTTTGTAAGTATCAACAAATGAACTATAACTAAGCCTTGTAATACAAAATGCAAACGTTGCTCATACAAATTCAATGGTGGAATCGCCTTGAATTCTCTCATTGTTGGATTCCAAAGCACGAGACGCGTTTTATTCCTAATAGCAAGAAGTAACAAACCGTTACAAGAACCTAACAAATCGGCTTGAGAATCATCAGAAGATCGTACTCCTCGCAAAGGGTTAAAAATCCGACATAGACATTTATCAGTTTGAGAAATAACAAAAGATTGTGGTACATTTATAGGAATATGGAGCTCTAATTAATTGTTCACTAAGGGATGTTCTTGAAGGGAGGTTATATAAAAAATAATAGGGACGAGTTAAAAATCTTTTTTCAAGGAGTGAATGGATTGGAGAGATTTTTTGAGTGGTTGGATACTTGAGATGTGTTGTGGTAAATTTGTGGGCTGAAATAAGTGAAAAACCGTGATTTGTTAACACACTTGAACCACAATAGAGATTTTGGTGGTAGTCTGAGAAGGATGTCTCGGACGAAATGGTCAGGAAAGTGGAGCTCCATGATGCGTTGAAGGAGAAACGCAATAGGCTTCTTGGAAATTATTTATAAGAATCTTTTGGTAAACAATTGGGATGAACTGTAATTTGTAAATAGAATAAAAATCTAAGGAAAACAAGTTGGACTCTTATATGGGTACAAGCAACTCCTATTATGCCACCTAATTTTCCCACTTAGTCCACGTAGTTGTTCTTTTTTGATTTAGTCAAATAGGCAATATTTTCTCAAGTTGTTGAGATATATTGTTAGCTTAGCTACACTTTTAATTAGGCAATAATCCCTTAGATATGTTGAGGAAATCTTGCTGTCAATTATTTTACTTTATGTATTTAAACATGGCCTTGGATATTAATAAACATCAGAAAAATTCAAATCCTAGAGTTCATTTGTGGAGGATAGAGTATCCTGGAAATAAACCCAAATCTAATCCTTCATCTTTCTTGTTTGAGGACATACCAAAGTGGTATCAGAGCCATCGTATTAGAGACATCCTTTATTTTTCTTGTTTGAGGACACACCATAGTGGTATCAGAGCCACCGTATCCTGCTTTCATGGCAGAGCAAGATCTTCCCCGTACTCGCTATTGCAAGCTTTCTGAAGTGGTAGCCCATCATGCTGCTTCCTTACAACGTCTAGAGGAAAGCTCCAATAACACAGAATCTTCCCTAAATGATGTTCAACGACAACTCGCTTCTATCATTATCGCTCTAGAGAGACTTTCAAAGGCCCCTCACCCTGAGCAACCAAAATATCCCTCTTCTTCATCCACTCACAATTTGTTGTTTGTCGAAGATAATCATCGACAACCAATAACCCCAAAAATTGATCTCTATAAGTATGTTGGTACTAAGGATCCTTCAGGATGGATATTACTAGCAAATTAATTGTTCCTCTTATACTGAATTCCCGCTCACCAAAGGCTTCTTTATGGATTTTTCTATCTAAAAGGCGAAGCACTATCTTATTTCAAGTATCTCCAACATGCAGGCGAATTGTCTGACTAGGCATCCTTGGTTCAGTCTCTAGAAAAAGGTTCGGCCCCACTGAATATGAAGATCTTGAGGATGAAATTACTAAGTTACATCAAACCTCTATTGTTAAGGCGTAACGTGTTGAAGGACTTCCAGATAGATTCCTTGCTCGTACCTTCGTCAATAGAATACAAGATGATATTAAAGGGATGGTAAAACTACTTCGTCCTACGTCCTTGAAAGGAGCAATTGGCCTAGCTCGTCTCTAAGAGAAACACCATTGTAAGGACCGAAGAAGCTTTTCAACTCCCAATAAGCCCACTACATTTTATGCCACTACACCACCAGGCCATCACCTTCTCTCAAGACTCAACGACTTCTCAACTCCTAATAAGCCCACTACATTGAGATGAAAGCTAGGATTGACAAAGGCTTGTGCTATTATTGTGATGACAAATTCAGGCTAGGACACAAATGCAAGACACATACTTTATTCTTTTTGAAGGGGCAAGAAGATAATGATATGGGTTGTTCAGATGATGATAGCCTAGTTAGTTCACCCCCAGAAATTTCACTCCATGCCATTTCAAGTGTACAAATGCCACAAACTATGCGAGTTACAGGCATCGTTGCTAACCGCTCTGTTTTATTTTAATTGACTCAAGCAGTACCCACAATTTCATGGATCCTTTGATTGCTAAAAAAGCCAACCTACCCATTTCTCAAACCACCAACTTCACTGTTATGGTAGCCAATGGGGATAAACTATCTAGTGAAGGTAAATGCAAAAACACAAAGCTTTCTGTTCAAGGCATTCCTATAGTTACATATTTTTATCTTCTTTTGGGTGGGTGTGACATTGTACTTGGAATCTTTTGGCTTCAAACACTAGGGCCTATTGTTTGAGATTTTTCCCGTCTGAGCATGAAATTTTCTTTGAAGGGTAATTCATAAACCCTCACAAGAGCTACTGCTAAAGACATATCTATCTTAGATTGTCATTCCCTTGAGAAGCCTTCCAAAAGAGGAGTCATTGTTAGTTTATGCTCCATCCAAGAACATGACACCTATCCAATCCACACCCACTACTTCAAAAGGTCCTAAATGATTTCCATGATGTTTTCTCCCTTTCAATGGGCCTTCCTCCTAACCGAACCTATAATCATAAAATCCCACTTCTTAAAGGAGCTCAACCTACAAATGTTGCGACCATACCATTACCCACATTTTCAAAAAGCTAAAATTGAGAAACTTGCCAAAGAGTTGCTTCACGATGGTGTTATTCAGCCTAGCCAGAGCTTATACTCATATCCAATCCTTTTGGTGTGAAAAACATATAGAAGTTGGCGAATGTTTGTTGATTACAAGACATTTAATAATGTCACAATCAAAGATCACCTTCCTATATCGGTGGTGGATGAGCTTCTTAATGAATTACATGGATCAACAATCTTTTCAAAATTGGATCTTCGATCATGCTACCATCAAATTTGAGTTGCACTAGAGGATGTTCACAAGACTGCCTTCTGCACCCACTACAGACATTACGAGTTTCTTGTCATACCTTTCGGTTTGTCAAATGCTTCATCTATTTTTCATATGTTAGAGTAGGTGCCCTAGAGCCAATCAATTATTGTAGAATTGACTCTTTGTAATAATGTTCATTGATCAATAAAAGACATTTTATTCTATATCGTGTAAATTATCATTGTATGTATTGATATATGTCCTTAGAATGGTAGAACTATGACAAAGGTATCAAGTGTTTCAAATCTTGATAGTGTGAACCCTATGAGCACATATGGTGGCCATTTTAGGAACGTCCATCGCCCTAGTATTATTCTGAAGTAAGGGCACAGATAATACGGTAAGGCTATCATAGTGTTGAACGACCCTGTCGAAAGGCAGTGATTGATCTCACTTGTCAAGATTGTTTGGTGACAACCTGGTGCAACACATAGGTGCTTGCTGTAGGCAAGTTCACTAGACTGACCCATCAGAGGATTCCATATGGATGGTAACCCTAGTGTCTATGGAACAAATCCTCTAACGAATGGTGGTGCATGTGATCCTTAGACTTGAGATCACCGAAGCGCCTTGTGCACCAATTGGTGTAGTTTGACACTAGCCCAACATAGTTCTATTCAGAGCTGTCAATACGGTAGTGATTGGCTGCATCAAGGAGTGTATCAAGACTATGGTGGATCGACAGAGGATTCATCACTCCCGGGCGGGGGAAGTTATCTCACGGCCCAATTCAGTAAATGACAATGACACTAAAACTGTGGCCACAATGGAATTGAGTTGTTGCTTGCTGCATTTTACTACAACATGCAAATATAGCAAGTGCACTAGTCGCACAAAGTAATAAAGTGATGAGTGAGTATCGCTCCCATGAGGATTGGTTGTTAATCTCTGATTTTCCTAATTGTTTTCAAGTTGGAGAAGCCAAATTTGTTTGGATTTATGGGAGATTAAAATTTAAACTAAAAACAAAATTTGCTAAGTATTAAAAACTAATTAATGCAAGCAAGATTTAAAACAAGAGTAATATCAATTTAAACAAACGGTTAGGGTTTGACTTCATTCGGACTCTATGGATTAATTCTACAAATTATGCTACTTTTTCACTCACATGCACGGATTGTAAATCGAATTCCCTAAGTTGTAAAACATACCTTCTCAGGCTATGAATTCCTACTTTTCCCTATCAATCTTCCACACCCAACAAATTGAAGATTAACAAATCCAAGTTCATTAAGCTAATGGAATCCTAGATTGATTTCCTTGTTTCTCAAATCTATCTCTAGCATTTAAAATAACAATGGTGATTACCCAAGAGGCTCAATATGATTCATTTCTCAATCTCATCATGTTCAATAAGTAAAATCAATAAAAATCAGAATAATCACACAAACTATGCAGTAGAGTATGAAAGTAACAATAATCAATTGATTAATCTATAGAAATCCGAATTACATCAAAACCCTAACCCAAAATAGGTTAGTTCATAACTAAATTAAAACAATTAGCAAGAAAAAACAGTAAACATAGCATTCAACATATTGAAACAAATAGAAAAGAGTAGAGTGTTAGAGTAGATGCCCTAGAGCTAATTAATTATTGTAGAATTGACTCTTTGTAATAATGTTCATTAATCAATAAAAAGGCATTTTATACTATATCGCGTAAATCATTATTATTGCAATATGTATTGATATATGTCCTTAGAATGGTAGAACCGTGACGAGGGTATCAAGTGTTTCAAATCTTGATAGTGAGAACCCTATGAGCACATATGGTGGCCATTCTAGAAACATTCGTAGCCCCAGTATTATTCTAAAGTAAGGGCATAGATAATACGGTAAGGCTATCATAGTGTTGAATGACCTTGTCGAAAGGCAGTGGCTGATCTCACTTGTCAAGGTTGTTTGGTGACAACCTGGTGCAACACATGGGTGTTTGCTGTAGGCGATTATACCGCAGCAAGTTCACTAGACTAACCCACCAGAGGATTCCATAAGGATGGTAACCCCAGTGTCTATGGAACAAATCCTCTAACTAATGGTGGTGCATGTGATCCTTAGACTTGAGATCACCGGAGCGCCTTGTGCACCAATTGGTGCAGTTTGACACTAGCCTAACGCAGTTCTTTTCAGAGCTGTCAATATGGTGGTGATTGGCTGCATCGAGGAATGTATCAAGACTATGGTGGATTGACAGAGGATTCATCACTCCTGAGTACGGGAGAAGTTATCTCACGGCGCAATTCAGTACATGGCGATGACACTAAAACTGTGGCCACAGTGGGATTAAGTTGTTACTTTATCCGGATTATAATACAGGTCATTGGTCCAGAAACTGAATACATAATATCAAGAGTAATCGAAGGTTGACACTATTTCTATGCCTTTGTCTTGTAGAGATAACGAATGATGAAAGGATCGAATTGTACGGTAACCATATCGTTGATAGGTAGCTACTTTGCTGAATCCGAATCTATCGGGTGGCCATGATGCCTTGCTAGGGGCCAATCTTGGTCTGTGTATGAGTGAGATAATTAATTGGTTTTAATCGCGATACTATACACTACCGGTATGATAAGGAGCCTATGGGTCACACACATAGAAGATAATTTAAGACTCAAGAAGAAACAAGGGCGTTTTCGTCTTTTTGGGCGAAAGGGTATTTTGGTAATTTCACAGTGCAATTAAATTTGCTAAGGTCGTAGCCTTTATTTAATTTGTTAGAAAAATTAAATAAGTGAAATTCCGTTTAAATATATGTTCGCATATATTCAAATAAATTATCATTATTGTTAAATGTTAATATATATATTAAATATATATTAATTGATTTTAATTGAGATAATGATGAATTAAATTAAAAATATCTAAATGGGAGTGTTTAACAAATTTGGGGGTGTTTGGGTTGGAGCCCAAGCCCATTCCATATGGGAATAGGGCAACTAAAATAACAACTATAAAAGAAAAAGGTTTTAGTTGAAAATAACAAAGTGTGTTATTTTGGTTATTCCATTTTTCATTGAAAGAGAAAACCTCCTGCCCCAACACACTCTCCCACGCCAGTTTCACTGTTTGATTGAAAATCAAACTTTTCCCTTTTGTTCTTCTTGATTTCTTAAGGCCAAGGAGGATCTAGCAAATCTCTCATTGGTTCTTGTTGATTGTCTTCGTGTGGACCTCTATGGTTCGATCCTACACTTGGATCGGTAGCAAACACGTTCAGAGACAATATTGGTGGAGCCTCCAAACGTGGGTATGGTTTCTCAAACCTTGAACTAATTTTTTGCAGATTTGATTATTTTATACAATCTGTGATTTTTGTACCCGGATCTTGGTTCTAAGGAACGATCCATAGAGTTTATGTTTTTATTTTCCGCTGCGTAACTGGGTCGTTTACTAACATAGAGATCTCCCCTAGTTGAAGAATCCCCAAGGTTAAAGCTCAAATCTTCTCTCCAAATGTAAAAACTACTCTAAACCAAACAAAAACCAAACGAACCTCTCCCAAAATGGCAAGGTTTTTCTTATATAGTTCCCCCAAAAATCTAAAACTTTTCCTAAAATAAAACTGTGCGTTTTGGAGAAAACAAAATTTTCCAGACTTCGCCGCGGTGAAGAAAGAATCTCGCTGCGGCGACGAACTAAAGTGAATCTCGTGCCTAGCTTCGTTCGCCGCGGAAGAACAAACTTCGCCGTGGCGAACCTTCCTGGAAAATTTTGAATTTATAGAATTGTCCTCCGCTTGCTTCCTTGCTTGAATCTTCGATCTTCAATGCTTTCCCATGGGAACAAGCTTCATAGTGCTTCACTCCGCTTCAAAACTTTCCCAAATTCTGAGATTCGCTTACTCCTGGGTCCAAAAACTCCAATTCACTCATTATTTGCTAAAAATGCATGTTTCGGCCCGAAACATAAAATATATAGAATTAAGTAGCAATTCAGGCATAAATGAACTAAGAATTATCTAAAAGCCGACCAAAAAGCCTAAATAAAACAATATAATCCTCGGATTATCAAATACCCCCAAACTAAAGACATGTGATGCGTTGTTACTACAACATGCAATGATAGCAAGTGCACTAGTCGCACAAAGTAATAGAGTGATGAGTGAGTATCGTTCCCAGAAGGATTGATTATTAAGCACTAATTTTCCTAAGTGTTTTTCAAGTTGGAGAAACCGAAATTGTTTGGATTAATGGGAGATTAGAAAATAAACTAAAAACAAAACTTACTAAATATTAAAAACTAATTAATGAAAGAAAGAATTTAAAGCAAGAGTAATATCAATTTAACAAAAGGTTAAGGTTTTGACTTCATTCAGACTCTATGGATGAATTTTACGGATTATGCTATTTTCACACTCACATGCCAAGATTGTAAATTGAATTCTCTAAGTTGTCAAACATACCTTCTCAGGCTATGAATTCCTACTTTTCCCTATTAAACTTCTGCACCCAACAAATTGAAGAATAATAGATCAAGTTCATTAAGCTAATGGAATCTTAGATTGATTTCATTGATTCTCAAATCTATCTCTAGCATTCAATACTACAATGGTGATTACCCAAGAAGCTCAACATGATTCATTTCTCAATCTCATCATATTCATCAAATAAAATCAATAAAAACAGAATAACCACACAATATGTGCAATAGAATATAAAAATAACAATAATCAAATGATTAACCCATAGAAATTCGAGTTACATCAAAACCCTAACCCAAAATGAGTTAGTTCATAACTAGATTAACATAAACAGCAAGAAAAACAATAAATCCAGAAATCAACATATTGAATTGCAGAGAAAAGAGTAGAGATCTCCCCTAGTTGAAGATTCCACAAGATTCAAGCTCAAATCTTCTCCCAAATGTAAAAGTTATTCAATACTCAACAAAAACCAGACAAACCTAGACGAACCCCCCTCAAAATGGCAAGGTTTTTCTTATATAGCTCGCCCAAAAGACCTAAAACTTTCCTAAAATAAAACTGTGCGTTTTGGAGAAAACTAAAATTCGCAGACTTCGCTGCGGCGAAGAAAGAATTTCGCCGCAGCGACGAGGAACGAGGTAAAATGGACTCTCATGCTTAACTTCTTTTGCCGCGGCGAAGAATATCATGAAGAATTCTGAAATTACAGAATTGCCCTCCACTTGCTTCTTTACTTGAATCTTTGATCTTCGATGCTCTCCCATGGGAACAAGCTTCATAGTGCTTCACTCTGCTTTAGAACTCTCCAAATTCTGAGATCCGCTTACTTCAGGGTCCAGAAACTCCAATTCGCTCATTATTTGTTCAAAATGTCCATTTTGGCCTGCAACACAAAATGTATAGAATTAAGTAGCAATTCAGGCATAAATGAACTAAGAAGTATCTAAAATCCGGCCAAAAAGCCTAATTAAAACAGTATAATTCTCGGATTATCAACATGCTTGTCCTCGAGCATCAAGTACAAAACAAAAAGAAAGAAAAACAATCAAACAACCAAAAACACAAAACAACAAAACTGAAAATGATAAGACACAAATTTGACTCAAACTCAACACAATAATTGCCTAGAATTTATACAAATCTCAATAATTGTTGAAAAATTATTACTAGAAAATGTTCAACACTCCAAGAAGTTATAAGTTGCATCAACTATCTTTCTCTATTGGTTCCCCGGGTAGGTGATCCCCACTTCAGTCCACAATCCAACTTCCCGGATTATTTTATGCAGAAATGCAAAGTTTATCAAATGGCGGCAGACTCCATAAGCCTAAGTATCGAACTACTCTCCACTAATGAGGATTAGACATCACTAAAGATCAACAAGTCTTTACAGGCTTGTAACGTTAGGCCCGGTTAGTGGGCTTCAAAGAAAAGGAACGGATAAACTAAACAAGAGAACTCGGTTTCCTTTAAGCAAACATCACGACTTAACTCAACTCCCACTTTCTTCCTTAACCACCACTTAAGAAATCAACCAATTAATAACCCTCAATCATGTGCACTTCTCATTTTTGCTACTGCAATGCAATTCTCAAAATTATTATTATTATTTTTTTTTTAAAATAACAATAAAATTGAGGTTAATTACCCCTCTTATTCTTCTTGCCCTTCTCACGACCCCCAAACTATTCTTTTAGTTCATTCACACATACTACAAGAAATATATTATATTGTGACAAAATTAATTTTGTCAAATGTTATTTTGTCACAAGTAATATAAGTATTATGACAAAATAAAGAAACATCACATTAAGTATGACAAAGAGAATATATAGTGACTAAAAAAAATATTGTCAAAATATTTTATCACAATAAAGAAACCCATAAGAAATATAGTGAAGAAAAACATTTTTATCATAATATTTCGTGACAAATTTTTTGCGCCAAATTTTGACGCATAGGTAAATTGTTTATTGTGACAAACATATTTTGTCATAATACATTTTTGTCACTAAATTTAGTTATATATGCTATACCTACAAATTATTTTTTCATAAAAAGAATTTATTTATTATTACAAAAAAAATTTGTCATAATATATGCTAAAATAGTGGTATTAATGACAAAATATTTGAGTTAAAATTTAAGCACCAAAATATTATGTTTATTATGACAAACATAGCTATCATAAAAAACTTTTGTCACTATATTTAATAATACATGCTATAATTACAAACTAATTTGTCACAAAAGAATCATTTATTATTACCAAAAAAAATTAAAAAAAAATTCTCATTTATAAATGTTAAAATCAAGGTATTAATGACAAAATATTTTAGTCAAATAAAATGTGATATTTTCTGACAAAAATTTGCCAAAAAAACTCATTCATAATTTTAGCATACATGTCACTAAAAAATAAAAAATAAAAACTCATTAACATATAGGATCAAGTACGAGGTCAAGGGCTAGAAAATTTGGTTGGCATCAGGGGGTGACAGGGGCAGGTCGAGTTTTGCTATATCTAGGTAGATCAAAGAAATTTGTTAAAATAAATTACCAACAAATTAGCGATGAAAAAGAAAACCATGTTTGTAAAATCGTAGCAACACATTTCAATTTGTTGCAAATATTTGTTCCCAAATTTCAATTCCTAATTAGTTGCTAAATTATTACTTTTATTTTTTATTTTTTATTTTTTGAAAAGGCCAAAAAATTGTAAAAAAATACAAAATCATTAATAATTTTATAAATGTAAATACGATGTACCATTTTTTGCTTTAATGATACAAGAATACAAATCAAATTCAAACTGAATAAAATTACACAATAAAATTCATAAACTGCTAATGCATACTCTACTTACAACTTGTATTAGCAGCAAACAAAGGTCAATCCGTAGAGACTAGTTAAGCATATTACCTAACTTAAGATCATAGCAAATGAATGAAAAATGGGTGGGGTGGAGTTAGAGCCGGCGGTGGGCTGTACCATGCCTAAAAATTCAAGGCTCATCATGTCATGGGCCGTGTCGTGTCAAGGCTTGCAAAAATTCATGCCCCATTGTGCTGTGCTAGCCCACCAAATTTGAAGGCCCCCAGTACAGCCCGCTATATATTGTGTCGTGTCTTGGACCGTGTCGTGGGTCTACCAGCCCACGTTCTTTGTAAAAATATTTAATTTTAATATTTATAAATTATGATAATTTCGATTTATTATTATAAAAATATTTTCTATATTATATTTAGTGACATTTTGTATTTATATTAATTAAAAAATATATAATCACTATGAAATATAATAAAATAACGAGACATTGAAATATAATTGAATTTCAACCCTTTTTATTATTTATAATTATAAATTATAAATACAAATTTATAAATTAGGATTAGTAATTATACATTTTCATTTTTATTAATTTTTAAATTCTTAAAATCTTAAAATCTTTGAATATATCTGCAACAAAAACACTTCTCTTACAAAGCTCAATACAAAGTAGGTTTTACAAAATGACGTGGTAGGTTACGTGGCAATGTTACATCATTTAACACGTCATCACTTATCACGTCATCATTAAATATTTATTTTTTTATTTCTCCTTCTCTGTTTTTTTATTTACTTTATCATTTCAATATTTCAATATTTCAATCTTGTTCTCCGTCGCTTTCTCTTTCGCTCTCGTCTCTGGTTCTCCATCGCTCTTTTCATCTCCATCTCTCTTCTCCATTGCTCTGTTCTCCTATCAGCTCTTTATCTCATTCGGTCAATTTTCCTATCAGCTCTTCATCTCCATCACTCTCTTCATCTCCATCGCGCTCTTTCGCGCTCTTCTCCCCGTTGACAAACCAAACCCTAACCCTAACCACTGAAATCATAGAGAGTCGAGCGCTGTCATCTCTCTCGTCTCTGGTTCTCCAAGTATGAACAACATGCAATTCATTATGTTCTTGCTGTTTTTCTGGGTTATTGCTTGTTTTGGTTGTTGTTGCGGCTGTTCATACTTGGTGTAGTGTTTTGGTTGTTGTTGACTGTTTTCCTGATTGGCTGCTATGAGAATGGGTGAAGTGGTTTTGAGTAGTGAAGAAGCAATGGCAATGGAAATGGAGTTGGAGACAGAGAAGAACGAGACTAAGAAGGATGGCTCGTCTGAGGTGGTTAGGTGGGAAAGATTTCTGCCGAGGATGGTTCTTAGAGTTCTATTGGTAGAAGCAAATGATTCTGCACGTCATATTATCTTTGTTCCTCTTAGAAAATGCAGTTACACAGGTATTACTTTAGTGCTTCTCATCTTATTCTTTACTCATTTTCATTTTATTTTTAGTTCTTCTTTTGTTTTTTCCTTAGTGGAATTTGTTTTCTGGCGATTCCCATAAAGTGCCAAAATTTATATCTTTTCCCTGTAAGTTTCTTTCAATAATATACCCACTATAAATATAAAACTATTGAACTAAAATTTTTTTTTTTTTTTAATGTATTTCAGGAGTGCTTGAATGGAGAGTTTATTAGAGTTGGTCCCAATTCAAAGTTTTCTCCAGTGGCTGGATATCATTGGTATGTCGTCTTTCTGTTCACGTTTAGTTCGTCCGTAGTTGTTAATTAATCAATTGATGTATTTTGCTAATTCCCTTTTGTTGCTCATTGTGCAGGTTTGATGGAGACGGGTGTGTGGATATCTGATTTATTACAATGGAATTGAATGCTTTATGCTATAATAATTTAAGTTTTCCAGTTTTCATCAATTTTGAACTACAATAACTCTGTGTTTTATGGCATTGTTATATTTTGTTGCTAAAGTTTCCTGTATTTTTAAATAGTAGACATTTGATTTCTTGCTTTAGTTAAGTGCAGTGTATATAGTTAGATATGATTTTGTGAATTTGCAGCATGGTTCATGGTGTGCGCATCAAGGATGGAAGGGCAACTTATGTTTCTCGTTTTGTAAAGACATCACGTCTTAAACAGGAAGAATTTTTTGGAGGAGCTAAATTTACAAAGGTATTGCTTGCTTGATTTGAATGAGCACAGCTATTAAATTGTGTTTGTTATCATTTTAATCTTTGCTTGAGAATTGCCTTTCAGGAAGTTTAGAAAAGTGAATTTACCATGTACCTTTTGAGAACTTCTACTTCTTGTAAAATCCTGAATTTATTGGAGGTAATGACATAACTTACCATAAAATTTGCTTGAATGGAGCTGTATATGGATGAAGGGGCTTGTGCATTTGGATAATGTATCACAGTGGTAAATCTTTTTTAAGAGCTCATAAGGGTTCATAATTATTTTGTTTATATTCCCATTTAGTTTCTTAGTTACATCATTGACTCATTCATGTTAACTTTTCTACAGCTTGATGACTGTAGTTTATGAAAGAAGATTTTTTCCTCTGGAGTTATCAACGTTCTGTTTCTGGGTTTTTTTTCAGATTGGAGACCTAAAGGGGCTCTTTGGATTATTCATGGCTTACACGAAAATGCTGAGAGAGAACTTTAATGTATTGGACTTGCCATATGGATTTGGAGGAGGTAGGTTGTTGAGTCCTATTCTGCTAATGAAATGCAAAAATGTCCACAGCTGAATGATTATACACTTATGTTGGGTGAGCTCTGCAACATATTTTCTCCGTTATAAGTGTAGTTGTTAGCATCTGATCCGTGAAAACCAAGCATCATGAGGATTGTTGATGAGCATTTCTGAGTAGTGATAATGCTTACTATTAATGTTCATCCTGTTGTACTGTTATTTTTGATGTTTCATGTAGTTGGATGAACATGTTTGTTTGCTTCCTTGTAATAAGATAACATTGTGAATTCATGGTTGTTACCTTAGAAAAGCGTCCGCATGTGATTGTTTTTAGATGGTTTTTATGCGTGGTTGTGTTTATAACTATTTAAGCAGATTGTTGATGATTAGCGTGGAACCAGACAAGAAGTTCCACAGTTTTACACAGCCTTATAGAGCCCATCTATATTTTATCAGCTTAAACGAATTGAACTACAGATCAGAAATAATAAGATAAAAGAAGGGATGTAAAGTTAATCAGAGAAAGATATGTACATATATATAGTACATGGATAATACAAATATTGTTTGTTGGACAAAAAATGATTGGCTTAATGGAAGGCAGCAGTATCGAACGAGGAGGTGCCCTTCATGACACAAAATAATGGACTTGAAAGGAACCTTAACTCGCTGCACTACATAGTGTTACAGGCCTAAAGCATTCTCCAACGTGAAGTAAGGTCTTCGACAATATCTCTGTTATAGCTGTCCCAACCTTTCCTGTAAAGCAAGAAGACAACCGAAACTTAAGCATTAGAGTTTCGTAAAATATGAATCAGAATAGTAATGCAAAAGAATCCTAATCTTGTTAGAAGAGGAATGAAATCGTCAGCAATGACATGCAAGTTTAGGAAACATGAATTTGTTCATAAAGATTATCATACCTGAATTAATTTCAATTCCAAAGCGGCATAAAAGTAACAAAATCAAAGTTTTATACCTAAGATATTAAAATTGAATAGTATAATAGTTTCAATCGGCACGAAAAGAGCATAACTTCACATTCAGGAACTCTCCAGGCTGAAAATCCATGATCTGCATGCAAGGATATTATACCTAGTTGCAGCAAAACCAAATAAAAGGACTTTAACATCAAACTTTTTTAACCACTAAATAGGCATTTACAATTAGAAAACGTAAATACAAAGATTGTTAGCCAAGAAGTAAATTATGGCTCACATGGATATTAAAGTCGTAAGGCATTGATGCAGGAAGAAGCTTCCTCAACTGAAAAACCTGTCAATAAGTACAGAAAAACTTTTTTCTATCAAAGCAGTTATTACCAACATCAGAAGATTAGAGTAAATATCTCCTAAACTCACCTCCTCAAGAGTTTCAAGAAGAGGCTGCTTGTCTATTGAACCAACAATCTGCTCAGTTATATGAGTTTCAATAAGTCATAACAGGCCCGAGCTTCAGCACAGCAGACAAACACAACAGAAACAAAAATGCAACTTACAAGCTATAAATCCATCAAATTCTCCCAAAACCAAACTTCTACAAAACAAAACCTTTGTACATACATCAAAAAAGGTACAGTATTCAAGGTGCAGCAAAAACAGATATCAAAGGACACTAATCACGTATTGAAATCCCACATGCTTCGACATTCGACAATGCTGCAATTATATAACAAAAGCCATGTTATCTATCAATAAATAGAATAAAATTAAGAAAATAATCAACAAAATTGATAATTACTAAATTTTTACCTTCAACTTTTTTATCCTTTTGTTGTTTTCGCAATTTCTTCTTTTTTATTTTACAAAGAATTTGTTCAACCTTCGACTGCTTTCTTTTTAATGGAGGACGACCTTTGTCATGACAACTGTGGATGAGAATATTACAATTCCCTTCTTTGGAAGTATCATCAACACTTTCACAATTCATTCTACTATTAGCTGACATGTTTTTTGTTTTACCATTCTTGCCAACACCTTCATTCGACATCAATTTTTTCTTAAGATCATTGATCACTTCTATCACCATATTACAATCATCCTTACTGTTTGATGCTAAGTCTGCTACAGTAGAAAATAAATTAGACAAGTGATCAAATCGTTGTCTTTCAAGATTGATGCTCCAATTATTATAACTTATTTTAACCCTGGTGTGACATCTGTTTATATTTTTCCTCCATCGCCTTAAAATGTACTTTTCTGGTACATGAGAAATTTCCTTGTGAATCAACACCACAATTGCATGTCGACATAAGATTCCTTTAAACTTAAACAACTGACAATTGCAACGAACATCACAAGTTGTTTCGTTAAAACATACCACAAAAGGGACACGACGATGAGTCTCTCCAACATGAACATCTTCTTTTATTATAAATTCCATATAGGAATCATTCTCTTTGAAAGAAGATATTTCACAATAGAGCTTAGCAGTAAGCTCTTGTTGAAACTCTTTGAATTTCGCAATGGTATATGCATCTTGAAATTGTTTCTCAATACCATAACTGCTTATGCAAGGGATCCATGATTTGAAAGATTTAAAATTAGCCTCCGTTTCTTTCTCCACTTTATCACGCAATGCATTCTCATATTGTTCCACAAATTGTTTTAAGGTGGTTTTTGAATTAACATATCCATCAAAGAATGCATGCATACTTTCACTACGTTGAGTGGTAGACATACCTGCCCAAAAAGTATCTTTTACAAATGCTGGCACCCAACGTCGTCTTTCATTATACAATCCAAGTAACCATTCATTGGCCTGAAGGTTATGTTCTTCAATGAACCTATTCCAGCATTATTCAAACTCCTCATGTGTCAATGAATCATACACTGCATTTTTTAAAGAAAACTTCATAGAATCATATTGGGTATAACCTTTTAACTTTTCAGGCAATTTCTTCATTATATGCCACAAACACCATCTATGTCGTGTACCCGGAACACGATCTCAATCGCATTTTGCATTGCCTTATCTTAATCAGTGATTATTGCCTTTGGAGCACAATTCATCATACATGCAAGCCAAGATTTAAAAAGCCATACAAATGTTTTTGTGCCCTCGTTAGAGATTAACCCACAACCAAATAATGTTGAATGTCCATGATGATCAACACCAACAAAAGCCGCAAACGACATATCATACTTATTGGTCAAATATGTAGTGTCGAATGTCACAACATCACCGAATTCTTTAAATGCAGCCCTACTTCTTGCATCCACCCATAGAACATTCTTTAATCGACCCTCTTCATCTAAATCCATTATGTATCCATTATGTAGAAGAAATTTGATTTCTCATTTTGCATTTTCAAAAAATATTTTTGAATTGCAGAAGCATCTCCAACACCAAATCGTAGCCTCCTAACTTTTTCAATGTAGTTTCTACAATCTTTCTGTAGAAAAGGCAAATTCTCAGGACCACCAGCTTCTACTACAAAGGAATTGAAATTTTTATTGGGTCTAATCCCTCCCATATCAAGTTTACTTGAGTTTCCTTTTGACGTATGGTTTTATTATTCGATTGGCCTCAAAAATCTAGTTTTGCTAGATCACCGAAAGTTGATGGTTATGCCCACTTCATGTAGTTTTGGTTGACCACCACCTTCTACTACAAAGGAATTGAAATTTTTATCGGGTCTAATCCTCATCTATCGCTTACTTCTGTGATTTCCTTTTGACGTATGGTTTTATTATTCGATTGGCCTTGAAAAATCTAGTTTTGCTAGGACTGCTGAGTTGATGGTTATGATCAAGGACAACTGAACTTATTTGCCAACTTCCATCGAAACGTAAAAGCCGCACCAATCAAGCCTTACAATCAGTTTTCGTCACCGGATGCATTTTAAAAGCATTTCTAGAGATACATGTCGACTTCCCACTACAAGCACAAGAAAGTGTTGCATATTTCAACTTTCCATCATCTCCTTTGTTTGAAGATCTTATAATAGCTTCAAAACCCATTTTATTCCCATAGCTTCTATAGTATTGGAAAAGTCTATCAAATGAATCAAAATTCATTCCAGGCTTAAGCTCCAATTCCTCTTCTACATTTCTTGCATTTTCTATTTCTTCCTAATTAGATATTATAATAGCCAGAATTAGAATATAATAATACTTAACAAAAAGGTAGAAATAATACCATAAAAAAATTATTATATTAATCAATAAAAAGAGATTACAAAGAAAATTACCTCAACGGCATTGAATTGAGAAGAAGAGTTCTCTGATTTAGTTTTGCTGCATTCTTCCATCTTTAGTATTATGATGTTAACAGATTACCCTAAATAAAATACGAAAAAACAAAAATTCTATGTTATAAATATGTAAAATTCATTCAATTAAAAAATTATAATATTAGTACTTCATTGATCTTCTAGAGCAAAACCACATTCAACCCAATTCCTAGAGCAAAAGTAATTTCAGTTTCTAAAACATTCTACCCACTGCCACCACTTTAAACATCGCTGCACCACCACATTTTTAGATGTTTGAAATTGATTCATGGCTGTGTAAAACTGTGGAACTTCTTGTCTGGTTCCATGCTAATCATCAACAATCTGCTTAAATAGTTATAAACACAACCACGCATAAAAACCATCTAAAAACAATCACATGCGGACGCTTTTCTAAGGTAACAACCATGAATTCACAATGTTATCTTATTACAAGGAAGCAAACAAACATGTTCATCCAACTACATGAAGCATCAAAAATAACAGTACAACAGGATGAACATTAATAGTAAGCATTATCACTACTCGAAATGCTCATCAACAATCCTCATGATGCTTGGTTTTCACGGATCGATGCTAACAACTACACTTATAACGGAGAAAATATGTTGCGAGCTCACCCAACATAAGTGTATAATCATTCATGTGGACATTTTTGCATTTCATTAGCGAATAGGACTCAACAACCTACCTCCTCCAAATCCATATGGCAAGTCCAATACATTAAAGTTCTCTCTCGGCATTTTCGTGTAAGCCATGAATAATCCAAAGAGCCCCTTTAGGTCTCCAATCGAAAAAAACCCGAAGCGAGCGTTGATAACTCCAAAGGAAAAAATCTTCTTTCATAAACTACAGTCATCAAGCAGTAGAAAAGTTAACATGAATGAGTCAATGATGTAACTAAGAAACTAAATGGGACACATTTTTAGATGTTTGAAATTGATTCATGGCTTACAAGTTTATGTCGTTTAATAAATATATTAAATGTAAGAGAGAATTGAATTAAGGCATATGACCATAATTGAGCTGCAAGTAATGTCATAGACAAAGAAAATCTATCTGCTTCAGATGTTATACAACATACTTAGACATCAATATAAGGTCATTCTACAAAATACGTGGCAGAAACATGAAGAAGAAGAAGAACAAAACTCAGAGGAGCAAAACTGTCCCACAAAGGAACAAAAGTTTTAGCTCTCACTAGTGGAAGTACAATTATAGGCCAACATGAACAATAACAAGCAACTATGATATGCAACGAAACACTTACAGATACAAACACCATTTAAGGAGGATAAAAACAAAATCCTAAGCAACCCAAAAATTCTCAGATTATGAAGGTTTTATTAACTATGTTTAATACATCCTTGAACGTTTCAAACTTAATTTGCTCCTACTTTTTGTTTATTTTAGATTAAATATATATAATTGGTTATGGTTTTTGAGCTGCAGAATTCTAAGGAAAAGCAAGCAGAGAAGTTGGCACACAAAATGTAAACTGAAACTAGGAATGGTCTAACTTCATTGAGCAATAATGCAAATAATATACATGGTTTGCACTGCTGTTAGACCTACTCTACAAAGAGTTTACAATCAAAAACAAATCAGCCATTGGCTTAAGAATATCTAAAAATCAAAATGAAATATTTCATTGAATAGAGAGAGTGTAGGCTCACTCACAGGTCACGGGGTAGCACAGCAAAGAGGGGGTTTCAATTCCCCTGAGCAAGTGGGAAATCAAAAGGACCTGTGAACTAAAGACTTTACGTGAGCATCAAACCCTGTATGGTCTTTACCGAGTGGGAACCTCAACCTCGCCTATCCCCTCGAAGCAGTTCTATGGCTTGCTTGAGGTATTACACTCGCTGGAGATAAGAGCGCGAAGACAACGATGGAGATGGAGATAAGAGCGCGAAGACAGCGATGGAGATGGTGAAGAGCGATGAAGATGAAGAGAGGAGATGGAGAAGAGCGCGAAGATGAAGAGAGCGATGGAAAAGGAGATGGAGAAGAGAGATGAAGATGAAGACAGTGATGGACCTGGAGAAGAGCAGAGTTGAACACGGTAATGGAGAAAGAGCGCGAAAGAGAAGCGTGGAGAAGAAGATTCATACATTTTGGATTAAATTATTTTCTGATGACGTGGCAAGTGATGATATGGCAGATGACGTGGCATTGTCATGTCACCTGCCACGTCACTTTGTAGAGTTTCTTTGTATAATCCTTTGTAAGAGTAGTGTTTTTGATTCTTCGCATTCCAAATCGCAGCACCTTGTCTAGGGCTCATGCATCTGATCTTAGCAAAACTAATTATCTTTGCATTCTTCACCTATTCAAGCATTCCAATCGAAGAAATCTGATTTCGTCTGTCGTTCAAGAGGATTAGCCGAGCGATTTCTTCTCATCTCTCAACTCTCGAGTAGCCGCTACTTTGATACAATCAGACCAATACTTCAAAGCTTGAGACTGAGTTCGCCTTTTGTCGTCTCCATTCGTTTGTATCTCGTCTGAGTTGACTTCTAAGTTGTGAATGGTGAGTTTTTGGGTTGGTTTCAATGTCTCCATTCACCATTCGAGTTTTTGGGTTGGTTTCAAACTTTCAATTTCTTCATTCACCATTCATTTCAAAGTTAGAAAATAGAAATTTTAAAGCGAAAGAAATGTGTTTACTGGCTGTTTATAAATATTAGCCGAAATGGGTAAGAAAAAGATAGTTGAAAAAGCTTTATTCTACTTTACTTTTCCCATTTGATACTCGTTGACTTGGAATTTTGAAGTCAAATTTCTTTATTTGATGGCTTCTGGCTTAAAAACTTGTAAATCCAAGTTTCAATAAAAGCCATAAAGCTCAATTTTATTGTTATCTTTTCAGATGTTGGTTTGAAGTGTTGGCATAGCTTCAAAGAGCTTAATATTTTTGTTTTTTGGGCTTCGATTCTAAAGTCAGTTATATATAGATATTTTTAAATGTTTGTGTGCATTAACTTGTTTCGATTATTGTGGTGCAGGTTGGTGCTCTTCAAGATGTTCGATCTGACTTGACAGAGTTGCGAGTTCTTTTTTATAAAGTTTTGGAGGATTTGAATGCACATCTTTATAATAAGGGTGAATATAGGTATTCAATCATCTTGGCGATCAAACTTCTAACTATAATATTTGCTTTAAAATCTTAATTAATTGATTTGAACCTCCTAACTATATGTTATTGAGTTTGAAAGGCAGGGAAAAATATTGACGTGCTTTTAAAATTTTGCAGTATAAATGGCATCAAGTTCTAATCCCACCCTCACTGCCACCCAACCTGAGGTGTCCTCAGAACTACAGCGGAGGGGCGAGTCGATTGCAATTGATAGTGATATTGAGGACTTAGAGACATGGTCCACCACCCCCAATGAAACTGTTGAAACCATTGCAACTGTTGGTAATGAAGAGGGTGACGTTAATCCATTTGCAAGAAAAAAGAGAGCTAAGACGTCAGTGGTGTGGAATGATTTTAAGGAAGTTCATTGAACGAAATTTCTTTTATTAAAATATTAATAAGTTTTGGTTGTTGTATTCTACATCTCTGTTTACTTGCTAATTGCTAGTGCGTATTCTGAGATAAATGATGAATTGTTTTCTTTTGCAGGTTTGCTCTTCTCTAAGTTTTTGTATTGGTGGAAACAAAGGCACTGGATATGCTGCTTGGTTACACATTCTTTGATCTTGTTTTGATTGCTCTCATGCTCTGTGGAGTCCCTACTGATGTATGATCCATTGGTTGAATTTATATTGCTTACTGTCATCTATATGGAGGTCTTTTTTGTATTTAGCTTATTGGATTATCATATCCATAGGAGCTATCTTTGAAGGGTAGCCCAGAATGAATGGCTCTCGAGGTACATCACATTGCACCAATTACTAAATTCATTTTATGTTTGATGCTATATTTTTCTTCATTACTGTTTTTTGTGCAGGTGATGAAGTCTATGATGCAGAAACATGACCTTCTTAATCTTACTTTCTTCATGTTTGTCTGAACTGTGGTTGAGGATATTGTTTTCTTCATGGAGGATATGCTGACTTGTGTTCATTTTTATCTCCATATTAGTGGAGAATGTGTAAATTTATAAGAGATGCCTTCGCTGAATTATTAACATTAGATCTAAATCTAATGCCTTTGTTGAAACCTCCATTTACTGTTTTGTAAGCTTTAAAGTTGAATGTGTTAATTTATATAATGCATTGCATTCAGCCTCATATTATTTGATGTTGAATTCTCCCAATTTATGTAATAAGTGGTTTGAAAATGCATTTTGAGCTCTAAAAAATTATTTGTCATGCTATTAAATTTTGTACAAAATTATTTCAGTTACTACAATTTTTGACAAATAATATTATCATATAAACAAACATGTGATAAAATAAATGTTGTCACAGTAAAGTCATTGACACATAAATTTTTGTCACCGTTAATATAATTTAGTCTTTATTTACAATTTTGACAAAATCAATTTTGTCATAATGTATTATTTTCTTACCATAAATCTTATCATTTGGTCTTTAAATGTAAATCAATTATGACAAAATATTACTTATATTGATAAAAATTACCTTTTATTGTTACAAATAATTTATCACAATAAATTAGTTTAAAGTGACAAATTATTATCGTCACAAAAAATAATTAAGTTATGGTGACAAAACGCTCTTTTGTCACCATATACTTAAGAGTACGAGCTTAAGGTGACTGATGCATGTTTCCTACAACATGCAAATGCAGCAAGTATACTAGTCGCACAAGTAATAGAGTGATGAGTGAGTATCGTTCCCACGAGGATTGTTGCTAAGCACTAAGTTTTCTACCGTTTTCAAGTTGAAGCAATCGAATTCTTTTGGATTAAAGGGAGAAATTTAAACTATAACTAAAATAAAAGTAAACTATGAAAGCAAGATTTAAAATATGGATAAAATCAATTCAAACAAACGGGTAGGGTTTTGACTTCATTCGGACTCTATGGGTTAAACCTAAAGAATTAAGCTAAATTCATATTCACATGCATTGATTGTAAATTGAACTCTCTACAGTGTCCAACATACCTTCTCAGGCTATGTTTTCCTACTCTTCCCTATTAACCTTCCGCACCCAACAAATTGAAAGTCAATAAAACTGAGCTTATTAAGCACAAGAATCCTAGATTGGTTTCATTGGTTCTTAAATCTATCTCTAGCATCCAATACTATAATAATGAATACCCAAGAAGCCTAACATGATTCATTTCTCAATCTCATCATGTTCATCACATATAAACAGTAAATCCAGAGTATTCACACAATCAAGCAAGTTCATATGAAAATAAAATCATTCAATCAATTAACCCATGAAATTCCGAACTACAATCAAAACCCTAACCCAAATTAGGTTAGTTCATGTCTAAATCAATAATACAATTAAAAGAAACGAAAAACTCCAAGTTCAACATCATGGAAACAAGAGAAAAGGAAAAGAATCTCCCCAATTGACGAATCCACTGGTTTCACCTCGAATCTTCACACTTTGTTTAATAAAAAATCACTCAAATTCAATTTCAGAAAATGTAAAAACTGTTGTCTATCTAAAAACGAACAACCCCACAAAAAGATTAAGTTTTTCCTTTTATACCTCGCCCAAAAACCTAAGAAATTTATGAAAAGTAAAACTATGCGTTTTGAAATTCGCAGACGTCGCCTCGGCGAAGAAGAATTCTCGCTGCGGCGACGAAGTAAAAACAGATCTCATGCGTTAACTTTCTTCACTGCGGCGAAGAACAAGCTTCGCTGCGGCGAAGCTCCATGTGGAATTCTGAAATTCCAGAATTGCCCTCCGCTTGCCTTTTTGCTTGAATCTTCGATCGTCGATGCTCTCCTATGGAAACAAGCTTCCTAGTGTTCCATTTTGCTTCAGAACTCTTCCAAAATCTGAGATCCGCTTACTTCTGAGTCCAGAAACTCCAAATCGCTCATTATTTGCTCAAAATGTCCATTTTTACCTGAAACATAAAATATAAAAAATTAAGTAACAATTCAGGTCAAAATGAACTAAGAAGTATCTAAAATCCGACTAAAAAGCCTAGTAAAAATAGTATAATCCTCGGATTATCAGTGACCAACCTGGTGACCAATACAATTTCTCACATTAGCGAAATAGTCATAATTTTGATATTTATAGTGACAAATTATTTTATTGTAAGAAGCTTAAATTCTTGTAGTGACAACTCTCCAAGCTCTTTGTGTTTGCATTAAGTTTAGAATTCTCTTAAAGGTTGCGGACGCGTTTAGGGAAAAAGGTTTTGGGCATTATTGGTTTCACAAGAAAAATAGGGCACGATGATTTCATAAGGCTCAAATGGGTCACTAGGGATAAAAGTCATGGTCGGTTGGAAAGGCTCAAACGTTCCAAAAACTGCCTAAATCACTTCCTCAAAATTTCTATTCCTAGAATTTCGCCTCAAGCACTTCTCAACTAGGTTCTAGAGTTCACCAACATTATCAAGACTTTACCTAACTACACAAAATGAATCTAAGCATGCCGAAACAATGAAAATGGTGGTTGAACCACTCAACAAACCTCAAGCAAAATTCAGTCAATTAACATAAACTTGAAGCAATGCTTAACATTTTTCAACAATAAAATCCCAACAATCCTATTCTCATCATAGACTTATGTAATTCATCATTGGCATACACAACAAAATATGAAAATAAAATAAACACAAATAAAAAATTTTCAAATTTTTCCTACCCCCAAACTAAAGATGACATTGTCCCTAATGTCACATTATGCACTAATTAGGAATAGAAAAACAAAATCTACAAAGGTACGAGATAGTTCCCTGATTAATCCGTGAAGTTGAAGTTTTGCTCAACAGCATGCACACCCGGTCCTTGGCTTTCTCATCACCATAATCTATAAAAACAATTGAAAAACTGTGGTGTCCACTATGTTAGAAAAGTTCATTGACTAATATGAAAATATTACAATCCTAATCTCGCCTTTACAACTACTAGGAAATTAAAAAAAAATTTAAACCATCTAAAACAAAAAGCAATTTAGTTCAATGTTCGAAATGAAATACAAAAACAACTAAAACAAAGAAAATAAAATACAAAAACAGGTGTTCAGGTTCATTCTTCGGCCTCCTCCTCCCCATCAGTGTCGTCATCTTCTGAGTCGGAGCCTATCCATTCTTCTGAATCCTAGTCTGCCCATTGGAAGCTCGAAGTATCAATGTTGAGCTTGGTGAAGTAGCTGTGCTGCATGTCATACATCATCTGGGTCTGCTCTGCCAACCAATCCTGATGTTTTGCCATCCGTTTCATCTGACCCAGCATCTGCTGCATCATCTCCTTTAATGTGGATGTGGAATTGGATGATGTGGCAGCTTCTGTGGTTCTTTGTCTTTTTGTTCCGAAGCTAGGTGCTTCACTCGGAGTATGCCTAAGTAGCTTCCGATAGTAGGCTGTGTCGAGAATTGGGGCAGCATGGATAAGTGGTTCATCCTCATCCTTCTGTACTCCTACTTTAATGCACAGCTTGGTTATAAGATGTGGGAAGGGGAAACTCCCTCGCCCTGGTTGGGCTGCATTTTGTATACTATTCAAGATAATCTTTCCCACATCCATCTTCTTTCTGGTGGCAATGGAGTAAAGCAGCAATGCCTTGTCAAAAGTTACTAAACTATAATGTGTTTCCAGCATCATCTGCGCACACACAAAATACTGCCACAACCTAGCTATCGGAGTCAGATTAGTTCCCTTGATGCTCTTCTTTCCCTTCTTTGAAACCTCCCAAGGGGTATCCGATTTTGCTATAACCTTAAGTATCTCGTCCTCCTGAAATTGTTTCTTCTTAAACTCTAGATACTCATCAGGGTCAATCGAAGGCAAGTGAAAAAAATCATTGATGACCTTCGCATCAAATGGCACATCAGTACCCCTCACAAACACATGACAAGGATCACACTCAGGGAGGTTAGCGTAAAACTCTCTTACAATCGGCTCTACAACTGCATGTCTGGGTTCATTCATAAATGCATTCCACTTTCGCCCTTCACTCCACTCTTCAGCATAAACAATGGTCAAACCCCGCTCGACAATAAACCTTTTATCCTTCCTTTTGATTGCTCCTTCATATCGTTGTCGAGCCTTATCATTTACAAATCGGTTGTCCAACTTTTTCCCTTTTCCTTTACCCTTTGACAGTACTTTGAGCGGCATTTTCCCAAACTACAAATCTAAATCGATAATTCAACACTAAGCACCCTACTATCAACCACAATCACTCCAAACAAAAACACCAAAGTTTCAAAAAGTTTCAACTAGACCCCCCAAACTACGATTCTTCCAAACTTCACAAAACACTCCCAAATTGCAAACCCAAACTCCTCAACACCACACAACACACAATCCACACTTCCTCAATAATAATCAAAGCACAACAATACTAAAAATCCACAACTCAATCAATAATAAAAATTTCAGATCTAAAACTCTAAAACTCAAAATTGTGCAATTAAAAGCTTGGAGAACTCGAAATCTAAGAAGTATTCACCACCAATTTAGCCAAATTTGTCCTAGATTGTAAAATCCCCAAATTCTTGAACCCACAATTTTCTTCAATTTTTCGCAGAGATCTTTGCTAAAATGAGTTGTTTTGGTGTTTGGAAAGGTCAAGGAGTGAGGTAATGTGTTGGGAAATCTCTGGAAAAGCTCTGGATCGAAGATTGAAAAATGTGGCTCTCAGATGTGTTTGAAGCGTTTTGCGAAAAATGAAGAGTCGCGGTCTATATTTATAAAAAGCAGGTTTCGCCGCGGTGAAGAACAATTTTTGCTACGGCAAAGTTCTTCATTTCTTTGAAATTCACCAAGGTCGATGCCGCGGCAAAAAATTCCAGACCCTATAGCACTGCAATGAAGAACTCTCTTCACTGCGACGAACTTTCCTTGATTAAAATGTTAGAGTAAGTGCCCTAGAGCCAATCAATTATTGTAGAATTGACTCTTTGTAATAATGTTCATTAATCAATAATAAAAGGCATTTTATTCTATATCGCGTAAATCATTATTATTGCAATATGTATTGATATATGTCCTTAGAATGGTAGAATCGTGACGAGGGTATCAAGTGTTTCAAATCTTGATAGTGAGAACCCTATGAGCACATATGGTGGCCATTCTAGAAACGTCCGTAGCCCTAGTATTATTTTGAAGTAAGGGCACAGATAATACGGTAAGACTATCATAGTGTTGAACGACCCTGTCGAAAGGCAGTGGCTGATCTCACTTGTCAAGGTTGTTTGGTGACAACCTGGTGCAACACATGGGTGCTTGTTGTAGGCGGATTTACCAGCAACAAGTTCAGGGCGACCCACCCGAGAGGATTCCATATGGATGGTAACCCCAGTGTCTATGGAACAAATCCTCTAACGAATGGTGGTGCATGTGATCCTTAGACTTGAGATCACCGGAGCGCCTTGTGCACCGATTGGTGTAGTTTGACACTAGCCTAACGCAGTTCTATTCGAGAGTCACAAGACGGTGGTGATTGACTATATCAAGGAGTGTATCAAGACTATGGTGGATTGACAGAGGATTCATCACTCCCGGGTACGGGAGAAGTTATCTCACGGCGCATTCAAGATATGGCAATGACACTAAAGCGTGGCCACGTGGGATTGAGTTGTTGCTCTATCCAGTTATAATACGGGTCATTGGTCCGGGTGAATATATAATATCGAGAGTAACCGAAGGTTGACACTATTTCTATGCCTTCGTCTCATCGAGATAACATATGATTAAAGGATCGTATGGTACGGTAACCATATCGTTGATAGGTAGCTACTTTCTTTGAATCCGAATCTATCGGGTGGCCATGATGCCTTGCTAGGGGGCCAATCTTGTCTGTATTAGTGAGACGATTAATTGGTGTTAATCGCGATACTATACACTACCGGTATGATGAGGAGCCTATGGGTCACACACATAGAAGATAATTTAAGAGCCAAGAAGAAAGAAGGGCATTTTCGTCTTTTTAGGCGAAAGGGTATTTTGGTAATTTTACAGTGCAATTAAATTTGCTGAGGTCGTAGCCTTTTATTTAATTTGTTAGAAAAAATTAAATAAGTGAAATTACGGTTAAATGTGTGTTCGCACATATTTAATTAAATCATCATTATTGTTAAATGTTAATTATATATTAATTGATTTTTAATTGAAATAATGATGAAATAAATAAAATATCCAATTTGGGAGTGTTTGACAACATGGGGTGTTTGGGTTGGAGCCCAAGCCTATTCCATGTGGGAATAGGGCAACTTGGTTTGCCTATAAAAAGAATAGTGTTTGTGTGTTTTAAAAATGAATTGATTTTGCCTTTTGAAAAAGAAAAAAAGAAAACACAGCAGCCCCTTATACACTCTCCCACGCCACTTTCACTGTTTGATTGAAAATCAAACTTTTCTTTTTGTTCTTCTTGATTTCTTAAGGCCAAGGAGGATCTAGCAAATCCCTCCTTGGTTCTTGGTGGTTGTCTTCGTGTGGACTTCTTGGTTCGATCCTATACTTGGATCGGTAGCAAACACGTTCAGAGACAACATTGGTGGAGCCTCCAAACGTGGGTATGAATCTAAACCTTTGGATTTATTTTTCTGCAGATTCTTATAAATATAAACTGTAATTTTCTATGCCCTGATTTTGGGTTCTAAGGAACTATCCATGGTTGTAAATTTTTGTTTTCCGCTGCGCAACCGGGTCGTTTCTTAACATAAAATTCGCTCCACTCTTTCTGCCGCGGTGAAAAATTCAAGAGGAAATGGCGCCTCGGCGAAGAACAATTTTCACCGCGGCGAAGTCTAGGACTTTTCAACTTCTGTTGTTTGCAAAATGTGCTTCGCCATGGCGAAGAAAAGTCTTTGCCGCGGCGAAAACTGGAAAATTTTCCCTTTTTCTGCCTTAGTTCGAAATTTCACCTGAAACACCAAAAAACACACAAAATCAAAAGCATTCTAAATCATACAAAAACTAAACAATTTCAAACAACAAAAAAATATCAAACAAATGAAAACACTTGGGTTGCCTCCCAAGAAGCGCTTGTTTATAGTCGGGAAGCTCGACTTTCTCAAGTCCTCATGTCAATCTGGACTATCCAAATACATCAACTCCCGAGCATTGTCCTTGCACCGAGGCTTCAATTGTTGATGATTTTTGTTACATGGGGCCTTTGTTGAGAGTTTAGCCGCCCATTTCCATTCCTTGGTCGTTCCTTTCATGGCTCGAACATTCTCATCGACAGTTTTCCGTTTTCTTGACTTTCCCTCACCCTTTTTGAGCTGAGGAATTCGTCTCTTGTGAAGACACATGGTCGGTTGTGGTCCATCTCGGAATGGTGTAAACATTTCCGGGTTGTGGTCCTCCTCCTTGAATTGCCTTGACTTGACCGCGCATCCTTTAATTGATGAATTAGGATCGTTCAGTTGGGAAGTTTCAATTGTTGATTGACCCATCGAGTCAATTTTGAAACATGACTCTCGCTTCGGTGAGATTTTCAGAGACTCAAGGACATTGAATGTCACTTCTTCATCTTGCATTCTCATGATCAACTTCCCCTCTTGAACATCAATTAAGGCTCTTCCGGTAGCCAGAAATGGTCGGCCCAAAATAAGAGGCATTTCCTTATCTTCTTCCATGTCCAAAACAACAAAGTCTGCCGGAAAGATAATCTTGTCCACCTTCACCAACACAGCTTCGACAATACCCCTCGGATGTTTGATGGATCTATCTGCAAGTTGCAACGACATGGTCGTTGGCTTCACTTCACCAATTCCCAATCTCCTAAAAACAGAAAAATGCATTAGATTGATGCTTGCACCTAAATCACACAAAACTCGATCAAAAGTAATGTCTACTATAATGCAAGGAATAGTAAAACTCCCTGGATCTTTTAGTTTCGGGGGTAGCTTCTTCTGGAGAATGGCGCTGCACTTCTCTGTGAGCATCACTGTTTCCTTATCTTCTAACTTCCTTTTGTTTGATAAAATCTCCTTGAGAAATTTCGCGTAGCTTGACATCTGTTGCAATGCATCTACAAAAGGAATGTTATATGCAGTTTTTTAAATATTTCAATAAATTTGGAAAACTGCTTATCCTGATTCTTTTTCTTGAGTCTCTGAGGAAAAGACACGGGAGGAGTGTGATGTGCCAACTCTGGTGGTATCTCAGGAAATGGCAATTTCTCTCTTTTTTTTTGTCTCTGCCTCTCTTCCCACTTTTGTTCATCAACCCTAGAACTGGTTGGTTTCTCTTCAACAATTATCTCTTCATCGGAATCTTCCTTTTCTTTTGGTAGGCTTCCTTATTTCCCTGATTGTTCCACCTTTTCTAAAACTGTCCCACTTCTCAAAGTTATTGCATTCACTTGCCCACGTGGGTTAGTTACCGTGTTACTTGGTAGGGAACCCTGTGGTCTCTCATTTAGCTTTTCAACCAATTGCCCTACCTGTACCTCCAAGTTCCGAATGGACGCCCCTTGATTTCTGAAATTAGTCCTCGTCTCATTCATAAAACTTGTGGTCTCTTGCATAGATTTTCCAATTATGTCCTCCAGTTTTGTCACTCTTTACTCTCCTTGTTGATTGCTCACCTCTGCTTGGTTGTTTGGCATAACTCTTCGATTCCATTGATTGTTCTGCTGATTCTAATTGCCCCAAGATAGGTTCGGATGATTCCTCCAACTAGGATTATATGTGTTGGAGTACAGGTTGTTCGGTTGCCTTTGATTTCCTGCCAAGTAGTTAACCTACTCCGATGATGAAGACGCTGAAGCAAATGTGTTCCCCACTTGGCATTCACTGCTCACATGACCACCTGCACAAAATTCACAAATTAGTTGAGGAGCTTGAATAGAATTTACCTGTATACTTCCTAACTATTTCTGAAGTGCTGTGAGCTGGGCTAAGATAGCCGTGTATGCATCAACTTCATGAAGACCCATGGATTTCTTCGGTTGCACCCTTTCATTAGGTCTTTGATAGTTGTTACTCATTAAAACTTCAAGCAACTCATGAGCTTCTTCCGGTGTCTTATTCTACAGTGCACCTCCCGAGGCTGCATCCACCATAGTTTGCACATTAACCATCAATCCATTGTAAAACGTTTGGACTTGCATCCAAACTGGCAAACCATGATGTGGACACCTCCTCAGTAATTCTTTGTATCTCTCCTAAGCCTCATACAATGATTCCTACTCTTCCTGTGGAAACGATGTGATATCATTTCTCAACTTTGCCGATTTTGCTAGAGGAAAGAATTTGGTCAGGAACTTCTGTGCTAAATCATTCCATGTTGTGATAGTTCCTGATGGTAGTGCCATTAACCATCCTTTTGCCTTATCCCTCAATGAAAACAGGAATAGTCTCAATCTGATGGCGTCATCTGACACTCCGTTTGACTTGAAAGTATCACAAATCTCCAAAAAATTGGCTATGTGTAGATTTGGATCTTCCTTCAAATCCCCTTTAAACTGTACCAACTGCTGGATCATTTGGATGATTGTTGGCTTTATCTCGAAGTTGTTGGCTTGTACCGCTAGTTTAGTAATGCTCGATCGACTGCCTTCAACTATGGGAACTGAGAATTCCCTTAGTGTTCTATTTTCTACCATCTCAACAACTATGGCCTCTGGTTCAACTGTAGCCTCTCTTTCTCTTCTTTCTCAGTTAAGTCTTCTAGTGGTTCTTTCAATTTCAGGATCAACAGGAACCACTGGCTGACGTCTTGCTCTTCGCATAAACTACACAGAAAGAGAGAAAAAGTGAGATCACAAGCCAACCAAAAAGAACAACACAAATTAAACTAAAAACAATTAAACAAAGAAAAATAAAGCTCCAATCTAGCTAACACAAGAAAAATTTAATGTTAACACACAACTCAATCCCCAGCAATGGCGCCAAAAACTTGATGCGTTGTTACTACAACATGTAATGATAGCAAGTGCACTAGTCGTACAAAGTAATAGAGTGATGAGTGAGTATCATTCCTATGAGGATTGATTGTTAAGCACTAATTTTCCTAAGTGTTTTTCAAGTTGGAGAAACCAAAATTGTTTGGATTAATGGGAGATTAGAAAATAAACTAAAGACAAAACTTACTAAATATTAAAAACTAATTAATGAAAGCAAGAATTTAAAACAAGAGTAATATCAATTTAACAAACGGTTAGGGTTTTGACTTCATTCGGACTGTATGGATGAATTTTACGGATTATTCTATTTTCACACTCACATGCCAAGATTGTAAATCGAATTCTCTAAGTTATCAAACATACCTTCTCAGGCTATGAATTCCTACTTTTCCCTATTAAACTTCCGCACCCAACAAATTGAAGAATACACTACAACAAAAATGGTCTACCGTAACACAGGATAGTAACACTTTTCCTTAAAGTGTTACTGTAGGCTATCTATGGTAACACTTGATGTTAAAATGTTACGATAACAATTTTTATATGTAACACTTTAACTTTTTGTAACACATTTTATATCAATGGTAACTCTTTTTTGTAAAATGTTACTAATATAGGAATTACAGTGGCATTTTTGAAGTGTTACAATAAACCTAATAATATAGTAGCTTTTTCATAATGTTACCAGATAATCAAAATACAGTAACATTTTATAAGTGTTACCATAAATCCAATTATTTACCGGGAAATAAAAAATCATTCCCGCCAACACGAAATGAGGTTGATTTTGTCTTATTTTTATTGTTTAGGGGCCAAATCATATTATTTTGGGTTTATTTTGTCACTTTTCATTCATGTAGGGACCAAACAAAATTTTTTACTTAACAAGGAAAATAACACCTAATACCTGCCAAAATTTCCCAAAATTTCCTAATACCCTCGTTCACTCGTTTTCAACTCTTCTAGTCTACTCTCTCAAACAAAAAACCCTAATGGCTTCACTTAATCATCTTCATTTCTAAAAATCACTACTAGAAAAGCCTTATTCCTTGAGAGAATGAGTTGATAGGTTTTCTTGACCATTTTTAAAAATATCAAGAATTTGAAATAATCCTTAACTGTTTTAGATGATTCTTGATAGTTATCAAATGTTAAGGATTTGGTCAAAAATAAATTGCATAAATTTTTTTCTTGATAGTTGTAGTCTTAATCTTTGATAGTTAAAATCTTTGACAGTTAAAAACTGTAAAGATTAAGTTTAAAAAACAAAAATTAAAAATTTTACTAAGACAAAAGTTTCCCACCCATCAAAATTTTCGCTTAGACAAAATTTCCCACCCATTTTTCATTCTCTCTGCCCTTAACTCTTTCTTTCTCACTTAAATGTTTGTTTCCGTTCACTTTCAACTAAACAACAAGAAGGAATCAACGCCACAAAAGAAAGAGAAAGCCAAGATAACCGTCTGGCTTTGCAATAAGTTTTTATATCTTTTTCTTTTTATGAAGGTGAAAAAACAGAGTTCAAGAAATGGGGATATTGTATGAAGATGTTGTAGTGATAAGTCAAGCCGAGAAGCCGGGTGACTCCATTGTTATCACAGTTAACTGTCCCGACAAGACTAGTTTAGGGTGTAATTTGTGCAGGATTATCTTGCGTTTTGAGTTGAGCACCTGCAGAGGAGGTATACTTTTTTCTTCATTTTTATGGTGGTTGGTTGGTAACGTTACCGGACCAGCACCGTAGTGTTTTTTTGGTTCGAATTTTCTTCATATTTGCTGATTTTTCCTCTTATTTGTTTCTTTCATTTGGATTGTTTGATGTGCCTTCTTGCATCATGTTGTTTCTTTATTATTTGACTGTTGATGTCTTGATGATATGATTTTTTAACGTGTATTTGTTATACTTTAGTTTGATGAATTCCTTTCTTTAATAGCCTTTTGCCATTTTTGTGATTTGTGGTCCTTTATATAATAATATACTAAAAGCAATAATCATTTTGCCATGCTTCTCCTTTTTTGCCTATCACGTGTTTGCAGAAATTCTTCTGTGAATTTTTGCCATACTTTTTATCTTTTACTTCTTCCTTTATTAATTCTACAACTTCTTTCTTTTTCAGGACGATATAAATAGGAACGAATGCTGGCTTGTGAAGCTTTTCTTCGTTCATTGGCCAAGGATGCCAAGAAATATTCTTGCACTGTTACTCGCGCATACGATTTAATCCTCATTGGGTGTTATATTGCATATGATTTAATCGTGGGTTAAAATATTTTTCAATTTAGCTATTACATTACTGCGAACAATGAAATTTCTTGCAATTTTAAAACCATAGTGGCACCTAACTACTGCATTCTGAGTATATATCTAATTAGCTGATGCTTTTTTCATCATGTGATACTTACTTGTAAATAATGTTAAGGAGTTTCTGTGTTATAAAATTATTTCAGGCACAATAGCGGATTGGTGATCTGTGGGTGTCATTATATTTCTTGTCAATTATTTTTGTATTCACTGATGCTAAATTGTTATAACTGTTTTAGGGAATGTTTGTTAGTTGATCCCAAAGATCATCCAATGTTACTTGTCGAACCATCTTCAAACACTCAACAACAGAGGGAAAGGTGATCGCCACTCTGAAGTTTTCTGTTACTGGTTTATGGTAAAAGCATAAGTTTCTACTATTTCAACATCCTTGCATGTTTGCCAAAAATTGTTACCTATATGGCTCATAAGTTGTTTATGATGACACTATATAGGATTCATGTGTTAAAGATGTAGCCAAATTTATAGATAGAGATGCTATCTTCTTGGCAGCTTATGGTACTCTATTAATGGTAGTTTTCAGTTTTTCTTTATATGTTGTATTTTATAGTTTTTAATGGCAAATAATTTGATGTGACTCAGATAATGGTAGTGTTCGTTTCTTCGAGGATTGTTGTTTGGGGGCTGCTTTTGGAATTAGATTTCAAGCCTTCAGTTAGGCCTTTTTTGTACCAACATTCTCAGGTGGATTTCAAGTATTCTCGTTTATCCTTTACCTGGATTTGTGGAAAAAAAAAAAGGATTGAAAAGTTGATTTAGCCAGGTTTTAGTTATAGGGTATATATCTTATTTAAAAAGAATGTCCTGCTTATCTATTTCACTATTTTGATGTCCACCCCACTCAATAGTTGCAAACTGATAGAAAAACATTTTTCTTTTGTTGTTTACCTGTTTCAATGGCTGTTTAAAATGTTGATGCTTCTTTTAGGAAGTTTAAAATTATTTTACTGTTTATAGGGATAAAGATTGAATTTCTTTATAGGGCTGCTTCTGCTAATCAGTATCTAATATTTGGTTTGCGAAATTCCATGAATTCATTGTACTTTGAATGTTGCTTTTAAAATAG
Organism: Pistacia integerrima; assembly: GCA_026225825.1. Lineage (NCBI taxonomy): Eukaryota > Viridiplantae > Streptophyta > Magnoliopsida > Sapindales > Anacardiaceae > Pistacia > Pistacia integerrima. Next base: position 18,287,952 of record CM047742.1, on the reverse strand, counting down.
TTTCATTTACATGATACAGCCGCAAGGTATGCTATATTAAGTTTTGCAGTATTTCATCTACTTGCCATCTTTTATTTTTCCTCTTAGAACTACATTTATTTTAACACGATGAATGTTATTTTTCATAATCACAAACATTTTCAGTAGTGGAGGATCAACTATAGTGGCCCCAGTACATGATGGTTATGTTCTTCAAAAGGTAATTTTTCTTATAGCTACAATTTAAACTATATGCTAAACTTTTGTCCTGATATAGAACAGACTCCCTGGTGATCTAAGTGAATCCCTAAAGTACATTTACAACTTATGTGTTGAATATGTTGTCAAGAATCCTTTGTATACACTGGGAACTCCAATCAGGTAACTTGTTAAATTGTTTTTAATGGAGATTGAAATATATCAATAATGGATTTTGATATGTCTTTTTACCAATACCAATCAACTCTTTTGATAATGATGCATTTATAATTGTTAATTTGTTGAGCATGTCCAGTACATTGGCAGCTTGAATATTGATATCTTTTAAACTTGTACGGTGCCATTTTTTAGAATTGCATGCTTGTGAAGTTAGAGATTTAATCATGTTCTTTTTCTCTTTGTTTTGCATTTAATATTTGAGGTGCTTTTGTCTTCATCTTTTTTTGAATTTACAATATATGTATTGTCATCTTTGAGAATATACATGGGAATTGAAGATGTCTTTTTTATTAATGGTTTTGTAGGTTGTGAAAATGCAAGAGTAATTTTTTGGTAAAGCCCAATTGGGAATGGAAGATGGTATACATGGTGGTTTTCGTTGGAATTTCTTGAATCATCTAGGTATTAGATTTTATAGATGTAAAGAATGTTGGATGCCTATTTATTAGGCACATATGCAAACTTTTTGTATATGGAGGTTTACCATTAATGAAATGTTCTTTGAAAAATTATTGTATTATTGTTTATAATTTGTATTATTAAAATATCAATTTGTAACAATTTTTATATATGTTATAAGAGATACATTGATAGCATTTTCAAAATGTGATGAAAAATAATTTGTAACATTTACAAACTGCAATGAATGATACTTTAGTAGCACTTTTAACATGTTATTAAAAACTCTTCTGTAGCATTTTAACAATGTTAAGAAAAACCAATTTACAACATTATAAAAATGTAATAGATTTGTTATTTATAACATTTTGAAAATGTTACAAAATCTAAACTGTAACAAGTTAAGAATGTTACAAAAAACTTATATATAGCATTTTGAAAATGTTACTTAAAATTAAACTGTAACAGGTTAAGAATGTTACATAAAACTTATTTATAGCATTTATACAGTGTTACTAAAAATCATTCGTAACTACGAATAAGTGTTACAATATACTTAACAACAGCATTTTACTACAGTTACTGAAATGATTGATAACATGCAAAAAGTGTTACCAATGTCAACTTTTTAGTAACATGGGCTGTCATAGTACCCTTATAAATGCTACCAATTACCTACGATAACACTTTTTGCATGTTACCGTAGGCCATTTTTCTTGTAGTGATAATAGATCAAGTTCATTAAGCTAATGGAATCCTAGATTGATTTCATTGATTCTCAAATCTATCTCTAGCATTCAATACTACAATGGTGATACCCAAGAAGCTCAACATGATTCATTTCTCAATCTCATCATATTCATCAAATAAAATCAATAAAATAGAATAACCACACAATCAGTGCAATAGAATATAAAAATAACAATAATCAAATGATTAACCCATAGAAATCCGAGTTACATCAAAACCCTAACCCAAAATGAGTTAGTTCATAACTAGATTAACATAAACAGCAAGAAAAACAATAAACCCATAAATCAACATATTGAATTACAGAGAAAAGAGTAGAGATCTCCCTTAGTTGAAGATTCCACAAGATTCAAGCTCAAATCTTCTCCCAAATGTAAAAGCTATTCAATACTCAACAAAAACCAGACAAACCTAGACGAACCCCCCTCAAAATGGTAAGGTTTTCCTTATATAACTCGCCCAAAAGACCTAAAACTTTCCTAAAATAAAACTGTGCGTTTTGGAGAAAACTAAAATTTGCAGACTTCGCTGCGGCGAAGAAATAATTTCACCGTGGCGACGAGGTAAAATGGACTCTCGTGCTTAACTTCTTTCGCCATGGCGAAGAATAGACTTCGCCGCGACGAATCTTCATGAAGAATTTTGAAATTATAGAATTGCCCTCCGCTTGCTTCTTTGCTTGAATCTTTGATCTTCGATGCTCTCCCATGGGAACAAGCTTCATAGTGCTTCACTCTGCTTTAGAACTCTCCAAATTCTAAGATCCGCTTACTTCAGGGTCCAGAAACTCCAATTCGCTCATTATTTGCTGAAAATGTCCATTTTGGCCTGCAACACAAAATGTATAGAATTAAGTAGCAATTCAGGCATAAATGAACTAAGAAGTATCTAAAATCCAATCAAAAAGCCTAATTAAAACAGTATAATTCTCGGATTATCAACATGCTCGTCCCCGAGCATCAGGTACAAAACACGACTGCAAGAAAAATGACGAACAAACAAAAACACAAAAACAACAAAACCGAAAATTAAATAAGAAACATTAGACTCAAACTCAACACAATGAACTGCCTAGAATTTATACAATTCTCAAAGATTGTTGAAAAATTATTCCTAGAAAAAAATGTTCAACACTCCAAGAAGTTATAAGTTGCATTGACTATCTTTCTCTATTAGTCCCCCGAGTAGGTGATCCCCACTTCAGTCCACAATCCGACTTCTCGGATTATTCTATTCAGAAATGCATAGTTTATCAAATGGCGGCGGACTCTATAAGCGTAAGTATCGAACTACTCTCCACTAATGAGGATTAGACACTACTAAAGATCAAAAGGTCTTTACAGGCTTGTAACATTAGGCTCGGCTAGTGGGCTTCAAAGAAAAGGAAAGGATAAATAAAGCAAGAGAACTCGGTTTCCTTTAAGCAAACACTCAGACTTACATCAACTTTCAGTTTCTTTCTCAAACACCACTCAAGATGTCAACCATTTTATAACCCTCAAACATGTGCACTTCTTATTTTTGCTTCTGAATTTTAATTCTCGAATTCTGTATTTTTTTTTTTTTTTTTTAAAACAACAATAGTCTTGTCGAGGTTAATTACCCCTCTTATTCTTTTTGCCCTTCTCACAACCCCCAAACTAATCTTTTAGTTCGTAAGCATCTCACACAACTCTCCACGCTCTTTATGTTTGCATTAGGTTTAGAGTTCTCTTAAAGGTTGCGGACGTGTTTAAGGTGACAGGTTTGGGTATTATTGGTTGCACAAGAAAAATATGACAACGATGATTTCATAAGGCTCAAATGGGCAATTAGGGATAAAAATTATGGTCGGTTGGAAAGGCTCAAACGTTTCGAAAAACTGCCTAAATCACTTCCTTAATAATGCCTATTCCTAGAATTTCGGCTCAAGCACTCTCAACTAGGTTCTAGAGTCCACCAACATTATCAAGACTTCACCTAACCGCATAAAATGAATCTAAGCATGCCAAAATAATGAAAATGGTGGTTGAACCACTCAACAAACCTCAAGCTAAATTCAGTCAACCAACATAAACTTGAAGCAATGCTTAACATTTTTCAACAATAAAATCCCAACAATCCTATTCTCATCATAGACTTATGTAATTCATCATTGGCAACACAGAACAAAACATGAAAACAACTAAACATAAATAAAAAATTTGTTCAAATTTTTCCTACCCCAAACTAAAGATGACATTGTCCCCAATGTTGCATTATGCACAATTTAGGAATAGAAAAATAGAATTTACAAAGGTACAAATATTTCCCTAATTAATCCGTGAAGTCGGAGTTTCGCTCAACAACATGCACACTCGTTCATTGGCTTTCTCATCAATATAATCTATAAAACAATTGAAATTCTGTGGTGTCCACTGTGTTAGAAAATTTCACTGACTAATATGAAAATATTACAATCCTAATCTCGCCCTTGCAACTACTAGGAAGTTCAAACAAAAATCAAACAATCCAAAACAAAAAGAAAATTAGTTCAATGTTCAAAATAAAAGACAATGACAACTAAAACAAAGAAAAATAAACTACAAAACAAGTGCTCAGGTTTCACTCTTTGGCCTCCTCCTCTCCTTTGGTGTCGTCATCTTCTGTGTCGGAGCCCATCCATTCCTCCGAATCCCAGTCTCCCTATTGGAAGTTCAAAGTATCAATGTCGAACTTGGTGCAGCAGCTATGCTGCATATTATACATCATCTGGGTCTGCTCTGCTAGCCAATCCTGACGTCGTTCCATCCGTTTCATCTTACCCAACTTCTGCTGTAGTAGCTCCTTTACTGTGGATGTTGAACTGGATGATGTGGCAACTTCTGTGGTTCTTTTTCTTTTTGTTCCGGAGCTAGGTTCTTCTCTAGGAGTAGCGTCCGATAGTAGGCGATGTCGAGAACTGGGGCAGGATGGATAAGTGGTTCATCATCCATCTTCTCTACTTCTGCTCAAGTGCACAACTCAGTGATGAGATGTGGGAAGGGAAACTCCTACCTCCTAGGTTAAGTGCATTACACTTCTTCATCAGCGATATGTCCCAGCATCCATAAGCTTATCAGTGGGGCGGGAAGGGCTTACATTAGTTACATGCTTCTTAGATCCATCTTCTGCTCAAGTGCACAACTCAGTGATGAGATGTGGGAAGGGGAAACTCCCTCGCCCTAGTTGGGCTGCATTCTGCACACTCATCATGATAATCTTCCCCACATCCATTATCTTTCTAGTGGCAATGGAATAAAGCAATACCGCCTTATCAAAAGTTACTGAGCTATAATGTGTCTCTAGAATCATCCTCGCACACACAAAGTACTGCCACAACCTAGCCATCGGTATCAGATTAGTTCCCTTGATGCTCTTCTTTCCCTTCTTCGAAACCTCCCAAGGGGTATCCAGTTTTGCTATGACCTTAAGTATCTCATCTTCATTAAATTATTGCTTATTAAATTCCAGATACTCATCACGGTCAATCGAAGGCAAGTTGTAAAAATCGTTGATGACCTTCGCATCAATTGGTACATCAATACCCCTAACAAATACATGCCCAAGATCACACTCAAGGAGGTTGGCGTAAAACTCTTTTGCTATCGGCTCTACAACCGCATGTCCGGGTTCACTCATAAATGCATTCCACTTTCGCCCTTGACTCCACTCTTCAGCATAGATAGTGGTCAAACCCTACTCGGCAATAAACCCTTTATCCTTCCTTTGGATTGCTCCTTCATATTGTTGCCGAGCCTTGTCACTAACAAATCTATTGTCCACTTTTTTTCCTTTTCCTTTACCCTTGGACAGTACTTTGAGCGGCATTTTTTGTTCGACTCTAATGTACCCCCAAACTAAGATTCTAACCAGACAATTCAACTCTAAATGCCCTACTATTGACCACAATCACTCCTGCAAAAACACCAAAATTTTAAAAAATTGCAACTAGACCCCAAAAATCACTCTTCTTCCAAACTCAACAAAACACTCCCAAATTGAAAACCTAACCTCCTTAACACCACACAATTCAAGATCCACACTTCTTTAATCAAAATCAAAGCACAAACTTCACAAAAACTCCACAACTCAACTCATCCAAACAATATTTTAAACTTAAAGCACTACAATCAAAATTGAGCAATTTAGATGTTGGAGAACTTGAAATCTTACCCTTCTCACGCTGAATGCATCACCAATTTCACCAATTGCGGCCCAAATTGCAAGATCCCCAAAATTTTCTTCAATTTTTCGCAAAAATCCTTGCTAAAATGAGTTGTTTTAGTGTTTGTGAGGGTTAGGGAGTGAGGAAAAGTGATGGAAATTCACTGGAAAGGCTCTAGATTGAAGGTGGAAGTGTTTGGCTCTTGGATGTGTTTTGAAGTTTTTCGCAAAAATGAAGAGTCGCGACGCGATATTTATTAAAAACAGTTTTCGCCGTGGCGAAGAGTAAACTTTGCCACAACGAAGTTCTTCGTTCAAAGAAAAAAAATTCAAACCTAGTCGATGTCGCGGCAAAGAAAAATTTTTCGTCGCAGCAAAATTCCCTTAGTTCAATTTTGCTTTACCCTTTCTGCAGCGACGAAGAAAATTGTTTAGCCATGGTGAAAAATTCCCATGAGCATGTCGCCTCGGCAAAATCTAGAAAATTACCTTTTTTCGCCTTGATTCGATAATTCACCTGAAACACCCAAAAACACACAAAATAAAAACAATTCTAAATCATAAGTCAACTAAACAAATTCAAAACAACAAACAAATAACAAACAAATGAAAACACTTGGGCTGCCTCCCAAGAAGCGCTTGTTTATAGTCAGAAGCTTGACTTTCTCAAGTCTTCATGTCAGGATGTCAAGTTGGATGGGGAATGACTTACAACTCATCACCCCATCAATGTATGGCTTCAATCTCTGTCCATTGACCTTAAATGTACCCTTTTCTTCATGTGATACCTCCATCGCCCCGAACGGGTAAACTCTTGTAACTATGAAGGGTCCAGACCATCTAGACTTAAGTTTTCCAAGGAAAAGCCTAAGTCTAGAATTATACAACAATACTTTCTAACCCACTTCAAAGTTCTTCTTCCTTATATGCTTGTCATGCCACCTTTTTGTCTTTTCTTTGTAAATCTGAGCATTCTCATACGCTTTGTGACGGAACTCATCGAGTTCATTCAAAGTCAGCATCCTTTCCTCCCCGGTAGCTCGTAAGTCCATGTTTAGCTACTTGACTGCCCAATATGCCTTATGCTCAAGTTCTACCAGCAAGTGACATGCCTTCCCATAGACCATCCTAAATGGAGACATACCAATTAGAGTCTTAAATGCAGTGCGGTAGGCCCATAATGCATCATCCAATTTTCATGACCAATCCTTCATAGATGCATTCACTGTCTTCTCTAAAATTCCCTTAAGTTCTCTATTCGACAGTTCCACTTGCCCGCTAGTTTGTGGATGGTATGGTGTCACAACTCTATGTTTCACTCCATATTTTCCCAACAGCGCATCTAATTGCCTATTGCAAAAATACGATCCTCCATCACTGATGATTGCCCGTGGGACCCCAAATCTTGAGAAAATGTTCTTTCTCACAAAATTAACCACCACCCTGGCATCATTGGATGGCATTGCAACTACTTCCACCCATTTCGATACGTAATCCACCGCTACCAAAATGTACATGTTCCTATAAGAATTTGGGAAAGGACCCATGAAGTCAATTCCCCACACATCAAACATCTCAACAACTAGGATATTATTCAACGGCATCTCATCTTTCTTCGAAATACTTCCACTCCGTTGACATTGGTTGTTAGAGTAGATGCCCTAGAGCCAATCAATTATTGTAGAATTGACTCTTTGTAATAATGTTCATTAATCAATAATAAAAGGCATTTTATTCTATATTGCGTAAATCATTATTATTGCAATATGTATTGATATATGTCCTTAGAATGGTAGAACCGTGACGAGGGTATCAAGTGTTTCAAATATTGATAGTGAGAACCCTATGAGCACATATGGTGGCCATTCTAGAAACGTCCGTAGCCCAAGATATTCTGAAGTAAGGGCACGATAATACGGTAAGGCTATCATAGTGTTGACCACCGTCGAAAGGCGGTGGCGATCTCACTTGTCAAGGTTGTTTGGTGACAACACCCGGTGCAACACATGGGTGCTTGTTGTAGGCGATATACCGCAACAAGTTCACTTGGACTTACCCACCGAGAGGATTCCATATGGATGGTAACCCCGGTTGTCTATGGAACAAATCCTCTAACGAATGGTGGTGCATGTGATCCTTAGACTTGAGATCACCGAGCGCATTGTGCCACCGATTGGTACAGCTTTGACACTAGCCTAATGCGGTTCTATTCAAAGTCGCAAGACGGTGGTGATTGGCTATATCAAGGAGTGTATCAAGACTATGGTGGATTGACAAAGGATTCATCACTCCAGTGCGGGGAGAAGTTATCTCACGGCGCAATTCAACATATGGCAATGACACTAAAAGCGTGGCCACGGTGGGATTGAGTTGTTGCTTATCCAGTTATAATACGGGTCATTGGTCCGAAGAATGAATATATAATATCGAGAGTAACCGAAGGTTGACACTATTTCTATGCCTTCGTCTCATCGAGATAACGTTATGATGAAAGGATCGTATTGTACGGTAACCATATCGTTGACGGTAGCTACTTTGTTTCAATCCGAATCTATCGGGTGGCCATGATGCCTTCCTAGAGGCCAATCTTGACTCTGTATTAATGAGACGATTAATTGGTGTTAATCGTAATACTATACACTACTGGTATGATGAGGAGCCTATGGGTCACACACATAGAAGATAATTTAAGAGCCAAGAAGAAAGAAGGGCGTTTCGTCTTTTTTGGGCGAAGGGGTATTTTTGGTAATTTCACAAAGGCAATTAAATTTCTTGAGGTCGTAGCCTTTTTATTTAATTTGTTAAAAAATTAAATAAGTGAAATTACGGTTAAATGTGTGTTCGCACATATTTAATTAAATCATCATTATTGTTAAATGTTAATTAAATATTAATTGATTTTAATTGAAATAATGATGAATTAAATTAAAATATCTAATTGGGAGTGTTTGGCAAATTTGGGGGTGTTTGGGTTTGTAGCCCCAAGCCCATTCCATATGGGAATAGGGCAACTAAAATAAGACTATAAAAGGAAAAAAGGTTTTAGTTGAAAAGAGAGTGTGTGTTATTTTATTCATTCTTTAATTTTGAAAAGAAAAACCTCCACCCAAAAACTCTCCCACGCCACTTTTACTGTTCCATTGAAAACAAACACTTTTGTTTTTCTTCTTGATTTCTTAAGGCCAAGGAGGATCTAGCAAATCCCTCCTTGGTTCTTGGTGGTTGTCTTCGTGTGGACTTCTTGGTTCGATCCTACACTTGGATCGGTAGCAAACACATTCAGAGACAACATTGGTGGAGCCTCCAAACGTGGGTATGAATCTAAACCCTTGGATTTATTTTTCTGCAGATTCTTATAAATATAAATTGTAACTTTCTATGCCCACGATTTTGGGTTCCCAAGGAACGATCCATGGTTGTAAATTTTTGTTTTTCCGCCTTTGCTTGAACCAAGGTCGTTTCCTAAGTCAAAGGGTGGATCGAGCCTAGGGTACTAGATTTACGCTTATTGAATGGTTGATTACATGTATTTGTTGATAACATGCTGCCTTGATGAATCTGCCATGAAAAACCCAGATTTTGTTAAAACCGAGAAATCTGTAAATCCATGTTGAATGAGTGATTCAAATGATAAAATTGGTTTAATAATGTGTTGATGAATGTTATATTGGTTGGTTAATATCCTGGTTGAAGCGTATGCACGTTTGATTTGATTTGGATTCGTGTTTATACACAAAAACTGCAAAAAACGCGAACTGTACGAAAATTGGGGATTTTTAGGTTTCGCCGCGGCGAGGAGCCTCTGGACAGTTTCGCCGCGGCAAAGATAAAACCTTCGCCACGGCGAAGTCTGTGGCGGCTAGACCTAATTTAAATCCTCGCCGCGGCGAAAGTATGCAGCAGGGGAAGGTGCATACCGTAAATCCTCACCGCGGCGAAGATAAAACCCTCGCCGCGGCGCCGGTAGCTTTTCAACCTCGTATTTTTGCAAAGGGACTAATCTGTAGTTTTTAATAACCTATAAAGCCAATGTACATTCTGCACATTTAAGAGGGTAATTAATTAATTAACCCACCCAATTCAAAATTGATTATTTTTGAATTGTATGCTTTGTACTTGTTTGTATATTGCATGGTGCGCGGTACATGAGCCTTAGACCTAAGGGTGAATGTTTTAAATTATTTTGGGTATGTATGGCTGTAATATTTTAAATAGGGCCTGCGTGTCCTACCTTCTCTCTTCTTCTTAATGTACATTCTTTTCTCATCTCATTCCCCTCGAATGTAAATCGAGGTTTCTAAATTTGTTGATGTAAAATTAGTTTAATATTAATTTTATTATAAATTTAGAATGATGTTTTGTAATGTACCCGAGACGGGAAGCGAAGGGCGAGGCAACCATACTTGAAGACTCAAGATATTTGTTACAGGGATCCCTAGGTGACCCACCGATCCCTCTAGGCTCGAGGAGATCGGTTTTAGTTTGGCCATGTACCGGCACGTTTAATATTTTGTTTAAAATGCATGCTAAGGTTGAATGTTGAATAACATGCCAAACAATGTCATTCTAACAAAGATAATAATCTGATGAGACATTAAATAACAAACCCCTCAACTAAGTATATTAAGTCACTTGTGCCTTCCATCACCATGGTTTTAATCAAACCACCTTTGTCCGTGAAACCTTGTTCCGCCAAAGCGAAGGGTACACTTCTACCGGTGGGAGGTTGAAATTCATTGAGTTTTCCTTAATGGTAATGGGTGGGGGACTTAAAATGACAAGTTTTGCTTGTTCGCCAAAGCGAAGGTTGATAAACGCGTCATAGGCATAGTAGAGCAGTACACATATTATGTGTATGTGGTGACATATAGTGTCCACTTCTCGATACCGAGAATCACACTTGAGGACAATGGTTGGAGCCATTGAATTGTGTGATTGGCTTGTTGGCTTTTTTCACATTTGAGGTTGATAAAGTGGGAGCTATCAATTGGTGTGGATTAAGTTTGTTGGCCTACCTAATCAACCCATTTTCAGCTTGTTCGCCAAAGCGAAGGTTTAAAATGGGCGGGGATGGGATCTCGGTCCACTAGGAAAGCCAACGGGCTTTCCCGAGTTAATAGTGAGGGCTATTGGCTTGAGTAAAATAGTGGGAGCATCGTTTAATAAAAGACCATATTAAATAATATTGAACTTTATAATAACTTTATCTTTTACGCAATTGTAGATTCACCGAAAATGAGTATTATGAACTGCGATGATAATCGAAAAAAGAAAACAAAGGGTTGGATGGATCCAATTTCTCGATGGTATCGTAATCTTCGGATTATACTTAAGTCGAAAAGAAATTGTATATCCTTGAAAAGCCATACATGGTGAGCGATCTGATGCCACTCGGGAAGTTAAGGATACTTATCAAAAGTTCCTTGATGATGCGATAGCATACAATGCTTGATGTTAGCATCATGACACCTATCTTGCAAAAGCGACATGAGAATATGGATGCTTCTTCCATAATTCTACACCTCAAGGAGCTTTACGAAACAAATGCTCGACATGAGAGGTACAAGGTGTCGAAAGCCTTTGTTTGGGGAGTTGTCACCGAGGGTGCCCAGTTGGTCCTCATGTGCTCAAGATGATCGAGCACATAGAGGCTGAGACTTTGGGATGTGGCTTGGATGCGAATTACAAATGGATTTAATTCTGCAATCCTTGCGACTCTTATGCTCCGTTCATAATGAATTTCAATATGAACACGATGGAAAAAGGAAAACCCCTGTGGAACTTTTGAACATGCCCGAGGATCAGCAGACAAGACTTGAAAAAGTCCAAGCCCTGTTTATTGGTTGCCCCGCGTAAAGCAAAGGGTAACGGCAAGGCTAAGGCTAAGGCCAAACCCAAGCCCAAGCCTAAAGGGACAGGTTGCTCTTGGTCCCGAGAGTGGTATAGGAAAGGGCGGCAAGGTTCCTGACTTTCCCTTAACATCTTGGTCACGAGTGGGTATAGGAAAGGGCAAGGTAGTCTGCTTCTTTTGTGGCAAGCCTGGCCATTGGAGGAAACAACTGCAGGCTTTCCTCGCAAGCAAGAAGAAGTCGAGGCTACGACTTGAGGTACTTTCATGATTGAGATTAACTTCTCTCCCTTAACATCTTGGGTCATGGACACGGGATGTGGTACTCACATTTGTACGATGTGCGGGGACTAAGGCGAGTAGAGTGCTCGCCAAGGGAGGGGAGGTGGACCTACGAGTTGGAAATGGAGCACATGTGGCTGCACTAGCTGTAGGGACATATTGTTTATCTTTGCCTACGGGTTTATTGTTGGAACTACATAACTGTTATCACGTACCTTTTATTTCTAGAAATATTATTTCAATATCCATTTTGGATAATATGGGGGTATCATTTTTGAGATATCTAATGGATTGTTGTCCTTTAGTTTGAATGGTATTCTATTTGGAATTGCAAGGTTATATAATGGATTATATGTTCTTGATTTAAACAATAAAGATATTCTCAATATTGAAACCAAGAAAGCTAAACATAGCGATCAAAACCAAACATATCTCTGGCATTGTAGATTGTGTCATGTTAATAAGACTCGCATTGCAAAACTTCAAAGGGATGGAGTTTTGGCCCCTCCCTTTGACTTCCAGTCATTTGAGGTATGCGAGTCATGCCTTTTAGGCAAGATGACCAAGTCTCCTTTCACAGGACAAAGTGAAAGGGCTACTGAATTGTTAAGCATCATCCATAGTGATGTATGTGGTCCACTAACAGTTGAAGCCAGAGGTGGATATTCATACTTCATCACATTTACTGATGATTTCAGTAGATATGGTTATGTCTACCTTATGAGACATAAATATGAAGCCTTTGATAAATTCAAGGAATTCAGGAATGAAGTACGAGAATATGTTGGGCAAAAAGTATTAAAGCTCTTCGGTCAGATCGAGGAGGTGAATACTTAAGCTCGGGGTTTTCTGAGTACCTGAAGGAATGTGGGATAATATCACAACTCACCCCTCCTTATACACCCCAACACAATGGAGTGTCAAAAGGAGGAATATGACCTTACTTGACATGGTTAGGTCCATGATGAGTTTTAGTGATTTACCTGCATCATTCTGGGGTTATGCCCTAGAGACTACGACTCACGTTTTAAACCGTGTGCCATCAAAGTCTGTAGATAAGACTCCATATGAGCTATGGAGTGGGCGAAAGCCCAACTTGTCTTATCTGAGGATTTGGGGTTGCGAAGCTTATGTTAAGAAATTGACTTCGAACAAGCTGGGCCCAAAATCCTGCAAATGTATATTTGTGGGGTATCCAAAGGATACCATTTCTACCACCCAGAAGAGCGCAAAATCTTTGTTGCTCGATCTGGTGTCTTCCTAGAAAAGGAACATTTTCTAAGAAGTACTAGTGGGAGAAAAGTAGAACTCGATGAAGTTCTAGAACCACAAGATATACTAGGACGAAGGGGGACGGGATGATGTACCACGAAGTGGTTGAGCATCAGAGGAGGTTACTCCACAACTTGTGGATCAAAGTGAACCACCTCAGGTAGCACAGGAGCTCCGTAGATCTGGGAGAGTACGCCATGAGCCCGAGAGATATGGTTATCTCGTGACTTAACATGGTGACGTACTAGTCTATCAAGACGATGAACCCGGTAACCTACGAAGACGCTATATCAATCCGAATTCCGCAATGCCAAATGGCTTGGAAGCGTGAAATCGAGACGGACTCCGTGTTAGCGGAACCAAGTGTGGTCTGCAAAGGTGGAACCAGAAGGGATAAAACCCATAGGGTGTAAATGGGTCTTCAAGAAGAAGGCCGGCATGGATGGCAACGTGCATACTTATAAAAGCACGGTTTGGTTGCCAAAGGTTTCAAACAAATTCATGGCATTGACTATGAAGAAACCTTTTCGCCGGTTGCCATGATTAAATCCATCCGGATTATGCTTGCAATTCTTGCATATCATGACTATGAGATTTGGCAAATGGATGTCAAAAGCGCTTTCGACGGAAGCCTTGAGGGAGGATGTGTATATGACACAACCTGATGGTTTCGTTCTTGATAGTCAAGCTAATAAGGTATGCAAGGTTGCAGAGATCCATTTATGGACTCAAGCAAGCTTCAGGAGGCTGGAACATTCGTTTTGATGAGGCCGTAAAAGAATTCGTTTTATCAAGAGCGAAGATGAGCCTGTGTTTACAAGAAAGTGAGTGGGAGCGCATTAGCATTCCTAGTGTTGTATGTCGATGACATACTTACATTCAGGAATGATATGCCCGAACTTGTAGTCGGTAAAGACTAGGTTATTCAAGTGCTTCTCCATGAAAGACTTAGGGAAGGCGCCTACATCCTTGGTATAAAGATCTATCGTGATAGATCGCGTAGGTTGCTTGGCCTAAGTCAGAGTGCATATATTGACAAAGTATTGAAACGATTCAGTATGGAAGAATCCAAGAAAGGATTTCTTCCGATGTCACATGGTGTTTATCTCTCTAAGGAATTGTGTCCTAAAACACAAGATGAGAGAGATAGGATGAAGAGGATTCCATATGCATCAGCAATTGGATCCATCATGTATGCCATGCTATGTACTCGGATTGATGTCTCATGTGCTTTGAGCACTTGTAGTAGATATCAATCGGATCAGGAAATAAGCGTCACTGGATGGTGTCAGAATATTCTTAAGTACTTAAGAGGACTAAGGATATGTTTTTAGGGTTTATGGAGGAAAGATGAGCTCCTTTGTAAGAGGATACAGTGATGCTAGTTTCCAACGGACAAAGGCGATTATCGATCGCAATCGGGGTTTGTATTTTTGTCTCAATGACAGGTCTGGTGGTGGAAGAGCTCCAAGCAAAGCACTATAGCGGACTCTACAATGGAGGCTGAGTATATTGCATTATCAGATGCGGCCAAGGAAGACGATCTGGATTAAGAGTTCAAATCACAAAACTTAGTGTGGTTCCCTACGATTGTTGATCCTATAGATATCTATTGTGACAACAATGGAGCAATTGCTCAAGCTAGGGAACCACGGTCTCATCAAGTCCAGGACACATACTCGACGATTCCATCTCATCGGAGAGATAGTTGAGAGGAAAAGACGTGCGAATTAGTAAAGTGTATATTGATGACAATCTCGCAGATCCGCGACAAAGCCTCTGTCGCGGCGAAGCATGAAAGGCACTTGAAATCATTTGGTATTAAATACATGAATGATTGGCTATAGTGCAAGTGGGGAGATTGTTAGAGTAGATGCCCTAGAGCCAATCAATTATTGTAGAATTGACTCTTTGTAATAATGTTCATTAATCAATAATAAAAGGCATTTTATTCTATATCGCGTAAATCATTATTATTGCAATATGTATTGATATATGTCCTTAGAATGGTAGAACCGTGACAGGGTATCAAGTGTTTCAAATCTTGATAGTGAGAACCCTATGAGCACATATGGTGGCCATTCTAGAAGCGTCCCAGTAGCCTAGTATTGTTCTCAGTAAGGGCACAGATAATACTGGTAGGCCCTATCATAGTGTTGAACGACCTGTCGAAAGGAGCGTGGTGATCTCACTTGTCAAGGTTGTTTGGTGACAACCTGGTGCAACACATGGGTGCTTGTTGTGGCGGATATCTTTGCGGCAAGTTCCCACTAGGCCCTGACCCACGAGGGGAGGATTCCATATGGATGGTTAACCCCGTGTCTATGGAACAAATCCTCTAACGAATGGTGGTGCATGTGATCCTTAGACTTGAGATCACCGGGCGCCTTGTGCCACCGGATTGGTACCGATTTGATACTAGCCTACGCTGTTCTATTCGGAGTAGTCGATACGGTGGTGATTGGCTATATCAAGGAGTGTATCAAGACTATGGTGGATTGACAAAGGGATTCATCACTCCTGCAGGAGAAGTTATCTCACGGCGCAATTCAACATATGGCAATGACACTAAAGCTGCCCACCAGGTGGGATTGAGTTGTTGCTCCATCCAGTTATAATACTGGGTCATTGGTCAGCCGAATATATAATATCGAGTAACCGAAGGTTGACACTATTTCTATGCCTTCGTCTCATCGAGATAGCATTATGATGAAAGGATCGTATTGTACGGTAACCATATCGTTGAAGGTGGCTACTTTCTTGAATCAAAATCTATCGGGTGGCCATGATGCCTTGCTAGGGGCCAATCTTAGTCTGTGTATTAGTGAGGCGATTAATTGGTGTTAATCGCAATACTATACACTACCGGTATGATGAGGAGCCTATGGGTCACACACATAGAAGATAATTTAAGAGCCAAGAAGAAAGAAGGGCGTTTTTCGTCTTTTTGGGCGAAGGGTATTTTGGTAATTTCACGGTGCAATTAAATTTGCTGAGGTTTCCGTAGCCTTTTTATTTAATTTGTTAAAAAATTAAATAAGTGAAATTCTGATTAAATGTGTGTTTGCACATATTTAATTAAATCATCATTATTGTTAAATGTTAATTAAATATTAATTGATTTTTAATTGAAATAATGATGAATTAAATTAAAATATCTAATTGGGGTGGGAGTTTGGTTTAAATTTCGGGAGGGGTGGGGGTTTGCAAATTTGGGGTTTGGGTTTGTAGCCCCAAGCCCATTCCATATGGGAATAGGGCAACTAAAATAAGACAATAAAAGGAAAAAAGGTTTTAGTTGAAAAAGAGAGTGTGTGTTATTTTATTCATTCTTTAATTTTGAAAAGAAAAACCTCCAGCCAAAAACTCTCCCACGCCACTTTTACTGTTCCATTGAAAACAAACACTTTTGTTTTTCTTCTTGATTTCTTAAGGCCAAGGAGGATCTAGCAAATCCCTCCTTGGTTCTTGGTGGTTGTCTTCGTGTGGACTTCTTGGTTCGATCCTACACTTGGATCGGTATCAAACACATTCAGAGACAACATTGGTGGAGCCTCCAAACGTGGGTATGAATCTAAACCCTTGGATTTTATTTTTCTGCAGATTCTTATAAATATAAATTGTAACTTTCTATGCCCTGATTTTGGGTTCTAAGGAACGATCCATGGTTGTAAATTTTTGTTTTTCCGCTACGCAACCGGGTCGTTTCCTAACATTGGTCACATTCCCGAACCATCTAGAAGGCATCCTTGAATAGGGTTGGCCAATAAAACCCAGATTGAAGGACCTTGGCCGTTGTCCTAGTTCCTCCAAAATGACCACCCACTTCTCTCTCATGGTAGAATACTTTTCCATCTCCTTTTCCGGTACACACCTACGTATCATCTGATCAACACAGTGTTTGTACAGAAATGGTTCTTCCCAGAAATAATACTTCAAATTAGAGAAAAACTTCCTCTTCTGCTGAAAGGTCATGCCATTCGAGAGCACTCTCGATGAGAAGTAGTTTGCAAAATCTGTATACCACGGTGCTTCTTCCACTCTCATCAATTTCTCATTCAGGAAAGTTTCTTTGATTTGGGGTTTGATAAGTGCTTGAAAATACACTTATACTTGGTGGTTTATAGGTATCATTTGTAGGAAATTAGGATTAATTCGCATGAACGCACTTTTTAGGATCACAGGTATTTTTGTTGTATTTTCAGGGAATAAGGCTAAAAAATAATATTCAGATGAGAGATGATGTTGGCAAGAGAATTTGTGATGACTGGAAACAAACGGATCGAGAATCAAAGTTGAATTGAAGAAGTTACAAAAGTTGAAGTAAAGAGAAGATCCTAGATTACGTTCTAGCTTGAGCATGCCTCGGTATTTTGAGAATATATTGAGCTATAAAACTCATATTAAGACGATTCTTGGACTTTTGGAAAGCTGATTCAAAGAGCTACATTTCATATGTTTACCACCTTTCCAAATATCATTGTTATTGAGTTCAAAAATCACCATCCCTGAAGAATAGTGGAATGATGCGGGAAGAAGACCAGTGGCTACTGTGCCGCGGCACACTTTTTCAAGTAGCTCTTTGTCTTGCGGCACGATCCACGACAAGCTAGGAACTTTTCTTCCGTTTTTGACTAGGAAAATTGGGTTTAAGAGTCCTAAACTAACTAGAATTAAGGAAAACAAAACCCTAACCCTTGTGGGATATAAATAGAAGTCTTTTAGCATTATTTTGGGGGAATTATTTTAGAGAAAAGAAAAAGAGAACAAATATTATTCGAGAACTGAAGAAAAAGGGAGATTAAAGAAGGCTTGGAGAAGAAGAATTGGAGGAGATCATCATCAACTTCATTAATCCAACCAAGTTTCACTAAGTTTTTCTTCTTCTTTGTTATCATTATTTGTTATAAATAATACAATGATGTTCTCATATTTATTCATGAAGAACTAATTCTTTTGTGATTGAGGGTGATTCAAAACCCTAGACATGTCTTGTGATTAATAAAATCTGCATCTTTTTATCTTTTGATCCCTCTTGGTTATGTGATTATTTCTCTGAAAATAGGGTCCAACTAGATTTTTCTAATTGTTTAAGTGGCCAATTAAATCATTAGGATTAATCTATTAATGCCAATTTAGGTTGTTTAGCACGAAATTGCTTTATTAACCTAAATAACTAGTGGTAAAGTGTATGCCTACACACATGGGGGGTAATCACTCAAGATAACTAAACCGACCATATGAGTTTAGCCTTGATTCAATAGGTCTCTCACAACTTAATGCTTTTATTACTTTGAATCTAGAGATTGTATCCTAGATTATTTAATAAATAGGGAATTAGGTTATGACCGTGTCTAATCCAACGACTCAATAAGGAGAGATGGGACTTATCAACGTTTGGTATTTTCTGGGCTGATGTGATCAAGAGGGTAGAAAGTTAAAGAGTGCTTTTATTATATGCAATCTGTGTCTAGTGGTGGCGAATAAACCTTCAATCTCGTTTATCTCATTGATTTCTCTAAAGTCATTAATTGCTTGAGTTACATTTTTTGCTTTGAGTTCTTTTTAGTTTTTGTTGAGATTTTAAAATTCGTGACAAACCCCGTTAGAAGTAAATAATTAATTAAGTTCACAAATCCTCTGCGGGAAAGACCCTTACTTGCTTCTTATCAGTCGTGGTTTTGCTTCTTGCTTAGCCAATAGATGCTTGAGTGTCGAATGATCCATGTAG
Organism: Pistacia integerrima; assembly: GCA_026225825.1. Classification (NCBI taxonomy): domain Eukaryota; kingdom Viridiplantae; phylum Streptophyta; class Magnoliopsida; order Sapindales; family Anacardiaceae; genus Pistacia; species Pistacia integerrima. Next base: position 18,269,089 of record CM047742.1, on the reverse strand, counting down.
ACTATCACCTTAGCACCTAGCAAGTAAGAACGAAATTTGTCAAATGCAAAAACCATAGCTAATAGCTCTTTTTCAGTAGTGGTGTAATTCAATTGTGCATCGGTAAGTGTGTAATGCCCACATGGAGGTACGTAATTTAATTTATGCTCTTATACCTTTAGTTGATTTTTTGCTAAAGTTATTTTGAGAAAATGTGAAGAAAATGCTTTAAACTTGCATTAAGGGTAAAATGGTCTTTTCACTCAAAATTAGTTGAAATTGTGGGGAGTAAAAAGAGATAGAATTTCATGGAGAATGCAATAAAATGGGGGCATTGTGGTAATTGACTAAGGGACATAGATGAATTTTAGAGAAAGTGCAAGGGCAAAATGGGAACACATGCTTATATTAATTGATATAAGGCTTTATTTGAAGAAACCCTAACCCATATCCAGCCCTTGTTCATGCCACTCTACCCCATTTTTCTCTCAATTTTCTTCACTAAACTTCAAAGGAAAATCATAGGATTTGGTCTAGATTTTTGGAGATTTTCAATCTTCAAGCATCCTAAGGTAAAATTCTAGCAAAAAGGAGTGTGATTAAACTTTAAAGTTTTAAATTCTTATGGTTTTTATATGATTTAGGTCCAAGAGAAAGAGATTTGGAGAAAAAGGGAAGTGATCTCACATATTCAAGGTAAGTAAACCTACTTTGAAACTTAATTTGAGCAAAACATGTGTTGAATGAATTTTTGCATGTTTGTATGTGATGGTATAAGAGAATTGTGGGCTGTTCTTGATGTTTATTGATGTATTAATTCTAGCCATGAGAAGTAGTGTATGGTTATGTGAAGATTTGGTGAAGTTGTGGAAGATTTGGTGTTGAAATTTTTGAAGTGTAGAGAATTGTGAAAATGGATGGGTTTGATGCTATACTTAGTGAGTTTTTGGCTCACAATTTGGTTGAATTAGAGAGTTGTGGAAGTGTAGCCAACAAGGCAGTTGCATGTGCATATGAAGTGTTTGATGAAAATCCAAAAAGAAATTGCATGCATGAGTTGGCTAAACCCTAATGAGGAAAGGGTTAAAGAAAGGAAAGACTTGAAGTTTGAATGTATTTTAGTGATCTTTTAACCTGTTTTCACAGGGTAGAATGGTTAGGAAAGGTTAGGGAGTAAGTGGAGGTAAATAGGTATGGAAAAGCCTTAAAGTAGGCATGTTACCAAGGTTGCCCTGTCAAACCCATGACCTTCTGAGTGATATTTGGGCATCATATCTTTCGAACTGGGTTGAGTCATAAACATAAAAGTTGTAGTCCTTTCTCTAAGCTTTAAAATGAGACCAATATCATTGAAATCCGATTTGTATAACTAGAGATATGCCTTCTTGAATATGACATGTGCAGAATGACTATCTCAAGAGTGCTTCCACTTTATTAGTTTATTTGTAGTCTAATAATCTATAATTGATTCCAAGTACGAAAATGATGCTTAAAGGGCTGTGAAGCATGTTTGAATGAGTGGTCTTTGTGATTATTTAATGATTGTATGAACATATATGTTTGATGTAATGAATGACTATGGAGGCTATGTTCAGAGAATGCAAGTGTAGAATTTCCATAGCTTGGAAATTCATGTTGAAATGTGCACAGTATCTCTTTCTATTCTCTTTCTATATTACACTATGATATAAGGTTTTTACGATGGGGAACCCGTGAGTGATAGAGATGCCCACATACACGCCACCACGAGCGAGCGGCATCAGCAGCGAGATATAGTATTTATGCAGGTCATGAGTAGTGTATGTGGATGAGGACTGTACCTACTACAGTATACCTACGTGCACGCTACCACGAGTGAGCGGCCACATCAGAGAGATACAGTACTTTTACAGTCTGTGAGTAGTGCATGTAAATGAGGATTTGTACCCTCCACATGGCGGGTTCCAAATCCATGCATCAATTTGGTCCAATCGGCAAACTAGAAAGAAGAAATAAAAGAAAGAGAATCAGAAAAGAAAAGAAAGAGATTACAACATAAGAGAAAGAGAAACAAAAAAAGAATGAAGAGTATAATCAAAGAATAAAGTGAGAAAAGAAAAATCAGAATATGAGTAACGGAGGAAACACAGTAGTGTAGTTTGGTTTACTTATTGAGCAATTAATGCTCACTCAGTTAATTTACTGTTTTGCAGGTACTAGATGATTTGCGATTAGGTGGGACGTCAAGAAGTGGTGGAGTTTGGCGGCATTGTTCAAGATTACCTTATGTTACTAAAGTATATCAATGTTATGTGGATATATATATTTATGAATTAAAAATTAGAATTTTTGGATTTACATTATGTATATATGTTTGTAAAAGTTATCTAATATAAAATTTTATCTTATATTTCTTACAGAATTACTAGCTATACAGTATATTACAAAGTGCCTTGCTAGCATACTGAATTACATGCAACACTTTGTTTTTCCTCTGTCCTAGTACTACTCCTAGTGCAAAATCACTAGCATCACACATCAATTCAAACGATAGTCCCCAATCGGGAACTGCAATAATAGGTGCAGACACTAATAATTTTTTAAGAGTTTGAAAAGCATAAATGCATTCATCATCAAAATCAAAAGCAACATCTTTAATCAGTAAATTGCAAAGGGGTTTAGAGATTTTAGAGAAATCCTTAATAAACTGTCTATAGAACCCCGCATGCCCCAAGAAACTTGGAACTGCTGTAACATATGCAGGTGGTGGCAGCTTCTCAATCACTTATGTTTTTGCTCGATCCACTTCTATGCCGTCCTTTGAAATTCTGTGGCCGAGCACTATTCCTTCCTGTACCATGAAGTGGCATTTCTCCCAGTTGAGCACCAAGTTCGTCTCCTGACATTGCTGCAAAACAAATGAAAGATTAGATAAGCAATTGTCAAAAGACGAACCAAAAACAGAGAAGTCATCCATGAAGACTTCTATAAACCGCTCCACCATGTCACCAAAGATCAACATCATGCATCTCTAAAATGTGGCTGGTGCATTGCACAACCCGAAGGGCATCCTTCTGTAAGCAAAGGTGCCATAAGGACAAGTGAATGTCGTCTTCTCTTCATCTTCAGGAGCAATGGCAATCTGATTATATCTTGAAAAACCATCCAGGAAGCAATAGTAAGCATGCCCTACCAATCTCTCCAACATTTGATCAATGAAGGGAAGTGGGAAATGATCCTTCCTTGTCGCTTCATTCAATTTTCGGTAGTCAACGCACACTCTCCAACCCGTGACTGTCCTGGTTGGTATCAATTCATTGCTTTCATTCTTTATCACTGTGATACCCCCTTTCTTTGGAACCACTTGCACCGGGCTCACCCATGGACTATCAGAAATGGGATAAATTATTCCTGTATCTAAAAGTTTCACCACTTCCTTTCTCAAAGGATTCAATCTCCGTTATGGTTGTACCCTAGGCTTGACATCATCTTCCATGAGTATCTTATGCATACAAAACGATGGAGAGATGCCTCTAATATCTGAAATAGTCCATCCAATTCTTTGATCTATGTTCCTTAACACCCCAAATCAACCGCTCTTCTTCCACTTTACTTAACCTTGAATTGATAATCAATGGGAAGGTTTCTGCTTCACCAAGATACACATATTTGAGGTGGGAAGGTAAAGGTTTCAGTTCAAGTTTTGGAGGTTCTTCCTTTCTTTCCTTTTCCTTCTCTTTCTCAAAATCAAATTCCTCAAATTTTAGACCTTGGTTCTCATTGATCGACTCAAGTGCTTCCAAAAATCTAGAAAACTCATTCTTCATCAGTTCATCTACCTCTATTATTTTCAATTGGGCAATACATGCTTCTAGAGGTAGTTGAGGGGTGTTCTCTTCAATAGCCTCTGCCACTAGTTTACCCACCATGTCTACACTAAAGCACACATCCGACTGAGATGGAAATTTTATAGCTTCAAAAACATTGAACGTTACTGTCTCATCTTGGACTCTTAACAGTAACTTTCCTTCTTGCACATCAATGAGAGCTCTTCCGGTGGCCAAAAATGGTCTTCCCAAAATGAAAGGCATTTCCTTATCCTCTTCCATGTCCAATACAACAAAAACTGCCGGAAAAATTACTTTATCCACCTTTACCAAAACATCTTCAACTATACCCCTCGGATGTTTTATGGATCTATCTGCAAGCTGCAACGACATGGTCATTGGCTTCACTTCACCAATTCCTAATCTCTTGAAAGCATAAAAAGGCATTAGATTGATGCTTGCACCTAAATCACATAAAACTCTCTCAAAAGTAATGTTTCCTATAATACAAGGAATAGTAAAACTCCCAAGATCTTTGAGTTTCTTCTGCAGAATGGCGTTGCACTCCTCCGTGAGCATCACTATTTCCTCATCTTCTAACTTCCTTTTGTTTGATAAAATCTCCTTGAGAAATTTCGTAGCTCAGCATCTGTTGCAATGCATCTGCAAAAGGAATGTTATATGCAGTTTTTTAAATATTTCAATGAATTTGGAAAACTGCGTATCCTAATTCTTTTTTTTTGAGTCTTTGAGGAAAAGGCACAGGAGGAGTGTGATGTGCCAACTCCGGTGGTGTCTCGGGGAATGGCAATTTCTCTTTCTTTTGTCTTTGCCTCTCTTCCCGCTTTTGTTCTTCTTCCCCAAAACTGGTTGGTTTCTCTTCAACAATTATTTTTTCGTCAACTTCCTCATCAGAATCTTCCTTTTCTTTTGGTGGGCTTCCTTCTTTCCCTAATTGTTCCACCTCTTCCAAGACTGTCCCACTCTGTAATGTTATTGCATTTGCTTGTTCATATGGGTTTTTCACTGTGTTACTTGGTAAGGAACCTTGTGGTCTCTCATTGAGCTTATCGGCCAATTGACCCACCTGTACCTCCAAGTTTCGAATGGATGCCCCTTGGTTTCTAAAATTTGTCCTTGTCTCATTCATGAAACCTATGGTTTCTTGCATAAACTTTCCGAACATATCCTCCAGTTTTGTCAGTCTTTGCTCTCCCGGTTGATTGTTCACCCCCGCTTGGTTGTTTGGCATCGTTCTTTGGTTCCATTGATTGTTCTGCTGATTCTGATTGCCCCAAGACAGGTTCGGATGATTCCTCCAACCAGGATTATATGTGTTGGAGTATGGATTGTTCGGTTGCCTCTGATTTCCTGCCAAGTAGTTAACTTGTTCTGATGATGAAGAGGCTGAAGCAAACGTGTTCCCCACTTGGCATCCTCTGCTCATATGACTACCTGCACAAAATTCACAAGTTAGTTGAGGTGCTTGAATAGAATTTACTTGCATACTTCCCAATTATTTCTTAAGTGCTGTAAGTTGGGCTGAAATGGCCGTGTATGCATCAACTTCATGAAGACCTATAGATTTCTTCGTTTGTATCCTCTCATTTGGTCTTTGATAGTTGTCACCAGCCAAAACCTCAAGCAACTCATGAGCTTCTTCCGGTGTCTTATTTTGCAATGCTCCTCCCGACGCTGCATCCACCATGGTTTGCACATTAACCATCAATCCACTGTAAAACTTTTGGACTTACATCCAAACTAGCAACCTATGGTGTGGACACCTCTTGAGTAGTTCCTTGTATCTTTCCCAAGCCTAATATAATGATTCAGACTCTTCCTGTAGAAAAGATGTGATATCATTTCTCATCTTCGCAAATTTTGCTGGAGGAAAGAATTTGGTTAGGAATTCTGTGCTAATTCATTCCATGTAGTGATCGTCCCTAGTGGTAGTGCCATTAACCATCCCTTTGCTTTATCCCTCAATGAGAAAGGGAACAGTCTCAATCTGATGGCGTCATCTGACACTTCGTTTGACTTGAAGGTGTCGCAAATCTCTAAGAAGTTTGCAATGTGCAGATTTGGATCTTTCTTAAAATCTCCTTTAAACTGTACCGACTACTGGATCATCTGGATGATTGCCGGCTTTATTTCGAAGTTGTTGGCTTATCTTGTTAGGTCTAATAATCTTGACCCCCTTGCTATCAATTTGAGGGAGGCAGAATTCCCTTAATGTTCTATTCTCTGCCATCTCAATAGCTATAGCCTCTCATTCTCTTCTTTCTCTGTTAAGTCTTCTTGTGGTTCTTTCAATCTCTGGATCTACAGGAACCACTGGCTGATGTCTCGCTCTTCGCATAAACTACATAAAACAAAAGAAAACGTGAGATCACTAACTAACCAAAAAGAACAACAAAAATTAACTAATAACAATTAAAACAAAAATAAAACTCCAATCTAGCTAACTCAAGAAAATTCAATGTTACACAAAAATCAATCCCGAGCAACGGCACAAAAAACTTGATGCGTTGTTACTACAACATGCAAATATAGCAAGTGCACTAGTCACACAAAGTAATAAAGTGATGAGTGAGTATCGTTCCCAAGAGGATTGGTTGTTAATCACTGATTTTCCTAATTGTTTTCAAGTTGGAGAAGCTGAATTTGTTTGGATTTATGGGAGATTAAAATTTAAACTAAAAACAAAATTTGCTAAGTATTAAAAACTAATTAATGCAAGCAAGATTTAAAACAAGAGTAATATCAATTTAAACAAAAGGTTAGGGCTTGACTTCATTCGAACTGTTAGAGTAGATGCCCTAGAGCCAATCAATTATTGTAGAATTGACTCTTTGTAATAATGTTCATTAATCAATAAAAGGCATTTTATTCTATATCGTGTAAATCATTATTATTGCAATATGTATTGATATATGTCCTTAGAATGGTAGAACCGTGACGAGGGTATCAAGTGTTTCAAATCTTGATAGTGAGAACCCTATGAGCACATATGGTGGCCATTCTAGAAACGTCCGTAGCCCTAGTATTATTCTAAAGTAAGGGCACAGATAATACCGTAAGGCTGTCATAGTGTTGAACAACCCTGTTGAAAGGCAGTGACTGATCTCACTTGTCAAGGTTGTTTGGTGACAACCTGGTGCAACACATGTGTAACGCCTCACTTGAGGTACGTAGCTAATGTTTCTTCTTTTGCTCTTTTTTGAGTTGGTTTATTAGTATTATTGTTGGTTGGCCTTTGATTGAGTGGTATGTTGAATATTTGCCTAGAAATTGGTTGAAAATAGAGGAAGTTTTGCGTTCCAGGCTTCGCCGCGGCGAAGAGCTGTTGAAGCCACGGGAAGCTATTGGACAGTTTCACCACGGCGATAGAAGTTTCTTCACAGCGGCGACGTTCCAACCAAATTGTTGTTAAGTTTTAGATATTTTCTTCCCTAGGGGCAATTTGACCATTCTACCCCTAATTAGTAGAGAAAGTGGGGAGTAAAATGTAAGGAATTTTCTTTGGAGAATATGTTAATATGGGGGTGTGTTTGTAATGAATCAAAGGACATGGATGAAATGTCTAAGGAAGAGTAAGGGCAAAATGGGAATGCTAGTGTATAAATTGTATTAAAAGGAATTAAATCATTGCAAACCCTTCATTCTTCTTCTCCACTGCCACTCTCCTTTTCTCACTTCCTCTCAATTTCTCTTTCATTTGTTAAAAGATTTTTAGAGGGCTTTTGGAGTGATTTGGGGTAGAAAATCAATCTAAGGCACCCTAAGGTAAGAATTCTTGCTTTGGATGTGAAGTTTTGTGAGATTTTGTGTATATTTGATTATTGAGGTCTTTTGGTTTAATTGTTGCATTGTTTAAAGGGTAGAGAAAAATCAAGCAAACCAAGAGAAAGGAAGAGCTAGTGAGATCTCTCCATCACAAGGTAAGTAAATCCTAACCCAAGTTGAGATTTGAGAATTTTCTTGATTAGAGATTTAATAGCAATTATGTATGTATGTTATATACATGTTATATGCTGTGTTATTGAGTTTTAAATGGAGATTATTATTGCTTTGTGGTTGTTCATACACTTCAATTATGAGAAGTGAGATGTAGGTTGGAAATGTAGTTAGAGATGGAATTGAAGGATATTGAGAAATCCTTTTTGGAAGTGTTATTCTATGGCAGGAATTATGGCTATGTGAGGGAGTTTTCACCCATTTTGGATGGTTAGAGAAAGACATAGAATTATTGTTATAGTAGAGTCTTGTTATGCACTTGAGTTGTTTGATGAAATGCCTAATGGAGGTTTGAGTATGAGTAGTGAACCTTAATTCTTGCAACATTGCATGTTGGCATTTCATAAGTGCATTAGTGGAGATGAACCATCCATATGCATTAATTGTGCATTGAGAAGTGACTTAAGAAAGTGTAGAAAACTTTGTGTATGCACTTGCTCTATGAGTAGAACTTTGTGAATGCAACTACTCTAAGGGTAGAGAGAATGAGAAGTGCTAGAGTAGAGTGAATGAGAAGGTTATTAGAAACGGGTTGATGCTTTGTGATCATCACCCGATAGTTATTAGAAAGGGTTGATGCTTTGTGATCGTTACGATAGTTATTAAGAAACGGGTTGATGCTTTGTGATCATCACCGAAAGTCATGAGAAACGGATAGGTGCTTTGTGATCTCCATCCGATAGTTATGGAAACCGGATAGGTGCTTTGTGATCCCCACTTTCGGTAGTCATTAAGAGGGTTGGTCTTTGTGTGGTATTAGAGTAGATGCCTAAAGCCAATCAATTATTGTGGAATTGGCTCTTTGTAATAATGTTCATTAATCAATAATAAAAGGCATTTTATTCTATATCACGTAAATCATTATTATTGCAATATGTATTGATATATGTCCTTAGAATGGTAGAGCGAGTTGACGAGGTATCAAGTGTTTCAAACCTTGATAGTGAGAACCCTATGAGCACATATGGTGGCCATTCTAGAAACGTCCCAGTAGCCCATTATTATGAAGTAAGGGCCGCGAGAAAATACGGTAAGGCTATCATAGTGTTGACGACCACTCGAAAGCGGATGGCCAGTCTCACTTGTCAAGGTTGTTTGGTGACAACCTCGGTGCAACACATGGGTGCTTGTTGAGGCGGATATACCGCGGCAAGTTCAACCCCCGGATTGACCCGCAAAGGATTCCATATGAATGGTAACCCCAAGGTGTCTATGGAACAAATCCTCCCTAATGAATGGTGGTGCATGTGATCCTTAGACTTGAGATCACCGGTGGGAGCGCCTTGTGCCACCGGTTAGGTACGCTTTGATACTAGCCTAACGCAGATTCTATTCGAGTTGTCGATGCGGTGGTGATTGGCTATATCAAGGAGTGTATCAAGACTATGGTGGATTGGACAAAGGATTCATCACTCCAGTGCGGGGAGAAGTTATCTCACTAGCAATCGGTATATGGCAATGACCACTTAAAGCGTAGCCCACGGTGGGATTGAGTTGTTGCTCTATCCAGTTATATCTGGTCATTGGTCAGCTGAATATATAATATCGAGAGTAACCGAAGGTTGACACTATTTCTATGCCTTCGTCTCGTCCGAGGATAACGTTATGATGAAAGGATCGTGTTATGCGGTAACCATATCGTTGACGGGTAGCTACTTTCTTGAATCCAGAATCTATCGGGTGGCCATGATGCCTTGCTTAGGGGCCAATCTTGGTTTGTGTATAAGTGAGACGATTAATTGGTGTTAATCGCGATACTATCACTAACCGGTATGATGAGGAGCCTATGGGTCACACACATAGAAGATAATTTAAGACCAAGAAGAAAGAAGGCGTTTTCGTCTTTTTTAGGCAAAAAGGTATTTTGGTAATTTCACGGTGCAATTAAATTTCTTGAGGTCGTAGCCTTTTTATTTAATTTGTTAAAAATTAAATAAGTGAAATTACAGTTAAATGTGTGTTCGCACATATTTAATTAAATCATCATTATTGTTAAATGTTAATTAAATATTAATTGATTTTTAATTAAGATAATGATGAATTAAATTAAAATATCAAATTGGGAGTGTTTGGCAACATGGGGTGTTTGGGTTGGAGGGCCCAAGGCCCATTCCATGTGGGAATAAGGGCAACTTGGTTTTGCCTATAAAAGGGAATAGTATTTGTGTGATTTAATTTTTTTAATTCAATTTTGCCTTTTGATAAAAACACACAGCCCACCCCTTTTTCACTCACTCCCACGCCCCTTTCCAATTTGTTCCATTGAAAAACAAACATTTTTGTTTTTTCTTCTTGATTTCTTAAGGCCAAGGAAGATCCAGTAAATCCCTCCTTGGTTTCTTGTTGATTATCTTCGTGTGGACCTCTGCGATTCGATCCTACACTTGGATCGGTAGCAAACACATTCGGGGACAACATTAGTGGAGCCTCAGCGTGGGTATGAATCTAAACATTTGGATTTATTTTTTATGAGATTCTTATTATGTATAAATTGTAAAATCAGTGCCTTGATTTTTGGGTTCTAAGGAGCGATCGGTGGTTGTAAATTTTTTGTTTTCCCATGCATGGAACCTTGGGTCATTTCCCCTAACGGTGGTATGAGCCTGCCGGATAGTTTCGCTGGCTTGGCAAGATAAAACCTTCCGCCGCGGTGAAGTGCAAGGGTGCGGCTAGACCTAATTTAAATCCCTCGCCGCGGCCCGAAAGGCTGTACTTTTCCAATTCAGGGAATTTTTGCAAAGGGACTAATCTGCGTTTTAATAACCTATAAAGCCAATGTACATTACGCACATTTAAGAGGGTAATTAATTAATTAACCCACCCAATTCAAATTGATTATTTTTGAAATGTATGCTTTGTACTTGTTTGTATAATTGCATGGTGTGCGGTACATGAGGCCTTAGACCTAAGGGTGAATGTTTTAAATTATTTTGGGTATATATGGGTGTAATATTTTAAATAGGGCTGCGTGTCCTACCTTCTCTCTTCTTCTTAATGTACATTCTTTTTCTCATCTCATTCCCCTCGAATGTAAATCGGGGAGGTTTCTAATTTGTTGATGTAAAATTAGTTTAATATTAATTTTATTGTAAATTTAGAATGATGTTTTTTGTAATGTACGGAGACGAAGCAGGAAACGAGGGGGCAACCATACTTGAAGACTCAAGATATTTGTTACAGGATCCCTAGGTGACCCACCCCCGATCCCTCTAGGCTCGAGGAGATCGGTTTTAGTTAGCCATGTACGCACGTTTAATTCTTGTTTAGAATGCATGCTAGGTTGAATGTTGAATAACATGCCAAACAATGTCATTCTAACAAAGATAATAATACGATGAGACATTAAATAACAAACCCCTCAATTAAAGTATATTAAGTCATGGAAGCCTTCCCATCACCATGGTTTTAATCAAACCCTTTGTTCGTGAAACCTTGTTAGCCAAGCGAAGGTACACTTCTACCCGTGGGGAGGTTAAAATTCATTGAGTTTTCCTTAATGGTGATGGAGTGGAAGGCTTAAAATGGCGGTTTTGCTTGATTCGTCAAAGCAAAGGTTGATAAATGCGTCATAGGCATAGTAGAGCGTACACATATTATGTGTGCGTGGTGACATGTAGTGTCCACTCTAGCTATCGGAAGAATCACACTTGAGGGACAATGGTTGGAGCCATTGGATTGTGTGATTGCTTGTTAGGCTTTTCACATTTGAGGTTGATAGTGGGAGCTATCAATTGGTGTGGATTAAGTTTGTTGGCCTACCTAATCAACTCATTTTGGCTTGTTCGCCCAAAGCGAAGGTTTGAAATGGGCGGGGATGGGATCTCGGTCCCTTTAGAAAAGCCAACGGGCTTTCCCGAGTTAATAGTAAGGGCTATTGACTTGAGTAAAATAGTGGGAGCATCGTTTAATAAAAGACCTTATTAAATAATAATGAACTTTATAGTAACTTTATCTTTTCGCAATTGTAGATTCACGAAAATGAGCATTATGAACTGCGACCGATAATCGAAAAAGAAAAGCGAGGTTGGATGAATCAATTTCTCAGTTGGTATCGTAATCTTGGGATTATACTTAAATCAAGAAAAGAAATTGTATATCCTTGAAAAGCCATACATGGTGAGGCTGATCTGATGCCACTCGGGAAGTTAAGGAAACTTATCAAAAGTTCCTTGATGATCTGATAGCGTACAATGCTTGATGTTAGCATCGATGACACCTATCTTTGCCAAAGCGGCATGAGAATATGGATGCTACTTCCATAATTCTACACCTCAAGGAGCTTTATGAAACAAATGCTCGACATGAGAGGTACAAGGTGTCGAAAGCCCTTTATTTGGGAAGTCATCGGTGAGGGTGCCCAAGTTGGTCCTCATGTGCTCAAGATGATCGAGCACATAGAAGGCTTGAGACTTTGGGATGTGGCTTGGATGCAGAATTACAAATGGATTTAATTCTGCAATCCTTGCACGACTCTTATGCTCCGTTCATAATGAATTTCAATATGAACACGATGGAAAAGGAAAACATGAGAACTTCGAACATGCTTGAAGGCTGCAGCAGGGACTTGAAAAAAGTCAAGCTTGTTTTCTTGGAGGTTCTTTGCCCGGATAAAGCAAAGGAGTAGCGGAACAAGGAAAGGGTAAGGCCAAGGCCAAAGGGAAGCCCAAGGCCCAAACCCAAGCCCAAGCCCAACCCAAAGGACGAGGTTGCTCTTGGGCTGAGAGTGGCATAGGAAAGGGCAAGGTAGTTTGCTTCTTTTGGTAGGCAAGCCACTAGAGGAACTCGCAAGGCTTTCCTCGTAAGCAAGAAAAGAAAGTCGGGAGGCTACGACTTCAAGGGTACTTTCATGATTGGGGAGATTAACTTCTCTCCCTCAACATCTTGGGTCATGGACACGGGATGTGGTACTCTGTGCTTGATGTGCGGGGACTAAGGCGAGTAGAGGGGTGCTGCGCCAAGGGGAGAGGGTGGACCCTACGAGTTGGAAATGGAGCACATGTGGGCTGCATTAGGCGTGAAGGACTTATTGTTTATCTTTACCTACGGGGTTTATTGTTGGAACTACATGCTATTATCACGTACCTATTTCTAGAAATATTATTTCGATATCCGTTTTTGGATAATATGGGGGCATCATTTTGAGATATCTAATAGATTGTTGTCCTTTAGTTTGAATGGTATTCTATTTGGAATTGCAAGGTTATATAATGGATTATATGTTCTTGATTTAAACAATAAAGATATTCTCAATATTGAAACCAAGAAAGCTAAACATAAGCGATCAAAACCAAACATATCTCTCGGCATTGTAGATTGTGTCATGTTAATAAGACTCGCATTGCAAAACTTCAAAGGGATGGAGTTTTGGCCCTTTGACTTCCCGGTCATTTGAGGTATGCGAGTCATGTTAAAAGCCAAAACCAAAAGGGAGGCAAGATGACCAAGTCTCCTTTCTTTGGAGGACAAAGTGAAAGGGAAAAGGCTCTTTGAAGCTGGTTAGGCATCATCCCATAGTGATGTATGTGGTCCATAGCAGTTGCCGGAGGAGGGTGGATATTCATACTTCATCACATTTCTGAATGATTTCGGTATATATGGTTATGTCTACCTTATGAGACATAAATCTGAAGCCTTTGATAAATTCAAGGAATTCGGGAATGAAGTCGAGAATATGTTGGGCAAAAGTATAAAAGCTCTTGGTCGGATCGGAGGTGAATACTTAAGCTCGGAGTTTCAGAGCACGAAGGAACGTGGGATAGTATCACAACTCACCCCTCTATACACGACCACAATGGAGTGTCGAAAGGAGGAATAGGACTTACTTGACATGGTTAGGTCCATGATGAGTTTTAGTGATTTACGTATCGTTAGGGTTATGCCTAGAAGGCTGCGACTCACGTTTTTAAAGCCGTGTCTGCCGTCAAAGTCGTAGATAAGACTCCATATGAGCTATGGAGTGGCGAAAGCCCAACTTGTCTTATCTAAGGATTTGGGGTTGCGAAGCTTATGTTAAGAAATTGACTTGAACAAGGGTAGGGCCCCAAAATCCTGTAAATGTATATTTGTAAAGGGGTATCAAAGGATACCATTTCTACCACCGGAAGAGCGCAAAATCTTTGTTGCTCGATCTGGTGTCTTCTAGAAAAGGAACATTTTTCTAAAGAAAGTACTAGTGGGAAAAAAGAAAAAGTAGAACTTCGATGAAGTTCTAGAACCACCAACAAGATATACTAGACGAAGGGCGGGATGATGTACCACGGGGAGTGGTTGAGCATCATGAGGAGGGTTACTCCACAACTTGTGGATCAAAGTGAACCACCTCGGGTAGCATAGGGGACTACGTAGATGCGGGAGGAGTACGCCATGAGCAGGGAGATACCGGTTATCTCGTGACTCAACATGGTCACGTACTAGTCTATCAAGGCGATGAACCCCGAGAACCCTACGAAGGCTCTATATCGGATCCAGGTTCCGTTAAATGGCTTGAAGCCATGAAATGCGAGATGGACTCCATGTACAGAACCAAGTGTGGTCTCTAGGGGAACCACTGAAGGGATAAAACCCATAGGGTGTAAATGGGTCTTCAAGAAGAAAGGCTGACATGGATGGCAACGTGCATACTTATAAAGCACGGTTTGGTTGCCAAAGGTTTCAAACAAATTCATGGCATTGACTATGAAGAAACCTTTTCGCGGTTGCCATGATTAAATCCATCCGGATTATGCTTGCAATTGCTGCATATCATGACTATGAGATTTGGCAAATGGATGTCAAAAGCTGCTTTCTGACGGAAACCTTGAGGAGGATGTGTATATGACACAACTGATGGTTTCGTTCTTGATAGTCAAGCTAATAAGGTATGCATTCTTGAGAGATCCATTTATGGACTCAAGCAAGCTTCAGGAGCCCTTGGAACATTCGTTTCTATGTAGGTTAAGTAAAAGAATTCGGTTTTATCAAAAAGCGAAGATGAGCCTGTGTTTACAAGAAAGAAAGTGAGTAGGAAGCGCATAGCATTCCTAGTGTTGTATGTCCGATGACATACTTGACTCGGGAATGATATACCGAACTTGCAGGTCGGTAAAGAACTTGGTTATCCAAGTGCTTCTCCATGAAAGACTTAGGGGAGGGGAGCGGCCTACATCCTTGGTATAAAGATCTATCGTGATAGATCGCGTAAGGGTGCTTGGTCCTAAGTCGGAGTGCATATATTGACAAAGTACTTGAACGATTCGGTATGGAAGAATCCAGAAAGGATTTCTTCCGATGTCACATGGTGTTTATCTCTCTAAGGAATTGTGTCCTAAAACACAAGATGATAGAGATAGGATGAAGAAGGATCCCATATGCATCAGCAATTGGATCCATCATGTATGCCATGCTATGTACTTTCGGATTGATGTCTCATGTGCTTTGAGCACTTGTAGTAGATATCAATCGGATCCGGGTGAGCGTCACTTTGGATGGCTTTTGTCAAGAATATTCTTAAGTACTTGAAGAGGACTAAGGATATGTTCTTGGTTTATGGAGGAAGATGAGCTCCTTTGTTAAGAGGATACGTGATGCTAGTTTCCAAACGGACAAGGCGATTATCGATCGCAATCAGGGTTTGTATTTTTGTCTCAATGGCGGTGCGGTGAGGTGGAAGAGCTCCAAGCAAAGCCAAGCATGCGGACTCTACAATGGAAGTGAGTATATTGCATTGTCGGAATCACGGCCTAAGGAAGCGATCTGGATTAAGAAGTTGTCGTATGAACTTGATGTGGTTCCTACGATTGTTGATCCTATGGGACATCTATTGTGACAACAATGGAGCAATTGCTCAAGCTAGGGAACCACGGTCTCATCAGTCAGGACACATACTCGACGATTCCATCTCATCGGAGAGATAGTTGAGAGGAAAGGACGTGCGGATTAGTAAAGTGCATACGCGACAATCTGCGAGGATCGACAAAGCCTCTGTCGCGACGAAGCATGAAAGGCACTTGAAATCATTTGGTATTAAATACATGAATGATTGGCTATAGTGCAAGTGGGAGATTGTTAGAGTAGATGCCTAGAGCCAATCAATTATTGTGGAATTGGCTCTTTGTAATAATGTTCATTAATCAATAATAAAAGGTCATTTTATTCTATATCGCGTAAATCATTATTATTGCAATATGTATTGATATATGTCCTTAGAATGGTGGGCAAGTGACGAGGGGTATCAAGTGTTTCAAATCTTGATAGTGAGAACCCTATGACACGTATGGTGGCCATTCAAGCGTCCAAGTGCCGATGTATGCAGTAAGGGCCACGAATAATACGGTAAGGCTATCATAGTGTTGAGCGACCTGTCGAAGAAGGCGGTATGGCCCATCTCACTTGTCAAGGTTGTTTGGTGACAACTTTGGTGCAACAAACCCATGGGTGCTTGTTGTAGGCGGATATACGTGACAAGTTCCTGGGTGACCCACGGAGGATTCCATATGGATGGTAACCCCGGTGTCTATGGAACAAATCCTCTAACGAATGGTGGTGCATGTGATCCTTAGACTTGATATCGCGGAGCGCCTTGTGCACCGGTTAGGTACGATTTGATACTAGCCTAACGGCAGTTCTAGTTGAAGTTGTCGATACGGTGGTGTGAAGGCTATATCAAGGAGTGTATCAAGACTATGGTGGATTGACAAAGGATTCATCACTCCCGAATGCAAGGAGAAGTTATCTCACGGCGCAATTCGGTATATGGCAATGACACTAAAGCGTGGCCACGGTGGGATTGAGTTGTTGCTCTATCCAGTTATGTCACGGGTCATTGGTCGAAGCCCGAATATATAATATCGAGAGTAAGGCAAGAAGGTTGACACTATTTCTATGCCTTCCCGTCTCGTCGATAGCGTTATGATGAAAGGATCGTATTGTGCGGTAACCATATCGTTGCAGTAGCTTACTTTCTTGAATCGAATCCTATCGGGTGGCCATGATGCCTTGCTAGGGGCCCGATCTTGGTTTGTGTATAAGTGAGACGATTAATTGGTGTTAATCGCGATACTATACTCTGGT
Organism: Pistacia integerrima; assembly: GCA_026225825.1. Taxonomy (NCBI): domain Eukaryota; kingdom Viridiplantae; phylum Streptophyta; class Magnoliopsida; order Sapindales; family Anacardiaceae; genus Pistacia; species Pistacia integerrima. The sequence continues at coordinate 18,252,239 of CM047742.1, read as the reverse complement.
ATGATGAGGGCCTATGGGTCACACACATAGAAGATAATTTAAGAGCCAAGAAGAAAGAAGGGGCGTTTTCGTCTTTTTAGGCGAAAGGAGGGTATTTTGGTAATTTCACGGTGCAATTAAATTTCTTTGAGGTCGTAGCCTTTTATTTAATTTGTTAAAAAATTAAATAAGTGAAATCTGATTAAATGTGTGTTCGCACATATTTAATTAAATCATCATTATTGTTAAATGTTAATTAAATATTAATTGATTTTAATTAAGATAATGATGAATTAAATTAAAATATCAAATTGGGAGTGTTTGGCAACATGGGGTGTTTGGGTTGGAGCCCAAGCCCATTCCATGTGGGGAATAGGGCAACTTGGTTTGCCTATAAAAGGAATAGTGTTTGTGTGATTTAATTTTTTTAATTCAATTTTGCCTTTTGATAAAAAACACACCCAGCACCCCTTTTCCCCACCCCTCACTCCCACGCCCCTTTCAACTTTATTCCATTGAAAAACAAACATTTTGTTTTTCTTCTTGATTTCTTAAGGCCAAGGAGGATCTAGCAAATCCCTCCTTGGTTCTTGGTTGGATTGTCTTCGTGTGGACCTTCTTGGTTCGATCCTACACTTGGATCGGTTAGCAAACACATTCGGGGACAACATTGGTGGAGCCTCCCAAGCGTGGGTATGAATCTAAACATTTGGATTTATTTTTCTGCAGATTCTTATTATGCATAAAGCTTTTGTAAAATACGTGCCTTGATTTTGGGTTCTAAGGAGCGATCCGTGGTTGTAAATTTTTGTTTTTCCCGCTGCTTGCGGGTTGTTTCCCTAACATGAACTCCACCCGGCAGTCATGAAGAGTGAGATGGCTGTGTGAGCGCCATCAAGACCGTACCTTCCGATAAGATGAGGCCATGACATTAGTAGAAACAATGGAAAAGAAAGTGTGAGGAAAGAATTAAGAAAAAATAGTTACGGGGAGGGGTTAGACAAATAGAGGGTTTACTTGCCGAGGCATTATTTTTGTGCTCACCCCGAGTCATTTCCCTTTTGTGGATGCAGGATCTAGGTGATGATGCGGTCGGAGGGCGTCGGCAAGGGAGGAGCAATAGTTCTTTGTTTTCCCCTGTTTTTGTCTTTTTAAATAGCATTTTTGTAAATCATGCTCTTTGTGTATAAAGACTTAGTACATATAATAAAAAAGAAAAGTTTTGGGCCCATTTTTCTATATTATTATGCAAGTATTTTACTAGTTCAGTAGGTTGTTACATTTTTGGTATCGAGCAAAGATTTTGGGATTGAGCAGGTGTACTATTCTCATCGCCACGGACGTCTATGCGATGTGAGATTAATTCTTTCTTTACAATAATTGTTTCTCGAGTTGATTGGTGTGGTTATTTTTGTAGATGAGGCGTAGTAAGCAAAAGCGTGGCAAGGTGTGGTGAATGAAGGAGAACCTTCTAACCCACGGAGTCTACCCGCCCCTCCCTTGGATGAAGCTAGAATTCGAGGGGGAATTATACTGGGAACAAGTCATGGCAAAAACCCGGAGGAGGGAGGTGAAACCCCGTCACAGTACCACCAAGGTGCGAATGTCAAAAAGGACAAGCCGGTACCTTTTCCGGTATAGAATAGAGTTGAACCGATTTACCCGATCTTTCAGTCAACATCAACCCTCGAGTTTAAGGGGTACTACGGATCCGGAATAATATGAAGAAGTGGTTTGGGTCCGTAGAGCGAGCACGAGTTATTTCCCATGACGATCGGGAGAAAGATCCCGGTATGCGAGTTTTTGTTTGGGAGGTGATGCCGAATTTGGTGGGGAATTAATGGAAGAAACTCATGATGTGGCAATGATGTCTTGGGAAGAGTTCAGGGCAAGAGTTTAAAGGCGGAGTATAGAACAGAGGACCAAGTTCATGAGAAGGTCGAAGAATTTATCGGCTTACGGACAAAGGGTCTAGTCTTTGTGAAGGAATACTCGGTGAAATTCAATTCTCTTGCAAGGTTTGCACGGAATAGTCAATACTCGGCATTGAGAAAGGATAAATTTGTGCAGGGTTGGAAACCGAAGATAGCACGGGATATAATGACAAGTTCTAATCCTCCTCCCGAAATTATAGTGAGGCTTTGAGGCGGGCAATGAAGGCGGAGAATTTTGAGAATAAAATTTCCCCCAGTAGGGATCCTCGCAGGGGGAGGACCAAGTGAGTCACCCTCCACCCCTGCAAGAGAAAAACAAGAAGGTGTAAAAGGTAAAGAAATGAAGAATCGAAGAAGAAGTTTGGTATAGGCAGACAGAAGAGAGTGGAAGAATAAAGCGGCCCGAGCGCAGAAGGGTTTCCTCTTTGCCTCCCAAATGTGGGAGGAATCACCCGGGAGAATGTCCGGGACCGAGAGAGTGTGTTATAAGTGCGGGCGGGACGGGCACATGATGAGAGATTGTAAAGCCCCTTCTCTTCCACCACCCGCCCACGAGTTTAGGAGAATGCTGCGGTGCCGAGTGTTTACTATGGCACGGGGGAGGTGAAGGCGAGCCATCGTGCGTTCTTGGTCGTTATTATTTTATTCAAGATTCCTTTGTATGCTTTAATTGATTTAGGAGCCACTCATTCGTTTATATCATATAGGATGATTGAGAGATTAGGTTTGAAACCTATTAGAGTGACTCAACCTATTAGGATAGAGTTACCCGATGGGGTTAGTGTTTTGACGCAAGAGATGTTGTCAGGAGAGTCCATAATGATCCGGGGGTAGGGTAGGGGAGTTGGCAGTTGATTTAATCGTTTCGATATGCCCGACTTTGATGTGATATTAGGCATGGATTTCCTAGGAGATATGGAGTGGAAATTATGTTGGAAAAGCGAGATTTAATCTCGATAGTGGAGAATAAGTTTAGTTTTGGAGAGGGCCATCGATTAAGCATCTTTGATTAGTAATGTGAAAGTTGGGAGGATGTTGAGAAAGGGGTGTTCGGGATATATTGCCCATGTAGTGCAGAGTGGTGATGTTCCACAGCCAGAGATTCAGAGGGTGCCAGTAGTTCGAGACTTTCTAGATGTGTTTCCGGAAGAGTTATCGGGTTTGCCTCCAGAAAGAGAGGTAGAATTTAGTATCGAACTAGCACGAGGGACAACACCAATATCTAAAGCCCCTTATTGAATGGCCCCAGCTGAGCTTCAAGAATTAAAGAAGCAACTCCAAGAACTTTTAGATAAAGGCTTTATCCCGAACGAGTCATTCTCCACCCCCGGGAGCCCCCGAATCCCTGTTTGTGAAAAAGAAAGATGGGTCATTACGGATGTGTATTGATTACAGGGGAGCTGAATAAAGTTATGGATGGAAGAATAAGTACCCTACTGGATAGATGACCTTTTTGATCAATTGAAATGAGCGCCAGTGTTCTCCAAAATTGATTTGAGGTCCGGGTATCATCAGGTAAGAGTGGTTGAGCAAGATGTGGCTAAGACTTCCTTTTGTACAAGATACGGGCATTATGAATTTGTAGTGATGCTTTTTGGCTTGACTAATGCCCCAGCAGTTTTTATGGACTTGATGAATAGGGTATTCCATGAGTATTTGGATCAGTTTATTGTTGTTTTCATGCGATATCGATTTATTCTAAGTCGAGGGAAGAACATGAGGAACACTTGAGATTAGTATTGTAACAACTGAGAGAAAGAAAGTTGTGTGCCAAATTTTCCAAGTGTGAGTTTTGGCTTAATCAGGTGATATTTTTGGGCCATCGGTAGTCGAAAGAAGGGATTTGGTAGATCAGTAAGTGCGGAGGGCAATCCTTGAATAAGCAGGCCGGCCCGAGAAGCGATGAAAGAAATCAGGGGAGTTTCTTGAAGGCAGCGAGTTACTACCTTGAACGTTTTGTAAGAGGGATTGCCCTTTGATTGGCTAAACCATTAATAAGCTCTTACCAAAGAGAAAACTCCTTTTTGTGCAAGTTAGCTTGCATGTGAAAAAAGCTTCCAAGAGTTGAAGAAGAAGTTAACAACAGCTTCTATATTAGTGTTACCACAGGAGGGTGTAGAGTATGACATTTATACAGATGCCTCTCTGCGAAGGACTTGGCCCGCCGTGCAAATGCACGATTAAGGTAAGGTCATAGCTTATGCTTCTCCCGGGTCCAACCTGAAAGAGTACGAGACTAGATACCTATGCATGACCTCGAGTTGCGCAAGTAGGTGCTTTGCCTTAAAGATTTGGAGGCATTACCTTTATGGTGTAAAGAGTAATATTTACACCCGATCATAAAAGTTTAAAGTACTTCTTCACTCAAAGGGAGTTGAATATGAGGCGAGAGAAGGTGGTTAGAAGCTGGGTTAAGGATTATGAATGTGAGATCAAGTATCAGCGGGAAAAGCCAATGTAGTAGCCGATGCCTTGAGTAAAAAAGCCTATTTATTTAGGACACAAGCGAAAAGAAAAGAAAAAGTTAATAGAAGAATTATCTAAAGAATAGGATTGAAATGGTTCCGAGGAAGTTGCCGAAGGTTTAGAGCCTACAGTTTTACTTTCCTTGAAGGAAATCGAGAAAAGAAAAGCAAGTGGCGATAGTGGTGTCGAAAAAGCTTGATTCGGAGGCAAGTGCTTGAGGACAAGACATCGAGTTCTTTGTGAAAGATGGTGTCCTCTATTTCAGGGAATCGACCAGCATTCCTCCAAATAAGGAGTTAAAGCAGAAAATTCTTATGGAGGCTCATGACACACCGTTACTGCTTTGCATCAAGGGAGCAACCAAGATGTAAAGAAAGGCTATGGTGGTCGGGTATGAAGAAAGACATTGCGAGTTTGTAGCTAAATGTCTAACATTGTCGGCGGTGGAAAGCGAACACCAACGGCCGTCGGGTTGCTTGAACCGAGTATTCCAAGGTGGAAATGGGAGAGCATTTCGATGGATTTTGTCACGGTCTCCCTAGGTTGTAGAGAAAAGGTGTAATGCTATATGGGTGATTGTGGATAGATTAACCATCAGCCCATTTCCTTCCGGGAGTAGAAGGGTACCTCTGGTCAGTTTTGGCTCGTTTACCTTAAGGAGATAGTCGAGTTGCATGGTGTGCCCAAGACTATAGTGTCAGATAGAGATTCCAGATTTGTTTTAGCTTTCTGGATGAGTTTATAGAGGAATTTAGGTACCCATTTAGCATTCGATGCTATCATCCTCAGACGAGATGGTTAAGGCCCGGAGAGAACCAATCGGGAGTGCTCGAAGATATGTTGAAGCCTATTGCATGGATTATCGAGTATCCCCTGGCATGAGATGTTACCCTTAGTGGAATTTGCCTACAACAACGATTATCAATCTACAATTAAAATGGCGCCTTACGAGGCTTTATATGGTAGAGCGATGTAGGTCTCCACCCCTTTACCCATTGGGATGAGGTAGGTGAAAAAGATGAAGCAGTATCGCTCTTGGGCGGCGGTGACTTCGAAGGCCCTGTTGAAGATGTGAAGTTAATCGAAATAGAATGAAACAAGCCCAAGATCGCGGAAAAGCTATGCCGACTTGAAGAGGAAAGAGGTGGAATTCCAAGTGGGTGACAAAGTGTTTTTGAAAGTTTCCCCTACAAGCGAGTAATGCGCTTCGGAGCGAAAGGAAAATTAGCAGAGATATATAGGTCCATTTGAGGTTTTGCACTTTGAGTGGGAAAGGGTGGCCCTTTACAAGTTGGCTCTACCACCTAGCATGGGACAAGGTGCATGATGTTTTCCATGTCTCGATACTATGGAAGTATGTAAGTGATCCCTTCCACATCCTGAGTGTAGAGGACGTTGAGTTATCAGAGAATCTAGTATATGAAGAACGTCCCGATTCGATTCTTAGATCGAAAGATTAAAGAGCTTAGAATAAAGAGGGTGTTCGCTAGTGAAGATCCTTTGGAGGAATCACAAAGTGGAAGAGGCCACTTGGGAGGTAGAGCGGGACATGCGGGAATCGCTTCCCGAGTTATTTGTATGAATTTCGGGACAGAAATTCTTTTAAGGGAAGAATTATAAGCCCACTTGAGGTACGTAGCTAATGTTTCTTCTTTTGCTCTTTTTTGAGTCGATTTATTAGTATTATTGTTGGTTAGCCTTTGATTGAGTGGTATGTTGAATATTTGCCTAGAAATTGGTTGAAAATAGGGAAGTTTTGTGTTCCCAGGGCCCTTGCGCGGCGAGGGGTGTTGAAGCCCACGGGAAGGCTGTTGGGACAAGGTTTGTCACGCGACGAGTCTCTTCACCGCGGCGATGTTCCGACCAAATTGTTGTTAAGTTTTAGATATTTTCTTCCCTAGGGGCAATTTGACCATTCTACCCCTAATTAGTAGAGAAAGTGGGGAGTAAAATGTAAGGAATTTTCTTGGAGAATATGTTAATATGGGGGTGTGTTTGTAATGAATCAAAGGACATGGATGCAATGTATAAGGAAGAGTAAGGGCAAAATGGGAATGCTTGTGTATAAATTGTATTAAAAGGAATTAAATCATTGCAAACCCTTCATTCTTCTTCTCCACCACCACTCTCCTTTTCTCACTTCCTCTCAATTTCTCTTTCATTTGTTAAAGGATTTTTAGAGGGCTTTTGGAGTGATTTAGGGTAGAAAATCAATCTAAGGCACCCTAAGGTAAGAATTCTTGCTTTGGATGTGAAGTTTTGTGAGATTTTGTGTATATGTGATTATTGAGGTCTTTTGGTTTAATTGTTGAATTGTTTAAAGGGTAGAGAAAAATCAAGCAAACCAAGAGAAAGGAAGAGCTAGTGAGATCTCTCCATCACAAGGTAAGTAAATCCCAAGGGCCCAAGTTGAGATTTGAGAATTTTCTTGATTAGAGATTTAATAGCAATTATGTATGTATGTTATATACATGTTATATGCTATGTTATTGAGTTTTAAATGGAGATTATTATTGCTTTGTGGTTGTTCATATACTTCAATTATGAGAAGTGAGATGTGGGTTGGAAATGTAGTTAGAGATGGAATTGAAGGATATTGAGAAATCCTTTTTGGAAGTGTTATTCTATGGTAGGAATTATGGCTATGTGGGGGAGTTTTCTCCCATTTTGGATGGTTAGAGAAAGACATAGAATTATTGTTATAGTAGAGTCTTGTTATGCACTTGAGTTGTTTGATGGGAAATGCCTAATAGAGGTTTGAGTATGAGTAGTGAACCTTAATTCTTGCAACATTGCATGTTGGCATTTCATAAGTGCATTAGTGGAGATGAACCATCCATATGCATTAATTGTGCATTGAGAAGTGACTTAAGAAAGTGTAGAAAACTTTGTGTATGCACTTGCTCTATGAGTAGAGAACTTTGTGAATGCAACTACTCTAAGGGTGGGTGGGAGAGAATGAGAAGTTGCTTGGAGTAGAGTTGAATGAGAAGGGGGTTATTAGAAAGCGGGTTGATGCTTTGTGATCATCACGATAGTTATTAGAAAGGGTTAATGCTTTGTGATCGTCACCCGATAGTTATTAGAAACGGGTTGATGCTTTGTGATCATCACCCGAAAGTCATGAAAGCGGATAGGTGCTTTGTGATCTCCATCCGATAGTTATGAAACCGGATAGGTGCTTTGTGATCCCCACTCGGTAGTCATTAAGGAAGGCGGGTTGGTCTGTGTGAACTCCACCCAAGACAGGTCATGAAGAAGTGAGATGGCGTGTGAACAGCCATCCGTCGTACCTTCAAGGTAAGATGAGGCCATGACATTAGTAGGAAACAATGGAAAAGAAAGTGTGAGGAAAGAATCAAGAAAAATAGTTACGGGGTTAGACAAATAGAGGGTTTACTTACTTGAGCATTATTTTTGTGCTCACCCCGTCATTTTCCCCCTTTGTGGATCACGAGGGGATCTAGGTGATGATGCGGTCGGAGCGTCGCAAGCGAGGAGCAATAGTTCTTGTTTCCCTTGTTTTTGTCTTTTTTAAATAGCATTTTTGTAAATCATGCTCTTTGTGTATAAAAGACTTAGTACATATAATAAAAAAGAAAAAGTTTTGGGCCCATTTTCTATATTATTATGCAAGCATTTTACTAGTTTACGGGCTGTTGTTACAACATGGGTGCTTGCTATAAAGCGATTACAGCAAGCAAGTTCTTTGGATGACCCACTAGAGGGGATTCCATATGGATGGTAACCCCGGTGTCTATGGAACAAATCTTCTAACGAATGGTGGTGCATGTGATCCTTAGACTGAGATCACCGGAGGGCGCCTTGTGCACCGATTGGGTGTAGTTTGACACTAGCCTACAAGCAGTTCTTTGAAACTATCAATACAATGGTGATTGGGTGCATCAAGGAAGTGTATCAAGACTATGGTGGATTGGACAGAGGATTCATCACTCCCGGAGGGTGCGGGAGAAGTTATCTCACGGTGCAATTGGAGGTATATGGCAATGCGTTAAAGCTGGGTTACGGTGAGATTGAGTTGTTGCTCTATCCAGTTTATATACGAGTCATTGGTCCGAGGGGCCTGAATAAATAATATCGAGATAACCGAATGTTGACACTATTTCTATGCCTTCGTCTCGTCGAGATAAGCGTATGATGAAAAGATCGGGTTATACGGTAACCATATCGTTGTGGTAGCTACTTTCTTCGAATCGAATCCTATCGGGTGGCCATGATGCCTTGCTAGGGGCCAATCTTGGATGTGTATTAGGGAGACGATTAATTGGTGTTAATCACGATACTATACACTACCGATATGATAAAGGAGGCCTATGGGTCACACACATAGAAGATAATTTAAGATCAAGAAAGAAGAGGGCGTTTTTGTCTTTTTAAAGGCGAAAGGGTATTTTGGTAATTTGAGTTCAATTAAATTTCTTGAGGTTCGTAGCCTTTATTTAATTTGTTAGAAAAATTAAATAAGTGAAATTACGTTTAAATGTGTGTTCGCACATATTTAAATACATTATCATTATTGTTAAATGTTAATATATATTTAAATATATATTAATTGATTTTAATTGAGATAATGATGGAAAAAAAAAATATTAAATTGGGAGTGTTTGGCAACATGGGGCGTTTGGGTTGGAGCCCAAGCCTATTCCGTATGGGATTAGGGCAACTTGATTATTTTACTATAAAAAGGAAAAGTGTGTGTTAATTGTTGGAAAAATTGATTTTCTCTTTGACATTAAAAACACATAGCCCCCATTTTACACTCCCATGGCAGAATCCAATTTTTGCCCAAAATCAATTCATTTGATTTGTCTTCTTAATTCTTAAGGCTAAGGAGGATCTAACAAATCCCTCCTTAGTTCTTTTGAGATTGTCTTCGTGTGGACTACGTGGGTTCGATCCTACACTTGGATCGGTAGCAAAAACGATTCGTTGAAAAAAATTTGGAGGGGCCTCCAAGCGTCGTTTGTTTTTCTTTAAACTCATTTATTTTTTATTTTTAGATTTTATTTTATATGAATTGTAAAATTATACCCTTGATCTTGGCTCATGTAAACGATCTCCCTGAATTATTTGTTTTGTTTCCACTGCGTATACGGGACCCTTTACTTACAGTGGTATCAGAGCCTAGGGTACTAAATTTTACAATTTTTATTTGGATGGTTGATAACATGTATTTGTTGATAATATGTTGCCATATTGAATCTGCGTAAAATCTGTCTTAAATCATGTTTTGAGGAATTATTAATCAATTAATTTTAATTTGTTGATGATCTGCTGGTTTGGAATAATGGTTGATGGATTTTTGTGGAGATCAATGTGTTTGATTGATTGCAAAATCCGTTTGGAGTGTATTTGGTTGCTATATGAAAGCCCAGATCCGAGCTCTGAATCATGTACGCTTGCCCTTGATGATATAACCCATCGTCCGCAGCGGCGTTGTTCTGCCCTGCGCTGGTAGCGAAACCAAGGCGCTCGCCATAGCGATCATCTTCTAGACGAGTGTTGTACGAAAATAGCGCTCGCCACGGCGATATAACCCATCGCCGCAGCGATCGTCCTTAGGATGGGAGCTATACAAAATCGCCGCGGCGAAGGTACATTAAGCGTGAACATCAAGTAATCAACGCACGCCGCGGCGATCTAACTCATCAGCACAGCGAGCACACTTCCGAGTGCATAGGGGCCAGAATGTAAAGTTTTAAAACTTTTGGACCAAACTACAATTCTGTAAATTGTCAGGGGATAAATTGTAATTAACCAAATTTCAAAAATTGATTGTTTTTAAATGTATGCTTTGTACTTGTTTGTATATTGCATGGTGCCCAAGCCACATGAGCCTTAGACCCTAAGGGTGAATGTTTTTAAAATATTTTGGGTATGTATGGTTGTATTAAATTTATTAAATAGGCTGCGTGTCCCTGCCTTTCTCCTCTTCTCGATGTACATTCTCTTTCTCATCTAATTCCCTTCGAATGTAAATTGGGGAAGTTTCTAAATTTATTGATGTAAAAGAATTTGTATAATTATTTATTGTAAATTTAAAAAGACGATTTTTTTGTAATGTACTTGAAGCGAAGCAAGGGCGAGCAACCATACTTGAAGACTCAAGATGTTATTATAGGGACCCTTAGGGTGACCCACCGATTCCCTCTAGGCCTCGAGGAAATCGGTTTAGTTAGCCATGTACGCGCGTTCTAAATTATGTTTAGAATGCATGCTAAGGTTGAATGTTGAATAACATGCCAAACAATGTCATTCTAACAAAGATAATAATGCGTGAGACATTAAATAAAGAAAACCCCCAATCAAAGTATATTAAGTCACAAAAAGCCTTCCATCACCATGGTTTTTAATCAAACCTTGTTGTGAAACCTTGTTCGCCAAACGAAGGGTACACTTCTACTAGTGGGAGGTTAAAATGCATTGGAAGTTTTCCCTTAATGGTGATGGGTGAGCTTAAAAATGACCGGTTTGCTTGTTAGCCAAAGCGAAGGTTGATAAACACGCGTCATAGGCATAGTAGAGTAGTACACAAATTGTGTGTGCGTGGTGACATGAAGTGTCCCACGCTACGTGCCGAGAATCACAACTTGAGGAGAATGGCATGTACTGTACATTTGGATTGTGGTGATTGGCTTGTTGGCTTTCTTACATTTGAGGTTGATAGTGGGAGCTATCAACTAGTGTAGATTAAGTTTGTTGGCCTACCTAATCAAATCATTTTGGCTTGTTCGCCAAAGCGAAGGTTTGAAATGGGGCGAGGATGGGATCTTGGTCCACTTAGAAAAAGTCAAGCGCTTTCCCGAGTTAATGGTGAGGGCTATTGACTTGAGGAAAATAGTCGGAGCATCGTTTAATAAAAGACCATATTAAACAATAATGAACATGGTAATAATAGTTATTTTTCTGCACTTGTAGATTCACTTAAATTTGAGCAAAATGATCCCAACATCTGCGACAAATCCATCGAAGGCGGAGAGAAATGGGAATGGTGAAAATTTCGTTGGATGGGTATAAAAGTATAAATAATATACTTCAGGTCCAAGCGATATATTATACACTATTGAGCAAGCTCTAATCACGAACTGCTTGATAATTCTTATCCATGAGGAGGGTATGTATATGTGAAAGCATACACATGATGCAAAAAGCGAAATGACTAGATACATTGTGCTTGCATCAATGGAACCATTACTACGACAATAGTGCCAAAAAATGGATTTAGCTTCTAGTCTTCATTTTCTTCGAAGAAATGAGAAGCATATGGTGTCTTAGTCGTTATTCGATGTAGGATGGAAGAGGGTACCAAAATTGGCAATCATATACTCCAAGTGGGATCCCGAGGTATATGATTAAGCTTGAATTGGATGTGGACTTAATTGAAGGTTTAGCGATAAACCTAATATTCGATCTTTGCGATTCTTATTCTCGAAATTCGTCCTATGAATTTTATTGAGGAAGATAAGAAGAATACCCTTTAAGAGCGGATTTGTTAAAGGAAAGGCTCCTTGAGTCGGGAGGGCATGAAAAATGTCGAAAAACATTGCGTTGGTTTGAAGCCAACTCAAGTGAAAAAGGAAAGGAGGCTCGAGAAGTCGATGGAAAGAAGCATTGGTAGGAAAGGAAAGGCGTTTGTCCTCCTTTGGTAGGGAATCCCGGACCACTAGAGGAAACATTGCAAGGCCTTCCTAGCAAAAATAGATGGAAGAATGTCACTTCTTTTCCCGGGTCCAGTGCGTTTGAAAAAGATTAACTTCTCCCCCGTTAAACATCTAGTTGACACAAGATGTGGTACTCACATTTAATTGATGTGTTAAAAGGAACCTACGGTAGAGTAGATTGCTCCGCCGAGGGAGGGAAGGTGGACCTACCAATTGGAAATTAAGCACGTCTTTGCTGCATTTCTTTGTAGGATCTTTATCGTCCCGGATTTAGGGGCCTGATGGACTTGTTTCTTGGAACTTGTGGATTATTATGGTTTTTCTTCGGGTTTCTAGAAATTATATTTACGTGTCCACATAAAGGACAAATGAGGAATATTAGGTTTACTAATTGGATTAATGTCCTTTGAGTATAAATAATATTCTTTATGGAACCTTGGTTTTCATAATAATATGTTCTTAAGAAAGACAACAAGGATAATCTCGATGCAGCTACTATGCCAACTTTGGCAAGTTGAGCCCTAGACATACCTGAAGGAATGTGGGATAGTATCCACAACTCACCCCTCCTTATAGACCCCAAGGGGAACACAAAGCGGTTTTGGTTAGAAAAGAAGAACAAGACCTTACTTGACATGGTTAGGTCCATGATGAGTTTTCAAAGGTGACTTACCTATATCGTTCTAGGGTTATGCCCACAGGGACTGCCGACTCACGTTTTGAAGGTGGTGTTGTTAAAAGTCAGTAAACTGTAGATAAGACTCCATATGAGCTATGGGAGGTGGGCAAAGCCCAACCTTGTCTTATTTAAGGGATTTGGGGTGCCGAAAGGCCTTATGTTAAGAAATTGACTTGAACAAGTGGGCCCGGGAAAATCCCTGTAAATGTATATTTGAGGAGTATCAAAAGGAGACCAAATGATACTATTTCTACCACCCAAAAGAAGCGCAAAATTTTTTTGTTGCTCAATGCAGGGTGTCTTCCTAGAAAAGGAATATTCTCTAAAGAGTACTTAGTGGGAGAAAAAGTAGAAGGCTGGATGAAGTTCTTTAGAAGCCAACGGAGATATACCTAGGCAGAAGGACGAAATGATGTGCCACGGGGAAGTGGTTGAGGCATCGTGGAGGAGGTTACTCCACAACTTATGGATAAAAGTGAACCACCTCAGGGTAGCACGGGAGCTACGTAGATGGCCCCCAGGGGGAAGTCGCCATTGAAAGCCCAGAGAAATACGGTTATCTCGTGACTCAACATGGTGACATGCTGGTCCTGAAGGCCGTAGAACCCAAGGTGGGGTTAGGAAGGGGCGAACCCGGTTGGCCGCGCCCAGAAAAGGGGCAAAAGAATTTACAACCACGGATCGTTCCTTAGAACCCAAAAAAATCAAAAGGCTATCTGAGGTTTATGCATAATATGAATTCTGCAGAAAATAAATCCAAAGGTTTAGATTTATACCCACGTTTGGGAGGGCTCCACCAATGTTGTCTCACGATGTGTTTGCCTCCCGATCCAAGTTGGTAGGATCGAACCGTAGAAAGGTCCACACGAAGACAATCAACAAGAACCAAGGAGAGAATTTGCTAGATCCTCCTTGGCCTTAAAATCAAGAAGAAGAAAACAAAAGTGTTTGTTTTCAATGGAAGCGATGGAAAAGTGGCGGTGGGAGAGGCTTTTTGGTGGAGGTTTTCTTTTCAAAATCAAAAAGAATGAATTCCTTTATAACACACACACTATTCTTTTTATAGGCAAACCAAGTTGCCCTTTATTCCCACATGGAATGGGCTTGGGCTCCAACCCAAACACCCCATGTTGCCCAAACACTCCCAATTTGATATTTTAATTTAATTCCATTCATTATCTTAATTAAAAATCAATTAATATTTAATTAACATTTAATCAATAATGATGATTTAATTAAATATGTGCGAACACACATTTAACCGTAATTTCACTTATTTAATTTCTTTAACAAATTAAATAAAAGGCTACCGACCTCGGCAAATTTAATTGCCTTTGTGAAATTACCAAAATACCCTTTCCCGGGCCTAAAAAGAGCAAAAGCCCTTCTTTCTTCTTGGCTCTTAAATTATCTTCTATGTGTGTGACCCATAGGGCTCCTCATCATACCGGTAGTGTATAGTATCGTGATTAACACCATTAATCGTCCTCACTAATACCATGAGACCAAGATTGGCCCCTGCTGAGGTATCGTGCCACGATGAGGTTCCGGATTGAACAAAGTAAAGCTGCCACAAGTTCAGCGATATGGTTTATTTTGCATAACTGTCTGATCCTTTCATCATCCGTTATCTCGGCCGAGCGAAAGGCATTAGAAATAGTGTCAACCTTGGTTACTCGATATTATATATTAGGGTAACCCGACCAATGACCCGTATTATAATGGCGGATAGAGCAACTTGGAACTCAATCCCCCAAATTGCGCCCGATTTAGTGTCATACCATATCTTGAATTGCGCCGTGAATTAACTTCTCCCCGTGCAGGGAGTGATGAATCCTTTGTCAATCCACCATAGTCTTGATACACTCCTTGATATAGCCAATCACCATCCTTGCTTGTGGACTCCTGAATAGAAGCTGCGTTAGGCTAGTATCAAAGCCCTTGCCAAGTCGGGTGCACAAAGGCACTCCGGTGATTTCTCAAGTCCAAGGATCATGCACCAGTTCCGTTAGAGGATTTGTTCCATAGGGACACCTTTGGGGTTACCATCCATATGGAATCCTCCAGGTGGTCGATCCGTGAACTTGCTGCGGTATATCCGCCTGAACAAGCACCCATGTTGTTGCACGGATTTGTCACCAAACAACCTTGACAAGTGAGATCGATCTTGCCTTTGCGAAGTCGTTCCAACACTATGATTAGCCTTACAGTTATTATTCGTGCCCTTACTTGAATAATCTTGGGCTAACGGGAGACGTTTCTAGAATGGCCACCATATGTGCTCATAGGGTTCTCACTATCAAGATTTGAAACACTTGATACCCTCGGTCCACAAGTTCTACCATTCTAAGGACATATATCAATACATATTGCAATAATAATGGATTTACGCGATATAGAATAAAAATGCCTTTTATTATTGATTAATGAACATTATTATAAAGAAGTCAATTCCACATAATTGATTGGCTCTAGGGCATCTACTCTAACAACAGGAACCCTTTAACCGGGAAAGGAGCTTATGTCGGATCCAGTTAAGTTAAATGGCTTGAAGCCATGAAATGACGAGATGAACTCCATGTACCGGCCAGTTGTGGTCTCTGGTGGAACCACCTAAAAGAAAGTAAAACCTATAGTGGTAAATGGGTCTTCAAGAAGAAGCGACATGGATGGCAAGCGTGCATACTTATAAAGCACGGCCCGGTTGCCAAAGGTTTCAAACAAATTCCATGGCATTGACTATGGAAGAAACCTTTTTCGCGGTTTCCATGATTAAATCCATCCAGTTATGCTTTGCAATTGCTACATATCATGACTATGAGTTTTGGCAAATGGATGTCAAGCGCCCTTTCTTGAAGCGGAAAGGGCCTTGAGGAGGATGTGTATATGACACAACCTGATGGTTTCGGGTTTCTTGATAGTCAAGCTAATAAGGTATGCAAGTAGCAGAGTCTATTTATGGAACTCAAGCAAGCTTAAGGAGCCTGGAAAATTCGTTTTGATGAAAGTTTGTAAAAGAATTCGGTTTTATCAAGAAGCGAAGATGAGGCCACTTGTGTTTACAAGAAAGTGAATGGGGAGCGGGGCCGATTAGCATTCCTAGTGTTGTATGTTGATTGACATACTTCTTGATTAGGGAATGATATACCGAACTTGCGGTCAGTGGTAAAGACTTGGTTATCCAAGTGCTTTCTCTATTTGAAGGACTTAGGAAGGCAGCCTTACATCCTTGGGAATAAAAAAAGATTCTATCGTGGGATAGATCGGTGTGAGGTTACTCAAACTAAGATCAAAGTACATAGACAAGGTCTGAACACATTCGTATAGAAAATCCAAAGAAGGGATTTCTTCGATGGCATATGTTGTCTTATCTTTGTAAGGATATGTGTCTTTAACCACCACCGGGTTGGGAGAGAGATAGAATGGGAAGAGGATCCCACATGTTTTAGCAAGTGGATCAATCTTTTGTATGCTAAGATTGATATCTAATGTGCATTCAACACTTGTAGTGGATATCAATCCAGCTCAAGTGAAGCAATATGTTATGTACTTAGATTGATGTCTTATGTGCATTCAACACTAGTAGAAGATATCAACTAAATCCAAGTGAATGACTGGTGAGTTTCAATGGACATTTTTAAGTACTTGAAAAGGGCTTAAGAATATATATTCTTGGATTATAGAGGAAAGATGAGCTCATTTGTAAGAGAATACGGTTGGATGCTATTTCCCAAAGGCGGAAAAGGATGATTATAGTTCGCATTTGGGATTACACAATTTTGTCTTAATGTGTGCGGTGATTGGAAGAGCTCGGGGAATCGATTATCTTGCAGGCCGAATTCTACAATTGATTCTAAGTGTACCACATTTTTAATGCGGCCCGGTGTAGGCGGTTTGGAATCAGGAAGTTCATTACGAGAACTTTGATGTGATTTCAAGCATTGCTAATCCGGGTATAGTTTATCTTGGCAATAACAATGGGAGCCATTGTTTGTGGTTGGAGAAATCAACGGTCTCACCAAGATAATCCAAGCACTTACTTAGTTGATTCAATCGATCTGAAGGATCGATAAGAAAGGGAATGTGCATTTACGGAATACCTACCAACCCAACCTTTATTAAAGTTTTGCATTGTTGCGAAGCCATGATGGACACTTGGGGTCATTCAATGTTGAGTGTTTAATGAATGGCTGGCTATAAGGGGTGCGAGCACTTGGGTCATTCGAGGTTGTTGAAAGGTGCATGAATGATTGGTTATAGTGCAAGGGTGGGAGATTGTTAGAAAGTTAAGATGCCCTAGAGCCAATCAATTATTGAAGAATTGACTTTTTGTAATAATGTTCATTAATCAATAAAAGGCATTTTATTCTATATTGTGTAAATCATTGTTATTGCAATATGTATTGATATATGTCCTTAGAATGGTAGAACCGTGGACGGAGGTATCAAGGTATTTTCAAATCTTGATAAAGGTGAGGAACCCCTATGAGCACATATGGTGGCCCATTCTCAGGGCGTCCAGTAGCCCCAATGTATTGAGTAAAGGGCCACGAGATAACATGGTAAGGCTATCATAGTTGTTGAAGCGACCACCTGGTCCGAAAAGGCGTAGGCCCTGATCTCACTTGTCAAGGTTGTTTGGTGACAACCTTTGGGTGCAACACATGGGTGCTTAACCTTTGTGGGCGATTACACCGCGGCAAGTTCTAAGGGCCGAAGCCACCCAGAGGATTCCATATGGATGGTTGCCCAAAGGTGTCTATGGAACAAATCCTCTAAGGCGAATGGTGGTGCATGTGATCCGGTTAGAACTTGAGATCACCGGAGCGCCTTGTGCCAGATTGGTGTAGGTTTGACACCTAGCCTAACGCGAGTTCTTTTAGTGTCCAATACGGGTTTGGTGATTGGCTTTTGCATCAAGGGAGTGTATCAAGACTATGGTGGATTGTGAGGATTCAACACTCCCAGGGTACGGGAGAAGTTATCTACGCTCAATTCAAAAGTATATGGCAATGACGTTAAGGCCGTTAGGGCCTGATTAAGGGATTGAGTTGTTGCTCTATCCCGAGTTTATAATCGGGTCATTGGTCCGAGAAATTAAATAAATAATATCGAGAGTAACCGAAGGTTGGACACTATTTCTATGCCTTCGTTTCATCCGGAGATAAGCAGTATGATTTGAAAGGATCCGAAGGTTATGCGGTAACCATATCGTTGGTGGGTAGCTACTTTGCTGAATCCGAATCCTATCGGGTGGCCACATTTGTTAGTGTATATTAGTGTATGCCAAGAAACCATTCATATTGTCGGTTTGAGCATTTTGTCTTGTATCTATATATATATCATAAATAATAGAAGAAAGAGTTTTTCAATTCATATATGTAAATTGCTTCCTTTACTCAATCATGCATTTAAAATAAAGTATGTATATGAATTGTCCAAATGATTCATTTAATCGGTAAATGAATTATCGAAAAGGGTTCCCTACGGAAGCAATATAATTTGGGCAACTATATTGCATAGGCATATTGGATGCTTAGAAAGATATCATGAGTTGATATAAATCACGAATGCGATGATAGTCATGTCAGCAGGGGCATTGGTATGGATTAACGGTTGGTGAACTTGTTTTTGAGCGTACCCGAATAACGACAAATAACTTGGAAAAACATGTAGTCAATGATTTATTGTTCGGTTATATCAGTGCACGATGTAGTCCTTTGACCTAAGACATTGTAGTCGGATCTAATATGGATGCGTATGGTTCATACGGTATATAAGTACAAGACTAATCATGTTTCGTACAATAAAGCCTATTTGGTCATGCGTTGTTCATATGCGGAAGCGAGCGATGGTCAAGAGGGGATCCATTGACTTCGAAAATATAGGATCGATACGGCCCGACTCCATCGGATTGAGTTCCTAGGCGAACATCGATAAATATCGGAAAAATTGAATCTTTGGCGAGTCTATTATTAGTCATACAAAAGCAAGTTTGTGATGACGAGTTCGAACATATTGATCGATGATTCGGTGAAGATCGAGTTTAGGATTTTGGCGTTCCATGAATCCATACTCGATTAGTATATCTCAATGGAGGGACTTTACGCATGGTACGTATGATACGAAATGGGTTCGATGAAGTATTTCTTCATCGTGGTTTTAGGGACTATGGCATATTGCTAGATGTTTACCATAGTCGTTGTACCTCGAGACGAGGTTTTCGGATTCATCCAAAAGCCAAGGCTCACGGCTAATCCACGGTGGACCTACATGGTCACACCAATAGCCTTGAGTTAGAGAAGGATGAGAGAAATGATTATCCAGAAGAAGGCTAGCACCTTCCGAGGGTAATAACGGGATTTCTATAGTAATAGTTACATAGAAAATTATTTGTGACATTTTAAGGGTTAAAATGGTCAAGCAATAATTAATTATTTAATTTAATTATATCTTAAAGTGTTAAGATTAATGAGATGAACAAAAAGTAACAATTTAATAGTTAAAAAGGGTAAAAAGGGTAAATTTATGGGTTGTTAATGTAAACTAGTTTAGTTTACATGGGCCCTTGAATAATATTGATTATTCAAAGGGTAGCATATTAAATTCGTGGGGTCCCTTTTAAAAATAAGATTTTATTGGGCTTGGAAGTGAAAAAATAAATAATTGCAAAATTGCCCAAGTATATATAAGTGCAAAAGGTTGCATTTTAGTTCATTCTTGACTTGTTCACAAAAACACAAACAAGAAACTCTCTCCATAACCCTGACCACTCTCTAATCTCTCAAGGTGGTGTTAAAGTGTGGAAGTTTCATCCCTTTGAAGCTAATCTTCATCAATCCAAAGCAAAGGAGAAGGTATAATTTCATTTCCATGCTTTGTATGAAAAAGCAGTTTTTGAATCCAATTTTTTTATGCTTTCTTCTCCATTTCCACCACTCTTCATGCATGCATCTTTGTTCTTTCAAATGGTATCGAGCATCAAGCTCCTTGCATGTCAATTTATAAGCTAAAATGGCATTTTCCACGTGTTCATATGTTCATCAAACTTGGTTGAGTTTGCATGTTAGTGATATGGTTCAAAAATGTTTTTTTCATAGTAGATCTTTACATGCATGTCTCGGCCATACATAGATCAGAGGTATATGTTCATTCTTCTTCTCATTCTTATATGTTTGAATGATGATAATGGTTATAATGAGCATGCCTTAGTATTGGATGAGTTGTTTGATGTAATAAGCATGTTTGATGCATCTGTATGTCTCGGCCATCTCTTGATCTTTGGAAAACATGTTTTTCTTCTTGCTCTAATATGTTTGGGAATGTTAGAATATGATTTAAAGCATGTTTGGATGATGATTATTGCATGAGGTGTGTTGAAAACTACATGCATGCATATATGTCATTTTCGGCCATGACTAGTTTTGCCATAAAAATGTCATTTCATTTATGTATTGATGAATGATGTTTTAGGAAATGTTGCATGATGATTCATTTAGAAAAATGTTCATGCATGTTCATTTCCATTACTTTGATTAAATGGTTTATGCTTTGACATGCTAAATGTGTTATCTTTAATTTGATTAAAGTATTTTTTTGCATGAAGTGTATGCAAATGTTGCAAGTGTTTAGTGGTGGAATTTGATGTTAGCATAAAGTTATGGATTATTAATTCATATGATGAATTGTGATATTATGTATGTATGATGGTGGTAAATTTAATGTAGGATGTTTAATTTGATTAAATTATCTTATAATGCATCATTGCATGACATAAATTATTATATTTTTGAAATGTAATAATTTGGTTGTTTGAATGGTTTCAAAAATGATGATGCAAGATGACATGATTGTCTTTGAAAAGATAAATGTGTCATAAAAAGTATTACTTTAGCTAAAACTAACTTGTGTCATAGAATGATTACTCTTGGAGTAATAAAACCCACTTATCTATGCCATGCATGACTTTTGTGAAAAGTATTGAAATGATGCTAACAATTAAATAGTATATCTTTGGGTAGAATATGACAAAAGTGTTTGTGTAATGATTCCTATAAAATGTGTAATTGTTGCATGCCCAAAAGTTATGATTATATTACCACATGAATATATATATATATATATATATATATATATATATATATATATATATATATATATAGATATATATATATATATATATATATATATATATTTTACATAATTGTTTATTTGGTATGAATGTTTAATATTTATTTATGTGATGAATGAATATTAGATTAGAGGGTTGATCATGGGCGCCATTTGGTTTTCAAAATATTCAAAAGTGCTTGTAATATTCTTTTATTAAATGGCTTGTAATAATTAAATTTTATTTATTTATTTTAATCGGGCCTGCGTGCCTAAGATCCAATATGTAATGGAATCGGCTAGGCCGAGAGAAGAGCATTCGGATGACGATCCAATCGAAGATATAGTATTAGGGTAAATAGTTTGCCTTTAGGATGTATTTTCGAAAAGCCCCATGGTCAACCCCACCCATGCTTTAATTTATGCATATATGTGATATATATGAATGGTTAATTAAACATGGCATGCTAAAAATGAATTAACTAAAGGTTAAACCTAAATCTCCCCAATTTAAAATTATTAAATCCAAGTCTCCCATTGTGGGATAACTAAATTCTTTGATATAAATTTTAATATCCCAAGATTTCTATTATGTGAGGGGATATAATCTTTATATCATAGAATTAAGTTGATCTTGTTCTTGGATGGATATTTTCACCTTGACCAAGAATTCTATTATGTGAGGACATGATGAAAATGTCATCCTAAGAAAGCACAATGGTTTGGATTTAACTAGCCTAGGGTACCAAGAATTCTATTATGTCAGGTATCCGAAGCTAGGACAAGGAATGTGAATCAAACCTTATATAGTGATATAAAAGGAAAAGAGTTTCCTACTTATTAGACTTAATTAACCAAGAATTCTATTATGTGAGGTTAATTGAATTTGATAAGAAATTGATTCCCCACTAAGAAATTTAATCCAACGAAAATTTATGGATCCTATTTAAGGGAGTATAGGACTCGAATAAAATAGTGGGAGCTAATTTGATTATGCATTAAAAGGTTTAAAAGATTACAAGACACTAATAAAATTATTTTTCTTTGCAGTTTCATCTTTGTGATAAATAATTGAAAAAAAAAATGGCCAACAATGTTCTCCTAAGGATAATGGACAATAACATGTTAACCCGGACCCAACCTAAAAAGATTGGCTAAGAAATCTTAGAATTGTTCTAGATTTTGAAAAGAATTGCCTATGTCAGGAAGCACATTTTCCATTGATATTGGACGGATGCTCAAGTGAGCTTGATGCTTTTGAAAAGTGGAGAGAGGATAGGAGGAGGGGCTAAAAAATTACATGTTAGCCTCCATGAATAGAGAACTTCAAACTAAGCATGAAGAGGTTTCAAATGCTTATGATATCCTCATAGCTCTACAAAGAGTTGTATAGCAAAAATCCAAGAGTGGTTGAGTATGAATTGTGTGCATCCTTCTTTAGCATGAAGTTGAGGGAAGGGAACCTCCAGGTTGATCATACTCTTAAAATGATCAATGGATTAGATCAAGTTGGATGGATATGGGGTGGTCATGCCGGACACGCCTCAAAGTGAATTTGATTCTACAATCCCTTCCTCCAAGTTATAAATCGTTTAGAACTAACTACAATCTCAATAGGATTGAGAGAAACCTCTGAGCGCTAAATGAGCTTAAAGAATTTCCACAGACGAGAATGTGAAAGGGAAGGGACATGAGGATGTCTTTGCCGCCTCCCCACTAGCGAGGGCGAATAAAAAGCCCAAAGTGCTACCAAGAGAGGTCCAAAAGTTGGACCCAAGAATAAGAGGCAAGAAGCCAAGGCGGCAAAGGCGAAGAAGGCCGATGCAAAAGGAAAATGTTTTTCCTGTGACAAAGATGGACAACGGAAGGAGGAACTATCCTCAATACGAGCGATCGAAGAAAGGCAAAGGAAAAGCGGTACAAACCAATGTCTTATAATTGAATATGAATTAAGTGTTAATTGAGATAGTCATTCTTGGATATTAGATTCGGCGGCAACATCTCATGTTTGTATGTCTTTGCAAGTACTTGAATAGTTACGAGGTGACAAAGGCGAGATCATTTTGAGGATGGCTAATGGGGGCACGAGTTGCGGTTAGAGGCCATGGGGGACTTGCTCAACGAGACTACCTTCAGGACATGTTTTGAATTTGTTTAAAGTATTGTACTTTGAAAAGGCCACAAGAAACATCATTTCTATTTACGCTTTGTGTAAAGGCGAGGTTATT
Source organism: Pistacia integerrima (assembly GCA_026225825.1). Classification (NCBI taxonomy): domain Eukaryota; kingdom Viridiplantae; phylum Streptophyta; class Magnoliopsida; order Sapindales; family Anacardiaceae; genus Pistacia; species Pistacia integerrima. Next base: position 18,229,162 of record CM047742.1, on the reverse strand, counting down.
ATGTCTTGTTTAATGGAAATGAATGTTCAATACATTTTGGAAATGTTTTAGTTGGTAAAGGTGTGAATACAAATGGTTTGTATGTCTTAGAATTGAATGACTATGCTTCAATCAATACCATTTCTAATAAAAGAACTTGATCTAAATCAAATCCTAAAATTCTATGGCATCATAGATTGGGTCATATAGGAGAGAGAAGATTAATACAGCTTGGAGAAGTGCAATCCTAAACTCATTAGGTTACGAACCCTATCAACTGTGAATCATGTCTCAAGGAAAGATGACCAAGTCTCCCTTTAAGAGTAAAGGAGGCGAGTGAAGAACTTTTAGAACTCATACATATCGATGTGTGTGGATCATTTAGTACTTTAGCTAGGGGAGGATTTGAATACTTCATTACCTTTACGGATGATATGTCGATATGGGTATTTGTATTTAATGAAATCCAAATCTGAATCCTTTGAAAAATTGAGAGAATTCAAAAATGAAGTAGAAAATCAAAGCTGGAAAAAAGTATTAAAATACTACGATCGGATCGTGGGGGTGAATACTTAGTACAAAGTTTCAAGAGTTCTTAAAAGAAAATGGGATCATCTCATAGTTGACTCCTCCTTATACACCCAAGCAATGAAGTGTAGAAAGGAGAAATCGTACCTTATTGGATATGGTACAATCGATGGTGAGTTTCCAGTTTACCAATGTCTCTGTGAGTACGCTCTTCCGGACCACTTGTGCACATCCTTAATAGGGTCCGTCTAAAGCATCCCAAAAAAAGAAAAAACCAAAAAAACAGTATGAGATATGGTATGGAAAATGTCCAAGTCGAATTACATGAAGATTTGGGGATGCCAGACTTATGTTAAATTGGTTAAATCGATAATTTGGATGTTAAATCCAAGAAGAAGGGTCGGTTCATTAGATATCCTAAAGATAGTTTAGGATATTGCTTTTACTTTCCCAAGTGATCAAAGAGTTTGGATCGGTAAAGAAATGCGCTTCCTCGAGCGAGTTCTTGGAGGAAGGCGGTGTTGGAAGAAATATTGAACTCAAGGAAGAGTTCGAAGAGCCAAGAACCGAGATTCTTTGAAGATGGGAACGTCCACTCGGCGAACCTCGTGATCGAGATACTATGGTTCAGTATGAAAGTCTTCTAGAATGTGAAACCTCGAGAGATATGGGTTCCTACATGAGCAAGATTTTTGAATCTTACTTAGTGGGAGTAGATGATCATGGTGATGATCCTAGAAGCTACAAAAGCAATCTTGGATAGAGATTCGGGAAAATGGTAGGCGATGGATTCTAAGATAGAATCAATGCATGCCAATCAAGTATGGTCGCTTGTGGATCCACGGAGGAATAGTTCCTATAGGTTGTAAATGGGTCTACAAGAAAAGTTGGCAAGATGGGGGAGGTAGAGACCTTGAAAGCTTACGGTGGCGAAAGATTATACTCGAAACAAGGATTGGATTATGAGGAAACTTTCTACTTTGTAGCTATGATTAAATCCATCCGTATAATGCTAGCCATCGTGACATACCATGATTATTAAATTTGGCGAGATGGATGTCAAAACGGCTTTCCTCAATGGGTTTATTGAGGAAAACATCTATATGGAAATAACCGATAGGTTTTGTATCCTATTTGAAAGACATAAGGTATGCAAATTGCATCGATCCATTTATGGATTGAAGCAAGCTTCAAGAAAGGCGGAACATTCAATTTGCGACATAATCAAATTGTTTGGTTTTGCAAGAATCGGATGGCTAGTGTTTATACAAATGGGTTAAAGATCATGTCCATCACGTTTCTCATATTATATGTAGATGACATACTTTTGATGGGAAATGATATAGGCATGATGCGAGAGGTTAAGGTTTGGTTGTCCAAAACCTTCTCGATGAAAGACTTAGGAGAAGCGACATATGTCCTGGCATTCGTGTCATAGAGATAGAAACGAAAAGGGTAATTGGATTATCCCGAAATTGTACATAGAGAAAATGCTAAAAAGATTTAGCATGGAGAACTCTAAGAGGAGGTCTTGCCCTTCCCACTCCACGGTCTTCATCTTTCTAAGGAGATGGGTCCAAAGGCGGAGTGAAGCTGTAGGCGATGCGTAATGTGCCTTATGTATACATGCGTAGGTAGGCTTAATGTGCGCAATGCTATGTACAAGACTGATATAGCTTATGTTGTAAGTGTTACGGCGAGAATGTCAGTCAAACCCGGGGGAGGAGAAACATTGGTTGGTTGTAAAATCGATCCTTAAGTACTTGAGAATAACTAAGGATCTAGTTACGAGTTATGGATGTTCAGTTAAACATTCAAGGATACTCAGTTCGATTTTCAATCGATATTGATGATAGAAAGTCTACGTCAGGGTACATTTTTTATATGTAATGGAGTCTATTAGTTGGAAAAGTTCAAGCAGGACAACCACGTGACTCCCACTCTGGAAGGAGGAATACATTCTTTGCTTGAAAAGCGTGAAGAAGACCCTTGTTTGGATGCGAAAGGTTGTAATTGAACTTGGTGCGATTCGAACATGGCTTACCCGATAAGCATGTTACGTGACAATCTTGGAGCTATTGCACAAGCAAAGGAGCGAAGGGCACACCAAAAATCCAAACACATTCAGGCGTAAGTATCACATTTTGAGAGCATTCGTTGGAGTTTGGAGAGATTTTGATTGAAGACTCCTTGAAGAGAAAATGTAGGCTGATCCACTGACTAAGGCGATGACACTAAAGCAATTGGACCATCATCTTGAGAAGATGGGTATGAGATACAACATCGAATGGCTTTAGTGCAAGTGGGAGTTTGTTAGTGTATATTAGTGTATGCCTAGAAACCATTCGTGTTGTCGGTTTGAGCATTTTGTCTTGTATATATATATATATCATAAATAATAATAAGAAAGAGTTCTTCAATTCATATATGTAAATTGCTTCCTTTATTCGGTCATGCATTTAAAATAAAGTATGTATATGAATTATCCGGATGATTCATTTAATCAGTAAATGAATTATCGAAAAGGGTTCCCTATGGAAGCAATATAATTTGGGCAACTATATTGCACAGTAGGCATACCGGATGCTTCCAAAAGATATCATAGTTGATATAAGTACGGATGCGATGATAGTCATGTCATTGGGGCATTGGTATGGATTAACGGTTGGTGAACTATTTTTGAGCGTGACCGAATAACGACAAATCACTTGGAAAAGCATGTAGTCAATGATTTAACATTTGGTTATATCGGTGCGATGTAGTCCTTTGACACGAGACATTGTAGTCGGATCGATATGGATGCGTATAGGTTCATACGGTGTATAAGTACGAGACTAATCTATTTTTGTACAATAAAGCCTATTTGGTCATGCGTTGTTCATATGCAGCGAGCGATGGTCAAGAGGGGATCCATTGACTTCGGAAATATAGGATCGGGAGTACGTTGACTCCATCCGGATTCAAGTTCCTAGACAAACATTGATAAATGTCGAAAAATTGAATCTCGGCGAGTCTATTATTAGTCATACAAAAGCAAGTTTGTGATGAGAGTTAGAACATATTGATCAACGATTCAATAGAAGATCGAGTTTAGGATTTTGACGTTCCATGAATCCATACTCAATTAGGATATCTCAATGGAGGGACTTTACGCATGTACGTATGATACGAAATGGGTTCGATAAAGTATTTCTTCATCATGGTTTTAGGGACTATGGCACATTGCTAGATGTTTACCATAGTCGTTGGATCTCGGATAGGTTTCGATTCATCCGGAGGCGGCTCCACGGCTAATCCACGGTGGACCTACATGGTCACACCAATAGCCTTGAAGTTAGAGAAGGATGAGAGAGAAATGATTATCCGAAGAGGGCTAGCACCTTCGAGGGTGTAATAACGATTTCTATAGTAATAGTTACATAGAAAATTATTTGTGACATTTTAAGGGTTAAAATGGTCAAGCAATAATTAATTATATTTAATTATTATATCTTAAAGTGTTAAAATTAATGAGATGAACAAAAATAACCTTTTAATAGTTAAAAGGGTAAAAAAGGGTAAATTTATGGGTTATTAATGTAAACTAGTTTAGTTTACATGGGCCCTTGAATAAGTATTGATTATTCAAAGGGTAGCATATTAAATTAGTGGGGGTCCCTCTTTTATAAAATAAGATTTTATTGGGCTTGGAAGTGAAAAAGAAAAATAAATAATTACAAAATTGTCCAAGTGTATATAAGTGCAAAAAGTTGCATTTTTAGTTCATTCTTGACTTGTTCACAAAAAACACAAACAAGAAACTCTCTCCATAACCCACGGCCACTCTCTAATCTCTCAAGGTGGTGTTAAAGTGTGGAGGTTTCATCCCTTTGAAACTAATCTTCATCAATCCAAAGCAAAGGAGAAGGTATAATTTCATTTCCATGCTTTGTATGGAAAAAAGGTTTTTGAATCCAATTTTTTTATGCTTTCTTCTCCATTTCCAGGCTCTTCATGCATGCATGTTGTTCTTTCATGGCCATGATGCTGCTAGGAGCAATCTTTGGTACGTGTATTAGTGAGACGATATGGTGTTAATCGCGATACTATACACTGCGATATGATGAGGAGCCCTTTATGGGTCACACACATAGAAGATAAATTTAAGATCCAAGAAGAAAGAATGGTGTTTTCGTTCCTTTAAGGTGAAAGAGGTATTTTGTAATTTCACGGGTTTGGCAAATTAAATTTCTGAGGTCGTAGCCTTTACTTAATTTGTTAGAAAAAATTAAATAAGTGAAATTACGTTTAAATGTGTGTTCACACATACTTAAATATATTATCATTATTGTTAAATGTTAATACATATTTAAATATATATTAATTGATTTTAATTGAGATAATGATGGAAAAATAAAAAAATATTAAATCGGAGTGTTTGGCAACATGGGCGTTGTGTTGGAAAAAGGGGGCAAGCCTATTCCATATGGGATAGGGCAACTTGATTATTTTACAATAAAAAGGAAAAGTGTGTGTTAATTGTTGGAAAAATTGATTTTCTCTTTGAAATTAAAAACAACAACGAAAAACCCCCTGGGGGATTTTACACCCCTCCCCACGCGAAGAATCCAATTTTTGCCCAAAATCAATTCATTTGATTTGTCTTCTTGATTTCCTTTAAGGCTAAGGAGGATCTAGCAATCCTCCTAGTTCTTTTTGATGTTCCTTCGTGTGGACTACGGTTGGGTTCGATCCTACACTTGGATCGGGTAGTCAAACACTCATTGACAAATTTGGAGGAGCCTCCAACATGCGTTGTTTTCTTTAAACTCGGATTTATTTTTCTGCATATTTTATTTTATATGAATTGTAAAATTATACCCTTGATCTTGGCTCATGTAAACGATCTCCCTGAATTATTTGTTTTGTTTCCGCTGCGTATACGGGACCGTTTACTTACACGGACTCTATGGATTAATTCTACAAATTATGCTACTTTTGCACTCACATGCACGGATTGTAAATCGATTCTAAGTTGTAAACATACCTTCTAGGCAATGAATTCTACTTTTCCCTATCAATCTTCCGCACCCAACAAATTGAAGATTTAACAAATCCAAGTTCATAGCTATGGAATCCTAAGATTGATTTCGGTGTCTCCAAATCTATCTCTAGCATTCAAAATAACAATGGTGATTACCCAAGAAGCTCAACATGATTCATTTCTCAATCTCATCATGTTCAATAAGTAAAATCAATAAAAATCAGAATAATCACACAATCTATGCAATGGAGTATAAAAGCAACAATAATCAATTGATTAATCCATAGAAATCCGAATTACATCAAAACCCTAACCCAAAATGGGTTAGTTCATAACTAAATTAAAACAATTAGCAAGAAAAACAGTAAACATAGTAGTCAACATATTGAAACAAAGAGAAAAGAGTAGAGATCTCCCCTAGTTGAAGAATCCCCAAGGTTAAAGCTCAAATCTTCTCTCCAAATGTAAAAACTACTCTAAACCAAACGAACCTCTCTAAAAATGGCAAGGTTTTTCTTATATAGTTCCCCCAAAAACCTAAAACTTCTCCTAAAATAAAACTGTGCGTTTTGGAGAAAACAAAATTTCGCAGACTAAAGGTTTGGAATCTGTGCCTAGGCTTCATTCAACCACGGCGGAAGAATAAACCTCCGCCGGCGAAGGCGAAGGCCTTCCTGGAAAATTCTAAATTTACAGAATTGCCCTCTGCTTGCTTCCTTGCTTGAATCTTCGATCTTCGAAGCTTTCCCATGGGAACAAGTTTCATAGTGTTTCACTCCACTTCAAAACTTTCCCAAATTAATTGAGATTGGTTATAACGGGGTCCGAGAAACCCTCCAATTCGTTCATTATTTGCTAAAAATGCATGTTTCGGCCTGAAACATAAAATATATAGAATTAAGTAGCAATTCAGGCATAAACAAACTAAGAAGTATCTAAAATCTGGCCAAAAGCCTAAATAAAACAGTATAATCCTCGGATTATTAAGTTGCTCTGTTCGAAAGTTTATAATTAGTCATTTGGTTGAATGGCGAACACATAATATCGAGTAGCCAAGAGGTTGACACTATTTCTATGCCCTTCGTCCTCGGTTGGAGATAATAGATGATGAAAGGATTAGATTGTATGATAACCATATCATTGATAGGTAGCTACTTCGATGAATCCGAATCTATCAAGTGGCCATAATGCCTTGCTAAGGACCAATCTTGGTCTGTGTGTAGTGAGATGATTAATTGATGTTAATCGCGATACTACACACTATCGGTATGATGAGGAGCCTACGGGTCACACACATAGAAGATAATTTAAGAGCCAATTTATAAGAATGGCGTTTTTGTCTTTTTAGGCAAAAGGGTATTTTGGTAATTTTATAGTGTAATTAAATTTGCTGAGGTCGTAGCCTTTATTTAATTTGTTAATAAAATTAAATAAGTAAAATTATATTTAAATATGTGTTCGCATATATTTAAATGAATTATTGTTATTGTTAAATTTTAATATATGATAAATATATATTAATTTAATTTAATTGAAATAATAATAATAATAATAATAATTAAAATATCTAAATGGGGCTGTTTGGACATAGGGGTTGTTTAGGTTGGTGCCCAAGCCTATTCCATGATGGAATAGGGCAAAGTGTGCACTATATAAGTGCAACACTTTGTGAAATTAAAAAATGTAATTCATTTCAATCATTTTGATAAAAACCCCGGGTTTTTACTTTTCTCTCTTCCAACGCCACTTCAACATTATGCTTGAATCAAAATTTTATTTTTGATTTTGGTCTTAAGGTTCTTAAGGCCTAAAGAGGGTCTAGCAAATCCTCTTTAGTTCCTTGGGGAAAGGGGTTATCTTCGTGTGGACTAACGGGAAATCGTTGATCCTAACCTTGGATCCTGCGCCCGAAACCCATTTAGAGATAAGTTGGAGGAGCCTCCAAACGTGCGTATGGTTTCTTAACTTCAAAACTGATTTCCTACAGGTTTGTATTTAATTTATAAATTGTTAAATTTGTGCCTTGATCTTGGTTCTAAAGAACAATCCATGTTGTTTATGATTTTTATTTCCGCTGCCATGACTTGATCGTTTCCTAACATCATAGTCTAATGAATGAAATATTTTGTCCATTTTTGAGAAAATATGTCTTGGTATTTTTTGACGATATCTTGATTTATAGCCGATCACTCTTTGATCATGTGGTGCATCTTCGTACCGTACTTGAAGTTCTTTTGTCAACATAAGCTTTTTGCCAAGCGATCAAAATGTTGAATTGGATGCCAACAAATTGACTATATGGTGCATGTAATTAGTTCAAATGGAGTATTAGTAGATAATAAGAAAATTGAATGCATACAATCTTGGCCATTACCTAGCTCTCTCAAGCCATTACGTGGGTTTCTTGCATTAACTAGCTATTACTATAAATTTATTCGAAATTATGGCAATTGGCAGCTCCTCTCACAAATATGTTTGTTGATACAGAAATCTATACCAACCAGAGAATTTTGATTGACCTTGGTGGGACCAGAATAGATGTGTGCGTGATTACGGGCAATCAACGATAGACAAATATAGAGTGCAATAAAATAAATGACAATGGAAGTTTTTAAAGTGGTTCGGTGAGGTAAACTCTTAAGCCTACGTCCACTATTTTTTGTATTTGCTGTGAGAGCTTACAATGAGAATTCTATGTGAAAGTCATAACCCCTTTTTCATCATTTGAGAGGGTTTATAATCAAGGTTTGTACAAAGGAAAGAGCGAAAATAAAGGGATCACAATTGATCTGAACTGCAACTCTGATATTCTCGCAATTAGGCGATGTGATTGCATAGAGATTGATGTTGATTTAGTCATTCCCGCAATATCTGGGATCCGAAGGGTTATCTAGGAATTGGTTGAATGATCATTCGGGTTGTTCATGACTAGCTTATGCTGGGTTGGACAACCAGCGGAGTCAGACCGATCTTGGGTTGAGCTACATCCTTGCGGTAGCCTGAGCTTGGTGGAAAAATCATACACAACATTTGCCCCTTAGTTTTCAACGCTCGTTTCGAGCTTTGAAGACTATTGCTTGATTTGATACCAAGCTCAACATCACTAACAAGTCTCAAGATGCAGGTTCGATCAAGATCCTGGGGTTGACCTCATGTCCGGTCGACGTGCTTCACACTTGTTTACTTCTCGTAATACCTGCCAAACTCATAACATGAAAAGTTAAGGTAAATATGTAATTTCCAAGCAGCCATGTTGCATTAAATGCGACAGCCTTTGTCAATCGTGTTTCGTCGCGCATGGGCAACTATAGCTGTCCACATACAAAGTCGAGGTGACGTGCGGTGACAGTTGTCAATGTAATAGTCCAACGATTCATCGCCCTTCGCGGATGGATGACGCGTGGCCACGTCTAAGGGCTCAGATTGCTCGACAAATGAAGGGTTGAGATTCACTATAGATCGACGGCTATGATTAAACCCCGCCCTTTTGTCTACCATGCAAACCACTATAAAAGGTGGCGAAGTTGTCAGAATGCTCATTCAGCCCACATAAGTTCTCTGACACCTTTGTCCACTTTGTTGTTGTTTTGTCATTGTCACTGTGCTCTTTCCGATGAGTTTTTGCACTTCTTTCATTCCGGTAAGGTTCTTTTCCCTTTCTTTATTCATCTTTCCAATTTTTGTATTAAAAGGTGGCTACTATCGTGGCCACATTGGATGTTCTAGGGCTTTAGTAGGGTTTTTGAATACATCTCTAGCGATCCTGGGTTTAAAGAAGGTTTAAATCGCCCGTGTGCCAAACCTAGGTAGGTCACGTTTCGTCATTATGTGGGCACGAGCTATCCTGGGGTTTGCCCAACCAAAGCCTGAAAGCCAAGTATGAAATGGTCACCAAATGTTTTGAGCTCTTACATATGTTTGCTTCCGTTTCAGGTACCTAAAAGCGAGTTATAACCATGTCTTCTTCCAGCAGTCACACAATCAACCGCATGTTCGATTCGCCCGTAGGCTCAGCAATCCTTGGGGATTCAACTCTTAAGGTTTCTAAGGTAGTCCGAAGCGAAGCTTGGACCCTCGCGCGCGGCTTTATTCTAAGCCGTGCGTTGATACAGTTGGCTCAACCCATATTGTCTCCAATTCATAGCCTGCGACGAGAGCCACAATCCTTCGATACCGTCGAGGATCTTTAGAACGCAATAAGAGCGAATCTTTATGTGCCGCATCTTAATTTGATGGCCCCGGAGGACATTTCTCGAAAGAATCCCCCGCTTGGATGGGTGGTGACCTCTGAGACCCTCCTGAGATGTGGGGTATGTTAGAGTAGATGCCCTAGAGCCAATCAATTATTGTAGAATTGGACCTTTCCTTTGTAATAATGTTCATTAATCAATAAAAGGCTTTTTATTCTATATCGCGTAAACCATTATTATTGCAATATGTATTGATATATGTCCTTAGAATGGTAGAAGGCGTGACGAGGGTATCAAGTGTTTCCAAATCTTGATAGTGAGAACCCTATGAGCAACATTATGGTGGCCATTCTAGGAAAGCGTCCAAAGTAGGCCCCAAAGTATTGTTATTCGAACTAAGGGCACGAGATAATACCGTAAGGTATCATAAGGTTGTTGAAGCGACACGTCCGAAAGGCGGGTGCGATCTTCACTTGGTTCAAGGTTGTTTGGTGACAACCTAGTGCAACACATGGGTGTTTGTTGTGGCGGATACACCTGAACAAGTTCTGTGGACACCGAGAGGATTCCATATGGATGGTAACCCCGAAATTGTCTATGGAACAAATCCTCTAAGGCGAATGGTGGTGGCATGTGATCCTTAGGACTTGAGATCATGGAGTGCCTTGTGGCACCGATTGGTGGTAAGTTTGGACCACTTAAGCCTGATTCTTTTGCAGTCTGTCAATATGGTGGTGATTGGTGCGTCAAGGAGTGTGTCAAGACTATGGTGGATTGTGCAAAAGAGGATTCATCACCCCCTCCCTGGTACGGAGAAAGTTATTCTCCCACGGACGCGAATTCCAAAGTATATGGCAATGACACTTAAAAACTCCCGGGTACAAAGGGATTGAGTTGTTGCTCTATCCAATTTATAATACGGGTCATTGGTCCAAAACGAATAAATAATATCGAGAGTAACCGAAGGTTGACACTATTTTCTATGCCTTCGCTCCCGTCGAGATAACGTATGATGAAAGGATCGAATTGTACGTAACCATATCGCTGATAGCAGCTACTTTGTTCAATCCACCCATTCCTGGGGTGGCCATGATGCCTTGCTAGGCCAATCTTGGTTCTGCGGTATTAGTGAGACGATTAATTGGTGTTAATCGCAATACTTATACATCGCATATGATGAGGAGCCTAAGGGTCACACACATAGAAGACAATTTAAGATGCAAGAAGAAAGAAGAGCCGGGGGTCGTCCTTTTAAGGCGGAGGTAATTTTAGGTAATTTCACGGGTTTGGCGAATTAAATTTGCTGAGGTCGTAGCCTTTATTTAATTTGTTAGAAAAATTAAATAAGTGAAATTACGTTTTAAATGTGTATTCGCACATATTTAAATATATTATCATTATTGTTAAATGTTAATATATATATTTAAATATATATAATTAATTGATTTTAATTGAGATAATGATGGAAATTAAAAATAAATCAAATTGGGAGTGTTTGGCAACATGGGGCGTTTGGGTTGGAGCCCAAGCCTATTCCGTATGGGATTAGGGCAAATTGTTTTTAAATATAAAAGGAAAATGTGTGTGATTTTTAATAATTAAGTGAGTTTTTCTTTTTGTAAAACCAATATACACAGCTTGACCCGGGGAATCTTTGCCTCTCCCGCAGCGAAATAACACAATTGCCTAAAATCAATTCAATTGATTTGACTTTCCTTTTCCTATCTTTGGGAAGCCAAAAGAGGATCTAGCAAATCCCTCTTTGGTTCTTTTTTTAAGATTGTCTCGTGGACTACGCAGTTCGATCCTACACTTGATCGCAGAGGGCAAAACGCTCGACGACAAATTTGGGAGAGCCTTCAACGTGGCGTTTGTTTCTCTTAACTCATGTTGTAAATTTATGCAGATTTTATTTAATATAAATTGTTAAAATCATACCCTTGATCTTGGCTCTTGTAAAACGATCCTCCCGTTATTTTATTTTTAGTTTCCGCCTGCATGATACGGACCGTACTAACAAAAGGTATTCCATTCCCCTCATCGTTTTATTGACAACATGCTGAAGTGGTTTGACATTGTTCCCCTCCAGCTTTTTCGCAAATTCCTATGTAATTATTATTGTCTTTTACATAGCATACATGATCGCTAAGTTGGGCAAGCCATCTGTCAAGGAGCTCGTCTATCTGTTTAGGCTCAAAAAAGGGCAAGACTAGACGTACTACCTTTCCAAGGCGAGAAATGTATGTTTCAACGGGCTGGTCGATGTCCTTAAGGAGGTCCCGCACTAGGACTCACAACTTTTCTTCTATGAAGTCCGGGAGACCAGCTCCTTCACGTCGGAAGTGAGTAAGATTTCGTTCTACTATACATCCGAGAATCACTTTTGACCTTTGTGTTCTTGCTAACCAAGATGCTTTGTTTTACAGTTAATGTCAAATAGAACTATCTCCCCTCGCCGCGGAAGCCTTTTTGCAGAGGTGGCTTGCAGATTTCAACGTATCCTTCCCGACTGACCAGATAATGTTAACGAGATCGTTACGCTCCTTACCTGCGAGCATATGGCTTCTGTTGGGATGACGCCAGATTTCCTATGATTTTGGAGAAACGTTAAGTCATCGTTTGCTCGTACTTTTTCTCGCGCGGATAAGTCGCTTACTGTTTGTTACTTTCTTGTAGAGATGTGGGCCGAGAAATCTAAAGGCCTTAAGAAGAAGATGCGACTACCGCGACTACCAAGAAGACAGGTTGCTTGCTTGGTTGAACGGGCAGCCCGATGTCGCTAGCATAGAACACGCCAATGGAGAGCTCGGGGAGGACCCAAGTGTGAAAAAGTCCTTGACTACTCCAAAGGCACTAGGCGGAAAGACTGTCTCTGAGCCCTAAGAAGAGGCCAACGAAGAAAACTCCCGAGCTGACTGGAAGCTCTAGGAAACTGAAGGCACCTGAGTAGCATGATAGTTCATGGGGGTAAGAAGAAACAAAGCAAGAGCTTCACAAGGGGGAGGGCTCGAGCAAACAAAAAGGTAGCAAGAGCGGTAAGGTGGCTCAGACAAACAGGTTGTTGTGCAAGCTGGTGGCCTAAAGAAAACTGTGACTAAGGACTTGGCTAAGAAGAAGTCCACTCCTACGGGCAAGGCTAGCGCTGCCGGGGGGAGTAAATCTAGCTCGTCTCGGTCGAAAAGCAAGAAAATGGATGAAGCGGCCCAATCTACGATCGATGCTCTGATCGATCAACTCCCTGACCATATTAGCATTGGGGCCACAGCGGCCAGGGATGGAATCACTCCATGAACCTTCACGACCGTTAGAGATGTCATTCCAATCGATATCTTGGGCCGTGTGCGGCCCTAAATGCGTGAAGGTCTTGGTAGTTTTGTACTACCCACATTCAAAAATATAGTAGGGATTATTTTATAGTCATAGTGAATATATTTAACTAGTTTTATAGAGGACTTCCATAAAAGTTTCAATAGGGGCAAAATGGTCATTTCACATAGAATCACGTGTTCAAGTGAAAAGTGAGTATGATAAATATAATGTATTAAGTGTGCTAGCCATGAGAATGGATTGGTAGAAAGATTATGGGAAATACAAGTGATGTGATACCGAGATAAATACGTGTTTGTAAAGTAATATGAAGAAATTAAAGAACAAGGGTAAAATGGTCTTTTCAATCACAACTAGATGAAAAAGTGGTGAGTGTAAGGAAGCAAAATAATGTGAAGAAGATGATACAAATGAGGGTAATTAGGTAAATGACTAAAGGACATAGTGAAATTTCTTAGAAAGTGTAAGGGCAAAATGGGAATATATATATTAGTTATAAGGCTTCAATTGACAAAACTCTAGCCATTCTCATCCCTTGAGCACACAACTTCTCATCCATTTTCTCTCAAGCTTCTTCATCAAATTTCAAAGAGAATTCATAGGGTTTAGCTTAAATTTTTGTAGATTTTTCAATCCTAAAGCATCCAAAGGTAAGATTCTAGCACAAAAGTGTGTATTTAAGCTTTAGAGTTTTGAATTCTTACGTTTTTACATGATTTAGGTCCAAAAGGAAAAGAATTTTAGCAAAGGAAGGTTGAATCATTAGTGTTGTACAAATTCAAGGTAAGTAAACCCAATCTAAGCTTCAATTTGAGTAGTATATGTGTAAGTACTAGTTGATTCTTAGTGTTTGTGTATGATGTATGATAAGAAGTATTGGTTGTTTAGATGCTTGTTTGATGGAGAATAATGTGTAGAAGCTTAGCCAAGATGAGTAGCTATGTAGATGTGATGTTTTGGTTGAACCTTGATGAAATTTTGAAGAGTTGATGTTGGAATTTGAAGTGTTGAATTTGGCCGCCCATTGTTTATTGGGGAGTTTTTGTTGAATTTTCTTCCAACTTTAAGGTATTTGGAGAGGTGTGGAGGTTGTTAGGAAACGACCCGGTTGCACAGCGGAAAACAAAGTTTTTACAACCACGGATCGTTCCTTAGGAACCCAAAATCAAGGCTGATTTTACTGATTTATGCATAATAAGAATGGGCAGAAAATAAATCCAAATGTTAAGATTCATACCCACGTTTGGAGGCTCCACCAATGTTGTCCCTGAATGTGTTTGCTACCGATCCAAGTGTAGGATCGAACCGTAGAGGTCCACACGAAGACAATCAACAAGAACCAATGAGGGATTTGCTAGATCCTCCTTGGCCTTAAGAAATCAAGAAGAAAAACAAAATATTTGTTTTTCAATGGAACAGTGAAAGGGGCGTGGGAGTGTTTTTTGGCTGGAGGTTTTCTTTTCAAAAACAAAAGAATGAAATAAATTAACACACACTCTCATCATTTCAATTAAAACCTTTTTCCTTTTATAGTCTTATTTTAGTTGCCCTATTCCCATATGGAATGGGCTTGGGCTACAACCCAAACACCCCCAAATTTGCCAAACACTCCCAATTAGATATTTTAATTTAATTCATCATTATTTCAATTAAAATCAATTAATATTTAATTAACATTTAACAATAATGATGATTTAATTAAATATGTGCGAACACACATTTAATCAGTATCACTTATTTAATTTTTTAACAAATTAAATAAAAAGGCTACGAACCTTAGCAAATTTAATTACCTTTGTGAAATTGCCAAAATACCCTTTGGGATTCGCCCAAAAAGAGCAAAAACACTTCTTCTTCTTGGCTCTTAAATTATTCTTCTATGTGTGTGACCCATAGGGCTCCTCGTCATACCGGTAGTGTATAGGTATCGCCGATTAACACCAATTAATCGTCCTCACTATCACAGGGGAGACAAGATTGGCCCCTAGCAAGGCATCATGGCCACCCGATAGATTCGATTCGGCAAAGTAGCTACCTATCAAGCGATATGGTTGCCAGTACTGTCTTGATCCTTTCATCATACGTTATCTCCGCGAGACGAAGGCATAGAAATAGTGTCAACCCTTCTCGGTTACTCCGATATTATATCTTCGGCTTCCCCTTTCGGACCAATGCACCCTCCCGTATTATAATATGGATAGAGTAATAACTAATCCCACGTGGGCCAACAGGGCTTTAAGTCATTGCCATATACCGAATTGGCGCCGTGAGATAACTTCTCCTGTACGGAGTGATGAATCTTGTCAATCCACCATAGTCTTGATACACTCCTGGATATAGCCAATTACCGCCGTCTGCATGACTACGAATAGAAGGCTGCGTTAGGCTAGTGTCAAAGCCTGCATCGGTGCACAAGGCACTCCGGTGATCTCAAGTCTAAGGATCACATGCACCACCATTCGGGGTTAGAGATTTGTTCCCATAGAACACTAGGTTACCATCCATATGGAATCCTCGGGTGGGTCAAACCCAGTGAACTTGCCTTGCGGTATATCCGCCTACAACAAGCACCCATGTGTTGCACCCAAGTTGTCACCAAACAACCTGACAAGTGAGATCAATCACCGCTTCGACAGGTGGTCGCTTCAAACACCCCTATGATAGCCTTACCGTATTATCTCCGTGCCCTTACTTCACAATATCGGGGCACAGACGTTTCTAGAATGGCCACCATATGTGCTCATAGGGTTCTCACTATCAAGATTTGAAACACTTGATACCCTCGCCACTCGGCCTTCTACTATTCTAAGGACATATATCAATACATATTGCAATAATAATGATTATTTTGCGATATAGAATAAAAACGGGGCCTTTTATTATTGATTAATGAACATTATTACAAAGAGTCAATTCCACAATAATTGATTCGGCTGTGGGCATCTACTTCTTAACAATCTCCCACTTTGCACTATAGCCAATCATTCAATGTATTTAATAACCAAAATGATTTCAAGTGCCTTTTTATGTTCCTTCCACATGGACAGAGGCTTTGTTTCAATTGGATCTGCGAGATTGTCGTCGCATGCACTTTTACTAATTCTTGGCACGTCTTTCCTCTCAACTATCTCTCCGAATGAGATGGAATCGTTCGAGTATGTGTCTGGACTTGATGAGACCGTGGGTTCCCTAGGCTTGAGCAATTGGCTCCATTGTGGTCCACATAGATGTCTATAGGATCAACAATCGTAGGAACCACACCAAGTTCAAGTTGACCCGGGAACTTCTTTAATTCCGTGATCGGCTTTCCTCGGCCGCATTCCGACAATGCAATATACTCTACCTCCATTGTAAAGAGTTCTTCGCATGCTTTGGCTTTTGCTTGGAGCTTCTTCCACCTTCCACCCGCACCGCCATTGGAGACAAAAATACAAAACCCCTGATTGCGATCGATAATTCGCCTTTTGTCCGCTTTGGAAACTAGCATCACCGTATCCTCCTACAAAGGTTGAGCTCATCTTCCCTCCATAAACCAAGAACATATCCTTAGTCCTCTTCAAGTACTTAAGAATATTCTTGACAACCATCTAGTGACGCACCTGATCCGGATTGATATCTACCTACAAGTGCTCAAAGCACATGGAGACATCAATCCGAGTACAATAGCATGGCATACATGATGGATCCAATTGCCTGATGCATATGGGATCCTTCTTCATCCCTATCTCTCTCATCTTGTGTTTTAGGACACAATTCCTAGAGAGATAAACACATGTGACATCGGAAGAAATCCCTTTTCTTGGATTCTTCCATACCTGAATCGTTCGATACTTGTTTCAATATATTGCACTGACTTAGACCAAGCCAACTCGGCGATTCTATCAACGATAGATCTTTATACCAAGGATGTGAGGTGCTCCCTAAGTCTTCATGGAGAACACTTGGATAAGCAAGTCTTTACAGTTGCAAGTTCGGTATATCATTCCCGATCAAGTATGTCATCGACATACAAGGCACTAGGAATGCTACTACGCTCCCCAACTTACTTTCTTGTAAACACGGCTCATCTTCGTTCGATAAAACCCGAATTCTTTTACGGCCTCATCAAAAGCGAATGTTTCCGGGCTTCCCTTAAAGCTTGCTTGAGTCCATAAATGGATCTACGCAAGGCTTGCATACCTTATTAGCTTGACTATCAAGAACGAAACCATCAAAGGTGTGTCATATACACATCCTCCTCAGGTTTCGCTCAGAAAGCAGCTGACATCCATTTGCCAAATCTCATAGTCATGATATGCAAAGAATTGCAAGCATAATCCTGGATGGATTTAATCATGGGCAACCGCTAAAAGGTTTCTTCATAGTCAATGCCATGAATTTGTTTGAAACCTTTTGGCAACCATGCGTTATAAATATGCACGTCGTTATTGGATAGCGCGTCAATGCACCAAATTAATTAACCCTTACTGACGAACTAATGAATGTATAAAGGGCAAGCAAGGGAATCGATCCCACGAGGAATGACTCGATTAATTTCTATATTCTAAAACACTAAAAACAATGTAAACGCAAATTAAACTCTCCTAAACAAGAAACTTGACAACAAGAATGAAGGGGATTTGTAATCAAAGCAAACCTAAAGTAGAACAGAAGAAAATAAAATATCGGTTAAACAATCAGCCTTCTCGGTTCCAAGATCCACCTAAACATGCATTGACATAAAGTAACCGTAACACTGTTTCTATCTCATCATTATGAAACATCGAATTCTAGGAAACAACAAGCTCAATATCCCGATTCTCCCTTAGTTTGTCACTAAACCTGAAACAAGCTCTTCGAGCAGATACTAACCCCTTGAACAACCTAGAACAAGCTCTAAATAATTCAATGGCAGCCTTAAGAATTAGGAGAATAGATCAATCTAAGCAACAATCACGCAAGCTCGGATTATTTAACTTAGGTTATGTTATTCAAGACAATAGACCGAAAACTTGTCCATAATCAGCTATCATCATGTGTCACTCGTTGAATAGAAAAGGGACAATTACGGATCACAATTCCTAATTCTAACGTAAATTTCTGATTAAACAATTTAGCATGGCCAAAACTAAATCACTCAAACAAACAAACAATTAAAACAAGAATAACATAAACAATTCCAATAAAAAACGAGATTAAGAACAATGTTACTGAGGTTAGGTTACACCAATGACATGAAATTAGGCTTCAAAATCCCCTTGAACTCGAAGAAGGGGAGATTAGCCGCACATCTTGATCTAGAACGCAAAAACTCTACAGAATTCAAACTCTACCTGTCCTCCCCCACGTTCAACCTAAAAACTTCTAATTAAATAACATGTGTTTTCCTTAATTCCTTCCCCAAGAATCACGGAATTTCTTTCCTGGACGTTTCCTAGAAGATAGACTTCCAGATTTGATAAAATCTGATCAGATATGGATTCCAGAATTCGTCTCCAACTTGCACCAGGATTCTCGCCATGTAAAAAAGATATTTTCTGGGCCTCCATCACTTCATAAAAATTGTAGTCTAGGATGTGTAGATGAATCTGGGCTTTGAATCACCCGTTTTCGAATAACTGACGCTCCCAGTTAGGCCCGTTCGAAGATTCACTGCTTCAGCTAAGGAATCCTTCTGCGACTAGGATTCCCAGGTCCGGTTTTGCAACAACTACTGAGAACCCAAACGAACTCGGATTCTTGCCTATAATACCTTCCTGAAAAGCTTGATTCGTCTACTTTAATTTCTCTGAAGACCACTTTTGCAATTGAGGAATCTAGCTCCCTGAAAAACCTGAAAAAACGTAGCACTGGTCAGAATAACGAAAAATCTGGAAAATCTGGAATTTCCTAATCTTTTCTCAATTATTTCCTAAAGTCTATCCAAATATGCCAAACTTACAAAAATAAACTCTAATCAACTCAATTAGGCATAAAACATAACAAAAACATAATATGATAGGAATAAAAAATATGTAAATTACACTCTTATCAGCCATCCATGTCAATCTTCTTCTTGAAGACCCATTTACATCCTATGGGTTTTATCCCTTCAGGTGGTTCCACCAGAGACCACACTTGGTTCTGGGTACATGGAGTCCATCTCAGATTTCATGGCTTCAAGCCATTTAAGCGGAATCTGGATCCCCGATATAGCGTGTTTCCCCGTAGGTTACGGGTTCATCGTCCTTGTCAGACTGAGTCGTCCACCATGTTGAGTCACGAGATAACCGTATCTCTCGGGCTCATGGCGTACTCTCCCAACCACTTCCTGTGGTACATCATCCCGTCCTTCGTCTAGTATATCTTGTGGTTCTAGAACTTCATCGAGTTCTACTTTTTCTCCCACTAGTACTTCTTAGAAAATGTTCCTTTTCTAGGAAGACACCGATCGAGCAACAAAGATTTTGGCGCTTCTCGGGGTGGTAGAAATGGTATCCTTTGGTCTCCTTTCCCGGATACCCCTACAAATATACATTTACAGGATTTGGGCCCAACTTGTTCAAGTCAATTTCTTAACATAACGCAACCCCAAATCCTTAGATAACACAAGTTAGGCCTACCACTCCATAGCTCATATGGAGTCTTATCTACGTGACTTTGATGGCACACTTGGCCCCCTTTAAAACGTAGAGTCGCAGCTTCTAGGCATAACCCCTGCAATGATGCAAATCACAAAAACTCATCATGGACCTAACCATGTCAAGTAAGGTCCTATTCCTCCCTTTCTGACACTCCATTGTGTTGGGGTGCATAAGGAGGAGGGTGAGTTGTGATACTATCCCACATTCCTTGAGGTACTCAAAAACCCCGAGCTTAAGTATTCACCTCCTCGATCCAGCCAAGAAGAGCTTTAATACTTTTTGCCCAACATATTACGTACTTCATTCCCCTGAATTCCTTGAATTTATCAAAGGCTTTCAGATTTATGTCTCATAAGGTAGACATAACCATATCTACCTAAATCATCAAGAAATGTGATGAAGTACGAATATCCACCTGCGCTTAATTGTTAGTGGGACCACATACATCACTATGGATGATGCCTAACTGAATCGATAGCTTTCACTTTGTCCTATGAAAGGAGACTTGGTCATCTTGCCCTAAAAGGCATGACTCGCATACCTCAAAATGTGGAAGTCAAAAAGGGGCCAAAACTCCATCCCTTTGAAGTTTTGCAATACGAGTCTTATTAACATGACACAATCTACAATGCCGAGAGATATGTTTGGTTTGATCGCTATGTTTAGCTTTCTTGGTTTCAATATTGAGAATATCTTTATTGTTAAATCAAAAAACATATAATCCATTATATAACCTTGCAATTCCAAATAGAATACCATTCAAACTAAAGGACAACAATCCATTAGATATCTCAAAATGATACCCCATATTATCCAAAATGAATACTGAAATAATATTTCTAGAAATAGGTACGTGATAACAAGCTATGTAGTTCCAACAATAAACCCGTAGGCAAAGATAAAACAATAAGTCCCTACAAATAATGCAGCCACATGCGCCTCCATTTCCAACTCATAGGTCCACTCTCCCTTGGCGAGCACTCTACTCTGGGCCTTAGTCCCCACCCCGGGGCACATCGGTACAAATGTGGGAGGTACCCACATCCCTGTGTCCATGACCCAAGATGTTGAGGGAGAGAAGTTAATCTCAATCATGAAAGTACTTGAAGTCGTAGCCTCGACTTCTTCTTGCTTGCGAGGAAAGCCTTGCGGAATGTTTCCCCTCTGAGTGGGCGGGAGGGCTTGCCGCGAAAAGAAGCAGACTGGTTGCCCTTTCCTATGCCACTCTCGAAGACCAAGAGCAACCTGTCCTTTAGGCTTGGGCTTGGGTTTGGCCTTAGCCTTACCCCTTGCCGTTACTTTGCTTCCTTTGTGAAACAACTTGAAATAAAGCAAAAGAGCTTGACTTTTTCAAGTCCCTGCTCTGCGATCCTCCCCGGCATGTTAAGAAGTTCCGACGGTTTTCTCCATCGTGTTCATATTGAAATTCATTATGAAGCGGAGCATATAAGTCGAGCAAGGATTGCAGAATTAAATCCATTGTAATTCTGCATCCAAGCCACATCCCAAAGTCTCAAGCCTCTCCCATGTGCTCGATCATCTTGAGCACATGAGGATTAACTGGGCACCCCTCGTCGAGCGACTCCCCAAAGCCCGATGCTTTGACACCTTGTACCTCTCATGTCGAGCATTTGTTTCATAAAGCTCCTTGAGGTGTAGAATTATGGAAGAAGCATCCATATTCTCATGTTTCCGCTGGCGGAAAGATAGGGGTGTCATCGATGCTAACATCAAGCATTGTACGCTATCAAGCATCATCAAGGAACTTTTGATAAGTATCCTTAACTTCCCGAGTGGCATCAGATCGTGCTCACCCATATATGGCTTTTCAAGGATATACAATTTCTTTTCGACTTAAGTATAATCCGAAGATTACAATACCCGATCCGAGAAATTGGATCCATCCAACCCTGTTTTCTTTTCGATTATCGGGTCGCGAGTTCATAATTACTCATTTTTGGTGAATCTACAATTGCGAGGAAAAAGATAAAGTTATTATAAAGTTCATTATTATTTAATATGGTCTTTTATTAAACGATGCTCCCACTATTTTACTCAAGCCAATAGCCCTCACTATTAACTCCGGGAAAGCTCGTTGGCTTTCCTAGTGGACCGAGATCCCATCCCCGCCCATTTCAAACCTTCGCTTTGGCGAACAAGCCAAAATGGGTTGATTAGGTAGGCCAACAAACTTAATCCACACAAATTGATAGCTCCCACTATCAACCTCCCCCAAATGTGAAAAGCCAACAGCCAATCACACAATTCAATGGCTCCAACCATTGTCCTCAAGTGTGATTCTCAGTATCAGTAGAGTGGACACTACATGTCACCATGTACACATAATATGTGTACTGCTCTACTATGCCTATGACGCGTTTATCAACCTTCGCTTTGGCGAACAAGCAAAACCGTCATTTTAAGTCCGACCCTCCCATCACCATTAAGGAAAACTCCAATGAATTTTAACCTCCCACCTGGTAGAAGTGTACCTCTTGCTTTGGCGAACAAGGTTTCGACTTAACAAGGTTTGATTAAAAACCATGGTGATGGAAGGCATTAGTGACTTAATATACTTAGTTGAGGGGTTTGTTATTTAATGTCTCATCAGATTATTATCTTTGTTAGAATGACATTGTTTGGCATGTTATTCAACATTCAACCTTAGCATGCATTCTAAACAAAATATTAAACGTGCGGTACATGGCCTAACTAAAACCGATCTCCTCGAGCCCTAGAGGAATCGGGTGGGTCACCTAGGGATCCCTGTAACAAATATCTTGAGTCTTGAGTATGGTTGCCCCTCGTTCCCTTCGCTCGTCTCAGGTACATTACAAAAAACATCATTCTAAATTTACAATAAAATTAATATTAAACTAATTTTACATCAACAAATTTAGAAACCCTCGATTTACATTCGAGGGGAATGAGATGAGAAAAGAATGTACATTAAGAAGAAGAGAGAAGGCAGACACGCAGCCCTATTTAAAATATTACAGCCATACATACCCAAAATAATTTAATTTAAAACATTCACCCTTAGGTCTAAGGCTCATGTACCGCACACCATGCAATATACAAACAAGTACAAAGCATACATTTCAAAAACAATCAATTTTTGAATTGGGTGGGTTAATTAATTAATTACCCTCTTAAATGTGCGTAATGTACATTGGCTTTATAGGTTATTAAAATCGTAGATTAGTCCCTTTCCCCCCTAAAAAAATACGTAATCGGGAAAACCTACGAATTCTCGCAGCAAGGTTTTATCTTTGCCGCGGCGAGGACTTACAAGATACACTTCCGCCGATACTTGCGCGGAAGGTTTTATCTTCGCCGCCGGTGAGGATTTAAATTAGGTCTAGTTGCCCATGTACTTCGCCGCGGCGAAGGTTTTATCTTTCGCCGCGGCGAAACCGGTCTGCCCGAGGCTCCTCGCCGTGGCGAAACCTCGGAAATCCCCAATTCTGCATAGGGGCCTCATTTTGCAGCTTTTTTTGTGTATAAACACGAATCCAAATCAAATCAAACGTACATATGTTCAACCAGGATATTAACCAACCAATATAACATTCATCAACACATTATTAAACCAGTTTATCATTTGAATCACTCATTAAATCATGGATTTACAGATTTTTCAGATTTTTCAAAAACTGGGTTTTTCATGGCAGATTCATCAAGGCAGCATGTTATCAACAAATACATGTATCAACCATTCAATAACTGTAAATCTAGTACCCTAGGCTCGATAACATCCGTTAGGAAACGACCCTGCGGTATAAAAGCCGAAACAAAGTTTGTACAACCACGGATCGCTTCTTAGAACCCAAAAATCAAGGCACGTATTTTTACACTTTATGCATAATAAGAATCTGCAGAAAATAAATCCAAATGTTAAGATTCATACCCACGCTTTGGAGGCTCCACCAATGTTGTCCCCACCCTGAATGTGTTTGCTCACCGATCCAAGTGTGAGGATCGAAGGCCGTAGAGGTCCACACGAAGACAATCAAGGCAAGAACCGGGGAGGATTTGCTAGATCCTCCTTGGCCTTAAGAAATCAAGAAGAAAAACAAAATGTTTGTTTTTCAATGGAACAGTGAAAGGGGCGTGGGAGTGTTTTTTGGCTGGAGGTTTTCTTTTCAAAAACAAAAGAATGAAATAAAATAACACACACTCTCATCATTTCAACTAAAACCTTTTTCCTTTTATAGTCTTATTTTAGTTGCCCTATTCCCATATGGAATGGGCTTGGGCTACAACCCAAACACCCCCAAATTTGCCAAACACTCCCAATTAGATATTTTAATTTAATTCATCATTATTTCAATTAAAATCAATTAATATTTAATTAACATTTAACAATAATGATGATTTAATTAAATATGTGAGAACACACATTTAACTGTAATTTCACTTATTTAATTTTTTAACAAATTAAATAAAAAGGCTACGACCTCAAGAAATTTAATTGCACCGTGAAATTACCAAAATACCCCTTCGCCCAAAAAAAAGGGGGCAAAAACGCTTCTTCTTCTTGGCTCTTAAATTATCTTCTATGTGTGTGACCCATAGGCTCCTCATCATACCGGTAGTGTATAGTATCGCGATTAACATCAATTAATCGTCCTCCCCACTAATACATGACTCAAGATTGGCCCCTAGCAAGGCATCATGGCCACCCGATAGGATTCTGGATTCAACAAAGTAGCTCAAACGTCCAACAATATGGTTACCGACAATACGATCCTTTCATCATACATTATCTACGACAAGCGAAGGCATAGAAATAGTGTCAACCTTCCTTCGGTTACTCTCGATATTATATATTCGCCCTTTCTGGACCAATGACCCGTATTATAACTGGATAGAGCAACAACTCAATCCCACCGTGGCCACGCTTTTAGTGTCATTGCCATATACCGAATTGCCCGTGGGAGATAACTTCTCCCGCACTCTGGAGTGATGAATCCCTTTGTCAATCCACCATAGTCTTGATACACTCCTTGATATAGCCGGAATTACCACCGTGCTTGACGACTCAACGAATAGAAGCTGCGTTAGGGCTAGTGTCAAACTGTACCAATCGGGTGCACAAGGCACCCGGTGATCTCATGTCTAAGGATCATATGCACCACCATTCGTTAGAGGATTTGTTCCATAGACACCGGGGTTACCATCCATATGGAATCCTTTGGTGGGTCATACTTGAACTTGCCGCAAAGATATCCGCCACAACAAGCACCCATGTGTTGCACCTGTGTTGTCACCAAAACAACCTTGACAAGTGAGATTAGTCACCGCTTCGACAAGGTCGTTTCAACACTATGATAGCCTTATCGTATTATTCGTGCCCTTACTTCGTAATAATATCAGGGGCTACTGGACGCTTTCTAGAATGGCCACCATATGTGCTCATAGGGTTCTCACTATCAAGATTTGAAACACTTGATACCCTCGTCACGGTTCTACCATTCTAAGGACATATATCAATACATATTGCAATAATAATGATTTACGTGATATAGAATAAAACGCCTTTTATTATTGATTAATGAACATTATTACAAAGAGTCAATTCCACAATAATTGATTGGCTCTAGGGCATCTACTCTAACAGAGGTGTAGCCGGCCATGTACTTATATGTGCATGTAAAGTGTTTGGTGAAATTTCAAAAAGAAATTCATGCATGAATTTATCAAATATTGTTAAAGATATTGTTTGAGAAAGGAAAGAATTGATGTTAAAAGGTTGTATTAAACCAAACCAAGTATATGTTTAAGTGTTTAAGAGTGCATTTTGTTATGCCAAAATTTAGAATAACACTTAGTTATGTTAGTTCTATCAAATGAATGGCCTTTAGTGCATGGTTCAAATTGCTTGAACTTTTAGCATTATTTTGAATGGCATATTGTATTTAGTCATTGAATTATGAGTTTCGAAACTTATGACTTTAGAAAAGTGATGGCAAGAATTGCATATTAAATTGTTGCAATAGTGTAGTATTGATGATAGTAAAAGATGGGTGATTATTGATAATCCTAGGATTATACTGTATTTTCTATACTTTTTGGTAGGATTTTGGATACTTCTTATTAAGTTTTGTGCCTGAATTGCAACTTAAATTCGTATGTTTTACGTTTCAAGCCAAAACATGCAGTTGGAGCTAAACCGAGCGAAATTGAGTTTCTGGACCGAGAATCAAGAGAAATTCAGGAATCGGGGAAATTCTGATGTGGATTGGAAGCACTATGAAGCTTGTTTCTATCGGGGATCGCGAAGATCAAAGACTCAAGCGAAGAAGCAAGCAGAGGGCAGTTACATAATTTCAGAAAAGATCAGCAAAGTTTGTCGCGGCAAGCTAGCCTCGAGTCAGATGGTTCAATGAAAATTCAACTCAATGCCGCGGCGAAAACTGCAAATTTTCTGTTTGTAAAACATTGTGTTTTAATTGTATTGGATTAGAATCCTAGGGTTTTCGCCGACTATTTAAGAGAGCCTTAGCTCATTTTGAAGGGAGTTCTTGAATTTTAGGAAAGAAAAGGAAGAAATTGGTGATTGGAAGCATTTTGCGTCTTCATTTAAGGAAGATTTCATTCTTTTCTTACTGTTTTAGCATGTTGAACTCTTTATTTATAGTATATATTCGGATTTTCGTTAATTTGAATATGAACTAACTCACTTTTGGGTTAGGGTTTTGACCTAACTTTGATTACAATGGTTTAATCTATAATAGATGTTGTTTTTAAGTTATATTGCTTGGATTTTGTATTTATTCATGTTCTTAATGCAATTGAATGTTGAGTTTTATTTGGTTCAATTAAATGTTGAGCATGATGAGATTGAGAAGTGATTCATGTGTTAGCCGCTTAGAGTAAATACCATAGATTAGATGAATGCTAGAGATAGGTTCGGAATCTATGAAATCACTTTAGGATTTCATTTGGCTTAATAGACTTGGAACTGTTAATCTTCATTTTGTTGGGTACGGAAGCTTAATAGGGATAAGTAGGAGAATATAGCCTGAAAAGGTATATTCTATAGATTAGGGTGTCCGATTTATAATCCTTTCATGTGAGTTTAAAGGCAACAACAACTGTAGATTGAATCAGAGTAACCTAGTGAAGTCGAAACCCTAACCTCTTTGTCTTGAATTGATATTTTCATAATTAGTTGATATTCTCTTAATTAGTTAGATTTTAATTTACGTTATTGATTTTGTGTTAATTACTGCTTTTATTGTCTCCCGCAAATCCAACAATCTTCGTGCTCTTCAACTAGTTACAAAATTAGGAAATTTAGTACTTAACACGTAATCCTCGTGGGAACGATACTCTTCTCATCATTTTATTACTTTTTTGTGACTAGTGCACTTGCTACAAATTCCATGTTTGTCGAAATCACGCATCAATTATATTATAATATTACAATATGCCACAATAAATTGTCAAGCTAGTATGCTTGAAATTAGAAAGATCATTCAAATAATGGCTTAGCCAAATGAGTATATTGTTGTTTCCTGTTTTGAGATTAGTTATAAACAATATGTAATAAGTGATTTTATTGTATAAAGAATAGAAAAGCTTTCCTAACTATAGATATCAAAAGAAACATTAAAGAAATAGAAGTTTGGTTTATGTATTAAATACATGACCATTTTAGAAATTCATTGGTATGAGTATAGTTTTCATGCCTTATTATATATTACAAGCTATAGAATTGTGCTAAAAGATCTTTAGAATATGTTGTATTTGCCAAAAGTTTAGTTAAGAATGTTAGAAAGAAATTAGAATTTAGCCAAAGTATATATGTTGTGCTATATGTTAGATTGTATTTACAATGATTAATATGGAAATATAGATTAATGTATAGAATGTAGCCAAAACAAAAGAAGAAAGAAGGGCATGTATAACAATGTTAATGGTCATGTTAAGAGGATGCAAATTTATGGCATTAAAATTTGTATTTAGAAAGTTGTACAATCTGCTAGAAGTGCATGTGGATGAGGACTATACCCAGAAAGAATTTCATAATACGCTCACACGGCTAGGGTTCCAAATCCATGCTTCAGCTTAGTCTGATCAGCAAACCAGAACAGAATATAGAAAGAGAAAAAGAAAGAAAAATAGAATAAGATATAGAAAACAGAAAGAATTTCAGAAAGAAAGGAAAAGAATTTCATAAAGAATTAGGAAAGAATTTTCAGAAAGAATACAAACATGATCATTTGCATGTGCATTAGACATTTTATGTGCATTACATCTTATGCATTTATGCATAGATTAAAGAGTTTATTTTATTATTGCGTGTCTAACTAGCCAAGAAAAGAAGATAGAAGCCCATAAAAATATAGAAGAAAAGAAAATAGAAGCCCATGAAAATAGGGAAGAAACGAAAATAGAAGCCTATGAGAATAGAAAAGAAATTTGAGATATACGAGAAAGGAACAAAAATTAGATATATGCTAGAAAACAATAGAAATTAGAAACACGACAAATAGCAAGGAAACTTAGTGATTTGTTGAGTAGAGAAAGAAACAGAAAGATATAATCTAGCAGAGAAGAGAAATAAAATGATAAAGAATAGCACAGCACTAGAAAGATTTAGAAAGATTTGAGAAAAATAGAACACTGCTTAATAGTACGCCTAAGAATAAAGAGAGAAAGCAAGTAGAAATTTAGAAGCAGTACAGCAAAAATGGGGACAACGGAGTAAGAGCATAGTTAGATTTGATTTACTTGGTAAGCATTTATAGCTCACCCCGTTGCTTTCTTCATTTTTGCAGGTATTAGATTGTAGCGGTTGGGAGATGTCAAGTTGGCAAGAGGGTTGCACACACTATCTCAGTGAAGGAATTAATGTGGATTTATGTATGTATTTTTGGTAGTAATAATATTTGGAGAACATCTTCACGCTTTCCGGTTCATTAGAAAATGATTCTCATTATTTTTATATATGTGAGAAATAGTCATTGTGTAATAGTATTTTATAACTGGAATAAGGATAAAAATTATAGACGAACACCCTTTTTAATCTAGCAATTCTCTGGATTCTCTCTATAGGATACTCAGTGAATACTTGCCTAGTGAGAGATTACAAGTTTGCTCCTCTTTTCTTTTATCATTGCATGCTATCTTTGCTTCTTGTTAACTTTTCATCTTGTTTCCCTTTTCTCTCTTTTTTTTTTTTTTTTTTTTTTAGGCTGCCATGGCAAGCAATCTTCTTTATGATGAGTGTTATGCCACTCTAGAGGGCACTCACAAGAGATGGCAATTGGCGAAGACAGTGAAAGAAGATGCTCTGGCTAGAGCCAAGGTTGCAAAGAAAGATAAGGTGGGCAAGCAGGCTAAGCTCGAACGACTCAGGGGAGAAATGGCGACCTTTGGGGTCAAGGAAAAGGAGTTCCTTGACAAACTTAACCGAGAAAGGGTGCTCGAGTGAAGGCTGAAGCTAAGGCAGTGGAAGCTGAGAAGAGTTTGGCACAATAGCGAGGTGCCAATAACAAGTTAAACTCCGAGCTTTTCTCAGCTCAAAAGGCCACCTCATACTGGAAGGCCAAATCTAAGCAGTCCTCTCTCGACCTTGCCCAGGAGGT
This sequence comes from Pistacia integerrima, assembly GCA_026225825.1. Taxonomy (NCBI): domain Eukaryota; kingdom Viridiplantae; phylum Streptophyta; class Magnoliopsida; order Sapindales; family Anacardiaceae; genus Pistacia; species Pistacia integerrima. Next base: position 18,199,914 of record CM047742.1, on the reverse strand, counting down.
GGAAGGTTGACGGAAAGCCGAAGATGAGGCTAGGTAACTTAGGCTTCAAATTGAGGAGCTGAACGAGACTATCACAGCTCGAGTTTGGCAGACACCAGTCTTCCTCATGCAGAAGTTATGGGAAGCCCACCCCTTGATCGACTTCTCTTTCCTTGCACGAGCTTACCAGAAGGAAGTGGAGAGGATAAAGGTTGAAGCCTAAAGAATGGCCTACATGTACTCGAATGACTCTGAGGATGATGGTGAGGGCCAGGAAGAGGTCGAGGAGGACAAAAAGGAGATCAGGCTCAAGCTAGAAGTCGAGAATCTGGCTTTCCCGTCCACACTTCCCTAAAGCAAGGCTCCAAACCTTGGATAAACTATTGTCGGGACCCACTGAAGAACTGTCTCTTCCCATTGGTATCAAGCTCCCTAGACCAGTCGAGGATGATTCCCCTGCTCCCCCAGTCGTCTGAAGCATCATACATTTTTTTGTCTTTTGTTGTTGTTTTTCTTCTCTCTTTTTTTAGAATGTAATAGAAGTTTATTAATGAAAAAGAAATTTTTTTAGTAAGCCCTTATCAAGCAACGATTATTATATTTCTGCAAAGTCATTTCATTCATCCTAGCTGGACTTGTAATTGAAGATCCCAATTCACTCTAAGTTATGAGTAACTCGCTTCTTGAAAAGCTTTTTTGAATGTGTGCAAGGAAATCTTTTGTGACAAGCAACTCCGATTCTGGATCAGTTGTCCGCTTTGAGTTTTGGTTGTCGGCTTAAGGCTGATTTCCTTCGACGTGTTTTTTCTTGAAATTTTTTTTTCAAGTTTAACTTCATCAATTTAGGATGTTTCATCCTTTAAGAATTGGATTTTGGTGTGGCTTTTTGGATAAGCTGCCTTTTCCAGACTCTTGACTCTGAGTTCTCTTTTTGGAATACCATCACGTAAATCGTGATCTTTGAGGCGATAAATAAATGCTAAATAAGCTAAAAACATTAATAGTGAATAAAGAGAAATCATGAATAATACCTCTTTTATTGATCAAGTGCTTTGGCTGCGAGCGGCCTTACAACGAATAAAAAAAGGAAACGTAAGTGGGACCCGAGCTACTTATTGGTAATACCTTCGCAAATGCTCAACGTTTCAAGCTCGCAATATTGCTTCGCCGTTGAGGTGTTCCAGGTGAAAAGACCTAAGTGCGAGCTTTTTTGAGATCCTAAAAGGACCTTCCATTTGGCTTCAAGTGCCCCCAAGCTCAGGTTTTGGGTACCCTAGACGACCTTTCTGAGAACCAGGTCACCCACTGCAAAGTCCCTGTTTTTGACTTTGGTGTTGAAATATCATTTGGCTTGCTGCTGATATGAGGCGAGCCTCAATTGAGACTTGGCCTGGTGCTCTTCAATTAAATCTAGCCTCAGGCAAATAAGGTTTTCATTTACTTCCTCGTTGAAAACTTCCCTTCAGAACAAACTGATTCCTACCTCAACCAGGGCCATTGCTTCACACCCGTATGATAAAAAGAATGGGGTTTCACCTGTCGAACTCCTAGCTATCGTTCTATAGGACCACAAGGCTTTGGGCAATTCTTTGCCCATCTTCCCTTTAAGGCATCGAGCTTCTTTTTAATGGTATGTTTGAGAACCTTGTTTATAGCCTCCACTTAACCATTGGCTTGAGGCCGGTAAACAGCAGTGAATCTTTTCTTGACGCTAAGTTGTACACAAAAAGATCTGAAGTCTTCACTGTCAAACTGTTTGCCATTGTCAATTATTATAGTGTCAGGGATTCCAAACTGACAAATAATATTTTTGTAGACAAAATCCTTCAGCTTGTTTGACGTGACAGTAGCCAAGGGTTCAGCCTCTGCCCACTTGGTAAAGTAATCAATAGCGACCACTGCAAACTTAACGCCCCTTTCTCCTTGAGGCAAGGGGCTGATCAGGTCAATGCCCCAAATTGCGAATGGCCAAGGACTTGTTAGAGTAGTCTTTTCTTGAAGTGGAGCTCGCAGAATATCTGAAAACCTCTGGCACCTATCACATCTGCGCACATAGTCTATCGCGTCATTGAAAACTATTGACCAATAATACCCCTAGCAAAGTATTTTGTAAGCTAGGGACCTACCTCCTGCATGATTTCCACAAATCCCCTCATGGATCTCCCTTAGAACATAGTCTGCGTCTTCATGATCAATACATCATAGCAACGGTACGTTGAATCCGCATTTGTACAATTTACCATTGATGAATGTGTACTGGGTTGCTTTTGTGCAGAGTGTTCTAGCTTCAATTTTCTCCTTCGGTAGTGTACCATCCCTCAGGTAGGAAATGATCTCATCCATCCAATTGTATCTCCGACTCAGTGTTAAAACTAGTCCTTGTAGAGCGAAGATGCTTGGTTTTAGAAGGAACTTGACTAGGATAGAATCTGCCTTCTCTTGGTTCATTGTAGAGGGTAAGCGGGCTAATGCATCTGCTTGTGTGTTCTTCTCCCTTGGGATCAGGTGAATTGTGAAAAACCTGAACTGCTTGAGCTCGGCTTCAACTAGTTGGAGGTAAGATGACATCTTATCTTCCTTCGCCTGATATTTCCAGGTAATTTGGTGGACCACGAGTTGTGAGTCGCTGTAAACCCTAATGGATTCTGCCCCTTTTTCCTTGGTGAGGCGGACCCTTGTGAGCAATGCCTCATACTCAGCCTCATTATTAGAAGTGATGAACCCAAATCTTACTGCAGCTTTAATCGGGTTTCCCTCTAGACTTTCGAGCAAGAGGCCCACTCCTGCCCCTTTCTTATTCGAGGAGTCATTTACATATAAAGTCCATTGCCATAAGTCATCGAGCTCCTTCAGTTGCTCAATTTCTCCTGAGGTACTTGCCCCTGGCGGGCTTGACTCACCTTCAGACTAGTAGGAGAATTCAGATATGAAATCTGCCAAGGCTTGACCTTTAATTGCTGTCCTCGGGGATGTACTTGATCTCATGCTAACTCATCTCCATTTCCACTGGATTAACCTACCCGATGCCTTGGGCTTTTGCGTATCTTCTTCAGGGGGAAGATGGTTAGTAAGTGAATGGAGTGTGCCTAGAAATAAGGTCGCAGCTTCCTAGCAACACTGACAAAGGCAAGGGTGAGCTTCTCTATCTCAGGGCATCTCGTCTCTGCATCGAGCAGTATTTTGCTCACAAAGTATACCAGCCCCTAGTTAGTAAAAACACGTTTTATATGCAAATTGTATGAATAGTCGTATAATTCGCATATAAAACACACGTTTACGTATTTTGTAAAATCTGCCGAATTATACGCGTATAATAAGGATACCATATAATTCGTGAATTATTGCAAAAAAAAAAATGCTCACCCCCTAAAAAAAAAAAAACGACGTCGTTTTAGGGGTTTGACTAAAAATTAAAACAAATCTTTCTCTTCTTCGTTTCTTCTTCAGTTCTTCGGTTCTTCTTCTTTCGTAATTCTTCTTCAGCTTTTCTTCCTCAATTCTTCACGTTTTCAGCTTTTCTTCATCTCTTGTTCTCTTCTTCCAGGCTTCAACTTCAAGTTCGAGACTTCAAGGTACACATTTGACACTTGTCCTCTTCTCATTGAATCTCATTGGTTGATTGCTTGTGTTTGTGTTGGTGTGACTTGTGAGTAGTAGTAGTAGGAGGGGCTGGTGGATTGATGGATTTGTTATGTTGGTGGATTGATGGATTTGTTTGAAACATGTTTGATGAAATGCTTGTGAGAGTTATATTTGTATTTGTTACTGTGGTCTTTGCAAAGTATTGTGGTGATTGCTTTGTTGTTGGAGAATATAATGCTTGTTTGTAAAAGATGGAAGGAAATGTTGGCGCATTAGGTTGGTTTATGCTGGAAATTTGCTAGTTATTTTTTGGATGGCATATCTGTCCGAAAATAAATAATTCTTTAGAAATATCAAGTATGCTTTTTTGAACAAATATTTCAAACCTTCTACTCACTAAATCTAGGTAGCTTCCTCATAGCACCGACCAAATGTTTTTCGAATCAGAATTCCCTCCTAATATGAGTTTTTACCAAGTAAACTCTATAAAACCAATATCCCAAATTTGTCTTAGATCTCCTGTGTCTTAGACTCAGATATAATAAGATGGATGATAAGATGATCACCAGAATCGCATTATCACTTTACAGGTTAGAATTATGGTGTTTTATGTAAACAAGACAACCCTTCTCATAGAGTACGTATGAAGCTGTTTTAAGTATTCTAAAAACAGAACCCTTTGTGATTGCTAGTTAAGTTGAGGACGAACAAACCCAAAGTCTGTGTGACCCTGTGACTATTAACTAGCTATGTGTAGTGACACAAGTCATCTTTAGTAGGCATATTCATTGGAGTTTTCGCCTAAAGAGTTCAATTATTGCAATGACTATTGACTAGCTAGTGTGTAGTGGCATAGGTCATGCAGCTTTAGTAAGCATATTCTTTGGAGTTTTCGCCTAAAGAGTTCAATTATTGCAACATATATCAACAAAGGGTACATGAGAAACATGCTAATTCATTGTCTAAGAGGTCCACTCTTTTTATGTATGACAAATGAATGGAATAATCTTTTCTTTTTTTATTTGTAAAAACTTATGATCGGTAGATACAGGATGAAATTATAACAAAGATAATAGATTTTTATCATAAATTATTAAACTACATCTGAATAATCAGATCATTAAAAGCTCTAGAAAGTAAATTTTCGGATGTAAGACTCTCTAAATATTTCTCTTTATGTTACTAGAGTTGTTCTTGTTGAATAAAATTGACTGCTTCAAGGAACTTGCTCTAGTTGTACAATGTTAATGGACATCATAAAGGCAGTTGGGTTCCCACTTCCCACTATGTATTTTTTTCAATATATATACATATTACCTAAAATACATAAAATGAACTTGTCAAAGACAGGAAACTTCATGCATGCACCATTAAAGAATTGATTTAAAGATTGAAGAAATCACTATATAAACTTCATCATTCTTAAGTTTCCGTGGTGAAAATGTGGAAAGAATGAGGAAAAGAATAAAGTCATTCTCATTTCCATTATTTGAAATAACATATTTGTATTTGATTGTATTTGTATTTGTATTTGATTGCCTAGTTTTGCTTTTAAATGAATGTAAGAAAAAGTGATGATTAAAAAGAAGAAATTAAATGTGAAAAGAAGCTACTACTTAATATTAATTTTTATCAATCTTTTTTCCTTTTGTATTTGATGATGTTCTCTTTTATGTTCTTGTAAATACAGACTCAAACCAATATGGTACGAAAAAAAGATAAAATTTGGGAGCATGTTGAGGAGCTCCAAAGGAATAAATAGGAAATGTAAATTTTGTCAAAAAGTATTTAGTGGTGGGGCTTACAGAATTAAAGCACACTTGTCAGGAATTACTGGCCATGATGTTGAGATTTGTAGTAAAGTCAATCATGAGACACAAGCATGTGCATTCTTAGCTATGTCTGGAAGTAGAAGTAACAAAAAATTAAAAAGTTCAGCCGGTTCTTCTACTACTTTAAACTCTAATGATCATGAGGAGGAAACAGATTCACCATTTTCACCACTTTCTAAGGGTAGCCAAAGACGTCAAAGTCAAGCATCTTTACTAGAAATGAATAAGAAAAAGACAAGGAGTTTGTTGATAAAATGCTTGTTAAGTGTTTTGTGGTGAACAATATCGCTTTTAATGTTGTTCAAACTGGTGCTTTTAGAGAATTTGTTAAGGCAGTGGCTGAATATGGTGCAACATACAAGCTTCCATCTTATTCCTGAATCTAGAAAAGGTGTTGATGAGTACGTTGCTACGGTGAAGCATTCTTGGGATACATCTAGATCTGGTTGCACTATAATGTATAATATATGGACTGATATAAGGCACCGATCTTTCATTAATCTTGTGGCATATTCACCTGGTGGTGCAGTGTTTATAAAATCATTGGATGTTTCCCGAGAAAGAAAAACTGGGATTTATTTGAAGGAAATTGTTGTTTCTGTGATTGAATCAATTGGACAAGAACATGTTGTGCAATTCATAACTGATAATGGTAGCAATTTCACATATGCTAGTGACATGCTCATTGGATTGTATCCTCAAATGTATAAGACGAGGTGTGTTGCTCATGGAATTCAGCTTCTTTTAAAAGACATATATGAAAAAGTTAATTGGGAAAAGTTGCCACAGATGAAGCAAGAATAATAGTTATGTTCATGACACGGTATTACGCTTCATGCAAACAATGAAAGAGTTCACCAAAGATAGACAATTGAGACAACCTTGTGCCACAAGATTTGCTTCAAATTTTTTAATGCTTCAATCTGTGTTGGATTTGGAGAATGAACTTCGACTCTTTGTTGCTTCATCTGAATGGAGGGGTTTTGATTTTTTGTAAGACCAAATCAGGTAAAAGGGTCACTGAAATTGTTCAGAGTGATTTTTGAGCTAGAGGAAGGGAGGTTATAAAAACTATTAAGCCATTGGTTCGAGTTCTTCGTTTGGTTGATGGTGATGGATCTACTGCTGTTTACTTATATGAAGCAATCATGAGGGTAACAGTTGCAATCAAAGAAAGATGTAATAGTGAGGCAAGCAAGTATGGGAGAATTTGGGAATTGTTTGAGAATCGTCGGGTTAACAACATCATTCATCCTATACATGCTGCAGCTGCCTTTCTCAATCCATCTTACTTTTTCTCACAAAATTTTAGAGAGGATAGGGAGATGAAAGATGGCTGATAATCCGTGGATTATACTATTTTGATTAGACTTTTTAGTCGATTTCAGATACTTTTGAGTTCATTTTGACCTGAATTGCTACTTAATTCGTTATATTTTGTGTTTCAGTCTAAAATGGACTTTTAATACAAATAAGGAGCGAATTGGAGTTTTTGGATTTAGAAGTGAGCAGATCTCAGAAGTTGGGAAAGTTCTGAAGTAGAATGGATTCACAATGAAGCTTGTTCCATGAGAAAAGTGTCAAAGATCGAAGATTCAAGCAAAAGAGCAAGTTGAGGGTAATTCTGTAATTTCAGAATTCCACATGAAGGTTCGCCGCGGCGAAGCTTGTTCTTCGCTGCGGCGAAGAGAGTTGCGACGTGGGTTTATTTCAATTCATCACTACGGTGAAGAGCCTTCTTCGCCGCAGCGAAGTCTGGGAATTTCAAAAACACACAATTTCATTTAGGCATTTGTTTTTAGGTTTTTGGCTGAGTACAAAAGAGAAGCTTAGTCATTTTTTTTTAGGGAGTTTGTTTTTCACATAGAGAGCAGCTTTTTACATTGTTTTAGATTAGTTTTGGGCAAACTTTGATTGCAAAGTGAAGATTCAAGATTAAACCAGTGGATTCTTCATTTGGGGAGATTTTCTTGTCTTTTCTCTTGTTTTCAGTATGTTGAACTTCGAATTTTTCATTTCTTTATTGGTATTGTTGATTTAGCCATGAACTAACCTATTTTGGGTTAGGGTTTTGATATAGTTCGGATTCTAATGGGTTAAGTAATTGATGATTATTATTTTCATATGATTTTGCTTAGATTGTGTGATTATTCTGAAATTATTGTTTTTATGTGATGAACATGATGAGATTGAGAAATAATTCATGTTAAGCTTCTTGGGTAATCACCATTGTAGTATTAAATGCTAGAGATAGATTTAAGAATCAATGAAATCAATTTAGGATTCTTGTGCTTAATGAACTTTGAACTATTAATCTTCATTTTGTTGAGTGCGGAAGTTTAATAGGAAAGAGTAAGGAAATATAGCCTGAGAAGGTATATTTTATACCTTAGAGTTCCATTTACAATCAATGCATGTGAATATGGAATTAGTATAATCTTTAGGGTTAACCCAATGAGTCCGAATGAAGTCAAAACCCTACCCGTTTGTTTTGAATTGATTTTATCCGTGTCTTAAATTTTGCTTTCATCATTTAGTTTTGAACAATTAGAAATTTTGTTTTAGTTTTTAAGCTTAATTTGTCTCCCTTCAATCCAAACCATTCGATTGCTCCAACTTGAAAATAGTAAAAAAACTTAGTGCCTAGCCACCAATCCTCGTGGGAACGATACTCACTCATCACTCTATTACTTGTGCGATTAGTACACTTGCTACATATTGCATGTTGTAGTAAACATGCATCAAGTTTTTGGCGCCGTTGCCGGGGATTGAGTTTTATGTTAACATTAAAATTTTCTTGTGTTAGCTAGATTGGAGTGTTATTTTTACTCAATTGTTATTCGTTTTCTTTTTGTTACTTTTCTTTGTTTGGTGTGATTTTACTCTTGCTAGTTTTCTGTGCAGTTTATGCAAAGAGCAAGGACGTTACGCTGGTTCCCCGTTGATCCCGAGATTGGAAAGAACCACTCAAGACCGAACAGAAAGAAAGAAGAAGAAAGAGAAGCTCCAATTGAACCATAAGAAATAGTTGTAGAGATGGCAGAGAACAGAACACTGAGGGAATTCTATGTTCCCTCAGTTGAAGGCAGTGGGTCGAGCATTACAAGACCAACGGTCCAAGCCAACACGTTTGAGATAAAGCCGGCAATCATCCAGATGATCCAGCAGTCGGTTCAGTTCAGGGGGGATTTGAAGGAAGATCCAAATCTACACATTGCAAATTTCTTAGAGATTTGCGATACTTTCAAGTCTAACAGAGTGTCAGATGATGCAATCAGATTAAGACTATTCCCATTTTCATTGAAGGATAAAGCTAAGGGATGGTTACTGGCACTACCAACTGGAACAATCGCCACATGGAATGATTTAGCACAGAAGTTTCTGACCAAGTTCTTTCCTCTAGCAAAGTCGGCAAAGTTGAGAACTGACATCACGTCATTCATTCAAGAAGAGTCAGAATCTTTGTATGAGGCTTGAGAAAGATACAAAGAGTTACTAAGAAGGTTTCCACATCATGGGTTGCCAGTTTGGATGCAAGTCCAAACATTTTATAATGGATTAACAGTAAATGTGCAAACTATGGTGGATGCATTCCCCTGAGGAGCATTACAGAATAAGACTCTGGAAGAAGCCCTCACAAGTTACTTGAGGTTCTGGCAAGCAACAACTATCAAAGACCTAATGAGAGGGTGTTACCGAAGAAATCTATGGGTCTTTATGAATTTGATGCCTATACAGCCATTTCAACCCAACTGACAGCACTTCAAAAACAGTTGGGAAGTATGCAGGTAAATTCCATTCAAGCTCCTCAACTAACTTGTGATTTTTGTGCACGTAATCATGTGAACAGTGAATGTCAAGTAAGGAACACGTTTGCCTCAGCATCGTCATCATAGGAGCAAGTTAACTACTTGGCTGGAAATCAAAGGCCACAGAACAATTCGTACTCCAACACATTTAATCCCGGTTGGAGGAATCACCCGAACCTATCTTGGGGCAATCAAAACCAACAGAATCAGCAAAGCAGTCAATGGAATCAAAGGTCATTGCCAAATAACCAAACAGGGGTGAACAACCAACAAGGGGACCCAAGAGTGACAAAATTGGAGGACATGTTTGGGAAGTTCATGCAAGAAACCACAGGTTTTATGAATGAGACGAGGACAAATTTCAAAAATCAAGGGGCGTCCATTTGGAATCTTGAGGTACAGATAGGGCAATTGGCTGAAAAGCTAAATGAGAGACCACAGGGTGCTCTACCAAGTAACACGGTGACTAATCCATGTGAGCAAGCAAATGCAATAACGTTGAGAAGTGGGACAGTTTTAGAAGAGATGGAAAAATCAAGAGAAAAGTGTTAGTAAACGACCCAGTTACGCAGCGGAAAACAAAAACATAAACTCTATGGATCGTTCCTTAGAACCAAGATCCGGGTACAAAAATCACAGTTTACATTAAAATAATCAAATCTGCAAAAATCAGTTCAAGGTTTAAGAAACCATACCCACATTTGGAGGCTCCACCAATATTGTCTCTAAACATGTTTGCTACCGATCCAAGTGTAGGATCGAACCGTAGAGGTCCACACGAAGACAATCAACAAGAACCAAGGAGGGATTTGCTAGATCTTCCTTGGCCTTAAGAAATCAAGAAGAAAACAAAAAGGTGTTTGTTTTCAATGGAACAGTAAAAGTGGCGTGGGAGAGTTTTGAGGCTAGAGGTTTTTCACTTTTCAAATGAAGAAAAAAATAAAATAACACACACTTGTTTCTTTCAACTAAAACCCTTTTTCTTTTATAGTCTTATTTTAGTTGCCCTATTACCATATGGAATGGGCTTGGGCTCCAACCCAAACACCCCCAAATTTGCCAAACACTCCCATTTAGATATTTTAATTTAATTCATCATTATTTCAATTAAAAATCAATTAATATATATTTAATATATATATATATATATATATTAACATTTAACAATAATGATAATTTATTTAAATATATGCGAACATATATTTAAACGTAATTTCACTTATTTAATTTTTCTAACAAATTAAATAAAGGCTACGACCTCAGCAAATTTAATTGCACTGTGAAATTACCAAAAATACCCTTTCGCCCAAAAAAAGAACGAAAAACGCCCTTCTTTCTTCCTAAGTCTTAAATTATCTTCTATGTGTGTGACCCATGGCTCCTTATCATACCGGTAGTGTATAGTATCGCGATTAACATCATTAATCGTCTCACTTATACACAGATCCAAGATTGGCCTAGCAAGGCATCATGACCACCCGATAGATCGGATTTAGCAAAGTAGCTACCTGTCAACGATATGGTTACCGTACAATATGATCCTTTCATCATTCGTTATCTTGACGAGACGAAGGCATAGAAATAGTGTCAACCTTTGGTTACTCTCGATATTATGTATTCAACCCTTTGGACAAATGACTCTGATTATAATCCCTAGGATAGAGCAACAACTCAATCCCACTGTGGCCACAGTTTTAGTGTCATCGCCATATACTGAATTGCAACGTGAGATAGCTTCTCCCGTACTCGGAAGTGATGAATCCTCTGTCAATCCACCATAATCTTGATACACTCCTCGATGTAGCCAATAACCATCATATTGATAGCTCTGAAAAGAACTGCGTTAGGCTAGTGTCAAACTGCACCAATCGGTGAACAAAGCGCTCCGGTGATCTCAAGTCTAAGGATCACATGCACCACCATTCGTTAGAGGATTTGTTCCATAGACACTGGGGTTACCATCCATATGGAATCCTCTAGTGGGTCGGGCCCAGAACTTGCTGCGGTATAATCGCCTCAAAGAAACACCCATATGTTGCACCGTTGTCACCGAACAACCTTGACAAGTGAGATCCACCGCTTTCTTCGATGTGTCGTTCAACACTATGATAGCCTTACCGTATTATCTGTGCCCTTACTTTAGAATAATACTGGGGCTACGGACGATTCTAGAATAGCCACCATATGTGCTCATAGGGTTCTCACTATCAAGATTTGAAACACTTGATACCCTCGTCACGGTTCTACCATTCTAATCACATATATCAATACATATTGCAATAACAATGATTTACGCAATATAGTATAAAATGCCTTTTTATTGATTAATGAACATTATTACAAAGAGTCAACTCTACAATAATTGATTGGCTCTAGGGCATCTACTCTAACAATCTCCTACTTGCACTATAGCCAATCATTCATGTATTTAATACCAAATGATCTCAAGTGCCTTTCATGCTTCTGCTGCGACAGAGGCTTTGTCAGTGGATCTGCGAGATTGTCGTCGCATGCACTTTACTAATCTCGCACGTCTTTCCTCTCAACTATCTCTCGATGAGATGGAATCGATGCGAGTATGTGTCAACTTAACCCGATGAGACCGTGGTTCCCTGGCTTGAGCAATTGCTCCATTGTTGTCACAATAGACGTCTATAGGATCAACAATCGTGGGAACCACACCAAGTTCAGTGATGAACTTCTTAATCTAGACTGCCTCCTTGGCCGCATTTGACAATGCAATATACTCAGCCTCCATTGTAGAGTGCTACATGCTTGCTTGAGCTCTTCCACCACCGCACCGCCATTGAGACAAAATACAAACCCACCCCGGTTGCGATCGATAATCATCTTTGTCCGTTTGAAAAACTAGCATCACCGTATCCTCTTAGTAGCTCATCTTCCACTCCATAAACCAAGAACATATCCTTAGTCCTCTTGGTACTTAAGAATATTCTTGATACCATCATGACGCTCACGGATCCGACGAAATATCTACTACAAGTGCTCAAAGCACATGAGACATCAATCCGAGTACATAGCATGGCATACATGATGGATCCAATTGCTGATGCATATGGGATACTCTTCATCCTATCTCTCATCTTGTGTTTTAGGACATAATTCCTTAGAGAGATAAACACCATGTGACATCGGAAGAAATCCTTTCTTGGATTCTTCCATACTGAATCGTTTCAGTACTTTGTCAATATATGCACTCTGACTCAGGCCAAGCAACCTACGCGATCTATCACGATAGATCTTTATACCAAGGATGTAGGCTGCTTCCCCTAAGTCCTTCATGGAGAAGCACTTGGATAACCAAGTCTTTACCGACTGAAAGTTCGGTATATCATTCTCGATCAAAAAGTATGTCATCGACATACAACATTAGGAATGCTCTCAGCTCCCCACTCACTTTCTTGTAAACACAGGGCTCATCTTTGTTCTTAATAAAACCAAATTCTTTTACGGCTTCATCAAAACCAATGTTCCAGCTCCTTGAAGCTTGCTTGAGTCCATAAATGGATCTCTGTAACTTGCATACCTTATTAGCTTGACTATCAAGAACGAAACCATCAAAGGTTGTGTCATATACACATCCTCCTCAAGGATTCCGCTCAGAAGCGCTTTGACATCCATTTGCCAAATCTCATAGTCATGATATGCAAAGCAATTAAGCATAATCGGATGGATTTAATCATGGAAACCGGCGAAAAGGTTTCTTCATAGTCAATGCCATGAATTTGTTTGAAACGTTTGGCAACCAGTCGTGCTTTATAAGTATGCACATTGCCATCCATGTCAGTCTTCTTCTTGAAGACCCATTTACACCCTATGGGTTTTACCCCTTCAGTGGAATTCCACCGAGACACTTGGTTCTCGGGTACATGGAGTCCATTTCATGGCTTTAAGCCATTTAATGGAATCTGGATCCGATATATCGTCTTCATAGGTTCTGGGTTCCTCGTCTTGGTAGACTAGTACGTCACCATGTTGAGTCACGAGATAACCGTATCTCTCCGGCTCATGGCGTACTCTCCCAGATCTACGCAACTCCTGTGCTACTTGAGGTGGTTAACTTTGATCCACAAGTTGTGGAGTAACCTCCTCATGATGCTCAACCACTTCTTGTGGCACATCATCCCGTCCTTCGTCTAGTATATCTTGTGGTTCTAGAACTTCATCGAGTTCTACTTTTCTCCCACTAGTACTTCTTAGAAAATATTCCTTTTCTAGGAAGACACCAGATCGAGCAACAAAAATTTTGCGCTCTTCTGGGTGGTAGAAATAGTATCCTTTGGTCTCCTTTGGATAACCCACAAATATACATTTACAAGATTTTGGGCCCAGCTTGTTCGAAGTCAATTTCTTAACATAAGCTTCGCAACCCCAAATCCTTAGATAAGACAAGTTGGGCTTTCGCCCACTCCATAGCTCATATGGAGTCTTATCTACAGACTTTGACGGCACACGGTTCAAAACGTGAGTCGCAGTCTCTAGGGCATAACCCTAGAACGATGCAAGTAAATCATTAAAACTCATCATGGACCTAACCATGTCAAGTAAGGTCCTATTCCTCCTTTCTGACATTCCATTGTGTTGGGGTGTATAAGGAGGGGGTGAGTTGTGATACTATCCCACATTCCTTCTTAGTCTACGAAAACCCACCCCGAGCTTAAGTATTCACCTCCCCTCCGATCCGTTGAAGAGCTTTAATACTTTTGCCCAACATATTACGTACTTCATTCCTGAATTCCTTGAATTTATCAAAGGCTTCAGATTTATGTCTCATAAGGTAGACATAACCATATCTACTGAAATCATCAGTAAATGTGATGAAGTATGAATATCCACCTCTTGCTTCAACTGTTAGTGGACCACATACATCACTATGGATGATGCCTATAGCTTCAAGAGCCCCTTTCACTTTGTCTGTGAAAGGAGACTTGGTCATCTTGCCTAAAGGCACGACTCGCATACCTCAAATGACTGGAAGTCAAAAGGGGTCAAAACTCCATCCCTTTGAAGTTTTGTAATGCGAGTCTTATTAATATGACACAATCTACAATGCTAGAGATATGTTTGGTTTTGATCGCTATGTTTAGCTTTCTTGGTTTCAATATTGAGAATATCTTTATTGTTTAAATCAAGAACATATAATCCATTATATAACCTTGCAATTCCAAATAGAATACCATTCAAACTAAAGGACAACAATCCATTAGATATCTCAAAATGATACCCCATATTATCCAAAACGGATCTTGAAATAATATTTCTAGAAATAGAAAGTACGTGATACTTGATTATGTAGTTCTAATAACAAGCCCGTAGGCAAAGATAAACAATAAGTCCCTGCAGCTAATGCAACCACATGTGCTCCATTTCCAACTCGTAGGTCCACCTCTCCCTTGGCGAGCACTCTACTCTGCCTTAGTTCCTGCACATCAGTACAAATGTGAGTACCACATCCTGTGTCCATGACCCAAGATGTGAGGGAGAGAAGTTAATCTCAATCATGAAAGTACCTGAAGTCGTAGCCTCTGACTTCTTCTTGCTTGCGAGGAAAGCCTTGCAGTGTTTCCTCCAAGGGCCGGAGGGCTTGCCACAAAGAAGCAGACTACCTTGCCCTTTCCTATGCCCACTCGAGGGCCCAAGAAGCACTTGTCCTTTGGGTTTGGGCTTGGGCTTGGGTTTGGCCTTGGCCTTACCCTTGTTGGCCTTACCTCTTTGTTGCCCCTTTATTCTTTCTTTATCGGCAGACCTAAAGAAACAGGCTTGGACTTTTTCAAGTCCTGCTCTACAGTCCTCAACATGTTCAGAAGTTCTGACAGGGCTTTCTCCATCGTGTTCATATTGCAATTCATTATGAACAGAGCATATGAGTCAAGCAAGGATTGCAGAATTAAATCCATTTGTAATTTTGCATCCAAGCCATATCCCAAAGTCTCAAGCCTCTCAATGTGCTCGATCATCTTGAGCACATGAGGACCAACTTGGGCACCCCTCCGGTGACGACTCCCAAACAAGGCTTAGACCTTGTACCTCATGTCAAGCATTTGTTTCAAATAGCTCCTTGAGGTGTAGAATAATGGAAGAAGCATCCATATTCTCATGGCGCTTTTGGCACATATGTGTCATCGATGCTAACATCAAGCCAAACCGACGCTATCAAAGATCACCAAGGAACTTTTGATAAGTATCCTTAACTTCCCGAGTGGCATCGGGATCGAGGCTCGACCATGTATGGCTTTTCAAGGATATACAATTTCTTTTCTGACTTGAGTATAATCCAAGAAGATTACGATGCCGGGTCGAGAAATTGGATCCATCCAACCCTGTTTTCTTTTTCGATTATCGGTCATAGTTCATATTGCTCATTTTTGGTGAATCTATAATTGCAGAAAAGATAAAGTTATTATAAAGTTCATTATTATTTAATATGGTCTTTTATTAAACGATGCTCCCATTATTTTACTCAAGCCAATAGCCCTCACTATTAACTCATGAAAGCCCGTTGGCTTTCCTAGTGGACCGAGATCCCATCCTGCCCATTTCAAACCTTCGCTTTGGCGAACAAGCCAAAATGAGTTGATTAGGTAGGCCAACAAACTTAATCCACACCAGTTGATAGCTCCCACTATCAACCTTAAATGTGAAAAAGCCAACAAGCCAATCACACAATCCAATGGCTCCAACCATTGTCCTCAAGTGTGATTCTCAGTATCAGTAGAGTGGACACTACATGTCACCACGTACACATAATATGTGTACTGCTCTTCTTTGCCTATGACGCGTTTATCAACCTTCGCTTTGGCAAACAAGAAAAACCGTCATTTTAAGTCGACCCATCACCATTAAGGAAACTCCAATGAATTTTAACCTCCCACTGGTAGAAGTGTACCCTTCGCTTTGGCGAACAAGGTTTCGACAAACAGTGGTTTGATTAAAACCATGGTGATGGAAGGCATTTGTGACTTAATATACTTTAATTGAGGGTTTGATATTTAATGTCTCATCAGAGTAGTAACTTTGTTAGAATGACATTGTTTGGCATGTTATTCAACATTCAACCTTAGCATGCATTCTAAACAAAATATTAAACGTGCCGGTACATGGCCTAACTAAAACCGATCTCCTCGAGCCTAGTGGAATCGGTGGGTCACCTATGGGTCCTGTAATAAACATCTTGAGTCCTCAAGTATGGTTGCCACGTCGTTTGCTCCGACTCCAAGTACATTACAAAAACATCATTCTAAATTTACAATAAAATTAATATTACACCAATTTTACATCAACAAATTTAGAAACCTCGATTTACATTCGAGGGGAATGAGATGAGAAAAGAATGTACATCAAGAAGAGGAGAGAAGGAAGGACACGCAGGCCCTAATTTTAAAAAATATTACAACCATACATACCCAAAATAATTTAAAACATTCACCCTTAGGTCTAAGGCTCATGTACCGGGCACCATGCAATATACAAACAAGTACAAAGCATATATATCAAAAATAATCAATTTTTGAATTGGGTGGGTTTATTAATTAATTACCCTCTTAAATGTGTAGAATGTATATTGGCTTTATAGGTTATTAAAAACTGCAAATTAGACCCTTTGCAAAAAAATACAGAATTGAGAAAGCTACAGACTTCGCCACGGCGAAGGTTTTATCTTCGCCGCGGCGAGGAAGCACAAACTTTGCCGCGGCGAAGGTTTTATCTTCGCCGCGGTGAGGTATACAGTATGTACTTCGCCGCTATAGACTTCGCCGCGGTGAAGGTTTTATCTTCATCGTGGCGAAACTTTCCAGAGGCTCCTTGCCGCGGCGAAGCTCCCCAATTCGTACAGTTCGCGTTTTTTGCAGTTTTTGTGTATAAACACGAATCCAAATCAAATCAAACGCACATACGTTCAACCAGGATATTAACCAACCAATATATCAATCATCGACACATTATTAAACCAATTTATCATTTGAATCATTCATCCATAAACAGATTTTGCAGATTTTGCAGATTTTTCAAATTTTTCAAAAACAACATGTTATCAACCAAATACATGTTATAAATCATACAATAAAGTATAAAATTTGATACCCGAGGCTCTAATACCACTGTTAGTAAACGACCCAGTTACGCAGCGGAAAACAAAAACATAAACTCTATGGATCGTTCCTTAGAACCAAGATCCGGGTACAAAAATCACAGTTCACATTAAAATGATCAATTCTACAAAAATCAGTTCAAGGTTTAAGAAACCATACCCACGTTTGGAGGCTCCACCAATATTGTCTCGGAACGTGTTTGCTACCGATCCAAGTATAGGATCGAACCGTAGAGGTCCACACGAAGACAATCAACAAGAACCAATGAGGGATTTGCTAGATCCTCCTTGGTCTTAAGAAATCAAGAAGAAAACAAAAAGGTGTTTGTTTTCAATGGAACAGTAAAAGTGGCGTGGGAGAGTTTTGAGGCTGGAGGTTTTTCACTTTTCAAATGAAGAAAAAAATAAAATAACACACACTTGTTTCTTTCAACTAAAACCCTTTTTCTTTTATAGTCTTATTTTAGTTGCCCTATTCCCATATGGAATGGGCTTGGGCTCCAACCCAAACACCCCCAAATTTGCCAAACACTCCCATTTAGATATTTTAATTTAATTCATCATTATTTCAATTAAAAATCAATTAATATATATATATATATTAACATTTAACAATAATGATAATTTATTTAAATATATGCGAACATATATTTAAACGTAATTTCACTTATTTAATTTTTCTAACAAATTAAATAAAGGCTACGACCTCAGCAAATTTAATTACACTGTGAAATTACCAAAATACCCTTTCGCCCAAAAAGACGAAACGCCCTTCTTTCTTCCTAAGTCTTAAATTATCTTCTATGTGTGTGACCCATAGGCTCCTCATCATACCGGTAGTGTATAGTATCGCGATTAACACCAATTAATCGTCTCACTTATACAGAGTGCTCCAAGATTGGCCCCTAGCAGGCATCATGGC
The DNA here is from genome assembly GCA_026225825.1 of Pistacia integerrima. NCBI lineage: Eukaryota > Viridiplantae > Streptophyta > Magnoliopsida > Sapindales > Anacardiaceae > Pistacia > Pistacia integerrima. The sequence goes on along the minus strand of CM047742.1, from coordinate 18,181,680 downwards.
CACCCAATAGGTCGGATTGAACAAAGTAGCTACGTCAACGATATGGTTACCGTACAATACGATCCTTTCATCATTCGTTATCTCGACGAGAAGAAGGCATAGAAATAGTGTCAATCTTCGGTTACTCTCGATATTATGCATTCAGTTTCTGGACAAATGACAGATATAATCCGGATAGAGCAACAACTCAATCCCACTATGGCCACAGTTTTAGTGTCATCGCCATATATTGAATTACGCCGTGAGATAACTTCTCCCGTACCCGAAAGTGATGAATCCTCTGTCAATCCACCATAGTCTTAATACACTCCTCGATGTAGCCAATCACCACCGTATTGACAAACTTCTAAAAAGAAGCTGCGTTAGGCTAGTGTCAAAGCTGCCATCGGTGCACAAGGCGCTCCCGGTGATCTCAAGTCTAAGGATCACATGCACCACCATTCGTTAGAGGATTTGTTCCATAGACATTGGGGTTACCATCCATATGGAATCCTCTTAGATGGGTCACCCAATGAACTTGTGTGGTATAATCGCCACAAGAAACACCTATGTGTTGCACGTGCTGTCACCGAACAACCTTGACAAGTGAGATCAGTCACTACCTTTCGACAGGTCGTTCAACACTATGATAGCCTTACCGTATTATCGTGCCCTTACTTGAGAATATCCGGGGGCTGACGCATTCTAGAATGACCACCATATGTGCTCGTGAGGGTTCTCCACTATCAAGATTTGAAACACTTGATACCCTCGCCACGGTTCTACCATTCTAAGGACATATATCAATACATATTGCAATAATAATGATTTGCGCGATATAGTATAAAATGCCTTTTTATTGATTAATGAACATTATTACAAAGAGTCAATTCTACAATAATTGATTGGCTCTAGGGCATCTACTCTAACAAAGAGGAAAGTCCATCGAAGAAAAAAGAAGAATCTGATGAGGATGTTGATGAAGAAATCATTGCTGAAGAGGAACCACCCGGAAACCCGGAAAAGGAAAGATGAGGCGAAGCGGGGAAGAGGGGAAAAAGAAAAGGAAAGAGAAATTGCCATTCCCCGAGATACCACCAAAGTTGGCACATCACACACCACCCGTGCCTTTTCCTCAAAGACTCAGAAAAGAAAATCAAGATAAGCAGTTCATTAAATTTCTTGATGTTTTTAAGAAACTGCATATTAACATTCCTTTTGCAGATGCATTGCAACAGATGCCGAGTTACGCAAAATTTCTCAAGGAGATCTTATCAAACAAGAGGAAGTTAGAAGACGAGGAAACGGTGATGCTCACGGAGGAGTGCAGCGCCATTCTCCAGAAGAAACTACCATTGAAACTCAAAGATTCAGGGAGTTTTACTATTCCTTGCACTATAGGAGATATTACCTTTGATCGAGTTTTATGTGACCTAGGTGCCAGCATTAACCTTATGCCTTTCTCTATTTTCAGGAAATTAGGAATTGGTTAAGTGAAGCCGACAATCATATGCTTGCAACTTGCGGATAGATCCATAAAGCATCCGAGGGGCATTGTAGAGGATGTGTTGGTTAAGGTGGACAAGTTTATCTTCCCTGCAGACTTCTTTGTATTGGATATGGAAGAGGACAATGAGATTCCTCTTATCCTGGGATGACCATTTCTGGCTATCGGAAGAGCTTTAATCGACGTTCAAGAAGGAAAGTTAATCATGAGGATGCAAGATGAAGAAGTAACATTTAATGTCCTTGAGTCGATGAGATTTCCACCCAAGCAAGAGTCATGTTTAAAAATCGATGTGGTGGACCAGGCAAAAATTGAAACCTTCCAACTGAACAGTCCTAAGGTGGAAATTAAGAGCTGCATTGTCAAACCGAGTCAGTTAGAGAGTGAGGACCATAACGGAAAGGGTTGTACAACATTCCGAGATGAGCCACAGTCGAGATGGTGTTCTCACAAGGAACAAGTCTCTTAGCTCAAAACGGGTGAGGGGAAGTCAAGAAAACGGAAAGCGGTCGGTGAGAAGAGTCGAGCCACCAAAGTTATAACCGAGGGATGGAAATGGGTGGCTAAGCTCTTAACAAAAACCTTGGGTGAAAAAGATCATCAACAAATGAAGCTCCAGCACAAGGGAGATTTCTAGGATGTGATGTACCTGGATAGTCCGGACTGACGTGAAAAATCAAAAGAGTTGAGCTTTCGACTATAAACAAGCGCTCCTTGGGAGGCAACCCAAGTGTTTTCATTTCTTTATCTTTTTCATTGTTTTGTAGTTGTTTATTTTTTGGTTTGACTGTGTTTATGAAGTTTAATTTGTGTGTTTTTGGATGTTTTAGGTGAAATTGTGAATCAAGGGAGAAAACTGAATTTTCTAGTTTTTGCCACGGCGAAGTTTCTTCTTCGCCGAAGTGCCATTCTCTCGGTAAAGTTTCGCCATGGTGACAAAGTTGTCTTCGCTGCGGCGAGAGAAGTGTGAGCGAAAAAGAACAAGGAATCTTCGCTACGGCGAAGATTTGTCTTCGCCGAGGCGAAGAACTCCCTGTATTTTTTCGCCGCAGCAAAGCATTTTCTTCGCCACGGCATCAAATGGGTTTTAAAAACCCTAGATTCAAATGATGAACTTCGCCACAATGCCATTCTTTAGCGAACTGATGAAGCGAACAAGACAATAGCGAGCGAACAGGACAATCAGCGAACAAACAAGGTAACAGCAAGCTGATGAAGCAAATAAGACAATCAGTGAACAAACAAGGCAATAGCGAGCTGATGAAGCGAACATGACAATCAGTGAACAAACAAGGCAAGCTAAGCTTGATAAGGCGAAGCGGGAGACAATCGGTGGAGCGAAGCAGGACAATCAGCGAACAAACAAGACAACAACAAACAAACAAGACAACGTGCCCCTTTAGCGAGTTGATGAAGCAAACAACCTTCACCCTTCATCGTCTTTAAATTCTGCTTTCTATAAATTCTCACTTTCCTTCACTTTTCACGCGATTCTTCAAACCCATTTCAGAGAAAAATTTTCAAACTTCAATCCGGAGCCTTCGCAGTGACTTTCCAACCAATTTCCTCATTCCTTGACCCTCCTAAACACCAAAACAACTAATGTCAACAACAATTTTTGCGAAAATTCATGAAATGTTTTAGTTGAAATTTGGGGGTTTGCAATCTAGGCTTATTTTGGCTCAATTGGTGGCGAATACTCCTTAGTGTTGGTAAGATTTCACGTTCTCTAAGCTTTTTATTCAAAAATTTTGAGTTTTAATTAAAGATCTAAGAATTTTGATTGTTGGTTGAGTTGTGGAATTTGTGTGCTTGTAAGTGTTGATTTTGTTTGAGGAAGGGTTGATTGTGCGTTGTGTGATATTGAGGAGTGTGGGTCTTGAATTTTGAAGTGTTTGGTTGAAATTGGAAAAATTGTAGTTTGGGGGTTGAGGTGAAAATTTTTGGAAGTGTTGGAAGTTTTTACAGGATTGAATTGGGCATTGTAGGACACATAGGTTTCAATTGTTGAGTTGCATTGTTTGAGTTGAAGTGTAGTTTAGGAGAAAACGCCGCTCAAAGTCAAGGTACCATCCAAGGGCAAGGGAAAAGGAAAGAAAGTAGATGACCGGTTTATGAATGAAAAGGCTCGAAAAAACTATGAGGTAGTAGTTAAAAGGAAAGACAAGGGATTTATCCCTGAACGTGGACTGACTACAATCGAGGCTGATGAGTGGAGTCAAAGGAGAAGTTAGGATAAATTTAAGAGTGAACCTGCACATGCAGCTGTGGAGCCACTGGTGAGAGAGTTTTATGCCAACCTCCCTGAATGTGATGAGGGGGTTGTTTTTGTGAGGGGTACTGATGTGATATTCACGGAAAAGGTCATAAACAATTTCTATGGTCTACCTCAGATTGACAAGGATGAATATGAGAAGTTTAGGAGGACATAGAAAAGGGATGACGAGATTCTTAGTACCATAGCGAAACCAGATGCCTCTTGGGATGTTTCAAAGAAGGGGAAGAAAACCATTAAGGGTACTAGTTTAACGCCAATGGCTCAGTTGTGGCAGTATTTTGTTTCAACTAGGATGATGCCGGAGACGCACTACAGTACAGTGACGTATGATAAGGCAATCTTGTTGTATTCTATTGCCACCGGAAAGAGAATGGACGTGGGGCACATCATCCTGACGAGTATCCAACTTGCAGCCAAACCAGGGAGCGGCAGGTTTCTGTTCCCACAACTCATTATAGCTTTCTGTACTAAGGCGGGGGTCGAGGTACAGGCTGATGAGCCACTGATCCATGCTGCCCTAGTCCTCGACACAGCCTACTTCCGAAAATATCTTACACCTCAAATAGAAGCAGGGCCTAGATCAAGAACCAAGAGAAGGAGAACCACAGCAGCGGCCACCGCATCTGGTTCAACAATCCCAATGAGAGAAATGATGCAAAAAATGATGGGAGTCGATGAAAAAGAATGGAGAACGGCGTCACCAAGTTCTTGCGAGAGCATGCCAGGGGAAGACACATGAGCTTGCAAATTAGGCTCTTTACAACATCTTAGAACACCGGTCACAGTGCCGCGAGCATGCCAGGAAGACACATGAGCTGCAAATTAGCTGCTACAACAACATCGGGATTGATACTTCAGAACACCGATTAAAGGGAAGGGAGTGTGATTAGATGAGTGGATGGGATCAGAAACAGAAGAGGATGATGCTGAGGAAGACGAGGAAGCTGAAGAATGAGTACCTGAGCACCTGTTTTAGTTTCGTTTTTTTTATTTGTTTAGTAGTTGTTTTTCTTTTTCTTTTATTTTGAACATTGAACTCCGTTGATATTTTTGTTTGGGATTGTGTGAGTTGTTTTAGTTGTTTCATTTTTGTTTTAAATTCTAGTTGATGTAAGGACGAGATTAGGGTTGTAATACTTTATATTAATCAGTGGATTTTTCTAACATAGTGGACACCACAGTTTTCAATTGTTTTACAGAATATGAGTGATGAAAAAGCTGAGGACAGGGTGTGCGCAATGTTGAGCGGAATTTCAACTTCACGGATTAATCGAAGGGCTATCTCACACCTTTCTCTATTGTGTTTTCCATTCCTAATTTATGCATAATGTGACATTGGGGACAATGTCATCTTTCGTTTGGGGGTAGGAAAATTTGAAAAATTTTGATTTTGTTTAAGTTAAGTTTGTGTTTTTATTGTGGTTGCCAATGATGAATTGCATAAGTCCATGATGAGACTAGGATTGTTGGGATGTTATTATTGAAAAATGTTAAGCATTGCTTCAAGTTTTTGTTTATTGACTGGATTTTGATTGAGGTTGCTGAGTGGTTCAACCACCATTTTCATTTATTTTGGGATGCTTAAATTCATTTTATGTGGTTAGGTAAAGTTTGATAATGTTGGTGGATTCTAGAACCTAGTAGAGAAGTCCTTGAGGCAAAATCTTAGGAATAGACATTGTTGAGGAAATGATTTAGGCATTTTTTGAAATGTTTGAGCCTTTCTAGCCAACCCACGAGTGATATTGCCCCTAGTCACCTACTTAAGCCTTATGAGGTTATCATTGCGCCTTATTTTCTTTCAAACCAAAAAAATTTCCCAATCCAACTACCCTAAACACATAATCGTACCCTTAGGAGAATCTTGGTCCTAATGCAAACACAAAAAAAGTGAAGAGTGGTGCAAATCATTAAAAGAACAGTTTAGGGGTTGTGCGAAGGGCGATAAGAATAAGAGAGTTAATTAACCTCAATTTGATTGCGTTAATAAAATATATATATATATATTGTTCTTTAGTTTAATTCAAAATCAAAATAAGGAATGCATAAGTTTGAGGGGTGTAAATTGGTTGATACTTTGATTGGTGGTTGAGAAGAAGTGGAGTTTGATGTGACTTGTAGTGTTTGCATGAGGAAAACCGAGTTCTCTTACTTTGTTTATCCTATCCTTTTTATTGAAACCCACTACTCCGAGCCTAAAGTTACAAGCTTGCAAAGACCTTTTGATCCTTAGCGATGTCTAGTCCACATTAGTGGAGAGTAGTTCGATATTTAGGCTTATGGAGTCCGCCACCATTTGATAAACTTTTCATTTCTGCATAAAATAATCCGGGAAGTTGGAATGTGGATTGAAGTGGGGATCACCTACTCGGTGGACGGATTGAGAAAGACTGTCTATGTAGCTTATAACTTCTTGGAGTGTTGAACATTTTCTAATAATAATTTTTCAACAACCTTTGAGACTTGTGAAATTTCGAGGCAATTCGTATGTTGAGTTGAGTCTAAGTTGTGTTTGTTCATTTTTCAGTTTTGTTGTGTTGCGTTTTGTGTTTTTGGTTGTTTATTGTTTTTCTTTAATTAAGTCCTTATGCTCGGGGACGAGCATGTCTTTAGTTTGGGGGTATTTGATAATCCGTGGATTATACTGTTTTGATTAGACTTTTTAGTCGAATTTCAGATACTTTTTAGTTCATTTTAACCTGAATTGCTACTTAATTCGTTATATTTTGTGTTTCAGGCTAAAATGGACTTTTAATGCAAATAATGAGCGAATTGGAGTTTTTGGATTCAGAAGTGAGCGGATCTCAGAAGTTGGGAAAGTTCTTAAGCAGAATGGATGCACGATGAAGCTTGTTCCATGAGAAAAGTGTCAAAGATCGAAGATTCAGGCAAAAGAGCAAGTGGAGGGCAATTCTGTAATTTCAGAATTCCACATAAAGGTTCGTCGCGGCGAAGAGAGTTGCAACGTGGGTTTATTTCACTTCGCCGCGGTGGAGTCTGGGAATTTCAAAAACGCACAGTTTCATTTAGGCATTTGTTTTTAGGTTTTTGGCTGAGTATAAAAGAGAAGCTTAGTCATTTTTTTTTTTAGGGAGTTTGTTTTTCACATAGAGAGCAGCTTTTTACATTGTTTTAGATTAGTTTTGGGCAAACTTTGATTGCAAAGGGTGAAGATTCAAGATAAAACCAGTGGATTCTTCATTTGGGGAGATTTTCTTGTCTTTTCTCTTGTTTTCATTATGTTGAACTTTGAATTTTTCATTTCTTTTATTGGTATTGTTGATTTAGCCATGAACTAACTTATTTTGGGTTAGGGTTTTGATGTAGTTCGGATTCTAATGGGTTAAGTAATTGATGATTATTATTTTCATATGATTTTGCTTAGATTGTGTGATTATTCTGAAATTATTGTTTTTATGTGATGAACATGTTGAGATTGAGAAATAATTCATGTTAAGCTTCTTGGGTAATCACCATTGTAGTATTAAATGCTAGAGATAGTTAAGAATCAATGAAATCAATTTAGGATTCTTGTGCTTAATGAACTTTGAACTATTAATCTTCATTTTATTGGGTGCAGAAGTTTAATAGGAAAGAGTAAGGAAATATAGCCTGAGAAGGTATATTTTATACCTTAGAGTTCGATTTACAATCAATGCATGTGAATATGGAATTAGTATAATCTTTAGGGTTAACCCAGAGAATCTGGTAGCGTGCTGAATGCACCAAATTAATTAACCTTACTAACCTAACTACTAAATTGTATATAGGGTGAGCAAGGGTCAATCCCACAGGGAAATGATTCGATTAAATCCTATATTCTATGCCAATAGCCACAATGAAAACAACACAATAAAACCCTAAACAGTGAACAAGACAACACAACAGAGTAATGAAAGGGTTTGTAATCAAGGAAAACTAAAGTAAAACAAAGAAGTCTCTAATGGAAGAAAAAATCAGGTTCAAAACAATCAGTTCTCGGTTCAAGATCCACCTAAACATGCATTGGACCCGAACTAACCGTAACACTATTCAATCTCATTATTATGGAACTACTGGCCCTAGGAAACAACAAGCTCTGTTACCCGAATTCTCGCTTAATCGTCACTACTGAAATAAGCTCTTCAAGTAGATCCTAACCCTCGAACAACCTAGAATAAGCTCTCTAAGTTTAATTCAATGGCAACCTTAAGAATTAGGAAAATAGATCAATCTAAGCAACAATCACACAAGCTCGGACTATTTAACTTAGGTTATGTTATTCAAGATGACAGAATGAAAACTTTTCCATAATCATCTATCATAATGTGTTACCCATTGAATAGAAAAAGGACAATTACAGATCACAATTCCTAATTCTAACAGATAAAATTCCGATAAAATAATTCAGAAGGCCATTACTAAATCACCCAAACAGAAAATTATAAACAATTAAAACAAAATAACATAAACAATTCCAATAAAAACGAGATTAAGAACAATGTTACTAAAGTTAGGTTACACCAATGACATGAATTTAGGCTTCAAAATCCCCTTGAACTGAAGAAGAAAGATCGGCCTCACATCTTGACGTCGAAAGTAAAAGAAAACCGAAAAAACTAAAAACTACTGTTATTCGCTTAATCGTCACTACTGAAATAAGCTCTTCAAGTAGATCCTAACCCTCGAACAACCTAGAATAAGCTCTCTAAGTTTAATTCAATGGCAACCTTAAGAATTAGGAAAATAGATCAATCTAAGCAACAATCACACAAGCTCGGACTATTTAACTTAGGTTATGTTATTCAAGATGACAGAATGAAAACTTTTCCATAATCATCTATCATAATGTGTTACCCATTGAATAGAAAAAGGACAATTACAGATCACAATTCCTAATTCTAACAGATAAAATTCCGATAAAATAATTCAGCAGGCCATTACTAAATCACCCAAACAGAAAATTATAAACAATTAAAACAAAATAACATAAACAATTCCAATAAAAACGAGATTAAGAACAATGTTACTAAAGTTAGGTTACACCAATGACATGAATTTAGGCTTCAAAATCCCCTTGAACTGAAAAAGAAAGATCGGCCTCACATCTTGACGTCGAAAGTAAAAGAAAACCGAAAAAACTAAAAACTACTGTTATTCTCTTCTCCCCCTCCCCCTTTTTAACCTAACAACTCATCAATAAATAACATGTGTTTTCCTTAATTCTACCCCAAGAATCACGGAAATTACTTTCCTAGACGTTTCCTAAAAGATAGACTTCCAGATTTGTCAAAATCTTATCAGATATGGAAAAGCGACTCGTCTCCGCCTTGCACCAGGATTCTTGCAATGTAAAAGATCTTTTCTGGGCTCATTCACTTCATAAAAATTGTATTCCTGGATGTTTAGATGAATCTGGGCTTTCGATAACTGACGCTCCAGTTAGGCCCGTTCGAAGATTCAATACTCAGCCAGGAAATCCTTCCGCGACTAGGATTCCAGGTCCGGTTTTGCAACAACTAATGAAGACCCAAACGAACTCGGATTCTTGGCCATAATACCTTCTTGAAAAGATTGATTTGTTTAATTTAATTTCTCTGAAGAACACTTTTGCAATCGAAAAATCTAACTCCATGAAAAACCTGAAAAACGCAGCTCCGGGTCGAATAACAAAAATTCTGGAATTTCCTAATCTTTTATCACTTATTTCCTAAAGTCTATCCAACTATGCCAAACTCACAAAAATAAACTCTAATCAACTCAAATAGGCATAAAACATAACAAAAAACATAATATGGAAGGAATAAAAATATATAAATTACACTCTTATCAGAGTCCGAATGAAGTCAAAACCCTACCCGTTTGTTTTGAATTGATTTTATCCGTGTCTTAAATTTTGCTTTCATCATTTAGTTTTGAACAATTAGAAATTTTGTTTTAGTTTTTAAGTTTCATTTCCCTTCAATCCAAACCATTCGATTGCTCCAAATTGAAAACAGTAGAAAAACTTAGTGCTTAGCCACCAATCCTCGTGGGAACGATACTCACTCATCACTCTATTACTTGTGCGATTAGTATACTTGCTACATATTGCCTGTTGTAGTAAACACGCATCAATGGCATCAATTTCATTATCCATTTATGAGAGAGGTTCAGTTGTATCGTAATAGGCCAACTACCTTATTTATTGCAACGTCAAGAACGATGTTACAAACAAGTCATCCTCGTAAGTGTTTTAAAAAATTTCAATATCTTTTCTGTACATTGCTTCTCTCTTTATATTCAAGAAAGTTTTTTATGTCATTTGTGGGAATATGGTGGGATTACAATGGGGATGATCTTCCTATGCTCAAGAAGTATGCCATTCGAATTCTAAGTCAACCTTGTAGCGCTTCATCATGTGAGAGAAATTGGAGTGCCTTTGAAGCTGCTCAAACAAAAAAAAGGAATAGGTTGTCACATGAAATGCTAGACACACTTGTGTATGTGAGGATGAACACGATGATGATGGATAAATTCACTTCCACGATGAGTCGTGACTTGGAACCTATAGATCTTGAGAAATTGGGGGAGCTTCCAGACTATGAATATGAAGAAATTCATATGGACGAAGATGCTAATTCTACACCAATAGTTGAGGGTTACATGGATGACTTAATGGATAATGATGACATTGCTTGGTTGGACGATGCTCTTTTTTGAGTTGTTATTAACTTATTGTTGTTTATGTACTTTGTGAGTTTTTGTTATAAACTATAATTTGAATCTTGGTTGTATTATTTGTGTATTTTATTTGTTTGGAGCTCTTATTTGACTTTGAATTTTGGTTTTGTTATGACTTATGCGTTTCATTTGACACTATAGTTGAATCTTGGCTAACTATTGTGATTGAGTCTGAAGACTATAATTTGAATATCAGTTATATATTGGGTATTTATGTTATTGGTTAATTGAATATTTTGCATTTGAAATGTTATATTGATCTTAACCAGGTAGTCCATAAAAGTGTTAAAACTAAGATTGATATTGTCGTATTTTTTAAAACGTATTATTGACAATGCATTGTATTAAACCCGTATATACCCGTACCGTATTTTTCCCGTATCCGAATTTTATGGCCGAATTTTTATAAACGTATTTTTTACTATTTGCCGTATTATACTCGTAAAATTCCCGTACCCTTTTTTTGCCGTACCTGTATATACTAACTAGGTACCAGCCATTACACTCCTCCTTTCTCGCGTACCAATGCCACGCTGAGAGTAGACTTTGATACCGATAAGTATAATAACAATGGCTTACCCCGGATGGGCTTTGACAACAAAGGTGGTCACCCCAAATGTTTCTTCAGCTCCTAGAAGGCTCTCTCATACTCCTCTGTCCACTTAAAGCCTTTCTTTCCTTTCAGAGTCTCAAAAAATGGTAAACATCTATCTATGGCTCGAGAAACAAATCTGCTGAGTATAGCCACACGCCCTATCAAGCTTTGTATCTGTTTTATACTGGTCGGGCTTTTCATATCGAGCAGAGCTTGAATCTTCTCTGAGTTGGCTTCTACACCCATTGGTTAACCCAAGAATTTCCTCGAGCTTACCCCGAAAACACACTCTAAGGGGTTGAGCTTCATTTGGTATTTTCTAAGGATGTCAAACATTTCCCCCAGAGGCTTAACGTGGCTTTCTGCGACCTTTGGCTTGACAAGCATGTCATTGATGTACACCTCCATGGTCTTACTGATTTGGTTGACAAACATCTTATTCACCAAGCACTAGTAAGTCGTCTTAGCATTCTGAAGGCCAAATGACATAACCTTGTAACAATAAATTCCAAGGTCAGTGATAAAGGAGGTATGCTATTCATCAGGCTAGTACATCAAAATTTGGTTATATCCCTAGTACGCATCCATAAAGCTAAGTAAAGCGCTCCTAGAAATCGCATCTACTAGCTGGTCGATCCATGGTAGCGAAAAGTTGTCTTTAGAACATACTTTATTCAGATCTATGAAGTCAGCGCAAGTCCACCATTTGTTGTTCGACTTCTTGACCAAGACTGGGTTGGCCAGCCAGTCTGGTATTTGACTTCCCTAATGAAGTTGATTTTTAAGAGTTTGTCAACTTCATCCTTGAGCGCTTGTGAGCGCTCTGCATCCATAGATCTTCTTTTTTGTCTTATGGGTCGAGCTTTAAGGTTGAGATTCAACCTGTGGCACATTACCTTAAGGTTGATCCCTACCATATCTACATGCACCCATGCGAACACGTCAAGGTTTTTCTTCAGGAAGCCCGCCAAATTATCAGTCATTTCTCCGCTCAAACTGCTACCAATCTTCAATACGTGAGTTGGATCTTCCTCGTTGACACTTATTTCTCGCTACTCGACCCTACTACAGGCTCTTCCTATGGATGCGCTGATCTATTGTATCTTCGAGTAGTTCAGAGTTTGGCTTGGATTTTGCTATAACCATTGTTCTCGAGATAGACCACTTTTGTGTTGTGTATGTAGCCCAATCGTAACATTCCCTAGATTTCTTTCTGCAGCTCCTAATCTTTGCGACCCCCTTGGGAGTCGAAAACCTCATTGCTTGGCAGCGCACCGATGTGACTACGCTCAAGTCATCCAAGATCGGCCTTCCGAGGATGACATTGTACGTGGTAGGGTAGTCTACCACTAAAAACTCGGCCATCACCGTCCTAATCTTGGGCTTCATCCCCAGAGTCACGAGCAGGTCAATCATCCCCTTGAGAACCAGGCTATCCCCAGTAAATCCATAGAACAGCAAAGGGCATGCCCTCAAATCTCTTTCTGTGAACCTTATTCCTCGGAAAGCTCCCAATAAAATGATGTTTGTTGCACTCCCATTATCAACCATTACCCTCTGCACTTAGGCATTACTGATTCTGGTCGCGATTATAACCGCGTCATGATTGTGGAGAGGGGATTCTTCGCATTCCTCGATCGTAAGCCCTACTACCTCACTCTCTTGTCTAGGCCACTTGGGCGGCTTCTGGTCACAGCTCATTATCTGGGAAACCGAGTCTATCCTTGCCTCACGAGCAACACGCCTTGAGCTCCCTTCTATGTCGAGTCCCCCGTAGATCATGCCTACTTAGACTTCATTATTGGCATTTAGGGGGGCTTACTAGACCTGATTCTCGGTTTGGTTTTTGTCCTGGTTCAGGATCTGGTTGTTCTGCTAGCCAGGATTTTTATGGGCTGGTGCCGTCTTGACGAATTCCTTTAAGTGGCCCCTTCTTATCAGGTCTTCAATGGCATCCTTCAAAGCCTGGCACTTGTTTATGTTGTGCTCGACATCTTAGTGGTATCGGTAATACTTTTGTCGATCACTTCTGCCCGAAGCCCCCTCATTCTCTCTAGAGCGAGCACTCTCTTCTCCTCACAAGAGACTTCGTAGATGTGGGTGATGTCTTGAGTAAGGGGGGGTGTATTCTGCGGGAAGGGCTATCTATCTTTTTTATTATCCATTTTTTGTCTTTTCTGGAACTTGTTACGATCCCTGTCATTGCGATCTTGGCCCTTGCGCTTATCTGATGAGCAATCTTGTCACCTGTTCGGGGCCCCTCACACCAAACTTATGGCCAATGCTACCAACAAGCTTTCTGCGCGTTGGTGTTTTGTGGCCATCTAGTAGAACTTGGCTAGGCTTACATGATCTTCACTTTGGAGCACTTTCCACAGCTCCGTGTTTGGCCTGATCCCTGCAATTAGCAAAGTTCGGATGGACTCCTGTAACGACTCCATTCTACTCACATACTCATAAAATATGCATAGTAAAAATACATATAAAATAGCATAAAAAATTGGGCCCAAATTTTTTTTCTTTTATTAAACATTTACATTCTTTATACAAAAATTATATCATGTGCAAAACTATCAAAAACAGGGTGGACAGTGTAGCCATTTCTCTTCGCATGCCAACGTCCATCTGACCGTGTCCTCACCTAGATCCTGTAAAAATAGTAGGAAATAATGGGGTGAGCACAAAACAATGCTCAGTAAGTAAATCCTCTACTCATCTATCCCTGTAACACTCTCTCTAATTCTTTTCCTTACAATTCTCGTTTACTCTTCCTGTTTCTCTTTCTTAAAACTCTTTTCTACTAACTCTCTTTGGTAAGTCATGGCCCCTTCTTACCGGAGGCACGACTGGGACTCACTCCCACTCGCAGTGACTTCCACTCATTCTAGCCGATCAGACTCGGTTATGCATGGATTCAGAACCTTTGGCCATGTGAGTGTATAAACTCTCTCTTGGGTAACTCGGGTATAGCCCTCATCCGCATGCACTCTCACAGGCTACACCACTTCTCTCTCTAATCTCATGCCGCTCTCTCAATGCGGCGTACATACGGGCATACTCTATCCATACTCACGAGTTCCCCATCGCACAACCTACTCTATTCTTTTGTTTAACACTACTTTCTCTTTGTTCTCTAGTGCTCATTCTCTCTTTTTCTCTACTCTTAGAGTAGCTTAAACTCAATTTCTCTACTCTTTCTCTCAAGCTACTACTCAATACATAATTAATGCACATGGGTAATTTATGCTCATTAATGCTCATTAGTGCAATTAGGAAATGCCAATATGCAATGTTGCAAGAATTAAGGTTCACAATTCATGCTCATATCTCTCTTAGGCATTTCATCAAGCAATTCATGTGCATACAAAAACTCTACTATAATTACTACTCTACTACATTCTCTAGCCATCCAAATTGGGGGAAAACTCCTCAATTAACCATAACCCTGTCAAGGAAAACACTTCCAAGGTTTACACAACATCTCTCAAACTTCAACTCAATTTCCACTTCTCAATACACATTCAAACACTTCTCCTACATGAAGTGCATCCAACAACCACCAAATAGAATCTCATCTCAACTCAATCTCTCAACAAGCATAATACTCTCTTATGCATGCATACATCTCTACTACAAAAACTCATTCAAGTCTCAACTTGGTTGGATTTACCTACCTTGTGAAAAAGTGACTTCTCTAGCACTTTTCCTTTCCCTTGTTGTCTTGTCTTTTCTCTACAACTCAACACAACAACAACAACAACAACCATATAAGACTTCAATATAACTATAAGGAAACTCACATCTAAAACAAGAATCCTTACCTTAGGATGCTTTAGATGAAATCTTTACTCAAAAACTACTCAAAAAGCCCTTAGAAATCCTTGGAGGATTGGAGGAAATTTGAGAGAAAATGGAGAATGGAGGAGGCGGTGGAATTGGGGAATGAAAGGCTTTCAAAGACTAATCCCCCTAAATATCTCATAACATACTCATTTTTCCCATTTTGCCCTTGCTCTTTCTTGGAAATTCCATCCATATCTTTTTATTCATTACAAACACACCCTAATAGTAACATAATCTCCATGAAATTTCCTTATATTTTACTCCCCACTTTTCCTGCTAATTAGGGGTAGAATGGTCAAATAGCCCCTAGGGAAGAAAATATCTAAAACTCAATATCAAACTCAACCGACTCTTCGCCGCAGCGAAGAACTTTCCGTCACCCCGACGAAGAATTAAAATAGCTACACCGTGGGCTTCAACACCTCTTGGCCGCGGCGAAGCTTCTTCGTCGCCCCGACGAAGCCTGTAACCCCAAAATTCCTCTAATTTCAACCAATTTCAAGGCAATTACTCAATCAAACCAATACATCCATTCAACCAAGGGCCAACAAACCTAAAATAACAACATATAAACTTAATTGAAGCTGAATCAATGAACATTTAAGCAATACAGTGAATCTTAACTACGTACCTCAAGTGGGGCGTTACAACTCCTCGGGTGCATCTGCAACCTTATCCTGTTCATTTTGGAACCTCATCAAGTACGAGGTTAATGTTTCATCTCTCTCCTGACGAATGTTGCTCAAGTAGCTAAGCGGCATTGCGAACTGCCTCCTTGGTTGAAATTACTGTAAATATAACAAGGAGAATTGTTGCCAGGAGTTGATGGAGTTCACCTTAAGCCTCTTATACCACCTCTTGGTATCCCCTACTAGTGTGATTGCAAAGCACCTGCACTTCGCCAAATCAGAGACTTGGTGCAGCTCCATCAGGTCGTTTAAATTATTGAAGTGGTCTCTTCGGTCCCCTCTCCCATCAAACTTACTTTCTAGCACCTTGAATCCTTACGGAAGTGGGGCCTAGCGAACTTCCTTTGTAAAGGGAGAACTTACTATTTCCTCTACTATGCCATTCTGGCGGGCTTTCAGATCATCAAGTATTCTCTATACACGATCTAAGTCTTCATTATGGTTGCCCTGGCTGGCTTTTTTCAACCTCACTTCGAGCAAATGAGTTCTCAAGTCTGTTGCTTAAGAAGCTCCTCTATTGTACGCATTGATGTGCAAAGTTAAGTCATGATGGCTAGGCCAATAAGTGTTATCATGCTCGTCGTTTCATTGCTCGCGACGTTGGTTATGACCAGATGTCGGTCATTGCCAGATTGGCGCACATGGTTCATCTCGTGAGGTGGTAGGGATCGATCTTGGCTTGGGCATAGGTTAATACCAGCACACTGACACTAGGGATATCGCCGAACGTCTCGGGGATGACTGTTGTCTTCATTCTCCCCTAATGGTTGTTCCCCCGGTCGGTCTCAGGGTTAGTTTTCCCTCGGGACTCACGCTCATGAGCGGAGTGTAGCTTGCGATGTGGGGGTGTTGGCCACCTCTTGGTGTCGATGAACCGGACTGGCCGCTTGCAAAATTCATACCTATTGGGGTGGCACTAGTGAAGCATGGCTAGTTAAGATTCTGGGTAGGTGGTTGTTGATTCCTCAACTTAGCCACGTTTTGTTGCACCACCTGTGCAACTATCGTTCTGATCATCTCCACCAGCTAGCCATTTTCGGGGTTTGACGCCCTTGCCCCTGGTTATTCATAACATACTGAGTTGGCGGCACGGGTGCTCGGTGTCTAGTTATACCTCCTAGTAGGTGGTCTCCACATTCTCAAGGTTTTCAGTGGTGGTCTTTGATCTGGTATGTACCATTTTGGGCTTGGATTGGGTAGGTTGTCACGACTGTTCATAGGAATTGTTGTGATGTTGGCGAAGGCCCTCCTTCTAGCACCAAAATGTTGATACAGAAATCTACACCAATCAGAAAATTCTAATCGACCTTGGTAGGATCAGAATAGATGTGCGCATGATTACGGGTAATCAGCGATAGACAAATATTGAGTGCAATAAAATAAATGACAACGAAAGTTTTTAAAGTGGTTTGGCAAGGTAAACTCTTGAGCCTACATCCTCTGTTTTTGTATTTGCTATGAGAGCTTACAATGAGAATTATGTGTGAAAGTCGTAACCCGTTTTTCATCATTTGAGGGGGTTTATATACAAGGTTTGTACGAAGGAAAAAGCGAAAATAAAGGGATCACAATTGATGTGAACTGTAATTCTGATATTCTCGCAATTGGGCACTGTGATTGCATAGAGATTGATGTTGATTTAGTCATTCCTGCAATATCTGGGATCTGAAGTTATCTGGGAATTGGTTGAATGATCATTCGGGTTGTTCACTACTAGCTTATGTTGGGTCGAGCTATATATTGATGTGTTTATGTTGGGTCGAACAACCGGTAGAGTCGAATAGATCTTGGGTCAAGCTACATCCTCCCGACAGCCCGAGCTTGGTAGAAAAATCACACACAACAATGTTAAAGAAGGATTCCTTCCATTGGAATCATGAAGCACGCCAAGCATTTGATGCTCTCAAACAAGCAATGGTTAATCCTCCAGTTCTCTCTCTCCCTGATTTTTCAAAGCCCTTTTGTTATTGAATATGATGCTTCAGGTGCTGGGATTAGGGCAATTCTAATGCAAGTAGGAAGACCACTTGCCTTCCTTAGCCAAAAATTGCAAGGGAAAAACGTTTTTCCCTCTACATATGAGAAAGAACTACTTGCTTTAGTTTTGGCGATGAATAAATGGCGTCCTTACCTTTTAAACAATCGCTTCATTATGGAGACAAATCATCACAGTTTAAAGTATCTACTTGAGCAGCGAGTGGGTATGCTAGTGCAACAGCAGTGGTTAACTAAGCTTTTGGGATATGATTTCAAGGTTGAATATTTGAAAGACTCTTTGAATCCAACTGCAGATGCTTTATCACGAAGGGATTTCTCTTCAACTTGTTTATCCTTATCACAAGTGATCCCAAGCTGGTTAGATGAGATACGTGTCTCATATGTAAATGATCAAGATGTTCAAAACCAGCTCAAACAATATGAGGATGTAATTCTTGATAAAGTGAAATCTATTGTTCGTAATGGGATTCCTTTTTATAAGCAAAGGATTTATTTGGGCTCCACCGCTCCTGTTCAAGAAAAATTGTTGCATGAGTTCCACTCTACTCTTACATTTGGACACTCCATATTTCATCAAACTCTACAAAATTTGTGACAAAATTTCTATTGTTCTGGGATGCGAAATTCGGTATGTGACTTTGTCAAAGAATGTGATGTGTGCCAAAGAGTAAAATCCATGAATACAAGTCCAACGGGACTCCTTCAGCCTTTGCCAATTCCTACCCAAATATGGACTAATATCTCAATGGATTTCATAACGGAGCTCCCTAAATAAAATGGTCGTGATGTTATCATGCTTGTAGTTGACAGATTATCCAAATATGCCCACTTCATTGCTTTGGCACATCCTTATACAGCCCAATTTGTGGCCAAGGTCTTTCTTGATAATATATTCAAACTGCATGGGATGCCTAAATCAATTGTGTCTGATCATGATAAACTATTTCTTAGTTTGGAAGGAATTTTTTAAGCTCAGTGGGACTTCATCTTTGCTTTAGCACTACATACCTTCCTCAATTTGATGAACAATATGAGGTTGTTAATCGCTGTCTTGAAAACTATTTAAGGTGTTTTGCAGGTATTCATCCTAAAGATTGGACTGACTAGTTACCATTGGCAGAATGGTGGCATCAAGGATATTTTGTCCATTTAAGATTACAGCCTTACCAACAAACTTCTTTGGCAATTTTTCACTCTTTGAAACTAGCCCTGAGATTTTATGGCCCCTATAAAATCCTTGAACGAATTGGTAGCGTAGCTTATCAATTGGAACTACCCGAAGACTCCAAAATAAACCTCATTTTTCATGTTTCACAGCTCAAACCCAAGGCTGGCAGTAAAGTGGTTCCATTGATCAATTTATCATATATTGCATGCATCGGAGAGCTGCAACCCGTTCCTAAACAAACTTTGGCTAAAAAGATTGTCCGATGTGGAAGGCGTAATATCACTAAAGTTCTGGTTTAGTGGTCTGGCTCAGTACCAATGAGGCTACATGGGAAAGACTCTTAGAGTTAAAGAGGGAATTTTCAGACCTAAACCTTGGGGACAAGGTTCCTTTGATAGGGAGGGCCTGATATGTGTACAAGCAACTCATGTTATGCCACCTAATTTTCCCACTTAGTCCATGTAGTTGTTCTTTTTTTAATAAGTCAAATAGGCAATATTTTCTCAAGTTGTTGAGATATATTGTTAGCGTAGTTGCACTTTTAATTAGGCAATAATCCCTCAGATTTGTTGAGGAAATCTTGCTATCAGCTATTTTACTTTATGTATTTAAACATGTCATTGGACATTAATAAACATCAAAAAAATTCAAATCCTATAGTTCATTTGTGGAGGACAGGTTACCCTCGAAGTAAACCCAAATCTAATCCCTTATCTTTCTTGTTTGAGCACATACCAGACTCAAAAGGGAAAAATCAAAATTTAACTAAATTAAGAACTATACAACTATATAATTATTAGAGAAATACTTATATGCGATAGTCTCACCAACACGTAATAAAACCACGATTTTTAAAACTATCTCTCATGGTAGTGGTTATCGATGAATAATTTAATCATAATAATGAGTGGATGAAAAAGAAAATTTTACAAATTATAATAGTACACGCCATATTACTTTATTGGATAGTCTAACTTATTTAAAAAACAGATGCAACTCCAATAAGCGTCAAGCTACACTTATGCATTTGGTGCTCAGTTATCATCGTTATTTGTCATCATAGATACATTTATTCATGAGAAAATATATATAATAGTAATTTTTGTGAATATGGCAAATCGTCTTATAAAGGACACAGAACAAGACTTTAAAGTACTACAAAATGCATTTGAAATATTAAATATAAGGTAAGTTTAAGTTTAAAGTTATATATATATATATATATATATATATATATATATATATATATATATATATATATATATATATATACACACGCATTTATGGATATTTGTATATATTTCATTTGTGTACATTTCAAATAGATTTAGATGATCAGTAAAAGGCAAGATAAACTTACACGGACAATTCCACGTCTTTTAGGTTGATATGATTGGACTGTCCAATAAAATATTAACAAATATTGACATTCGGCAATAAAAAACTTAAACCCTTATTTTAAATCAATGAAACTCCTATGCTTAGAGGTTTTTTGTAAAAGAAAATTTTGAACCATCATCCTACTTTCTAGAGGAAATTTAACTCTCCGGACATCCCAAGTTTGCATTTAAAAAAATAACCCTGAAATTTTTTTTCGATTTTTTTAAAGTTAAAAAAAGGGACGTGGCACACTTAGGATTCAGTAAACATGTAAAATGGGTTAACTGAAAATATTTAAACATATGTAGGTAATATTATAATTAACGAAAGTTTGTTTAAATTGTAAAAATTGCAAACGACCCCCCCTTCTCCAATCAAAATCGATTAAGTGGACTCAATCGCTTAATCGACCCTAAGAAACCCCCAACAAAACAGCCACCCTTCACCGCGTTTTTCTTGCCGTTTTCTGCCACCCATTGTCACAATCGTTTGTTGCTTGTATTGAAGACATTCCCTCTTACTTAGAAAGAAACAATGGCTGATCTGAACAAAGATTTGGACAAAGACTTAGCCCCTCTTCAAATCGTGGACACGAGTGGTTCGAAAATTGGAGAATCAGAGGTTGCGATGGAGCAAATTTTGATGACTGAAGTTGGTCCAGTAGGAGACGATACGGCGCCGGTAGAAGATAGCCCGCCAGGTGAACAAGGGAGGGCAAGAGTCGAAATTGAAAATGAAGAGGAGGATGTCGGCGCAACGTTAGGCGGGAAGGAGGAAGAAGATAAAGTAAAGGTAATAATCTATATATTTTATGAAATTATTGGTTGTTTTAGGGGATATTTGGTTGGTGTGCTGTTAGGGTCATTGTTGCATTTCGTCGAACAGTTGGATGGCATTGGAGAAATGTGTGTTTTGGTCTTCTAGAGGGTTGGGGAAGCCAATGGAGGCCCTAGAGAGGTTGTTTGTGGCAGTTTGGATGGCTTTTGTTGACAAAGGGAGCGGAATTGGGAGGGCTAGAGGGTTGCCCTGCATATTGCAAGGCTGTCCATGCGTAGCCAGCCCTGTAATATGCAAGCAAGCCCCAAGCCCCTCCTATGCAGCTCTCTTTTGCGAAGTCCAGAGCACTGAACCTGCCACAGCAACCTCCTTTGTCTTCATGGACCTCTGGAAGCCAAAAACAGCCACTCCCCCAATGCACTCCAACATGTTGCTTGTTTTGGTTTTTTGTTATGCTGATATGTAGTGTATATCGATTGTGCAGTGTTATAAGAGCATAAATTATAAGGATTATGGGCTTGAGGTTGTAAATGATGTTGTGCCATACTTCCCGGCAAGGGTTACCGTTGGGTCTAGTTGGCAAGTGTTTAAGAAAATTAAGGACATTCTAGGTAGGCATCAGAAAGTGATGAAGCGATTTAGAAACTCATGTTTTTGTCATTTTGTGGGGTTAGGAGATAATTGGAGTAAGGCCTTCTGGGGGTAGGGTGCACATTATCCTTTGGTGCACATTGTTAAATGCAAAAAGAAGAATGAAATGTGGTTTTTGGTTGATGGAAAGTTGATTCGGTTTGGGATGATGGAATTCTGCTTAATGACAGGCCTAAATTGTGGGCCATTTCCAGACTTAGAAGTTGAAGAAAGGGTAAAGAATAGCAAGGCTGCCGAAACATTTGTTAGAAAGGTGTTCGCATGGCAGTAGTCAATTATAGGTCATGATTTAGAGGAGAGGTTAGAAGTGGAAGAAATCAGTATAGCTCTTTAGAGAAGTTCCGAATGTGCTTGGTATGGTTTGTGCATTCAGTCTTGATGACTTCTGACTCAACGAAAGTCGTAAATCGGGATTGGGTGCGATATGCAAGTAACGAGGACTTCTTTTATTCTTATCCGTGGGGAAGGCTATTATTTAAGTTAACCATCAATTCCTTGCAAGGAAAAGACATGGCGATTAAATACCGCCAATATGCCAAGAAGCGGAAACCCAGCACATACAATTTGCTTGGCTTCCCTTGGGCAATACTGGTAAATATTAATAGGTTTTAGTTAATTTTTTTGTATTATATGTGTTTTAATTCTAATATGGAATATTTTTTTACAATGTAGGCTTGGATATATGAGGTTGTCCCTGTCCTGGCTAAGGCAAGGGGCGGATGGAGAGTTCAGAGAAGGCATTGCAGTTTCCTAGGATGTTGCGGTGACACACCAAGAAGAGCGTCCATTGGGACTATGAGAAAATTGAAATGGAAATTGAATTGGTTCAGGTAAGATTAAATGATTTGTGTTTTGAATATGTAATAGATTAAATGGTTTTTGTAAATTTGATTGATTTTTTTTTCTTTTTGCAAGAAGTGGTCCATCTGCTCATCACTCCTACTAGGGCTGAATCGATGATGGATTATGTTACATCATTCAAACCGTTGGACGATATTTTTGATGAGAAGATAGACTGCCTAATGCGGGACTTAGAAGAAGTTACGCATTTGACTATAGTGGAAGGGTCATTTGTTAAGCATGTGACTAAGGCCAAAGGCCAAGTAGGTGGGATGGATAAGGAGGAAGACATGGAGGCTCATGTTCATACGTCTCCTTCTAATTGGTAAACTGGTACACCAAGTACTAGTTTGCCTATGCATCCTAAATCTAAGTTGGTTGACCTCATAAACGGTCTACACAACAAGTTTGACTCATTGAGCAACAAGTTTGACATGTTAAGCAGCACCGTTTATGAGAAGGTAGATAAATTGGAAGAGAGGGTGCAAAGGGTGGAGGAGAAGGTTGATGTGCTATTGGAAATGGAGGAAGTTCAACCTAAGAAAAGAGAGACCCGAAAAAGCAAGCATGTGACATCTCCTTTCATGCAATTAAGGTATGAAAAGAAAATGAGAGTTGTGAAAGAAAATGAGGAAGCTGGAGGAAGTGGGGAAGCTAAATCGGCTGATATGGAAGAATAAAGAGGAAGTGGGGAAGTGAAGCAAGCTGATATGGAGGAACAAGGCGGAAGTGGGGAAGTGAAGCAAACTAATACAAAGGAACAAGGAGGAAGTGGGGGTAGTGAAGCAATTAAAGCTTGATTTGTTTAGAGCAGTAGATGAGGAAGAGAAAAAGTCATTTTATGCCTATTACAATTATGAACAAAGCGATGTGGTTGTGAAGTGCAAGATCGAGGATTATCCTTGGATGTGGTTTGATCAAATTTTGATAATAGGCCGCTGGCTTGACGACTCAGTGAGTTATTTTCTCGTATTTTGCCTTATTTTTGCTTATGTTTTCCATGAGGTATCGTGTGATCGCTTAAGAGATCCGTTTTGATTTTATGACACTTATCATGTTGTTTTGTTTTGATGCAGCATATTGATGAGGTTTTAGCACTTATGAGGTTGCGACAGAGCATTGAGGGTGAAAATTTTTATCCGCATTGTGCCATAACCGATGTGTCATTTGGCCAAAGCCTAGTTAGCGTACATGAGAACTTAATGAAAAAGGCCAATGATGGAGGAGTCACAAGGGGAGGCAAGTGGAAAAGAATGGCCGCAAATGAGTATGACGGTGTCCTTGCTGGCTATCAGTTTGATGAGAGGATGATGCGATATGTGAGGTGGGAAAGGCCAAAATATGGCAAAAGTTGGGCAAATGTGAAAAGAGTATATTGCATCGTCAACATCAAAGATATGCATTGGATAGCGTCATCTGGCAACTGGAGGAGGGATTGCTACAGATTTTTTATTGCAACCCCAGTATTTGTCGGGGAGGCAGTTGGAGAAGGAGATAGAGCCGTTGTGTACATTGTTCCCTCAGCTGTTGTGAGAG
This sequence comes from Pistacia integerrima, assembly GCA_026225825.1. Lineage (NCBI taxonomy): Eukaryota > Viridiplantae > Streptophyta > Magnoliopsida > Sapindales > Anacardiaceae > Pistacia > Pistacia integerrima. Next base: position 18,157,737 of record CM047742.1, on the reverse strand, counting down.
AGTGGTATGTTTCAGAACTTGGGCGATGAACTACTGATGCGAAAGTGGCAACACAAGAGCATTCCCATCCCGACAAATGACGCAAGGCAAATTTTGTATAAAACTTACATAATACAATTGTTTTATAAGTTGATTGTAATACTAATGTCTTCCTCATATTGTAGTGCTAATTGCGGGGTATATACACTAAAATTTCTTGAGTTCGACATGACCAACACGCTAATGGATAGCTTGAATGATGATACAATGAGCAACTTTTGGGAGCACTTGGCTATTGAGTGCTTTCGTGGTCATATGGATCCGTTAGTTACCACGGAAGGTATGCTTGTGATCACTAATATGTACCAGTTCTTTTATTTGGGCTGTTTTCATTATTAATACAAATTTTGTTGATGGCTGTTAGATTGTGAAGCACGCCATGGAAATTATCAACCTTTTGGCTGTTAGGCTCCTATAGAGACGCCGTTGAATGCAGCCCCCAGAGTCTGGTGATTGTGGGGAAGATTAGAGTCAAGGAGACAAAAAGGTAAAAGAATTCATCTCGGATACTACTGGCCAAGACTGAGCAAAGACTACATCAATTATGTCAAAAGGTAGTGTTAATGGGTGTGCCAGTTGCATTCAATCCAAGCCATTGTTGATGTTGTCATCAACAGGTATGGAAGCTGGACTTAGAGTTTTGTAGTTTATGCTAATTGCTTTTCTTATATGGATAATTGGGTTGTCTTGAATTGGATAATTGGGTTGTGGTGCATTAAACTGATATTGTTGGAACTGGTGCTGTAGAAGAAGATGAAGAGGTTGTTGTTGATGCTAATGTTGATGCTGATGTTGAATGCATGCTGGATAACTTTGGAGGATAGGGAACTGGCTAAAGACAATAATGAAGAGGGAGGATAGAGCCTGTCGAGGTTGCTGTTAGTTTAGGTTGGTTTAGGACATTTAGTTAATGTGTATAATGTTGTATTTTCATGTAATTGACACATTTAAGATTTCTAATAAAGCAATTCGGTATTTCTTTCCCTTTTTTGACTTTGAGTTTATTTAGTGATGTTGTTAAATGGAATGAATGTGTGTTGATGCAAATAGGTTGTCAAATTGAGAAAATACAAAGTTAATATGTGCTGATGCAAAAAGGTTGTCAAATTGAGGAGAAAATACAAAATTAATATGTGTTGAGCATGATCACTTAAGCGACAACGTATATCGCTTAAGCGATCAAGGGTTTCGTAAACTGGATAGCTAAAGTGAGACATTACATCGCTTAAGCAATCGTGCCCAGGGGATGATCTTTATTCTGCCTTTCACTTGATCGCTTGCGAACAACAGTATCGCTTAAGCGACAAAGGCTAAATACACTGGATCGCTTAAGCGATCGTGCACTTGAGGATGATTTTATTATTGCCTTGGACATGATCACTTAAGCAATGATTGTATCGCTTAAGCAACAAAGGCTGAATAGATTGGATTGCTTAAGCGAGACATGAAATCGCTTAAGTGATCGTACACGAAGGGATGATCTTGATTCTGCCTTTCACTTGATCACTTAAACGAAGCATGGTATCGCTTAAGCGACGAAGGCTAAATACACTGAATCACTTAAGCAAGCCATGGCATCGCTTAAGCGATCGTGTGTTTGAGGATGAATTTGTTACTGCCTTGGATATGATCGCATAAGCGATGATTGGTATCGCTTAAGCGACAAATGCTAAATAGACTAGATCGCTTAAGCGAGACATGACATCGCTTAAGCGATTGTACAAGAGGGGATGATCTTGATTCTGCCTTTCACTTGATCGCTTAAGCGACGAAGGCTAAATACACTAAATCGCTTAAGCAATCCATGACATCACTTAAGCGATCGTGCACGAGGGGATGATCTTCATTCTGCCTTTCACTTGATCACTTAAGCGAAGCATGGTATCGCTTAAGCGACGAAAGCTAAATACACTAAATTGCTTAAGCGATCATGCACTTGAGGATGATTTTGTTACAGGCTTGGACATGATCACTTAAGCGAAGTATGGTATCGCTTAAGCAACGAAGGCTTATATATATTGGATCGCTTAAGCGAGAGATGCATCACTTAAGCGATCTGTTTTTTGTTTTTGGATTATTTGACAACCCCATATTAAGTAACATTAATGTTAACTTGGGACGTTCACAACATCACAAGATTTGAGATAAACGAAGAAAAAAGTTATTATGATAATAGGAGCCTCTGTTCATAGTCAAAAAGTTTCTGAAAAATTCAAGCACTCTCTCGGTCTACAAAGTGCAAAGCAGATGGTTGCAGAGTTCAATTTTATACAAATATTATATTTATTTATATATTATTTTCTTGCCAAGAACTAACACAAATAATAGAATAACAATAGATCATTCAGTTTTATGTACGATGCTGACTGACAAAGACCAAAGTGTTATTTTCACATTCTATTGAAATGAAAAAAATTATTAATAATAAAAAAATAAAAAAGGACTAACAATTGTAATAGAATAACCGTAGATCATTTAGTTTTATGTACGGAGTTGTAACTCTGCAAAACCATCTGCACAAACAATCTGTTGACTAGTCATTCAAACTTCGTTTACTCCTTAAAATAACAACTCTTTTTAAAATCAGATCGAGAAGAATCTCAAAAGAGTGTAATATTTATCAATGCTCTAAAAATTTCACTGTCTTCTTCTTTATCCATATCTCAACTCTGAAGCCATTTTCTTGCTCGAACTCTTAACATCTTTATGTTCCAAAGAAAGAAGAAGAAGATATGTTCACTAAGCTTGCATGGTTATCTAGTTCTCTTCTACCCAAATCTCTAACCTTGAATTTGAGAATGATTATTGTAGAGTACAAAGGAAATTAGGCATGCTTGCTTAAGCGACGCGAGATATCGCTTAAGCAATTTAAGATATCGCTTAAGCAATTATTGTAGAGTACATAAGCCGTGATCGCTTAAGCGATAAACCATGTCGCTTAAGCGATCAAGGCAAATTTCCTTTGTACTCATAATAATTCACTCAAATATACGATCGCTTAAGCGATTTAGTATCTCGTTTAAGCGACCCAATATACATAAACCGTAATCGCTCAAGCGATATACTGCGTCGCTTAAGCGATCATGGCTAATTTCCTTTTGTACTCTACATTGATTCATTCTCAAATACAGGATTGCTTAAGCGATGTCATGCCTCGCTTAAGCGATCCAATATACATAAGCCTTGATCGCTTAAGCGATAAATCACGTTGCTTAAGCGATCAAGGCTAATTTCCTTTTGTACTCCATTAATTTTCTAAAATACAGGATCGCTTAAGCGATATCATACCTTGCTTAAGAGATCCAGTATACAGAAGTCGTGATCTCTTAAGCAATATACCACGTTGCTTAAGCGATCAAGGCTAATTTCCTTTTGTACTTGGAATAATTCATTCTCAAATACATTGGATCGCTTAAGAGATATCCCACATTGCTTAAGTGACCATGGCTAATTTCCTTTATACTTAATAATCATTCTAAATCACTGATCGCTTAAGCGATGTGGGCTGTCGCTTAAGCGATCCAATGTACATAAGCCCTGATCACTTAAGCGATAAAGGCAAATTTCTTTTTGTACTTGGAATAATTCATTCTCAACTACAAGATTGCTTAAGCGATTTCATATCTCGCTTAAGCGATCCAGTAAGCATAAGCCGTGATCACTTAAGTGATAACCCGAGTCGCTTAAACGATCAAGGCAAATATCCCTTTGTACTTGGAAAATTCATTATCAAGTATAGGATCGCTTAAGCGATGTCTTCTCGCGCTTAAGCAATCCAGTATACATAAGCCTTGATCGCTTAAGCGATAACCCAAGTCGCTTAAGCAATCAAGGCAAATTTCCTTTTGTACTTGGAATAATTCATTGTCAACTAAAAGATCGCTTAAGCGATTTCAGATCTCACTTAAGCGATCCCGTATGAATAAGTCGTGATCGCTTAAGCGATCGAGGCAATTTTCCTATCTCGCTTAAGCGATCACGACATGAATAAGCCGTGATTGCTTAAACGATAACCCACGTCGCGATCAAGGAAAATTTCCTTTTGTACTTGAAAATTCATTCTCAATTACAGGATCGCTTAAGCGATGTCTTGTCACGCTTAAGTGGTCCAGTATACATAAGCCTTGATCGCTTAAGTGATATGCCTCGTCGCTTAAGCGATCATGGCTAATTTCCTTTATACTTAATAATCATTCTAAATTAAGGATCGCTTAAGTGATGTGGGCTCTCGCTTAAGCGATCCAGTATACATAAGCTGTGATCGCTTAAGCGATAACATACGTCGGTTAAATGACCAAGGCAAATTTTCTTTTGTACTTGGCATAATTCATTCTCAAATACAGGCTCGCTTAAGCAATGTCTTATCTCGCTTAAGCGATCCAGTATACATAAGTCATGATCACTTAAGCAATATCTCGTGTCGCTTAAGCGATCAAGGCTAATTTCCTTTGTACTCTACAATAATCATTCTCAAATTCAAGGGTAGAGATTTGGGTAGAAGAGAACTAGATAACTATGCAAGCTTAGTGAACATATCTTCTTCTTCTTCTTTCTTCGAAACATAAAGATGTTAAGAGTTCGAGCAAGAAAATGGCTTCAGAGTTGAGATATGGACGAAAAGGAAGACAATGAAATTTTTAGAGCATTGATAAATATTACACTCTTTTGAGATTCTTCTTCGTATGATTTTAAAAAGAGTTGTTATTTTAAGGAGTAAACGAAATGTGAATGACTAGTCAAAAGATTGTTTGTGCAGATGGTTTTGCAGAGTTACATCTCCGTACATAAAACTAAATGATCTACGGTTATTCTATTACTGTTGTTAGTCCTTTTTTATTTAATATTTATTATTATTAATAATTTTTTTTCATTTCAATAGAATGTGAAAATAACACTTTGGTCTTTGTTAGTGAGCACCATACATAAAACTAAATGATCTATTGTTATTCTATTATTTTTGTTAGTTCTTGGCAAGAAAAGAATATATAAATAAATTGAATATTTATATAAAATTGAACTCTACAACCATTTGCTTTGCACTCTGTAGACCAAGAGAGTGCCTGACTAATGCAGTAACCTTGGGCTTGGTGTTACTTTTTACAACTCACTCGTGACTAATTCAGTAAATTAATTAATTTGACACGACAATTATTTTGATAATATTTAAAATGGATGAAAGTTAAAAATAATTAATTTTATTTAATACGATATAAAGGATGATTTATTCATGCTTCTCAAAACACAAATGTAATGTCATCACACATTTACAGGATATAGCTGTTGTGCTGAAAAATCTATTGTGATGGCAGGAGCCGTATGTTTTAAAAAATTTATTTAAAACATACTTCACAACTATATCACCACCTCAGCAACTCAACCCACCTCTTCTAATGATTTCATCAATCAACTCATCAAAACTAACTTTTGTACTCACTGCAATTGGTTTAACTTGTTTGCTCTTCCCAATCCACTTCTAGCAACTTTCTTCCTCCACCCACTTATCAAAATATTCAACACCCTCAACAACTTGTCTAACGTCTAATAATAGTCAAGTACCTATAATGCAAGAAAACAAAAATTATTAACTGATATATTAAGGGTTGATAGATTTTAAAAAGCATCTGTAGAGTCACTTAAGCGATCTACTATATCGTTTACTGGATCGCTTAAGTGATCTAATATATCGCTTAAGCAATCTGGTATAAATAAGTCTAGTCGCTTAAGCAATCTTATGACATATACTTGATCGCTTAAGCGATCTGCTGCCATATACCAGACTTAATGAAGATCGTTTAAGCGATATGATGCCATATACCTGATCGCTTAAGCAATCTTCAATCTGTTGCATTATACGACATACCAGATCGCTTAGGCGATCCATCAGATCGAGAACACATTTTCAGTCATCTCCACCTACAATCAGTGCTACCACCCCCAACTACCCACAATGCAAGAAAATATTCAACAAATTTCACTCCTTTCAACTTGCATTACATCAAACACAACCCAACAACTTAAACAACTAAATCAAAATCATAACCCAAATCCAATCCATCATTAAATCTTTGTAAATCAAAATATAAAATGGAAAGGGGAGATACACATACCTGGATGAAATGTTAGGAGGAGGAAGAGATGGATATGTGGCGGAGAAGATGTTAATGGCGGAGGAAAAAGATAGTGTTAATGGCAGGAAGAAGAAGATGTACAGGAAGGAGGAAGAAGAAGATGTAGACGAAGCTTAGAATAAACAGCAACTAGGGAGGCGATGCGTTAATGGCGGGAGGAAGAAGAAGAAGATGTTATGTTTGGGTTTGTTTGCAATAGTTTCAGGTTTTTGGGGACATATTATAATTTTTAAAAGATAACACAATACTTCATTAATCTTAATTAAGTCACGATTAGTGTTTAATTATTATTAGTTTGTCTTAATCAAAAATAATGTCATTTAGTAAAGACTAAAAAGCTATATGGTCTTTTAATTAAATTCAAGGTCAATATGGTCTTTTAATCATTTGCCCCCTACTTTCTATCTTTCATCTTTGCCAAGGCCTCTGTTCTCCGTACAAGTTGCCATTGTTGCAACTCTCCAACATCCATAAATTCTTAAGCGAATTTTTAAGTTAAAAAAATGGAATGCTACTCAAATGGTTATTCTGTTTTTATTTATGAGAACATTGTGGAGTAGGGATATTTCAATAATATTGTGGCATGAGTAGATCGCAAGGAGAAAATCCTTGCAATCTCCCAACACCACTAAGGCGTGGGGAGAATATAATATCCCAACGCCATTGTAGCGTTGACACTTTGTTTAAGCCACAGGCATTCTATATCATAAAACATCGACATACAACTGAGTCAGTGTTAGAGTTTTGAACACCGATGTAACATTGACAAAGTTGTCGACATCAATATACACTATTCCCTATGAATTTAAACCGACGCATTAAAATGCGTTGAAAAGGATTAACTCCGACACAATTTTCCTCTTTGCGGACGGTTTGCATGCATGGGACAACGCACAAGCATGTTTTCTGGCAGTGAAAACAGCTAGGACTGAAACCGTAAACATAAAAGTGTATCCCCTCCCTACAAGAATGGTGCATGCTTCTACAGGAATAGTGCTGGTGTGCTGTCGTAGGCAACCAAGATTAAAAACCTTCCTAACCTAACTACTGAACTGTAAATAGGGTAAGCAAGGGTCGATCCCACGAAGAGTGTCTAGCCGAATTTTTGATGATGTGAATAAGGTTGGGGGGTTTTGAGTAAAATAGAAAACTATCTTAGCAAAAATCAAAACAAAAAAAAAAAAAAACAATTCAAATCAAAATCAATTAATATAACGAAACTTGGTCTCCGTCAACATCCACCATTGGAATCTTACAACTGATCATTGATACAAAATTAAATCAATTCATACCTGAATATTCACCGTTGGAACTATTTTCCTATCTCTCCTTAATTGTAATTAATTAGGAAACAAGCGATCTTAATTAATCTTACCACTAAACAACCCTAGACAAGCACTCAAGATTTAATCTAATGGCAGCCTTAAGAATTAGAGAAATCGATGAAGCTAAACAACACAAACACAAGCGGTTGTATTTAATTTAGTTGAATGTTCTTCTTAAGATTATTAATTCCTGACGCAGCAAATTATTAACCCTAATTGCTTCACAAGTTAGAGGGATCAAACAATTACGGATTTGATATCAAACTCAGCAGTAGATTGCAACAAATAATACACTAGTAGGCCTCCTAGTAATTAATTGCATCAATCATGAAGATATGCACAGAATAACATTCAATACTCAAACAAAAAAATTAAACATTAAAATAAAATAGATTAGATCTCACAGTTGGTTGATTCCGAGGTCTCCGTTTCTGACGACCAAGTTACAAAAGCTTTAGCCGCTCATGGCCATAAAACAAAACTCAAAAAGAAAGAAAAATTCCAGAGAAGAGAAGAGAGAGAGGCGTGGTCCCCCTCAAAAACCCTCATTTGATCCCTTTGCAAAAATCAGTTTTAGAATTCGAATCCCACTCAATCTCCTAAAAGAAATATTCTCCTATCCTAAAATAACATTTATCCTAATCTAATTAATTGGAAATAAAATAAAGTCTTAATACAAAATAGGAAAATGGTGATTCTGAGCTGTAACTTGCGTGCCACATGTCTCCAATAATAAATTGCCCAATTGATTTGCATGACAAGGCAGAATGTTCCAGGACGTCCAGTGCAGATGCATCAACTTCAAGCTCGATTACAACCTTGATTCAGCGAGTATATCTCCAAACTCAAAACATAAAAGTTGTAGATCTCTTTCTCATCGTTCCACAGAATTTTGAATCATCTCAATCGGAGCTCAGATGAGAGAGTTATGCCCAGATTACGAAACAACGTCGAAACTGTCCGAATTCATTTAATTAGTTCCGTTTTGCAATTAACGCCTCCATTTGCATCCTAAATCAAAATAGAATAATAATGAGTATATTTAGGCAGCAAATAAGTATAAAAGACTAGACATTAAGGGGGGTAAATATGACATTTTGCATTCCCATCAAATTCCCCCACACTTAGCTTTTGCACGTCCTCGGGCAAACTAATTCAAACAAACCCTACACTCAAGTCATATCAGGAACACCATCATCTCAAGTCATATCAAGAACATCAGCATGATGCATAAGCAACAATATTTAATCCATGCATATTCATACCTAACTTAGGAAGCAGCAAAATAAAATAAAACAGAGTTAATGACATTCATCTCTCTTTATCATCTTCCACAATTACTCTTAATCACTCAATGCAAACAAGGGAACTAATCACAACCAATTCATGTACAACTCCCCTCTCAACTTTTCTTTTACTGTTTCTCTTTAGTACTACAAACTGGGTAGCAAACTAAGGATACAATTTTTTTTTCTCTCTTTTTTTTTTTCTGTTTTGAAAAAGAATGAGTGCATTTTATGCTCCATCTCATTTCATGGTTGTGTTTATGAGTGAGTGTGTTTTATGCTCCATCTCGACCCACCACATACCTTTCTTTTCTTTTTCCTATTTGCTTAAACCCAAATTTAGGACTAGCTTAAGAGAAACAATTTTTTTTTTTTTTTTTTTTTTAAAGGGTTGCTATACACTCCTCAATCATGCTTCGTCACCAAGTCTACACAACTTCTGAAGACATATTATTTCAAACTACAAAGATTCAAATATGATTAACTCTATTTTATGAAGGATTGCTAACATCCTAAGTCAAGGAATATGTTCAACAACAAAGTCAAGTTACTATTTCATGCATCACTAGACGTTCAAAGACATGACTCAAAGCTTAAATCTTCCTAAAAACAAATGCGAGGGTATTTCGTTTAAGGTGTACGTGGCATTGTTATACCAGAGGTTGCCAAGTACTGCTAGGTTAGTTTTTAAGGCAGGTTCTGGTTTCCAGTCGGTATACCCTTAAATTAGGCAGAATTCATTTTTTTTTTTTTAACGTAACTTAAAACACAACCTAAACAAAACCTAAATCCCCTCCCCCACACTTAAAGCTTACATTGTCCCCAATGGAAGATGAAATGCAAAGAAAAGGGCAAAAATAACCAAAATTAAAATGCAAGAAAAGAAAACAAACTCCCCTTGGGTTGCCTCCCAAGCAGCGCCTTTGTTTATTGTCGTTGACTCGACTCAAGGCTTTTGTTCTTGCGATGCACTAAGTAACATTCTACCATCTCCCAGGAACACGTTCTTGAGGTAACTAGGGAGAGGCTTCAAATCTGGAATGGGGGCCTGCAAAACAAAAGGTAAAGGCCTCTCGTTAGAAATTGGTAATGCAATATAAGGAACGTTACCTGACTGCTGCTGTAACTTTGGAAAATCATGCAATGCTGCAACGATTTCCTGCAAATCAATACTTAATGCTAACTCCTCATTCTCTTCCTCAATATGCTTACTAATGGCAACTCCCAATCCATCTTTTCCATCAAGTTCAACAACTTCCTGTGCTAAAGAATCAACCACATCAATAGAATAAACATGATCATCATCATCATTAGGATATTTCATGGCATCATAAATATTAAACTTAACAATTTCACGATCAAATTCCATGGTAAGTATGCCACTATGAACATCAATCTTAGTCTTGGATGTTTTTAAGAAAGGTCTTCCTAACAAAATATGTGCAGTTTGATCACCATTTTCCATATCAAGTACATAGAAATCAGTAGGGAAAACTAAGCCATTAACTTGAACCAAAACATCCTCAACTACACCCTTAGGATAAGCATTAGATCCATCAGCTAATTGAATCACAACACCAGTTTTATTCAAAGGTCCAAGTTTCAAAGAAGCATATATGGAATATGGCATGACATTGATAGAAGCTCCTAAATCTAACATGGCCTTCTCAAACATAGTGTTACCTATGGTACAAGGGATAGTAAACATACCTGGATCCTTGCATTTTGCTGGAAGTTTTCTCTGAATCACTGCAGAAACATTTTCTCCCACTCTCACCTTTTCACACCCCTTAAGTTTCTGCTTCCTCTTAAGTGTGCACAATTCTTTCAAGAATTTAGCATAGCGAGGTACTTGTTTAATAGCATCTAAGAGTGGAATATTTACCTCGCATCTACGAAAAGTCTCATATATATCTCTGTTTTGCTCATCTTTTCTAGATTCTGCTAAAGCTTGAGGAAAAGGTGGTACCGGTTTATAGTCGGACAAAGGTGAAAACTTACTGTTAGGAACACCATCGTCGTTGGGAACGTTGCTGTCTACAACTACATCTTTCTCTTTTTCTTCCTTCGACGATGCAGGGGTTGCTTTCATTGGAATCTCAACCTCTTTACCACTTCTCAAGACGATCGCACTTACATTCTCTCTTGGATTAACCACCGTTTGAGAAGGTAATTTCCCTGAACTTTGCGCCTCCAACCTATTGATCGCGGTTGCCATTTGACTCATCTGATTCTCCAAACTTTGAACACTGGCTCTCGTCTCCTGTTGAAATTGCAAAGTATTAGTTGCAAGAGACTTAATAATATCTTCTAAAGACATACCTGAATTAGAAGTTTGGCTCAGTTGTTGTTTAGGGGGGTATGGTTGTTGGTACTACTGGTAATTTGGGCAGTTTTGATGGTGAGGCTGATTCACTTGTGGATTCCCATAGCCAAGATTGAGGTGATCCCTCCATCCAGGGTTATATGTGCTCGAATAAGGATCATACTTCCTTTGCGGTTGTCCAGGAAAACCACCTGCTACATTTACTTGCTCAATGGGCCCCTCTTGAAGAGTTGGGCACATATCAGTTGGATGCCCTACTACCGAACAAATTCCACAAGCCTTCACTGCCTGCATGTTACCTACAGTCATTTGACGAACAAGAGAAGTTAGACTCGAGATCTGTTGTTCAAGGGAAGAAATATTTACCTCATTATCACGCCTAGATGGAAGGTCAAGCCTACTGCCAAACTATTGAGAATTGGCCGCCATATTTGCAATCAAGTTCCTCGCGGCCTCAGGGGTCTTATCCACCAAAGCTCCTCCACTTGCAGCATCAATCATATTCCTATCAGTGTATGTAAGGCCCTCGTAGAAGTACTGGATCAGTAACTGCTCACTAATCTGATGATGGGCAGCTTGCACACAACTTCTTAAAACGTTCCCAGTATTCATGTAGGGACTCTCCGTTATGCTGCCTTACACCACAAATTTCTTTCCGGATGTTGGCTGCCCTCGAAGCTGGGAAATATTTCTCCAGAAATAATCTCTTCATCTCGTTCCATGTGGTTATAGTTCCGGAGGGTAGATAATAAAGCCAATCCTTAGCCGAATCCTTCAAAGAAAACGGGAAAGCTCTTAATTTAATTTGCTCCTCAGTCACCCCCGTAGGTTTCATACTCGTGCAAACCACATGAAGCTCCTTTAGATGCTTGTGAGGATCTTCACCTACAAGACCATAAAAAGTGGGCAAGAGATGTATTAGTCCAGATTTTAACTCAAAAGTAGTAGCAACAGCATCTAAAACAGGAAACGTTATGCATAAAGGTGCTTGATTCAAATCAGGGGCAGCAAGCTCTTTCAAAGTCCGATTTCCAGCCATGACGTCCTCCTCTTCTATATCAGAGTTGCTAGCAAATAGGGAATCAAAAGTCAAATTGCTTTCCTCAGAATTTCTCCGAACTTCCTTCCTTAACCTACCCAAAGTGCTTTCAATTTCTGGATCGAATGTTAAATCACCAAGGTTAGAGGACCTGGTCATACAATAAAAAACCTAATAAAAGAATTAGAATGAATGACAAAAATTGAAAACTAACTAGAAAATTAAAAAAAAAATTAAAAATTAAAAAGAATAGGCAGAAACACAAAAACGCCAAAATCCCTATCAAAACATTCGAATTTGGCCTCAAGAGGGTGGGGCTAGAATTTTTCTAGTTTTGCTCAGAACGTCGTTTTCTTCGAAACGGGTGCTCGCAGTACTCCTAACTCAACCAAAATTTTCCTTATGAATAGTACTCTGTTCATCCGACGATACTACTGTTCTCATATCTGATTTTTTCTTTTTCTTTTTACTCAGCAAAATTTTTCTTTTTATGAATAGTACTGTTCAAAATCAAAACGAAAATCCCCTAAAAAATAAAAAAAATATATAATACTGTTCACAGTTTTTTCTTTTCTTTTTTCTGCAAAATAAAATAAAAAAAATATATATAACAAAAAACGCAATAAAAAAAAATCACAAAAACAAAAATAATCAACTAGAATCGATCCCAGCAAGAACGGCGCCAAAATCTGGTGTGCTGTCGTAGACAACCAAGATTAAAAAGATTTCTAACCTAACTACTGAACTGTAAATAGGGTAAGCAAGGGTCGATCCCACGAAGAGTGTCTAGCCAAATTTTTGATGATGCGAATAAGGTTGGGGGGTTTTGAGTAAAATAGAAAACTATCTTAGCAAAAATCAAAACAAAAAAAAAACAATTCAAATCGAAATTAATTAATATAACGAAACTTGGTCTCCGTCAACATCCACCATCGGAATCTTACAACTGATCATTGATGCAAAATTAAATCAATTCATACCTGAATATTCACCGTTGGAACTATTTTCCTATCTCTCCTTAATTGTAATTAATTAGGAAACAAGCGATCTTAATTAATCTTACCACTAAACAACCCTAGACAAGCGCTCAAGATTTAATCTAATGGCAACCTTAAGAATTAGAGAAATCGATGAAGCTAAACAACACAAATACAAGCGGTTGTATTTAATTTAGTTGAATGTTCTTCTTAAGATAATTAATTCCTGACGCAGCAAATTATTAACCCTAATTGCTTCACAAGTTAGAGGGATCAAACAATTACGGATTTGATATCAAACTCAGCAGTAGATTGCAACAAATAATACACTAGTAGGCCTCCTAGTAATTAATTGCATCAATCATGAAGATATGCACAGAATAACATTCAATACTCAAACACAAAAATTGAACATTAAAAAAAATAGATTAGATCTCACAGTTGGTTGATTCCGAGGTCTCCGTTTCCGACGACCAAGTTACAAAAGCTTTAGCCACTCATGGCCATAAAACAAAACTCAAAAAGAAAGAAAAATTCCAGAGAAGAGAAGAGAGAGAGGCGTGGTCCCCCTCAAAAACCCTCATCTGATCCCTTTGCAAAAATCCAGTTTTAGAATTCGAATCCCACTCAATCTCCTAAAAGAAATATTCTCCTATCCTAAAATAACATTTATCCTAATCTAATTAATTGGAAATAAAATAAAGTCTTAATACAAAATAGGAAAATGGTGATTCTGAGCTGTAACTTGCGTGCCACATGTCTCCAATAATAAATTGCCCAATTGATTTGCATGACAAGGCAGAATGTTCCAGGACGTCCAGTGCAGATGCGTCAACTTCAAGCTCGATTACAACCTTGATGCAGCGAGTATATCTCCAAACTCAAAACATGAAAGTTGTAGATCTCTTTCTTATCGTTCCATAGCATTTTGAATCATCTCAATCAGAGCTCAGATGAGAGAGTTATGCCCAGATTACGAAACAACGTCGAAACTGTCCGAATTCACTTAATTAGTTCCGTTTTGCAATTAACGCCTCCATTTGCATCCTAAATCAAAATAGAATAATAATGAGTATATTTAGGCAGCAAATAAATATAAAAGACTAGACATTAAGGGGGGTAAATATGACATTTTGCATTCCCATCAAGTGCATATTGGAAATCCATTTTTATATTCTTCCCTGTTTTCTTCGGATTAAGTATGTTCTCCTAATTTTGTTTCTTCGGATTAAGTATGTTCTCCTAATTTTGTTATGACATTAGGTGTATTGATTAATATAGTACGATATATCACAAGTTTGTACCTCAATTATATCTAAACTCTAAAGTGATACAACATTAATTTATTCGTTTTTTGGAATTAAAGTATTAATCAATGGTTATGTTTCAATGGTATGGCAATATAAACTCTTCAAGAGTGATAAGAATCAATTGAATTCCTGAGTTCTAATGGTGTTGGTTATCTGAAGACGGAAAGTCGCTCATTCTCTTGACTCATTTCTTATAAATAAGAGAATCTCAGCTCAATCAAGGCAAAGAAATCTGTATTTTTTTTTAATGACCGAAAGTGTCCAAACCAACTTACGCAAACCTCTACGAATCCTCCAAGACTCTGAAACTATCAGACGGGTAAAAGCTTCAGTGACCACCTCTATTACCAAGAAGAGAATCGAACTCAAAACCTCTTTAATAATACACCCCAAAGCATTGTTTTAAAAACCAGACCGGAGGGCAAACCGTTTTGATGGTCGGGTCACGGTTCAACCGGTTAGACCGCTGATTGAACCGGTGACATCATCACACATCATGATGAAGTCAGCACATTTTTAAAAAAACAATCTTTTTTTAGATTTCTATAATGTACAAAGGTTTTACCATAAAATAAATAGCACACCCTTAAAAAGAAATGTAAAAGCACTTTACATTAACATCATCATTGATTTTAGCTTCTACTAACATCAGTAGTATTATTAGTACATACATTAACATCATCTAGGCAGTTCAACTGATCTAAATCCCTATATTACCATCCAGAGCAATTCGAAAATCCATCAAAATTACATAGCATAAGTTACTCGGATGATATACTAGAAACACAAAAGATGAGCAAACTGAAGAGTTCATAACCCAAAAACATTAAAAAGAAAACAAAAACAGAGGTAGCTTTTAGTATCAGAATGGCTTCAAATTAAGTCCCAGATAAATCAAGAAGCCTCACTGCATGAAGTATATTAACCACTCTTATTGGCCAAGAAAACACTGGTTAAAACATTGCGGCATTCCATTGAGGCCTTCAGCAGCTTCAGACCCTAACAATAGGAGATCAAATTAATATATCACTAACTATAACACATCAAACTTCAACCGTCTTAATCCCTAAGAATCCTTCCATCATCATCTCCTCCATTTCTCTTCAATATAAAACACATCAAACTTTCCCATGCATGCATGAATGAACGCCCACATCGATATGTAATTTAACAAAAATGTTTTTCAAATGTTTGATAGCAATGGAGATGGGAAAATAACAAAAATGATATGACACAATTAACCTGTCAATCCAACACATAAATCAATCCAACACAAACAAGATTCAAAGAAATCAAAAACCAAGAATTACACACTCAATCTGCCGAAACAGAGCAATGCTTTAACCCAAGCCTAATCACTCAATAACTCTCTATAACCTGCAAGAAATCAGAGACCTATCCTAGCCTCAAGAATGAAACGCAACCCTCTCACAAATCGCCAGATTACAACGAGAAAGACCACAGCAAAAAGCCCCCAAATCAATTGCTCATTCAACACAAAAGAACCCTAACAATTTCAGACTAAAAAACCCGATAGCTGTACACCTTCTAGCTATGGTTTGCCTTTAGATTGAAAAAGTTAAAAGGTGTTAACTTAAATGTAAGGGAGCGAGGAATGGCGTACCTGGATCGAGGAATGGAGCTTTCGTCAACAAATGAAGCTATCGCCGTCGATTTCCAGCGAGGAACGAAGCTGCCGCGTCCGCGGCGAAGGAGGAAGACGTCGTCGATTTCAGAGAGTTCAAACGCGATTTTGGTGGGATTTCAGAGAGAACAGAAGACAGAGCCGAAACCGTTACAATTTTCACAAAGAACAGAGAGTTTGCTTAGAAATTTTCGTGAGGAAAACGGAGAAAGAGAAGAACTGAAGATTGAAGATTGAAGAAGACGAGAAAGGGGTGTGAGAATGATTGCATCGTGTTTAGGATTTAGGTTGTTAATATGGACCGGTTTAATACTATTATTCGGTTTTTAACCGGTTTAAAACGGTTTAATGCTTATAATGGTTTTAAGAGTGAACCGAACCGGACACATGACCGGTTCACGGTCCAACAGGTTGGACCAACCGGTCTGGTCCGATTTTTAAAACAGTGCCCAAAAGTCTCAATCGAATCACTTGACCACCTAGTAGTTGATTAAGAAATTTGTATTTGCATATGAATAATAAAAATATTTAGTAAATAAATAGAAAATTAAATGTAAAACAGTGTAGTAAGTAATATTACATCAATTTGTACGTATAAAAGTATTCAACATACAGATTAACCAAAACTCTTCACGATTGTGACACATTCGTAGATTGTTCAGATTTTAATGTTTTACTTCGGTCCTTGAAACTCAAAACTCATTAAAAAGCAAATTAACTAATAAGAAACAAATCAAAGTACAAAAATGAATTATGAAATTTATTGTTCAGTGTAATAGTGAACACATACCGTAGATTTTTTTTTTCAAAATCACGAAGAATGTTAAGGAAAGAAAAGAGCAACCTAGTACAAAAGGTTTTCCTCACTGGTACAGAACTTCACAACAGCTGAAGAGAGCAAATTTAGCGAAACACCTACCGTGGCCCAAAACGACTGAGGTGTAACGAGATAAACGACAAAAACATCGGGCCACACCTCAAAAAATTACAACCGTTGATAAAGAAATTACAGCTCTCAAAACCATATATATGTAACTAGAAGTTTATCATAATCAAATGAATGATGACAAAACTAGATTTGCTATGGCAAACATTTTTACCTCAAAATGTAACATGTATCTACTAGCCTCCCCACTTGTGTATAGGTAGGTTGCTTTGTCTCATCGGTAGCTACCACCGTATGGTTGTTGAGTATAACCACCTGTACCTGTCATGGGCCTATAACCACCGGGCAGAGTTGTGCCAGGAGGCATCCCAGTTTGCGGTTGCATCTGAAGTCCTTGCCCAATTCCCATATTCATCCCAACACCCATATTCATGCCGTTATTCATTCCCATCCCCATACCCATTCCCATTGGTTGGTTCATGCCTCCATAGCTTCCCATGCCCATTCCTGAACCACCACCAATGCCCATGCCCATACTCATACCCTGACCACCGCCCATGCCCATACCCACGCCAATACCCCGGCCACCACCCATGCCCATGCCCATTCCCATACTCTGACCACCACCCATGCCCATACCCATACCAGGGCCACTGCCCATGCCCATTCCCATGCCAGAACCCATCATAGGATTTGAAGGCCGTATAGCACTAGCTCCAACACGGCCTAACCCAGAACCAGATCCCATAGCTTTACCCATGGTAACAGTAGATGTTACCTGAGTTTGTGGAGATTTCTTTTCCATCCTCTTTTCTTTCCGATTGATGGCATCAAAATCAATTCCAATGTCTGCCGTAGGATTTGTCTTAGCTGCACAGAAAGATATATGATGTCAAACTTCCAAGCAAGACGTATTAAATACAAAAAATTGTGGTACTACATTTTCTGACTTATGAAAGCACTCACGTCCAGAAATATTCAAATTAACTAGCCCTCTGCTAAGAGTGTCGGCCCAAACTGCTGACTTCAGCTCAAACTTTTCCTTGGATGATTGAGATTGTGGTACTAAAGCGAGCGCCCCTGTTGAAGATGAAAGAGATGGTTGTGAAGCTATCGTAGGGCTTTGTCCTGCTTGAGAAAGAAGGTTATTCTGTAAATTACTGTTCTGCTGTGCAAGTGGATTAGGTGGAGTTTGTTGAGGAATTTGTGGAGTAGAAGGAACTGCAGAACTCTGATGTGGTAGAAAGTTTCCACTGTTAAACTGTGCAGCTGGTCCAGCTGGAGTTTGAGGAGCCATGTATGAAGCAACAGGGGCGGTAGAAGTGCCCTGCAGTGCGAAGGTCCCACTGCTAAGCTGTGCAACTGAACCAGATGGGGATTGAGGAGCTATGTTTGGAGCTACTTGACTGGTCGATCCTGGCTGGTGATGAAAGCTCCCATACATATTAGCAGTTGGCTGTGCAGTTTGGTTCACATACATATTAGCAGTTGGCTGTGCAGGTTGGTTCCCATACATATTAGCAGTTGGCTGTGCAGGCTGGTTTCCATACATATTAGCAGTACGTTGTGCAGGCTGGTTTCCATACATATTAGCAGTAAGTTGTGCAGGCTGGCTCCCATAAATATCAGAGGTTGGTGCAGGCTGGCCAGCCGGAGCTGAAAAGGCAACCTGTGATGCTACAGATGGTGAAGGTCCTGATGGAGGAAGGATGTCTGCCAGAATATCAGTCTCCGGCTGTGACATCAATAGTTCTTGAGGCAAAAACTGTGAGTTTGCTGAGGGAGGTTGACTATTGGAGTCACTTGTTGATGAGTATGTAACGCCGTATAATGAGTCCCCAAAGTTGGGTACGGATTCCATGTTGGGGGCAGCTGGCTGGGGCATTTCGGCATTTTGACTTGGTTGGAAAGAAGCTGTTGATGCTGAAATTGGTTGCTGAACTATGGTAGAATCTGTAGATGGGATAGCTCTAAAAGGCGAGTCCCCAAATGGATCATCAAATGACTACACAGAAGAAAATATGTTCATTTAACAACTACAATCATATGACAAAAGAATTAAAAATAAATAAACAAAACAAATACAATTCTTCTGCAGAAATTACAAGCCACCTTTTCTCATTGACCTAGCCTCTCAATCATGTAGTAAAACATTACAATAAATATCTTCATAATCCTTAAGCACTATATGAACCATCAGCAAAATAAACAAAGAAAGTGCATGATGAATATTATATTTCTAACCTTGAAGGAAACACATCTTATTAGTCAGCAATAATAGTATGCACATGGAAATACCACAGAAATGAAATTATTCACTAATATTTTAAGTTTTAAGACATTTCTCAGAAACGTTTTATCTTTGTTTAATTTATGTTGAGGAAGTTATCTTCACAATCTACAGATACTACAATATCATTTTGAAATTAATAGAGAAGAAGACCAGATGTCTAACATTCAACAAATTATATCTTTCTTGTCCATGTTTATAGTAAGTACTTGGATTCCATGAGAATTAGACCATTACATAAATGAAAAACACCGACACCTCGCAAACTTATCGCTAACATTTTTCTCACTAAAAGTTTCTTTTTCCTAATTAACTGAAATACAGTGCTTTAAGGGTTCCAACAACTGAATTGTTGTTTAAATATTCAAAACCATATGATGGTTACACCATTAAATGGCAAATCAATAAGTATCCACAGATATCACTTACAAGAGAAATTAAACTTGCTCTGAACCAATAAATCTCTGCCTTATATAACATATCAATCCAAGGAAAATGGATTTCAAGACGATCCATTAAACATATCAAAATAACCTGATTCATCATGTTAGATGGTGATTGCGTTGCAGCGAATGTGGGTACTGAACCAGTATTAGCGTGTGCATCAGCTTCAGTACTGGCAGTTGCAGGCATGGCTGGCATAATGGCCAATGCATTTGAAGAAAACGAGTCTGACAGAGAGCCAAGCAGATCCATTTCAGCACTATTGGAGGTAGTAGGGGCAGGAGTGCTTGAAACAGTAGGGGCAGCTGATAAAAGAAAAGAAGAAAATATGAGTTCCCAATATTGGAGGATCATTGTAAGGTAGCAGAAACAAAGAAACAATCTTAGCTCTTCAAGAAAACTATTTCCACAGACAGAAAGCCCCAATCAGCTGTCAATAACAGTGCATCATATCTCACAAGAGGATACCAGTCATTTTACTAAAAAACAAAAAATTTATTGAAAATGGAAAACTAGAACAGCCTTTTCCCTATTGTCAGGCTGTCGTGCCTTCTTCTCCATCATGCAAATTTTTAATAAATTGCTCCTCGTAGCAAAATGGATCTGGGCCAAAATTAATTCATATTTTATCAAGCTGAAAGTCTCCATGACAACTGAAGCCTAGACTTAAATACCAGCCAAATCCTCCGAATGAATTAACTTATTCTCTTAACTTGTGTTTATATTTGACACTAAAATCAATTTCAGTGCCATTGACACATGCCCACCAAAACCTGAAGCAATCACCAAGATGAATTAACTTAACTCAGCACTTGAAAAGTATCAGGGATTTTTCTGTATATATATATTCTCATATGCTGCAAGTATGGAAACTACAATGAACATATGCTGTCCACAACTAAAGACAGTCATAATTGAACTGGAATATAAAAGAACTGATGCAACAAATTACAAATAAAAAAAAACATACTCTCAAGTCCAGACCCCTATCACAAAATTGGAACAAAAAAAGTGAGCTCATATTTGAATAATAAATTAAAATGGACAAAAAATTACTATCAACCCAATGTCCATTTTGAAAGTTGTAACTATGAGAATTTATGAGGTCTAAATATAACGGCAGAAAAAGACACTACAACAAGGCACTTCATGATTTGAACAAAACAATAACACCTATACAGGAATTAGTGTACCTGAAAATGAATTACGTGGATCGAATTCATCAAAAGCCAAAACTTCATCGTTCCCAGATGTAGAATTGTTGAATGAGTTAGTTCCTTGGATTGGACTATGGCTTGCAGGTGGAGAAGTTGAAGGAGCAGCGGTTGGAGAAGAAGCTGCTGGATGAACAGGTGGAGGAAATGCTCCGGAAGCAGAAGGTGGAGAAGAAGTTGCAGGAGCAGGTGGAGAAGAAGTTTTAGGAACAGGTGCTGCTGAATTTTCTCCATCCCTTTAAGCAAAATAGGAGTTAGAACTGACCATAGTCGAATACAATTGTGAGAAATATATCACTGCATTTCTATTAACATAAATAAATACCTATCACTGCGAGCAGGACTTCGAGATTCACTTAATGCTTCTTCATAACTAGGAGGACCACCAATATTTTGTTCAGAAAATTTCCGCTCAAGTTGCCTGCCAACAGAACAAAAACAGTGGAATTTTATTAATTCTTCTGATCAGGATAAAATTGCAAATCATTCTTTACAAAACTTAATACATACCGACTTGCTGATTGACCATCATCATCCTGGTTTTTATCAGAGCTCCTGCTTGACCCATCTTGGTAACGGTCAACGCTTCTACTCCTTCCGCGGTAATCATCATCCCTGTACCCATCTCTGCCATAGCGATCTTCATAATCTCTGCCATAACGATCGCCATCACGACCATAGGAGTCTCCATTTCTGCTATACCGATCATCATCTTTATACCCATAATCCCTCTCTCTTCCATATCCATTATCATCATCCCTGCTTCCAGAGCGGCCTTCATAACGATCATAATCATATTTGTCACCATATCCTCCCGGACGATACATTCCACCTGCTGATGGGCTGCGAAATCTGTTCAATAAAAAAAGTTATATATGACTCAGAACCTCCATTTCCTCTGAATAAGAAGCAGACAATAAATCCACAAATTAAATACGCTCTCCTACACTCACATTGCCCATGCAACCTAAGCATATAATAACACCAACAGCAACTGCTCTATGCAAGAAATGCAAGTTGTCACATTATATAACCCCTTAAAAGGTTTGTGAACTGTTGAGGGCATAATGTAGCTGCTATATCTTCACAGCAGCAACAGATGTGGATCCTAATCAAGTTGCAAGAACTTGGTGTCAACGAAAATGTAAAGACCAACTTTTGCAGCTTACAAGTCTTATTAGATATTCTAGAGCACTTGACCCTCAAATTAAGTGGCATCCTCACCATGCCTATCCTTGAAATGGACTTTTTTATAACATTTAAATCTTCCAATATTTTAAACTAAATATTTTCTTTGATTCTTTAAATTGTACAATATGAATATAACACAATTTCGGTTCGCATATTACAAAGGTAGTATTATAGTTCATCACAAGTAGGATTATAACAAATTCTGCCATATCTTATCAGAACCCACCCTAATGGTGCAGCCACAAATCCTAGCCTATCCTACGCAAAATGAGAACTGAAAAGAATGCAGTAGCATTCTTTCATTCAAACAGTCATGAAAAGACATAAAAGCAAAAACTAGCAATTACTCGAAACACAGAGAAAATAAAGTTTCCCACCATCCGATTTCAGTTTTATATTACGCTGCTCATCAAAGATGCTAGCAGTAGAAGCAACACTCAAAAGTATTTCTAAAATAAACAATTGTCTCTAAGTGATGAGCGATCCATATTCCATGCCTCCACGGATACCACAAAAAACAAGCAACTTATAAACAGAAAGTGGAAATAAACTATACCTTGCAAAACACTAAAAAGTAAGATTATTCTCTTTCTGCATGTGAGTACCAATTGAAAATGACATTCTCTTTTGCAAGAAAGCATAATATGGTATACAATTTAAAAAACAAAAGAAAATAAAATTTCTATGAGATGGTTTGATTTCAACATTAGAAAGAAACACGGAAAGAAGCCAACACTTGGAATTCCAAGAAAAAGCATTTGAGCTGAATATTTTAATAGAGCAAACTCACTTGTCCCTATTAGCAGCAGCCTTCTGTCTAACTTCTAATATCCTCTCCTTATCATTTACTAGGGCCACAAGGCTCTGAGATTTCCTTCTGACGTTGTTACCTTGATCCCTTCCACTGGAATCAATATATTGGAAATCGGACAATGTCTGCAAGTGGGAAAACAATAGTTTTTAGAAAATAATATAAATATCCTAAGAGAGGGTTTAAAGCATATATTGAAAAATTATAGCTGTCAAATAGCATTAAGGAACTGATCATTACTGATATTTGATATGCATGTTCTCTGATATCATCTATTACACGCTCTGACCCATGGGCTACTAGATATTCCAAAACCGTCAAAGCCTGAAGATCAGTACAAAAAAAAAAAAAAATTCAGTTCTATTATTACCAGAATCTGTGAGAAAGCAACAGAAAACATGCAAGGTGTAAGAATCAAAAGATAAGCACCACAAACAAAAATTCAAATAAAGGGAATAATCAACAGTTATAAGACAGAAAATTGGGAAGAAAATCAGAAAAACCCAACAGAAGATGCAGGAAGAAGAACAATTAGATAAGCCACTTAATGCAACTAACACATCCAAAGAAATGCTAACCTTGTACACATGCCGCCAATTCTTTCCAGTGTCATTAATCCGCTTCCAAATTACTGACATAATCATCTGGTATTCATGACTGCAAAAATGCTTCACCAATGAATTCTTTTGTACCAAACTAGGAGAGAGAAAGAAAAGCACACATAAATTAAATGTTAAAGCTTACTAGTTCCTGGTAGCCTGTGCAATATCTGCAAGAAGTGTTCCATGAGGACCCCATGGCTCGTTGCTGGTAGCATCAAGAACCTGGAAAAAAAAAAAATTACACCTATTTATCACATGCTTCTATGCTAGGCACACAGGGTGTCAAATTTAAAGGCATACTATGAACTAATTTGTGCAACAAAAACAATGAGCTCAAGAAATTATGAAGGATATTGCAGTATCAAAGTATATTATTAAAACAGAATTTAAAAACCACCTCATCGAGGTCAATTGCAAAAACAACCTAAATAGCCATGATTAACTAAACAGATGTAGAACATATAGCCAAAAAAAAAAAAAAAAAGGGAGAAATTTCTACCTTCTGTTCAATTCCAGGAACTTTAAGCACTTTCTTATTAACTTCTCTCTTACTGCAAGAAAATAGAAAATAATTAGCCAAAATGTTTACAGATTCTTTAGGATTTAATGAACCAACACCCGAAAAAAAAAATTAAGACAAGGGCCAATGAACTAAGTGGTTCTGGATTGTAAAAGTGTTGTGCCATCAAAAACTATCAAAAGAGAAAGTTTAACTCCAGTACAGATAAATTTAGGTAACAATCGATTCTTATAGAGATATGAAACATTTGAATATCAATGAGGCTACCGTAATACTAACTACTTATTAAAATTATTCTCAAACTTACAGATCCCTGACAGTTTGATCAAAGACTTTCTTCATCGCCGGCTATGTCCAACAATACTCAGTGCTCTTCCAGTAGTTGTTCTAATTGCTCCCCTCCAATTCAAATGAAGACAAGCTCGCTTCAAAATCTATTTTATGCACTGTTTCAAAACATAAACAGGTTAAGTGCCGGCTATAAGAATGAAACCATAACAATTATGAACCGCAGAAACCTTTCCAAAACAAATCAGCAACAAGCGCGGAACTTCAAACTCATTAAAACAAGCCCCGTTTCATTCACATTACAACCATGTTGTAACAGATATATATACACAAATAACAAATAGAAATCATAACGCCAAGCTTCATAATCTACCTAAAACAAAGTCTTAAACAAAAATAATTGCCACCATCAATTGCTTGTAAAAAAATAAATAAATAAATAAAAGACAATAAATTATGTCCCAATTCAAAATATCAATTTCCAATACATGATTCAAATATTAATCCATACAATTAAAATAAATAAATTAAAGGAATTAAAAATCATACGTCACCCACGTAATCTTTAAGAGATCCAAGAAAAAATACATATGAAAAAAAAGAATAAAATTGCAGCACACCACTTCTTAAATTCACAAAAACAAAGATTTCAATCACACCCAGATTAAACAAAACAATAAAAAATAAATTCGACATTCGAAATTGACATGATCTAAATCAATCAAAATCAAATTGACCAGAAATGAGCTGATTCAGATTCAAAAACGAAAACTTGAGATCTAAAACAAACACAATTGGGGAAATTGAAACGAACCCAGATCCGAAAAAGCGGAAAAAAAGATGAAACCTGAATGAATTGAGCGGAATAGGAATGGAAATGAAGGGCAGATCTGAAGCTAAATTAATGGTCTTAATGATATTAAAATGGTAAAAATAAAATAAATAAAAAATGCTTACCAAGAAACAGGAGAGGAGTCTGTGTGTTGAGATGGTCGGGTTGGGTTTGGTTTTGAGTTGGAGCTAATTGTTTGTTTGTTATTCTTTCTATAAAATGGGAGAGAGAGAAACACTCTGAATAATTAAAATTTAAAAAAGACAGCGCAACTTACACGCAGCGAATTAAGGCATCTATTTTTTATTTTTTTTTATTATTATTTTATTCTGATTATTATGACCGTATTTGTTACCAACAAAATTACTTTCCTCAAGATAATTAATTAATTTATATCCATCATTGTCACGACAGTTCAAGTGAGTTTATTCACTGAAACATAATTTATTGTTTTAGTTCTTGCCTGATTATCCGATCGTGTATTGTATTGTGTATCAAAAACTTAATTTTTTAAATTATGTATTATATCATATCATAAGATACATCTTTTTAAAATAAAATTAATAAAATAATTAAATTTTTCTAAAAATTAATATAATCTCCAAGATTAATTAAAGAATTTTATGGTATTATTGACTTTAAATTACGGTATTACATAATCAAAATTAATCACAAAATTTCAAGATCAATGTCAATATTTATATCTCCACTTATATTATTATTATCATATAAAATGGACAATACATATTCCTCTTCATTTTCTCCAGGTAAAATAGGTAAATTTGGACAGGTTTTAGTGAATCGGGTTGGGTGACCCGGTTTCAACCTGAATTTTTTTTTTAGACATTTGGCCCAAATTAATAAAGTCGTATCAATTTATATCGATATTTTTAAGGATACGAACGGATACGTATCGTATCGTAGGATACATATCAACGTATCGAATAGTTTAGGATACACTCTTTGATATATATCGTTGGCGACCTGTATCGAATCGTATCGTATGATACGTATCGGGTATCGTAGGATACTAACAACCATGGTTCTTGCTCAAATAACATTTTTTAGATATGATATATAATTTAATATAAACATTTTTTTAAATATAAGATGATACTTAATCATCATTGGGTGGTCAGATGAGACGATAAGGATTTTTGGGTATATTATTCAAAATAAATTAAGTTCGATCCTTCTCAATTGTTAATAAGGATGATTATTAGAGGGTTCATCCTGTCTTTAGCACCCCCAAAGGATAATCGGACATGATAAATTAATTGGTCAAAATTTATAGCAGTGGGAGTAGAAATGACAACATATTAGAAGTTAAAGTGACAACTTACATGGAGAAACATAAGCTTATTAGGTAACCAATACTCTACTCTAAAAGCCACGAGTATTTCGTGTGTTAATGTTGTGTTGTTAAAATAAATTATATTATTTTATAAATATGTCATATTCAATCATATAATTTCATATGATTTGACATTTTTAAATAAAATAAATAGAATAAATTGGTACTCATAAGATTATGGAAATTCAGTAAAACTAAATTTATAAGTTTTTTTGTCTTTATTTACATTGATTGTCTTTTCATTTTGAAAAAAAAATGATAATTTTGACTTTGTTTTTTAATTAAAAAAAATTTAGAAAACTAGAATTATCTTATAAGTTTCACGTTTAATTCATCATTTCGACATGAATAAAATGTGTAAGCAGAATTTTATAGTCATTTAATCAAGATTATTGTTTAATTTAATTAATTAGTGGCAATGCTTCTTGGTCATATCTTCTTATCTGTTATAAATTAAATTAATAATTTTACTTGGTGAAAAGCTGGAGCGAGGCTGTAAGGTCTTCCTTTTATATTCTTTATCTTAAATCTTTTAAAAAAAAAAAATTATGTGTAAATCATAAAGAAGTTTATAATTAAATGATTATTTATTATTTATTGTGATTGTGAAACTTGAATTGTTTTGGATGTGACTGAATCTTAACCTAATTTTATGAGTAAGTTTTAAGCTTTTTTTTTTTAATGATTTTGGATGTAATATATTTGAACAGAAATCAAATAAATTCAATGTCTCATTGCTTCAAAAATATTTTGAAATTAAATTAAATTCAATATCTCATGTAATATTTTTTCATTACCGGTGTATCTACTTTATGGTAGTACTTGGAATAAAGGAAAGAAAATTAAATATATGTTTTATAGTGCTGAATATGTATCATATTTCTAAGCATAATATTAGTATCATTCGATAATAAAAATTTTAATATGCTAAAATATTAGTGAAAATATAAAAAATTATTGAAAATTAAAATATATGAAGAGTAGCATGATTCATATTATTAAATTCAATTTCAATAAGTAAGTTTTCTTTGAGAAATCTGCTAATTGTATAGAATAAACTATTAAATGTGAAAAACAATATCTATGTTTATAAAATTTAAATAATATTTATATCAATAATTGTATGACTTAAAATTAAAAATAAATGAAACCAATTAATTTTGTGTTAAACATGTAGGATTTCCATGTCAATTTGTCTTATGAGCATATAATATTTCAAATAAATACTGTATGTAGGAGTGTTCAAAAAAATGTAAAAACCAAAC
This sequence comes from Pistacia integerrima, assembly GCA_026225825.1. Classification (NCBI taxonomy): domain Eukaryota; kingdom Viridiplantae; phylum Streptophyta; class Magnoliopsida; order Sapindales; family Anacardiaceae; genus Pistacia; species Pistacia integerrima. Next base: position 18,129,965 of record CM047742.1, on the reverse strand, counting down.
TGAACCGAAAAACTGGTTAACTGAAAAAAACGGTTTTATTACGATTCAAAAAATTCAAAAAATCGGATTTTCAGTTCGAATACCGATTCGGAAAAAATTAAAAAACGGTTAACCGAAACCGGTTTTATAAAAATATATATTAAATAAAAAAATAATTTCATTTCGGACTTTTATTTGTATCAATTTTTAATGTATTGTTAGTAGTGGTCAATGGATATGCATGAATATTTAATTTTTATTTGGATATATATTGTTTATATTTACAATTTAATTTAGGAAAAAAATTTAAAAAAAATAAGTTTTATAAAAAGAAAAAAAGGGAAAATCGATTCAAAACCGGTTAATAGCTTTTTTTAAAGCGATTAAAACCAAAAAACCGATTTTTCCTCCAAACCAGTTCGGTTTCAGATCGAGAATTTTCCCGAACCAAAAAACAGGTTTGGTTCAGAATTATATATTATAAGGAATTTATTACATATAAAATTAATAAACATGTTTTATTATTGTTTGTATTTTCTTATTCCCATTAAAAATTAAAATATTTTTGAAATGTTATTTTTTATCTCAAAATAAATCATTGATTTTTTTTTTTTTTAAATGGAGATATGTATTCAATTTTTTTTTCTTTTAATCAATAGAAGGAAAACTTATGTTGGTGATTGAGCAGAACGTTAAAAAAAAAGTCTTCTGTGTATCATGTTGCAATATAACCAGTCAATGAAGAAAACAAGTGCGCACTTTCATCAACTGATAGTATTACAGCCTGATGCCACTCTGAATTCTATAACTCCAAATAAATCATATCCCCAAGTATGTTTCAAAATTACTACTTGAGCTACCAAGAACAGTGAAAGATTACCATTTGAAAATAAAAATGCAAGCAATCAGCTAGTTCAATTACTCATTAATGGCTTTAAAATAAATTAATGTTGAAGAAGATGCTAAGAACAAAGCAAAAAAGCTTGCTTTCCCAAAAGCACTTAACTTTCCAAAACAAAAAGCAGAAAAGAGCACCACAATGATTCATAGCACTAAGTTTAGTTTAATGTTAAGTAAAACAACTTTCAGCACCCAAAAAGAATAAATCAATCTTATTAAGCACCACAATGATTCATTCAAACAGTTTGATCAATATAGAAATCAAATCATTGATGGCCCTGGTCTTTGTTTTATTAAAACAAACCTTAAACTAATTGATTAGATTAATGCGGGTTGTTAACACGAGGTTCAACAAACAACTGTATAAGCGAAACAAAATTATTTATACAATTTTTAACTTGGGGAAATCTGCCATACCAGAATCGTTTATCATACAAAGGTGAGGATGATTTGCACAGTGGGTTAAGCTTGAAGATGGATTCTCAACTAGGGGTACCACCCTCCGCTTTGCTTCGATACACATCTTCTAAACATTCCTTTGCTCTGTGAACCTTTGACTGAAGGTAAAAGCTACCATTCTTGGCATTCCTCTCAAATAAATTATCATATTTCTGCACAAGCAGAAGTAAAAGTTAACACAATGAATTCAAATCATAGACAGAACTACAAGTGAACTGCCAATAATATAGATAGAACTGACCTTCACTATCTCCTCCCAAGGCATTTCTTCAGTCACACCAAGAATCTGCCGAGCCTCTTGCTCTGTCATCACTTTGCTTGCCCTACGAGCTGCATTTTGTAGTGTCTCCTGGGCAACACCAGATTTAGAGGCATCTGCAATAAACTAAAATGTTAGTTATTTTGAACATAGACAAAAATCTAAAGCCACCACAACGCTAGACTACCATATAAATGTATCCTTTTAATGGTGTCACACTCCAAAACATATACGATTGTTATCCCCTTCTAATTTCTGTTCTTTTCTATTCTGTCTCCTATTCCTTAGTTCTTCTTTCTGGCTGTTCTCCCTAATCTGTCCCTTTTCTATTATCCCTATTTGTCTTCTTTCTCCTTTCTATTTCTTTCTCTTTCTGTCTATTCTATCTTCTCTTTCTAATTCTCTCTTACTCTCCTACATCACTAATTGGACAATAATATGCAAACATAATCTCAATCTTTACAAAATGTCTATGTAGTGTGTAAATAACTAAGTAAATATCTAATTTTTGTATATGGGTGAGTCTACATAGACCTATTTAATATCTATACTCATCATTTTAATAATTTTTTTATTACTACACTGCCCTAGAGCAAGTTATTTATTTAAAAAAAATGACTTAAATGAAAAAGGAAAAAAATAAAACTTATGCCCACATTAATATTCCACCCATAAAATTAACAGAGAAGGTATATGGAAACTGGATATCTACAGAGACTAGAAAGGCTGTCATTTGCTATGGTACAAGATCAACATCTGTCTAGGTCAGGATCTAAAGAATTTTATACGAGACCTATTACTTTTCTTTATCTAGTTGAAGTTCAAGTAGCAGGAGGAAGTAGGGATGGCAAAAATCTAAATGCAGTGGGAAGGGGATTGGGAAAAAGATTTGTCCCCAAATTTTTATTGGAGCAGGGACAAGAATAAGAATTCTCACTCTATCCTGAAATTTGAAAACTAAATATAAATATAAAAATTAAGCAAACAATATCAGTTTATTTTTATTTTTTTTCTCATCCTTTATAGCCAAGTCATCACCACTACTCCAAGCTATGAACTATATTTGATTGAATTACAATAATCAAATTCCAAATTGCATAAAATATGTGGCTACATATATATTGTAGCGACTAACTAGCTATGAATATCGTTCTAGCAAAAGATGCCATAGATGATTTTGGAGATGCTGGTCAATTGGATATTGGGGAAGTGCAAGCAATAATATTGATGATACCAGTCAATATGTAGCGGAATGACTTAAAGGCAAATTCTTAAGCACTTAAGTTATTGCTTTTAAACTAGAAACTGGGTGCAACTGTAATTTTTTCATGTAGCTAGTTCTTGAAAGGAATTTCATTTTCTTTTGAGATTATGACTTTGCTAATCATCCTCAGAATGCAAGATAATAAAAATTTCAGATATATGAATGTTACCTTAGAGAATAAATCTATGGCAGGGGTTTCAAGCCCAATTTCGATGTAGGTCAACAAGTGAACTTTCTAAACTAATAATGATGTGGCTAGTGGCTTTCTTTCATAGCCTGCAAACTGAATTATTAGCTACTGAAACAAAGAAAAAGCAACTTCACAAGATAGAATTAGCATACTCTAAAGTTCTTAATTAAACTCATCCATTAATTTCTTCTTTTAAAAAAAAAAAAAAAAATGGAAAATTGCTCTTTCATGTCTATCAGATCAAAAAAAAAATGTCTAGTAAATCACAGGATCAGGTCTCATAAGGATCCCTATCCCATCCCTGTATTGGGAAATTGGGGATCAATGGAGATTGTGATCCCCAACCAACCCCGACCAAATTGTCATCCCTAGGAGGAAGGGCAAAGGGTTAAGAGAAAAGCTTGCTTGAGTTTGGATAACAGGTTGATGTTTCCTCCTTTGTTATGTATTGTGTGTCTTATAACTTTTGACTTTTTCAGTATGAATCAGCAGATCAATTTGCATTCCACAGTTTTTCACAGGATGACAAAAATTATCATAAATTTACCAAATCGAGCATCAGGTGAAATATATTTAACCATCAATGTTAGGGCAAATAATAAATCTAGCAAAGCGATCGGAATACAATCACGCCAAAAGACTAGAAAAATAACAATAAATGTACTTTGACAGTTCATTACTCTCCCCCTACAATTTATATATCAAGTACAAACTGGTTGAGATAAACTTGGGACACATGATGGCACTAGGACAAGGTTTATCTACTTGAGCAGGAATGCAGGAATACACCTGGTACTAATAAATGACTATAATATATCAGGCCATGCTGCATTTATGTAATTCATATAACCAGAAGCGCGAAAGAGTACCTTCATTGATAAACCACATCATTTTTACATATCCACATCCACAAATACAAAAGAGGATATAAGTGCCCCTATTGCTAAATTCTAATAGTACTTTAAAGAATTTCTTCGGTCTGGTTTTTACATCACAATTTTAGGAAAAGAATAAAAAGATTTAATCCTTATATACATCTGCTAAGGATTCCTTAACGTCCGTTTTTCTATTTACAGTATACTGAAAAGATAGAAAACTAAGTCTACCCTGCCCAATGATGTATCTTAAATATCTTAACAATAGTTATCTCTTAAGTTTTACTTTGTCTACCATTGCATTGACATAAATGATCACATTCTTGCTTTTAAACCCTAACCTTGAAAACATATGACCGCAAGAGCTATTACTCTTAAATGGAACAGGATTGTCATGGATGCAAAAGCAAATACATAAATATATAGGGAATATCAGAGAAGGTAATGCTGTCAAAGACTTTAAGAAAACAATTCCAACCAAATAACTTACTTGCAAGTGCTTGACGATAAGCTTGAACTACAGCCCTAGCCAATATCCCAGAGCCCATAATGATTAAATTGGCTAATATCTTTGCAGCCTGCGGAAACAGATACTTATATTGACAATGATTCTCAAATTTCACAAAACATAAGAAGTGATACGATAACATATAATGCAAAATAAAGAAAGAATTCTTCAATTCAGAATCAATCATATCTCCCAGGTAGGTCTGGAACCAAAAACCAGTCAGCTAATCGCTGACCGCTCTACCATTGTGCTAATAAGGCGGGCAAGGCATTGGTTTGGTAAATCATCAACAAAAAAGAATATGGTTCAAATCCTCTCTTACAAAACTTCACATGATTCACCAATGTTACTGGCCACAATGTATCTAAGAAATTTATATTAATCATATTCAATATACAGTAGATAGCCATAAACACATTGATCCCACATTGTTGCATTTCAAACCCCCCATCCCTCCCTCTTACATACACAAAAGGAAGTTCATAAAAGGCAACAAGAAGCACAACAAACAAGAGAATTGCAAACCCAAATGCCCACCTACGCCAAATATGAAGCGGCAAAATTGAAACTTTCAATCAATCAAGTATTTCTAAAAACATTTATTATGGTTAAATTATTATAATAAATTTAAAAAATTCCTAACGTGCTTATCAAAATGACCAAATTGAATGAAAAAACAAAGAACCCAGAAACATGTTCCTTCCAAAATTGTAAAATCATCCACACAACATCCAAACGAAAAATTCAAAGGAAAAAAAAGAAGAAGTTGAAGGAACATACCATAGCTGATGATCGAATAATATCAGGGTCTTTCAATCAAGAGTTTGAATTATGAAACTTAACAGGTGGCAATGTGGAATTGTACGAAATCTGAAGGGAAAGGTTAATGGAAAGAGAAGATTCTAGAGCTATGCGAAGGAAGAAATAGGAATAGTTATAAATAACCTTAACGTGAAGAGAGGTTTCTTGGAACAAGAGAAAAAAAGGAAACTTTACTTGGGTTTCAGATTCTCTTTTCCCCCCAAGGTTTCAATAATTAGCATAAAAACCCAAGTAATTACCATATGCCCCCAGAAAATTAATGGGTGCGTTTGGTTTAGTATTTTGGATAGGATTTTAGGGATAGTATTGGGTTATTGGATATGGGAGTATTACGAGGTAAATTTTAAAAATTTGTAAAAAAGCCCTTAGGTTTACTAATTTAACTAAAGACCCTAACATATAAAATGACAAAAACACCCCCACCACCTCGAGCAGTCGATTCCGCCACCACCGCCGGAATCGCGATTTGTTACGGCACGCACTTGTCGGATCGTGCGAACACGCATTATGGCCTTTTCCGGCCCAGATCCATGGTGGATCCGCCGCAAAGGCCAGATCTACTGTCTGTTATGGCCGTCGACGGCAGGAAAAGGCCAAACGAGGGCCATCTTTGGCCGTCGCTAACGGCCAGACTGCCGGCCTTTTCCGCCTGATCCGTGGTGGATCCGGCCGGAAAAGGCCATGGTGAACTTCCGGCCATTTCTCGGCCTGGTTAGGTTCAGCGTATTCCGCTATCACCGACGGTGGTTGCCGGAATCCGACAAGTTGGGTTGATGGGGGTGTTTTTGTTAATTTTTAAACTTTTTTTTAGGGGGTATTTAGTGAAATTAATAACCTTATGGGGTTAAAATGTAATTAAAAAAATAGGGTAATATTTTTAGAATATTGTACCAAACGCTATTTGGAGAATAGGATCCAGAATAGGGATAAAAATATTAAACCAAACATGCACAATGTTTTCTTTTTTCTCTCTCTTTTGGTAGGAGAAAAAATTTGAATTGAGAAAATAGGGAACACAAAATAACAAGAAGCTGACCAACAAAAAAATTATAAGCTGTCCAGCCATTAAACCCAAAAAATAGTCATAATTGTAGATATAATTGCTTTCTTGTTGCCTTGATAGATATGGAGATTGGAGAATACATAGAGCTATAAAAGGTCTTCTTCTTTAAATCATGTCAAGTGCATTGACTTTTCTAAGAGTTATTGTCCATACTACAAATTTTATTTTGCTTGGGATTTTAGCCTTCCAAATCACTCTTTGAGGGCTAAAAAATAAAGATGCTTGAAGAATCAATCAACTTATGGAAATAAGAAATTACATTAAAAAAATTGATGACTTCTCTAGGAGCCAAACCTTTCTATCTTCCTCCATTTCATTAAAAGAAACACCCTCCAAAAGAAGGAAAAGATCACCAGACTATTGAGATTCTCTATCATTTAAATCTCTGGAAAAGTTGAGGTTCAAACTAAGAAGATGAAGAATCTACCATGTTAGGATAAATAAAATTATGCCTAGTTGATACCTTGTATAAGAGAGGGAAAAGGTTAGGGGGATTCTTTAAGAGTGGTTTGTTTAAGAAATATTATTATAGGCCCCTCTAGTTTAATGTTTTGAATATCCATTGTTTTTTTTTTTTAATTACATATCTCTTATTAAGGGGATTTATAATTCCTTTATATTAAAAAAAATTAAGGAAATTATATCAAGTAAGTTGGGGGACGATTCAGTTTTTCAGTCAAATCGTAATATTGATGCCCACTTTTGTTAAGGAAACCCAACAAGACCTAAATGGACCCAATTGAAGAATTAACTCCACAAAAAGAGTTTCAAAGCCGTTCAGTGCTTCAGAAAAAAAGCCTAGTACACTTAAATTCAAAGGTTTGGTTTTCTTAAACCCTTTTCAGAGACCAGTGGACCTAGGGGTATTATCGAGCCGAGTTGAGCTGAGTTTTCGGCTTAACGAGCTCGGCTCGTGAGAGAGAAAGACTAAATGAGCCGAGACCGAGCCGAGCCAAGCCATAAATTATGTGGCTCGGCTCGGTAATGGGTTTGGCATATTTTGAGCCGGCTCGCAAGCCATCTCCAAATAATTGTGTTTTTTTTTATTCAATTTTAAAAAAAATTCGCTGGGCAGCAATTGGGCGTCTGATTGTCTTAAATTCAAATAAATGCAAATCATAAATTCAAACCCAACATTCTATTCAAGAAACCATTCAGGACGGCAGTATAATCTCCCCTAACATCAACAATATGCTTTTGCCCTTTTGCAACACAACTCAAATTTCAGAAATTAACCGAGTGAAATCTTTTTTTTAAAGGCAATTCAAAATAAGAAAGTAGTGAAACATCAACTACAAAGAGCCACAATTTTGCCAGATAATCATGGGGAGTTTGGGAAGTGCCTCTGGAAAATGTTGTCAAATAGTTAAAAGCTAAAAGCTGTAAGCTCTACTGTAGTGTCTAGCTGAAACCAATAAAAATGCTTTTAAAAAAAGTGCTTTTGTGAGAAGCACTGGATAATGCTCTATTTATCTCGTGGCAACAAACAGCTCTTAAAGAGTAAAGTGAATTTTAAAAAAACACTTAATAAACATTTTCAGAAAGGTACACTTAAGTGCTTTTATGAAAAGCACTTCTACTGAAAAAACACTTCCTTCAAAATCAATTTCAAACCCAGCTCCACAAAATTAACCCAAAGCCACTTTTGAACATTTAAAAGCACTTCTGGCTGTTCCCAAAGCACTCTCAAGTCCAACACACACAATACTTTTGGCTCTCAATTAGCACAACCAGCATTCAAAAACAACAAAACCTTAATTATTTCAGCTTCCACAAAAAGGAAAAAAAAGTCCTTGCTCTAGATATCAAATATGTCACTCATACCCAGAAAAAAAAAAAAAATTCAGATCGGACGAAGAAACCCCCTACTCACCGAATAAAGTCCGACGAAAATCCCACGAAGATGATGACGAACCGACGAAGAAAATTCGTATCGGACGAAGAAGATTCATATCCGACGAAGAAGATTCAGATCTAACGAAGCTCGTACGAAGAAGACGAAGTTCCAACGCGATCAGACGACGATGACGAAGATCCAACAACTGCCGAAGGTCCGACGAAGATGAACAATATCCCACGAAGATCCCGCGAAGCTGACGAAGATGAACAAGATCTGGCCAAAAATCGTTACTTTGGAAGGAGTTTGATTCAAATTTTACGGCAAGGGTTCTACTGCGGACGAATTTTTCACGATTTGGGGATTTTAATAACGGGGGCCATTTTGTTATTTTTTAAAACTTGTATTGCATTATTTTCAATTAAATCCCAATAGTTCAGAAATTCTCAAAAAAACCCCCGCTATTTCGAGCCAGGCTCGACTCAAGAGCCTAACGAGCCAAGCCGTGTATGGCTCGAACTCGGCTCGTTTTGTCTCACGAGCCGAGTCGAGCTAGCTCATTATTAGACGAACCGAGCCGTTAACGAGTCGGACTCGAGGCCGAGCTGGCTCGCGAGCAGCTCGGTTCGTTAAGCAGCCCTAAGTGGACCAAATCCACTACAGTGGAACACTATTTGGTAAGTATGGAAAGGTTTATTAGATTTGAAATATTTTTTTGAATTAAGCCCACTTGGGGATACTAATTGGGAATTTCAATTTTAATAAGCGTGAAAACTTTTTTTACAAAAAGCCTAAGAAAAGCGTTTCAGAAAATTACCTCTAAAATCCCTAAAAAAAACTCCCAAAAACATTCCACAGGGCAGCAAAATAACAAATCTTCATCACTGAATTTCAAATACTTCAGTTAAACGAAGATGCATTATTTATCGACTTCAGTAATTTTTGCATCTTTCAGAAATCTGACTTCCCAAATTTTTATATTTTTAAAATTCTTCTAAAAACCTCAAAAGGTATGTTTAAAATTTTAGAGTTTTTATTCCAAATAGATCATTTTATAAAATTCTCTCTTTTCCGAAATTCGATAGTTTTAGTACACAACGCTGAATTTCCGCTTCGTATTATCAAAATTCATTTTTAAAGGACGTCCAAGTTCTTTTGTTTACATTAAAACCCCTTCAAATCATATTATTTTCTTAAGGGTCAATTTGTAATCATCATATTTGGTATCTTTCAATAGTTATGAATAACCTTTGAGTTCGAAAAGTTGAGAAAAGTAAAAAACGATAATCCTCTGAACCAATAATCGGGGACAATCATAACTGGCATGGTTAGGATGAGCATGCAAAACACACTCCATAACTTCCTTCTCTAAAATCAGAGCCAAAAAGGCTTTCAATGATTCTTCATGAAATTTGGAGAACATTAATTGCCATTGACTTTTACACACTCTCCAGTCTCCACCACAATAAACCCTCACCATCCAACACCCATTTTAACTCAATTCTTACGAAATATATAAAGGTAATACGTGAGATAATATTTCCAATAAGAATCTAATTTCTATTCCTAATAGGACTTATATTTTACATTCCTAATATTATTCACATTCCTTATTCCTCTTTTAAATAACTTCCTTAAAGAGATAGTTTTGTCAGCACGGTATACAAAAGTATTTAACACTATAAACTTAGTACATGATTAAAAGAGTAGAAATCATCCTAGTTTCTAACAATGCTCAACCGAGTACTTAGAGCCAAAACAATTATAGTTTCTAACAACACTCTACCCATGGTGTTTAATAAATTAATCATTTACATTAAATATCACGTGTTCTCACATTCTCCCACACCTCGAATTGGTTCTCACCCCTAAATATTTTTATGAGCGCGTTTAATTCATATAATGTTTTATTATGGAGGGATGTTATATTAATAGAAAGATCACCTTAAAGATTATTGAGAATATTTAGGAAAATGTGTTTGGTTGGTTGGAATAAATTGGTGAGTATGTTATATTAATATGTTTGGTTGGGAGGATAAATTGGTGGGTATGTTATGTAGATTACTAAATTGCTCTCATTTTTAAATATTAATATAATATTTTTTTTATTATTATTTTTTGAATCATTTCTTTTAACCCCCTACATTTGAAATTTTGTTAAAACACTCCAGCCATATAAAACTTTAATTTATAGCAAAATCACTCCCACCCACCCCAAGCCATTGCCAACAGCCAGCCACCACTGCCTGTAGCTGCCGTAATGGCACACAACTAGCGGGATCTGACCGGTTGAGCGTCGGTAAGGCCAAAAACGTCCTTACTAGCACACGACCGGCCAGATCCAACAGATCATGCACCATAACGCTAACTACTACCATCGACTGCCGGTAGTCTTGGGTGGCTGGGGGTATTTTGTTAACTTTTAAGCATTTTGTGTGGCTAGAGTGTTTTAGCTAAATTCTTAAATGTAGGGGCTGACCTAATGGTTATTTAGTAGACATTTGAGGGCAATTGTGTCTGAAATAGTATTTAATTAAAGGCAAAATAGGTATGGAAATCATATTACCTCGATAATCTTTTAATAACACCTCTTTGGGGGTATCTGATTGCCCCCTATATTACCAAAATCAAACACTATTTGCAATAAAAGATACTCGTAATATTTTATTACTTGTAAATGAAACAAAAAAATCTTGCAAAATAAATGAAGATTACCTCGGTTATCCTATATGACTTCGAACCAAACGGACCCTATAGGTAATACATGAGATATTATTCTCAATATGAATCTAATTTATATTCCTAATAGAAGTCTTGTATTTCTATTTTTTAATAGGATTCGCATCCCTTATAACAATTATATTCCTCTTTAAAGTTAATTGCTAAAAAGATACAATTTTGCAAGGAAACAATAAGGAAAAGCCACAATATCCCAATAAATCTACAAGGAAACATATAAGAAAAGAGCCACAATATCCCAACAAATACAATAAATTTGGATAAAACCTGAAAGCACAAAAAAAAAAAAAAAAAAAAAAACTAATAAGGAGATTTAATACAATGTAAGAAGAAAAAAAATTAAGATGGTTAATATTGGAATAAAGTATAATATTCTTATAAATTAATTTTTTTAAACTAAATTTAAATTATTAATGGGCTTACAAGAAATTTCTGAGGCTTAAATAAGATTATCGTTTTATGTAAATATTAAAGCTTCATAATGGTTGAGTTCAGTATTGCATTAGAAATTTCTAATGGATTTGTGATTATCTTTCCTTAATAACATTAATGTGCTTGGGTTTGAGACTATTGTCATGGGTCAAGAGTTTCAACACAAGGGAATGGCCTATGCGGCACCCCAACATCACACTTGAGAAGGAGTGAGCATACACGTACGCCATTAATCAGCTTTAGGTTTACTGGTTTCGTCCTACCATGGACTCATCAGGGAAACGACTCTAGCTCCCGACTAGTTGTACTGTAAGGATGGTCTAATCTCTTCTTCATCGTCAACTATGAAAAACAACTCCTAACGGTTCTCACACTCCCTTTCACGGAGTAATTCCCTCCTAAAGGGTCTTCTGAAGCATTGCCAATGTGTCAGGAGGAAACAAACTTGATGTATCAACTATCATACCCCACATGAATGCTTCATGAAACCCTTTAACCTCGTACGCTCTTTACACTTGCTACTCTTGTCATGACGTTACAACTTTTCAACTCATGGCATAAACCGATGGCTTAAGGGATGCCAATTACATTTAGGCACAACTCCACGTTATGTCAAAATGTTACGACACCCCGAAAGATATATGCTTTCCCCTATTTCACACGAGACCACTTTTCACTTCCATGTTGTGCGATTGTTGGTGCCCACTGTTGCACTTCCAACATGTGTCTCACACATGCTTCCTCGACTTCACACATTGCTTGCTCTCAGTGTCACTCGTTGCACACCACCGTGACAACTTTCCACTCCTCACAGTAATTAGTGTGCATCTCAGCAACCCCAGCATGTCTCGCAAGCACAAGGGAGTCATCTTCAGTCATGATTGTTTAGAAAGGAACACCATAATGCTAACACATTCTTTCTTACTCTGATACCATTTGTCATGGGCCTATAGTTTCAACGCAAGGGAACGACTCATGTGGCACCCCAACATCACACTTGAGAGGGAGTATGACACCGAAACAATCAAGAGATGACTGAAAATTGTAGAGAGCAAGGATACGATAAATCACCACTGAATTATATCAAGATCCAAATACTGGATTAATTGAAATAACCACAAAAGGTTCTCAATAATTCATTAAAATAATAATTTACCAAAAATTGTTCTCTTAAAGGCTACAAAGACCTTTATTTATACTAGAATTAACCTTAACTAGTTAGGAAAGCAATAAACCTAATAATTAAGACAAATCTTATTCTACTATGGAGAACATCTTAAAATACGTAATCTAATTTAATTAGGACTAATAAAATAAGAAATTAGGAATAGGAAAGCCAAAATATAAGGAAATAATATAATATTTTTCCTATAGAATTTTAATAATATATTATTTGCATCATTCTCCCCCACTAGTATGAAATTCACCCTCGAATTTCTGGCATGAATATCTTCATCTTCAACTTGCATTAACCGAAACTTCTTTAAGTTTATCTCTAGGTAATATGCACGAAGAACTTTAAATTTTCCTGCCTTTGTAACAATATCCATCCAATCAACCCAATAATGGAAAACAAAATCATAAAGCAAAATCTCTTGTAGCCTTATCTTGTCATAATAATCATGCACATTTGCAACACAATTAATGATAGAGAAACTTGTTTTGTAAGCAGCCTTATGAAGACCCAAATCTTGAAACATTGATTCTTCAATAATTTCTTCATCAATTTTGATTCTTCAATAATTTCTTCATCAATTTTTGGTGGGTCACCATGATCATCTAAATAATCAAAGTGGTCATGATTGTTAATCTCAATGTCATCACCAAAAATACCTTCAAACTCTTCTTCCTTGTCTTCTTCCGTCAGGGCCTCAATTTTCTTAAGTCGCTGTTAGAGATCTTGAACTTGCCTCCTCAGATTGTCGATCTCTACATCTTGCCGATCATGTTGATGATTGGCAGCATCTTCCCCAAGAGCCACTCCATAACCCTTGTCGCGACCTTGCTAACCTCGACCATGATACTATTCAGCCATCGATAACAAGCCTATGCTCCAATACCAAATGATACTGAAAAAATTAAGAGATGATTGAAAACTATAGAGAACAAGGATATGATAAACTACCATCAAATTGTATCAAGATTCGGATACTGGATTAATTGAAATAATCACAAAAGGTTCTCAATAATTCATTAAAATATTAATTCACCAAAAACTATTGCCTTAAAGGCTACAAAGACCTTTATTTGTACTAGAATTAACCTTAACTAGTTAGGAAAGTAATAAACCTAATAATTAAGACAAATATTATTCTAATATGGAAAACATCTAAAACAAGGAATCTAACTTAGTTAGGACCAATAAAATAAGAAATTAGGAATAGGGAAGCCTAAATATAAGAAAATAATATAACCTTTTTCCTATAAAATTTAAATAATATATTTTCTACATCATTCCTCCCCACTAGTTGGAAATTCGCCCTCAAATTTCTAGCATGAACATCTTCATCTTCAACTTGCGGTAATTGAAATTCTTTTAAATTCATCTCCAAATAATATGCTTGAAGCACTTTAAAGTTTCCAATCTTAGTTATAACGTCCATCTAATCAGTCCAATTGTTGGAAACAAAATCACGAAGCAGAATCTCCTTCAACTATATCTTGTTGGGGTGATCATGCATGCCCTAACAAAAATTGATGACAAAAGAATTTCTTTCAAAATTACCCACGTGTACTTCAAAGCAATATTCTTCTTTGGGAATTGATTATTCTTCAAAAATTTCATTGTCAAATTGTGGCAGTTTATCATTGTTGAAGCAAGAATACACCAACTAGAGCAATCTGATCGACCTTGTCAGGATCGAAACTGATGTGTGCATGATTACGGGTAACCAACAATGAATAAATGAAAAATGCAGTAAAGTAAATGACAAGAAAGTTTTTAAAGTGGTTCGGTGAATTATACTCTTGAGCCTACGTCCACTGTTTTTGTATTTGTTGTGAGAGCTTACAATGACAATCCTAGAATAATTTGCTAACCCCTTTCTCATCGTTGGAGGGGGTTTATATACAGATTTTGTACAAAGGAAAGAGAGAAAATAAAAAGATTACAATTAAGTTTGAAATGCAACTCTGATATTCTCGTGATTGAGCATTGTGATTGCGTAAAGACTGTTGTCAATCTTATCCTTTCTAAATACCTGGGATCTGAAGTTATCTGTGAATTGGTTGAACAATTGTAAGGATTGGTTGCGACTAGCTTGTGCTAGGTCGAGCTATAACTCGACGAGCTTATGCTCGGTCGGACAATCAATTGAGTCGAGCTGGTTCTGGATCAAGCTATAACCTCGCAATTCCCCGAGTTTAAAGGAAAAATCACACACAACATCTACCCCTAGTGTTAGGTGCTCGTTTCGACTTTCGAAGACTATTGCTTGATTTGATATCAAGCTCAGTATTCATCGGTACGACACTAAATGTAGATTCGGTCGAGCTTCATGAGTTAGACTCATCCCTAGTCGACGTACTCAACACTTGACCTTTCCTCTTCTGTGATATTCTTGACAAACTTGGAATTTGAAAAGAAAGGGTATTTGTGTAACATCCACGCGGTCATGTCGCTTAAATGTGGGAACCTTTGGTAGTTACTTTTCGTCGTGCATGGGCAATTAAAATTGTCCATATGTAAAGTCGAGGCGACGTGTGGTGATGGTTATGATTGTGGCAGCCTAACGGTTGATCGCCCTTCGTAGATGATTGACAAGTGACCATGTCCAAGGGTCAAGATTGCTCGACAAATGGAGGGCCAAGATTTATTGTAGATCGACGGTTATGATCAAACCCCGCCCTTTCGTCTCCCATGTAAACCACTATAAAAGCAAGCGAACTCATCATAAAGGCTTCACACTTTGCAAAAGTTCTCACACTTTCTTGTTTGTTCTGTCGCTGCTCCTTCATCTTCACAGTGCTTTTCCGATGAGTTCATCCCATCTTTCAATTCAGTAAGACTTATTTTCCCTGCTTTTCTTGTTTTCATAACTTTCACAATTGGGGGTGGCCATTGTCGTGGCCACATTGAGCATTTTTTGGGCTTTGCTAGGGTTTTTAAGTGTGTCTCCAATGGTCCTAGGTTTAAGAAGGGTTTATTATGGCGATCGCCAGAATCCTGGTGGGTCACTTTTGTCTGTTGTTCGATGCGAGCTACCTTGGGTGCCTAAATTGAAAGCAAAGTGTGAATTATTCGTCGAGTTTTTCGAGCTCTGACACATGTTCGCTCCTGTTTTAGGTACCTAATGTCTTCGTCAAGCAGCCATACCATTGATCTCATGTTTGATTCCCCAACGAGCTCGATAGTTCTTGGGGGCATAGTCCCCGAGGCTTCCAAGGAGGTCATCACACAAAGCCTGGACCCTGATGCAATAGGCTCTTTTAACAATGCCTCTACAGAGATTGCCCAGCTGAAGAAGTCTCCAACACATAGGCCATGCAACGAACCACAGTCTTCGATTGATGCCAAGGATCTTAGGCGCATAAATTGAAACTTATGCGCCTCAACTCAACTTGAGGGTTCCAAGAGGCTTCTCTCGGAAGAATCCCCTCATAGGCTGCATGGTAGTTTTTGAGTCCCTCCTAAAGTGTGTGTTGTCTATCCCCACCCACCATTTCATTGATAGCATTTTGAGACAGTTCGACATCATCCCTCTCCAGTTGTCCATGAATTCATACATTATAATTGTAGGTCTGTACATAACATACCAGATATCTGAATTGGGCAAGCCATCTATTGAAGAGCTTGTCCATTTGTATAGGTTAAAGAAAGGTCAGAACCAAATGTACTACCTCAAGGTCAGAACCAAATGTACTACCTCTCCAAGGCGAGGAAGGTACATTTTAACGGTTTGGTCGACGTTCCAAAGAAGGTCCTGAACAAGGACTCTCAGTTTTTCTTTTATGAGGCCAAAAAGACCGACGTTTTTGCTTTGGAAGCTAGTAAGACTTCGATAGTTGTGTGTGCAAATAGTGTCTCCAAGCTCGACGATCAAACTAACCAAACTTCTTTGCTTTGCAGTTAACGTCGAGCAAAACTTTCTTCTCGCAGCGAGCTTAGAGTAGCTTCTGTGCTTCAGCAATCTCTTCGAAAGGGATGACAACGTTAACGGGATCATCTTGCTTCCTAAGTTGAGGGCACACAACTTTTGCGCAGACAAAGTCACATTCAACACTATTCTCGAAAAAGGTAAGTGTTTACTTGCTCACTTTTTCTTTTTCACTCTATTAGGTCGTTGGTTGTTTGCTTCTCCTTTCGTAGAAATGTGGTCGACAAACCAAAAGGCTTGAAAAAAGAAAACAGTAACATTCGGGGCTGCCAAGAAACAACTTGTTACTTCAATGAAGAAGCATCCTACTAATGTTGTTGGGATGGTCAGGCTGGGTTCTTCGCGCCCAACCCTCAAGCATAGTGGGGGCGAGCTTGGGGAAGGCCCAAGTGTTAAGAAGCTCGCGACTACCTCCAATGCAGCCAGGGAGAAAAGTGCGCGCGAGCTCTAAAAGAGCCCGGCGAAGAAGACATCCAAGTTAACTGGAGGCTCAAGTAAGGAGGTTATAGGGCAAACTAGCGGCAAAAAGAAGTCTACGGCCAAGGTGATGCGTGTTTCCTACAACATGCAATATGTAGCAAGTATACTAGTCGCACAAGTAATATAATGATGAGTGAGTATCGTTCCCACAAGGATTATTGCTAAGCACTAAGTTTCCTAACGTTCTCAAGTTGAAGCAATCGACTTCTTTTTGGATTAAAGGGAGCAATTTAAACTATAATTAAAACAAAATTTTACTAAATTAAACTTAAACTATGAAAGCAAGATTTAAAACGGGATAAATTCAATTCAAACAAACGGGTAGGGTTTTGACTTCATTCGGACTCTATGGGTTAAACTTTAAGAATTAAACTAAATTCACATTCTCATGCATTGATTGTAAATCGAACTCTCTATAGCGTCCAACATACCTTCTCAGGCTATGTTGTCCTACTCTTCCCTATTAACCTTCCGCACCCAACAAAATGAAGATTAATAAATCTAAGTTCATTAAGCGTAAGAATCCTAGATTGATTTCATTGGTTCTTGAATCTATCTCTAGCATCCAATAATACAACGGTGATTACCCAAGACGCTTAACATAAATTATCTCTCGATCTCATCATGTTCATCGCATACAACCAATAAATACAGAATAATCACACAATCAAAGTAAAATCATATGAAATTAATAATCATCAACTTTCTAACCCATTAGAATCCGAACTACATCAAAACCCTAACCCAAAATAGGTTAGTTCATGGCTAATTCAAATAAACAATTAAAAGAAATGAAAAACTCCAGGTTCAACATAATGGATACAAAAGAAAAGGAAAAGAATCTCCCCAATTTGATGAATCCACTGGTTTCCTCGAATCTTCCAACCTTGTTAATCCAAAATCACTCAAAAATGAATCTAAAATAATGTAAAAAAAACTCTCTCAATCACTCCACGAAAGCCCTAGACAAATAGACTAAGTCTCTCTTTTATACCTCGCCCAAAATAATATAACTTAGCCTAAACACGAAACTGTGCATTTTACAAAAAGTGGAGTACGCAAACTTCGCCGCGGCGAAGAAGGAATCTCGCCGCGGCGAAGAAAGAGGCTGAATCTGGTGCATCACTGGCCCATTTCGTCGCGGCGAAGCTTCCTGAAGAATTCTGAAATTCCAGAATTGCCCTCCGCGTGCTTCTAAGTCCAAAAACTCCAAATCTACCTTTATTCGCTCAAAATTTCCATTTTTACCCTGAAACACGAAATGTAAGGAATTAAGTATCAATTCAGGCAAAATAGACTAAGAAGTATCTAAAATCCAACCTAAAAGCTTAAATAAACTAGTATAATCCTCGGATTATCACAAGGACTTGGCCAAGAAGAAGTCGCTCCCATGGGTGAAGTTGTTATTCTCGTGGGAAGCAAATCAAACTTGCCTCCGCAGGAAGCAAAATTATAAACAAGGCAACTCGAGCTGCGCTCGACGCAATAATCCACCAACTCCCTGAACACATCAGCATCGGGGCCTCGGTGGTCAGGGACGCCATCACCTCGTAGACCTATGCGGGCATTAGGGATTCGTCTACTCCACAGCTGCTGGCTTAGGTTTGCAACCACATGACAAAGGTATCAGTAGTTCTCTCCCTTCTTCCTGTTTTATATACATTTTTCTTTATTCGTCACTGACTTTCATTTTTTCTTTATTAGGCTTGCGTGGCGAGCAGGCTTCTCTATGATGAGTATTACCCAACATTTATGGGCACTCACCAGGGGTGGCAAGAAGCGAAGATGCTCAAGGAGGATGCTTTGGTTAGGGCCGAGGTGGCAGAGAAAGAGAATGACTCGAAACAGGCCAAGCTTGAGCGGCTTAAATAGGAAATGGTGGCCTTCAGGGTCAAGGAAAGGGAATTCCTTGACAAAGTTCAAGCGATTGAGGCCGCTCAAGCAAAGGCCAAAGCTAAAGCGGTCGAGGCTAAGAAATGTTTGGCACAACAGCGAGGTGCTAAGAATAAGGTAAACTTTGAGCTCACATCAACTCAAAAAATTGCCTCGAATTGGGAGGCAAAGTTTAAACAGGTCTCACTCGATCTTGCCTAGGAGGCGGAGGGTCAACAAAAAGTTGAGGCCAAAACTGAGCAGCTTAGGTTTGAAGTCGAAGAGTTGAACGCAACCGTCACGAATAAAGCTTGGGAGATGTCGGTCTTCCTTGTGTAGAAGTTGTGGGAAGCTCATCCCTCGATCGACTTCTCCTTTCTTCCGCAGGCTTACATCAATGAAAGACATTTTTTTATTGTAACCAAACTTTACAATCAATGAAAGACATTTTTTGCATATATTTGTTGAGCAATTTTTAATTTCTGCAAAGTCGTTTCGAATTTGTTCCAAGTTATGCGTAGCTCACTTCTTGAGGAACTTTTTGAATATACTTGAGAAAATTATGTGCGACAGCTCTGAGTTTAGACTAGCTGCTTGTCTTGAGTTTTAGTTGTTGGCTTATGATCGATTTTCCTTCGACGTGTTTTACTTGACTTTTTCCAAGTGTAACTTCGTCGATCTGGGGAATTTCACCCATAATGAGTTGGATTTTGGTGTGGCTTATCGAGATAAGTTGCCTTTTTTTGAACTCTTGACTCTGAGTTTTTTGATGTGATCGTGTAGGTCGTGATTTTTGAAACAAAAGATAATAAATTACGAACAAGATACTGATAAACATAAAATAACGAACAAAGTAAAGTTCATGAATAATACCTATTTTTATTAATAATATTTTGGCCATAAGCGACCTTACAATGAATATAGGGGAGAAAATAAAACATGATTGGAACTCGAGCTACTTATTGGTAATACCTTTGCATATGCTCGGTGTTCCATGCTCATAGTATGGCTTTGCCATTGAGGCACTCCAGGCGGAAGGTTCTTAGTGCGATCTTTTCGGAGATCCTGAATGGACCTTCCCATTTAGACCTAAGTGCCCCCAAATTCGGGTTTTGTGTACCCTGAACAGCCTTTCTAAGGACTAGCTCGCCCACTTTAAAGTCTCTATTCTTGACTTTGGCATTGAAGTATCGTCTGGCTTGCTATTGGTACGAGACAAGCCTTAACTGAGACTTGGCTCGATGTTCCTTGATTAGGTCTAGTCTCAAGCAAAGAAGATCTTTGTTAAAGACTTCCTTCCGCAATAAACTAATCCCCACTTCAACTAGGGTCATTGTTTCACACTCATATGGTAGAAAAAATCGAGTTTCTCTCGTCGAACTTTTGGTTGTCATTTTGTAAGACCATAAGGCCTTGGGCAATTCCTCAGCTCATCTTCCCTTTAAGGCATCGAGCTTCTTTTTAATGGTGTGCTTGATCACTTTGTTCACAGTCTCTACTTGACCATTAGCTTGAGGCCAATAAACAGCAGCAAAGCTCTTCTTAATACCAAGTTGTTCGCAGAAAGATCTGAAGTCCTCACTGTCGAACTATTTTTCATTGTCGATATTGTGTGGGGGATTCTGAATCTACAAATGATGTTTTTGTAGATGAAATCTTTCAACTTGTTCGACGTGATGGTAGCTAAAGGCTTAGCTTCTGCCCACTGCGAACTTAATCTCCTTTTCCTTGAGGGAAAGGGTCGATCAAATCAATCCCCTAAATTGCAAATGGCCAAGGACTCGTCAAGGTGGTTAACTCTTGAGGTGGAGCTCACAGAACATTTACAAATCTTTGGCATTTGTCGCATCTACGCATATAGTCTATTGTATCGTCAAAAACTACTGGCCAATAGTAGCCTTGGCAAAGCACTTTGTATGCTAGAGATCTGCCCCCTGCATGGCTCCCATAGATGCCTTCGTAGATCTCTCTCAGAACATAGTCCACGTCTTCATGGTCAACACATCATAGGAGCGGTGAATTGTACCCACGCTTATACAGTCTGTCATTGATGAGTGTATCGAGCTGATTTTGCTCGGAGTGTTTTGGCTTCATTTCTTCCTTCAGGCACTGTTCCATCTTTTAGGTAGACGATTATTGCATCCATCCAACTGTATCTCTACCCTGTTACTAAGACTAGTTCTTGTGGAACGAGGATACTTAGACTTCGGAGGAATTTAATAGGTATTGAATTAGTCTTCTCTTGACTCATTGCAAAAGCTAGGTGAGCTAGAGCGTCGGCCACTGAACTCTTCTCCCTCGGGATTTGATGAATAGTGAAAGATTTGAACTACTTGAGCTTGGATTTCACCTACTGGAGGTAGAATGCCATTCAGTCTTCCTTTGCTTGATATTCCCCGGTAATCTAATGGACTACAAGTTGAGGAGTCACTATAAATCTTGATGGACTTTACCCTCATTTCCTTAGCGAGGCAGATCCCTGGGATTATTGCTTCTACTTTGCCTCGTTGTTAGAGGCAGCAAACCCAAATCTAACTGCAGCTCTGATCGGGTTCCCTTAGAGACTTTCAAGGAAAAGCCTAGCTTCTACCCCCTTCTCATTTGAGGACCCATCTACATACAGAGTCCACTGCCATAAATTGTCAAGCCTTGGTTTTCGTTGTTCACTTACCTCTGGGGTGCTTGCCTATGGCTGGCTTACTTCTCCTTCAGGCTGATAAGAAAACTTTGAAATAAAGTCTGCCAAAAGCCTAACCTTTTATTGTTGTTCTGGAGATGTACTTGATATCATGCTGACTTATCTCCATCATCTACTGGATCAATCTGCCCGATACCTTAAGCTTCTGCATTATTTTCCTCAATGAAAAGTTTGTTAGCATATGTATGGACTGTGCCTGGAAATAAGGTCACAACTTCCGAGCGGCGATGACAAGGACATAGGCAAGCTTCTCCATTTCGGGGTATCTTGTCTCAACGTTGAGGAACCTCTTGCTCACATAGTACACCGGCCACTGCACTCCCCTTTCTTCGAGTACCAAAGCCGTCCTAATCGCGGACTTAGATACCAATAAATATAGTAGTAGCGGCTCGCCCTAGACAGGCTTTAATAACAAAGGAAGATGCCCTTGATGCTTCTTCAATTCCTGGAATGCTTTCTCGCACTCTTCTGTCTATTTGAAACCTTTTTTTCCCTTTAGGATCTCCGAGAATGGTAGGCACCTATCTGTGGCTCGTGAAACAAATCTGCTAAGCGTGGCCACACGCCCTATCAAACTCTGAACCTGTCTTATGCTGGTCAGGCTTTTCATGTCCATGAGAGCTAGAATCTTTTCTGGGTTGGCTTCGACACCTCGCTGATTTACCAAGAAGCCCAAAAACTTTCCCTAGCTTACTCTGAAAGAGCACTTTAGAGGGTTGAGCCTCATTCTATATTTTATGAGGATGTCGAACATTTTCCCCAAGTGCTCAACGTAACTTTCGGCGACCTTTGATTTGACAAGCATGTCATTGATATACACCTCCATTGTTTTGCCGATTTGCTCGGCGGACATCTTGTTCACCAAATACTGGTAAGTCGCCCCAGCATTCTTTAAGCCAAACGGCATAACCTTGTAACAGTCAATACCCTGGTCAATAATAAATGAGGTATGTTCTTCATCGGGCTGATACATCGAGATTTGGTTATATCCCAAGTAGGCATCCATAAAGTTGAGTAATGGGTTCCCGGCTATCGCATCCACTAATTGGTTGATCCGAGAAAACGGAAGGCTGTCTTCGGGACAAGCTTTGTTCAAGTTTGTAAAGTTGACGCAAGTCTGCCACTTGTCATTCGACTTTTTTACCAAGACTAGGTTGGTGAGCTAGTCCGGGTATTTCACTTCCTTGATGAAGTTGATGTTCAAGAGTTTGTTAACTTCATCTTTGAGCACTTTAAAGCACTCTGCATCCATAGATCTTCTTTTTTGTCTGATTGGCCAAGCTGCTAGGTCGACATTCAATATGTAGCACATTACCTCAGGGTTGATCCCCACCATATCAAAGTGTACCCATGCGAACACGTCGAGATTTTTCTTTAGAAACTAATGTTCTGAAACCCGAACCAGACCGGGCGGTCGAACCAGTCTAACCGGGTTTCACTTATATTTTCGGTTTAAAAAGAATAAAAAACCGGTATTTTGCTTCAAACCGTTTCAAACCATGGTTGGACTGTCGCACTGTAGCAAACTGACGGTCCAACCGGTATAACAAGGAAATTGTAACAACTACTGAAAACTAGTACAATGCATGCATAATAACAATAGAAAATTGGGCCCAAAAACTTTCTTTTCATTATACGTCATATGTCTTTTATACATAAAGGGTACTGTTTACAAAAATGCATTTTTGTAGACAAAACAAGGGAAACAGTGTAGCTATCTCTCTTCGCTTGCCAACGCCCCTCCGACTGCATCACCTAGAACCTGCATCCACAAAGGAAAATAACGGGATGAGCACAAAATAATGCTCAGTAAGTAAAACTCTCTCTCTGTCTGTCCCCGTATCAATAACTCTTACTTCTTTCCTTATGCCATTTCTGATTCTGTTTCTAATAACATCATGGCCTCATCTTACCGGAGGTACGGCCGGATGGCGTTCACACAGCACCATCTCACTCTCTATAGCTATCGGGTGGAATTCACACAGTACCAACCCGTTCTTAGTGACTACCGAGTGAGGATCACAAAGCACCAACTCGGTTCTTTCTAACTATCGGGTGGAGATCACCTAGCACCTACCCGTTCCTCATGAATTTTGGGTAACGATCACCAAGCATTTACCCGTCTCTAGTCACTATTGGGTGATGGTCACAAAGCATCAACCCACTTCTACCAAATGTTAGATGATGATCACAAAGCATCAACCCACTTCTACCAAATGTTAGATGATGATCACAAAGCATCAACCTACATATCTCTTAACTAACCGGGTAGTGGTCACAAAGCATCTACCCATGTCTACTACTCATCGGGTGACGATCACAAAGCGTCGACCCATCTCTCTAAGGGCTATTCGGATGATGATCACAAAGCATCAATCCGATTCCCATAATGTCGGGTGATGATCACAAAGCATCATCCCAACTATACTACTCTTCTAATTCATTCTATTGTAGCATTTTTCAATGCTCTCTACCCTTAGAGTAATTTTACCCACTAAGCTCTCTACTCATAGGGTAACTGCATAAACCATTTCCTTACACTTTCTTAGGTCACTTTTCCCATGCACAATTAGTGCCTATGGATGGTTCATCACTACTAATGCACTTATGAAATGCCAACATGCAATGTTGCAAGAATTAAGGTTCATTACTCATACTCAAACCTCTATTAGGCATTTCATCAAACAACTCATGTGCACTATAAAACTCTATCATAGCCATGATTCTAAAACTTTTCTTAACCATCCAAAATGGGGAAAAACCCCTTCACAAAGCCATAATAACCTGTCAAACAAAACACTTCCAAAAAGGGTTCCATAACACCCCTTCAAATCCATCTCAACTACCTTGCCAATCCAACACCTCATTTCTCAAATTTGCAAGGTATAAACATTCACAAAGCATAGAAATCTCTATTTAATTCTTCATACATGCCATAATACATGTACATCACATACATACATCAAGTCTAACAAAACCCTAATCAAGAAATTTCATAAATCTCAACTTGGGTTGGGTTTTACTTACTTGTTATGGAGAGACTTCACAAATTCTTCCTTTCACTTGTTTAGCTTGACTTTTCCTCCAATCTTAACCAAAAGAAGGAAAACCCTCAAACTTCAATATGGGTTAAAACTCACAAATCACACAACTTAAGGAGAAATCCTTACCTTAGGAAGCCTTAGGTTACTTTTCCACCCCAAATCACTTCAAAACCCCTTGGAATACCTTGATCAAAAGAAAAGAGAAGTTGAGAGGAGTAAGGATGGGAAGTTGCGTTTGAGAAAAAGAGGATGAGGGGTTTCTTTGACTCTAATTCCTTTTAATGAAATATATCCCAAAGCATTCCCATTTTGCCCTTACTCTTCTTTGGGAATTCCATCCATATCTTTTGATTCATTACAAACTCACCCCCAAATCAACACATTCTCCATGAAAAATCCTTACAATTAACTCCCCACTTTTCCTGCTAATTAGGGGTAGAAAGGTCAAATTGCCCTTAGGGAAGAAAATATCTAAAACTCAATCAACAATTTAGTCGGCTGTCATGCTGCATTTAAACCGTCCTGGTAGCTTCGTGGCCTTCCTCTTCGCCACGGCGAAGATTCTTCTTCGCCTCGTGCCACAGATCAAATTCTTCCGTTTTCAACCAATTTCAGGGCAAACATTCAACACAACACTAAATTACCAAAAACCAACTCAAAATAAGAGCGAAAGAGGAAACAGTAACAACGTACCTCAAGCGGGGCGTTACAGAAATCCGGTCCACACCTAATTCGGTTTAATCATATGAAATAAAATAAAAAATTAAAATCCACAAACACAAAGTCAAATGTCAAACCCCCAAAATTTTTAATACATTTTCAATTTGCTTTTTGCGTTAAGCTGTGAGCTACTAAGTTGTCTGCCACTTTGAAAAATTTCCTTTTTGCCTTTTTCATTTTGGTTTGCTACTTTGCCATTCGCGATCTCCACTCTCCAGTCCAGTCCTCCTCCTCTTATCCTCCATTCACGATCTCGGATCTCCTTCAAGCTTCAGCTTCAACGGTTCAGCCTTTAAGTCTTTAGCCTTCAAGTCTTCACTCTTCAAGTCTTCGGTCTGCTACTCTACTTCAGTGCTTCTTCCTTGCCATGGCTAGTCTGCTGCAAGTCTTCATTCTTCAACTTCAAGTCTTCAATGGTTCAACCTCTTCAATCATCACCGTCGCCATGTAAAAGCCTGCTTCTTGCTTGTCGTTGCTGGTCTGCAGAATTAGTCACTTCAGTTTAGATTTCAACCTTCACATCTGCTACCGTCTACGAGCTGCCGTTTGCCGTCAACCAAGTAACAAACTACTGTAAGAGACTAAGAGTCATCCTATCTTTCTCTGTCTTCTATTTCATATCATGATTCATGATATTGTATATTTGTATTGATGGCTTTATGTACAGAGTTATGAACCATGTTAGTGGCTGGCTTTTGGATTTATGATGTGTAGAATCTGTAGATTTTATTATCTTCTTGTTGTCTGTCTAGGTGGCCAGCTTGTTTTATAATGCTGGTAATTTTGCTTAGACTTTTTGGAGATTTGGTTCGGTTTTTTTGTTTGTTCATGTGGCCAGCCTACGTGTTTTACAATTTACACTCGTAGATTATGTAAATTCGCCCCTTGTTTTTGGTTTTGAATTGATTCATGATATTGTATTATTGACTTATTTTGACGTGAAATTATGAAATGTGAATCACTGAATCTGTCAATTTCTCATGGGAAATTAGAAATTGGTGGTGAAACTGTGAAAGTTGCTTGCACCGTGAAGCTTTATTATTAGTTTATTACAGTAAAGAGTAATTGAAAGGGGGAGTTTATTCATGTTGTGAATTGTGATAATAACACAGGTATTGATTGGGATTATCATAACAGAGCTAAATTGGATGTTAGCAACTATTTTTGTGGAGAAATATTATTATTGATTTTCATAATTCAAATTGGAAAAAAAGGCTTGTTGCTTGGGAAAGTTTTAATCATGCATAGAATAAAACAATCTTCATCTGTTATGGACTAATAATAAATATAAGCATCCAGGTTTTATTATTTCTAGCATTTTGGTTTTTGGTTTTGACTTATCAATTTGCTTGGTTCTTCCATTTAGTAGCATGAATGCTCTTGATTGAAAAACAAATTGATTTAAAGTTATATCTTATAAATTATAACAAATTGATTGTTGGTTGCCACTTGCCAAGGGAGAGAATGGCATCATCTTCGTCTGCACATAACTCATCAGCCGCGTCCATTTCTCGCAATCTTTTCGAGGAAAGACCGATATAGCATGGGGACATGTTCTTGAGAGTGTTGATAAAGATGGAACAAAAATATTATCTTGTCTTCATTGTGGCAAGGTTACTAGAGGTGGTGGTATTTTCATAATGAAGCAACACCTAGCAGGAGTCAAAGGGGATATTGGAAAGTGCCCGAAGGTTCCATTTGATGTTAAATTCAATATGAATGAATCACTAAAAGAAATAGGAGTAAAGAATAAGGAAAAAGAAGATTTTCGGAAGCATGCAACTCCTTTTGGTGCTACAGTACATGAATTTGAGGGTGATAAGTTAGATAAAGAAAATGAAGAGGTTTTCCCATCACAAATGACCATGAATGAAGGTGGTAGTAGTGGCGGTAAAAAACAATTTACGAGCAGTAAGAGAAAGAAAACTACGGGGGTTAGTAATTATTTTGCTCCACGAACTACTTATGGGTCTCAGCCTTCAATTAAGAGTGTTTTGGCTAGAAAAGATGCAAAGTGGAGAGCAGACATGTGTGTTGCACAATTCTTTTATAATGCTTGCATCCCGATGAATGCTTTAAATTCAATTTATTTTCAGCCTATGTTGGATGCTGTAGCTGCAATTGGCCCTGGGTATAAACAACCTACTTACGATGCTATACGTGTGAATTTATTGAGAGATGCTAAAAAGGAAGTCCAATTAATTGTTGACAATTATAAGAGTATTTGGCAAGAGGTTGGATGTACATTAATGGTTGATGGTTGGACTAATACTTGCCATAGATCATTGATTAATTTTCTCATATACTGTCCTAAAGGTGTTTACTTTATAAAATCAATGGAGGCTTCAGATGTTGTAAAGGATGTCTTTACATTGTTCAAGTTGTTTAAGGAAATGGCTTTATGGGTTGGACCAAACAATATTGTCCATGTTGTCACGGATAATGGAGCAAATTTTAAAGCTGCTAGAAGAATGTTGTCAGAGAAGTATGAGAATATGACTTGTCGCCCTGTGCAGCACATTGCTTAAATTTAATTTTGAAAGATATATCTGAGTTGGACCACATAGTGCATCTTGCAAAACGTGCTTCTGAAGTAACCAAGTTTGTGTATGTTAGTAAACGGTCTCGTATACGTAGCGAAAACAAAAAAAAAATTAATATAACAGGATCGTTTACATGAGCCAAGATCAAGGGTATAATTTTACAATTCATATTAAAACAAGAATCTGCAGAAATTAAAAATCTGTGTTTAGAAACCATACGCACGTTTGGAGGCTCCACCATAATTGTCTTTGAATGTTTTGCTACCGATCCAAGTGTAGGATCGAACCCACGTAGTCTACACGAAGACAATCTCAAAAGAACCAAAGAGGTATTTGCTAGATCCTCTTTGGCTTCAAGATTAAAAAGAAAAGAAATCAAATAGAATTGATTTAGGCCAAAGAAAGGTTTCTGGCGTGGGAGTGTCAAATGGGGGCTGTGTGTTTTGTTTTTAAAAAAAAATCAATTCTCCTAATTAATTAACACACACTTTTCTTTTTATAGTAAAATAATCAAGTTGCCCTAATCCCATACGGAATAAGCTTGGGCTCCAACCCAAACGCCCCATGTTGCCAAACACTCCCAATTTGATTTATTTTATTTTCCATCATTATCTCAATTAAAATCAATTAATATATATTTAAATATATATTAACATTTAACAATAATTATAATATATTTAAATATGTGCGAACACACATTTAAACGTAATTTCACTTATTTAATTTTTCTAACAAATTAAATAAAGGCTACGACCTCAGCAAATTTAATTGCACTATGAAATTACCAAAATACCCTTTCGCTTTAAAAAGACGAAAAACGCCCTTCTTTCTTCTTGGATCTTAAATTATCTTCTATGTGTGTGACCCATAGGCTCCTCATCATATCGGCAGTGTATAGTATCGCGATTAACACCAATTAATCGTCTCACTAATACACAGACCAAGATTCAAGGCCCCTGCGAAGGCATCATGGCCACCCGATATTCGGATTCAAAGAAAGTAGCTACCATTAAGGCGATATGGTTACCGTGTAATTCAATCCTTTCATCATAAGTTATCTCGACGAGACGAAGGCATAGAAATAGTGTCAACCTTCGGTTACTCTCGATATTATTTATTCAGTTTCTGGACCAATGACCCATATTATAAACTGGATAGAGCAACAACTCAATCCCACTGTGGCCACAGTTTTAGTGTCATTGCCATATACTGAATTGCGCCGTGAGATAACTTTCTCCCATACCCAGGAGTGATGAATCATCTGTCAATCCACCATAGTCTTGATACACTCCTTGATGCGCCAATCACCACCGTATTGACACGAAAAGAACTACGTGGGCTAGTGTCAAACTACACCAATCGGTGCACAAGGTGCTCCTGATCTCAAGTCTAAGGATCACATGTACCACCATTCGTTAGAGGATTTGTTCCACAGACAACGGGGTTACCATCCATATGGAATCCTCTGGGTGGGTCACCCAGTGAACTTGCCCGCGGTGTAATCGCCTACAGCAAGCACCCATGTGTTGCACCAGGTTGTCACCAAACAACCTTGACAAGTGAGATCAATCACTGTCTTTCGACAGGGTCGTTCAACACTATGATAGCCTTACCATATTATCTCGTGCCCTTACTTCGTAATAATATCGGGGCTACTGGGACGCTTCTGAATGGCCACCATATGTGCTCATAGGGTTCTCACTATCAAGATTTGAAACACTTGATACCCTCGTTACGATTCTACCATTCTAAGGACATATATCAAAACATATTGCAATAATAATGATTTACGCGATATAGAATAAAATGTCTTTTATTGATTAATGAACATTATTACAAAGAGTCAATTCTACAATAATTGATTGGCTCTAGGGCATCTACTCTAACAATCTCCCACTTGCACTATAGCCAATCATTCATGTATTTAATACCAAATGATCTCAAGTACCTGTTATGCTTCTCCTGCGACAGAGGCTTTGTTAGTGGATCTGCGAGATTGTCGCCAGTATGCACTTTACTAATGTGCATGTCTTTCCTCTCAACTATCTCTCTGATGAGATGGAATCGTCTGAGTATGTGTCTGGATTTCTGGTGAGACCGTGGTTCCCTGGCTTGAGCAATTGCTCCATTGTTGTCACAATAGATGTCTATAGGATCAACAATCGTAGAAACCACACCAAGTTCAGTAATGAACTTCTTAATCCAGACTGCCTCATTGGCCGCATCCGACAATGCAATATACTCAGCCTCCATTGTAGAATCCGTTATAGTGCTTTGCTTGGAGCTTTTCCAACTCACTGCACCCCCATTGAGACAAAATACAAACCCAGATTGCGATCGATAATCATCTTTGTCCGTTTGGAAACTAGCATCACTGTATCTTTTTACACTGAGCTCATCTTCCCCTCCATAAACCAAGAACATATCCTTAGTCCTCTTCAGGTACTTAAGAATATTCTTGACAGCCATCCAGTGATGCTCACCTGGATCCGATTGATATCTACTACAAGTGCTCAAAGCACATAAGACATCAATGCGAGTACATAGCATGGCATACATGATGGATCCAATTGCTGATGCATATGGGATCCTCTTCATCCTATCTCTCTCATCTTATGTTTTAGGACATAATTCCTTAGAGAGATAAACACCATGTGACATCGGAAGAAATCCCTTCTTGGATTCTTCCATACTGAATCGTTTTAGTACTTTGTCAATATATGCACTTTGACTTAGGCTAAGCAACCTACGCGATCTATCACGATAGATCTTTATACCAAGGATGTAGGCTGCTTCCCCTAAGTCCTTCATGGAGAAGTACTTGGATAACCAAGTCTTTACTGACTGCAAGTTCGGTATATCATTCCCGATCAAGTATGTCATCGACATACAACACTAGGAATGCAACTGCGCTCCCACTCACTTTCTTGTAAACATAGGGCTCATCTTCGTTCTTGATAAAACCGAATTCTTTTACGGCTTCATCAAAATGAATGTTCCAGCTCCTTGAAGCTTGCTTGAGTCCATAAATGGATCTCTGCAACTTGCATACCTTATTTGTTTAACTATTAAGAATGAAACCATCAGGTTGTGTCATGTACACATCCTCCTCAAGGTTTCCGTTCAGGAAAGCAGTTTCGACATCCATTTGCCAAATCTCATAGTCATGATATGCAGCAATTGCAAGCATCATCCGGATGGATTTAATCATGGCAACCGGTGAAAAGGTTTCTTCATAGTCAATGCCATGAATTTGTTTGAAACCTTTGGCAACCAGCCGTGCTTTATAAGTATGCACGTTGCCATCCATGTCAGTCTTCTTCTTGAAGACCCATTTACACCCTATAGGTTTTACCCCTTCAGGTGGTTCCACCAAAGACCACACTTGGTTCTGGTACATGGAATCCATCTCAGATTTCATGGCTTCAAGCCATTTAACAAAATCTGGATCCGATATAGCGTCTTCGTAGGTCCTAGGTTCATCGTCTTGGTAGACCAGTACGTCACCATGTTGAGTCACGAGATAACCGTATCTCTCGGGCTCATGGCGTACTTTCCCAGATCTACGTAGCTCATGTGCTACCTGAGGTGGTTCACTTTGATCCACAAGTTGTGGAGTAACCTCCTCATGATGCTCAACCACTTCATGTGGCATATCATCCCGTCCTTCGTCTAGTATATCTTGTGGTTCTAGAACTTCATCAAGTTCTACTTTTCTCCCACTAGTATTTCTTAGAAAATATTCCTTTTCTAGGAAGGCACCAGTTCGAGCAACAAAAATTTTGCGCTCTTCTGGGTGGTAGAAATAGTATCCTTTGGTCTCCTTTGGATACCCCACAAATATACATTTACAGGATTTTGGGCCCAACTTGTTCGAAGTCAATTTCTTAACATAAGCTTCGCAACCCCAAATCCTTAGATAAGACAAATTGGGCTTTCGCCCATTCCATAGCTCATATAGAGTCTTATCTACAGACTTTGACAGTACATGGTTCAAAACGTGAGTCGTAGTCTCTAGGGCATAACCCCAGAACGATGCAGGTAAATCACCAAAACTCATCATGGACCTAACCATGTCAAGTAAGGTCCTATTCCTCCTTTCTGACACTCCATTGTGTTGGGGTGTATAAGAAGGGGTGAGTTATGATACTATCCCACATTCCTTCAGGTACTTTGAAAACCCTGAGCTTAAGTATTCACCTCCTCGATCCGACCGAAGAGCTTTAATACTTTTGCCCAACATATTCTGTACTTCATTTCTAAATTCCTTGAATTTATCAAAAGCTTCAGATTTATGTCTCATAAGGTAGACATAACCATATCTACTGAAATCATCAGTAAATATGATGAAGTATGAATATCCACCTCTGGCTTCAACTGTTAGTGGACCACATACATCACTATGGATAATGCCTAACAGTTGAGTAGCCCTTTCACTTTGTCCTGTGAAAGGAGACTTGGTCATCTTGCCTAAAAGGCATGACTCGTATACCTCAAAAGGGTCCAAAACTCCATCCCTTTGAAGTTTTGCAATGAGGGTCTTATTAACATGACACAATCTACAGTGCCAGAGATATGTTTGGTTTTGATCGCTATGTTTAGCTCTCTTGGTTTCAATATTGAGAATATCTTTATTGTTTAAATCAAGAACATATAATCCATTATATAACCTTGCAATTCCAAATAGAATACCATTCAAACTAAAGGACAACAATCCATTAGATATCTCAAAATGATACCCCATATTATCCAAAGCGGATACTGAAATAATATTTCTAGAAATAGAAGGTACATGATAACAGTTATGTAGTTCCAATAATAAGCCCGTAGGCAAAGACAAACAATAAGTCCCTACAGCCAATGCAGCCACATGTGCTCCATTTCTAACTCGTAGGCCCATCACTCCCTTGGCGAGCACTCTACTCTGCCTTAGTCCCTGTACATCAGTACAAATATGAGTACCACATCCTGTGTCAATGACCCAAGATGTTGAGGGAGAGAAGTTAACCTCAATTATAAAAATACCCGAAGTCGTAGCCTCTGACTTCTTCTTGCTTGCGAGGAATGCCTTGTAGTGTTTCCTTCAGTGGCCAAGCTCGCCACAAAAGAAGCAGACTACCTTACCCTTCCCTATGCCACTCTTAGGCCCAAGAGCAACCTGTCCTTTGGGATTGGGCTTGGGCTTGGGTTTGGCCTTGTCCTTACCCTTGTCGTAACCCTTTGGTTTACCGACAGCAACCAGCAAAACAGGCTTGGACTTTTTCAAGTCCTGCTCTGCAGTCCTAAGCATGTTCAGAAGTTCTGACAGGGTTTTCTCCATCGTGTTCATATTGAAATTCATTATGAACGGAGCATAAGAGTCAGGCAAGGATTGCAGAATTAAATCTATTTGTAATTCTGCATCCAAGCCACATCCCAAAGTCTCAAGCCTCTCAATGTGCTCGATCATCTTGAGCACATAAGGACCAACTCGGGCTCCCTCAGTCAGACGACTCCCAAACAGTGCTTTCGACACCTTGTACCTCTCATGTCGAGCATTTGTTTCGTAAAGCTCCTTGAGATGTAGAATAATGGAAGAAGCATCCATATTCTCATGCTGCTTTTGCAGCATAGGTGTCATCGATGCTAACATCAAGCATTGAATGCTATTAGCATCATCAAGGAACTTTTGATAAGTATCCTTAACTTCCTGAGTGGCATCAGGATCAGGCTCATCCATGTATGGCTTTTCAAGAATATACAATTTCTTTTCTGACTTGAGTATAATCCGAAGATTACGATACCAGTCTGAGAAATTGGATCCATCCAACTTGTTTTCTTTCTCGATTATCGGTCGCAGGTTCATAATGCTCATTTTTTGTGAATCTACAATTGCAGAAAAGATAAAGTTATTATAAAGTTCATTATTATTTAATATGGTCTTTTATTAAACAATGCTCCCACTATTTTACTCAAGCCAATAGCCCTCACTATTAACTCGGGAAAGCCCGTTGACTTTTCTAGTGGATCGAGATCCCATCATGCCCATTTCAAACCTTTGCTTTGGCGAACAAGCCAAAATGAGTTGATTAGGTAGGCCAACAAACTTAATCCACACCAGTTGATAACTCCCACTATCAACCTCAAATGTGAGAAAGCCAACAAGCCAATCACATAATCCAATAGCTCCAACCATTGTCCCCAAGTGTGATTCTCAGTATCAGTAGAGTGGACACTACATGTCACCACGTACACATAATATGTGTACTACTCTACTATGCCTATGACGCGTTTATCAACCTTCGCTTTGGCGAACAAGCAAAACCATCATTTTAAGTCGACCCATCACCATTAAGGAAAACTCCAATGTATTTTAACCTCCCACTGGTAGAATTGTACCCTTCGTTTTGGCGAACAAGGTTTCGACGAACAGTGGTTTGATTAAAACCATGGTGATGGAAGGCTTACGTGACTTAATATAGTTTAGTTGAGGGGTTTATTATTTAATGTATCATCAGATTATTATCTTTGTTAGAATGACATTGTTTGGCATGTTATTAAACATTCAACCTTAGCATTCATTCTAAACAAAAAATAAACGTGCCGGTACATGGCCCAACTAAAACTGATTTCCTCGAGCCTAGAGGAATCGGTGGGTCACCTAGGGGTCCTATAATAAACATCTTGAGTCTTCAAGTATGGTTGCCTCGTCCTTTGCTCCGTCTTCAAGTACATTACAAAAAATATCGTTCTAAATTTACAATAAATAATTATACAAATTCTTTACATCAATAAATTTAGAAACCTCGATTTACATTCGAGGGGAGTTAGATGAGAAGATAATGTACATCAAGAAAGAGGAGAAAGGCAGGACACGCAGGCCCTATTTAATAAAATACAACCATACATACCCAAAAATATTTAAAACATTCACCCTTAGGTCTAAGGCTCATGTACCGGGCACCATGCAATATACAAATAAGGACAAAGCATACATTTCAAAAACAATCAAATTTTTTAAATTAGTGGGTTAATTAATTAATTACCCTCTTAAATGTGCAGAACGTACATTGGCTTTACAGGATATTAAAAACTGCAGATTAGACCCTTTGCAAAGAAAATACGGAATTGGGAAAGCTACAGGCTTCGCCGCGGCGAAGGTTTTATCTTCGCCGTGGCAAAACTTTCCAGAGGAACCTCGCCGCCATAGACTTCGCCGAGGCGAAGGTTTTATCTTCTCCGCGGCGAAACTTTCCAGAGGCACCTTGCAGCAAGACTTGGAAATCCCTAATTCATACAGTTCGCGTTTTTACAGTTTTTGTCTATAAACACGAATCCAAATCAAATCAAACGCACATACGTTCAACTAGGATATTAACCAACCAATATGTCATTCATCAACACATTATTAAACCAGTTTATCATTTGAATCGTTCATCCATAAACAGATTTTGCAGATTTTTCAAAAACAACATGTTATCAACCAAATACATGTTATAAATCATACAATAAACTGTAAAATTTAGTACCTTGGGCTCTGATACCACTGTTAGTAAACGGTCCCGTATACGCAACGGAAACAAAAAAAAATTAATATAACAGGATCGTTTACATGAGCCAAGATCAAGGGTATAATTTTACAATTCATATTAAAACAAGAATCTGCAGAAATTAATAATCTGTGTTTAGAAACCATACGCACGTTTGGAGGCTCCACCAAGATTGTCTTTGAACGTTTTGCTACCGATCCAAGTGTAGGATCGAACCCACGTAGTCCACACGAAGACAATCTCAAAAGAACCAAAGAGGTATTTGCTAGATCCTCTTTGGCTTCAAGATTAAGAAGAAAAGAAATCAAATTGAATTGATTTAGGCCAAAGAAAGGTTTCTGGCGTGGGAGTGTCAAATGGGGTTGTGTGTTTTGTTTTTAAAAAAAAATCAATTCTCCTAATTAATTAACACACACTTTTCTTTTTATAGTAAAATAATCAAGTTGCCCTAATCCCATACGGAATAAGCTTGGGCTCCAACCCAAACGCCCCATGTTGCCAAACACTCCCAATTTGATTTATTTTATTTTCCATCATTATCTCAATTAAAATCAATTAATATATATTTAAATATATATTAACATTTAACAATAATTATAATATATTTAAATATGTGCGAACACACATTTAAACGTAATTTCACTTATTTAATTTTTCTAACAAACTAAATAAAGGCTACGACCTCAGCAAATTTAATTGCACTGTGAAATTACCAAAATACCCTTTCGCCTTAAAAGACGAAAACGCCCTTCTTTCTTCTTGGATCTTAAATTATCTTCTATGTGTGTGACCCATAGGCTCCTCATCATATCGGTAGTGTATAGTATCGCGATTAACACCAATTAATCGTCTCACTAATACACAGACCAAGATTGGCCCCTAGCAAGGCATCATGGCCACCCGATAGATTCGGATTCAGCAAAGTAGCTACCTGTTAACGATATGGTTACCGTGTAATTCAATCCTTTCATCATAAGTTATCTCGACGAGACGAAGGCATAGAAATAGTGTCAACCTTCGGTTACTCTCGATATTATTTATTCAGGTTCTGGACCAATGACCCATATTATAAACTGGATAGAGCAACAACTCAATCCCACTGTGGCCACAGTTTTAGTGTCATTGCCATATACTGAATTGCGCCGTGAGATAACTTTCTCCCATACCCAGGAGTGATGAATCCTCTGTCAATCCACCATAGTCTTGGTACCCTCCTTGATGCAGTCAATCACCACCGTATTGACAGCTCTAAAAAGAACTGCGTTAGGCTAGTGTCAAACTTCACCAATCGGTGCACAAGGTGCTCCGGTGATCTCAAGTCTAAGGATCACATGCACCACCATTCGTTAGAGGATTTGTTCCACAAACACTGGGGTTACCATCCATATGGAATCCTCTGGTGGGTCAGTCCAGTGAACTTGCTGCGGTGTAATCGCCTACAACAAGCACCCATGTGTTACACCAGGTTGTCACCAAACAACCTTAACAAGTGAGATCAATCACTGTCTTTCGACAGGGTCGTTCAACACTATGATAGCCTTATCGTATTATCTGTGCCCTTACTTCAGAATATTACTGGGGCTACAGACGTTTCTAGAATGGCCACCATATGTGCTCATAGGGTTCTCACTATCAAGATTTGAAACACTTAATACCCTCGTCACGGTTCTACCATTCTAAGGACATATATCAAAACATATTGCAATAATAATGATTTACGCGATATAGAATAAAATGCCTTTTATTGATTAATGAACATTATTACAAAGAGTCAATTCTACAATAATTGATTGGCTCTAGGGCATCTACTTTAACAGTATATAATCACACAATTTTGATAGCTTGGTTGAGGAAAAGAGAGGTAATAGCTTATAAACCTTTAACTCATGTTTTTGTCAATTTATTACATAATAAACATTTTGTAATAATTTACTAACATCTATTATGTATGTATCACTTGAATAGGGTTGGAAAGAAATCATACGACCGGGTGCAACTCGGTTTGCTACTACTTTCATTGCATTAAGAAGTCTACATGAGCACAAACATGACTTGCAAGCTATGGTGACTGATAGGTTTATTGTGGACTCTCGATATGCCAGAAGTAGTAAAGGCAAGAATGTTATTCCCATAATTCTAGATAATGAATTTTGGGATGACATGGGTTACGTTTCCAAAATTGTGGCTCCTTTGATGCGTTTGTTGCGGATTGTAGACTCAAATGAGAGACCTACAATAGGATATGCATATGATGGCATGTATAGAGGCAAAAAAGCGATCAAGAAGTTCTTTAAAAAGAAAAAGACATTGTACAAGCCTTATACCGAAATTATTAAGCTGCGGTGGGATATGCTTTTGCACCGCGACATTCATGCTGCTGCTTATTATTTGAATCCAGCTTTTCAGTATGATCGTGCAACTTTCTGAAGGAAACCAGAGGTTATGCGTGGTTTCCTTGATGTTGTCGACAATAAAGCAAGTGCATTCAAGTTGAACAAGACAAAGTTAGTGGACGAAAGTATAATATATCGAGATCGCAAGGAAAGCTTTTCTCGTGAGCTTGCCCTTCAAACTTGCAAAACCACACGACCTGGTATGTGATACTTATTAAATTTCTCAATTTTAAGTCCAATTTCTAAGTTATGAATTTGTTTATTTAATTATTTCATATGGTTAACACTTTAACTTTCAATTAGATGAATGGTGGAAGACATATGGGTATAGTACTCCACAGTTACAACAATTTGCAATTAAAATTCTGAGCTAAACTTCAACCTCTTCGGGATGTGAGTGAAATTGGAGTATTTTCGAATGCATCCATACAAAAAAAAGGAATAGATTGGAGCATCAACGGTTGAATGATTTGGTTTTTATCCATTATAACTTGCGTTTGAAAAATAGGTATAAAGCATTGGCAATTTTAATATTTTTATTATCTCGTATTTTTATTGATATTTTTATTTGGCATGTCTTTCAGGATGTGTTACAAGAAAAGCAGTTGTGATACTATCGATTATGAAAGCATTGACAGAACAGAATTTTGGATTGTTGATGATGAACAGGAGGGTGATGAATTCAATTTAGATGAATTGGAGCAAGCACTTTACGAAGAAGGATCTATTCCTATCGGTGTTGGTGATCAACCCTATTATGATTCAGCAGATTGTTTTCCAACTTTTAACCAACTTGGTAACTATTTTAATTTATAATATCAAAAAACAATGTACATTATAAGTTTTAACTTATGTTTTTAATTTTTGCTAAATTTGTAGTTGATGGTGATGATAATGATGATGACTCGAATGATGATGTGGATAATCAATTTAGGATGGGTTGAACCGTTGAAGAATCTGTTTGGTTTCTCCTTTTTCCCTTCACTTACCGTGAGCTGCTACTGAATTTGTTTATGGTTGGGTTGGTGGAATGGATTGATATTGTGTAATTTTGTATGTTGGTTGGTGGATTGGTATTTTGATATTTTGTAATTTTGATGGTAGGTTGTTGGTGGATTCATATTTGATATTACTTTGTAATGCCTTTAATGATGTTTGAAACTTTAGAGTTTACTTTAGAGTTTAGAGTTTAGATTTGATGATTGAATTTGTAAACATTAACTATCAAACTTTGATGGTTTTAATTTTTATTATTATTGCAGGGTTGGTTTGATGGTTTTTAAATTTTAGTTAGATGAAAACCTAGATTTTTTTTCCTTTTTTTCATTTTTGCTAACGTCAACATGCTGACGTCACGGTCGGACCGGTCCAACCGTTCAAACCGGGAACCAGGCATTTGGCTGAGTCGACTCCCAGTCTGGTTTTCAGAACATTGTTAGAAACGCCATTAGACTATCTGCCATTTCTTTGCTCAGACTGCTACCAAATTTTAACACGCGAATTTGGTCTTCTTTACTAACAGCTATTTCTTGTAGCTCTTCTGTCGGCCCTACTGTGGGGTTTTCTTTATGGGTGCTAGGATCTATGTATCCTTAAGAGGTTTGAGGTTTGGCTTAGACTCTGTAATGACCATGGTTCTCAGGAGCAGCCATTTTAGTGTAGTAGTAATGACCCGATTGTAACATTCCCAAGATTCTTTTCTACAGCTTCTGATCGTCGCGACCCTGCCTAGAGTCGAGAACCTCATTGCTTGGCAGCACACTAAAGTGACTGCACTCAGATCATCCAAGATCGGTCTTTTGTGGATGACATTGTATGTGGTCAGGCACTCCACCACTAAGAATTATGCCATCACCGTCCTGATTTTGGGTTCTACCCCTAAAGTCCTGAGCAGGTCAATCGTTCCCTTGGGGAGTGGGCTATCCCTAG
Organism: Pistacia integerrima; assembly: GCA_026225825.1. Lineage (NCBI taxonomy): Eukaryota > Viridiplantae > Streptophyta > Magnoliopsida > Sapindales > Anacardiaceae > Pistacia > Pistacia integerrima. Next base: position 18,090,334 of record CM047742.1, on the reverse strand, counting down.
TGAATCCATAGAGCAGCGATGGGCACGCCCTCAAGTCTCTCTCTGTGAATCTCGTTTCTCGAAAAACTTCCAAGAAAATGATGTTCGTTGCACTTCCATTATTGACCATCACCCTTAGTACTCTTCCACTGTGAATCTTGATTATGGCAAGGAGATTCTTCACATTCTTCCACTGTGAATCTTATCACCTCACTCTCTTATCTGGGTTGCTTCGGTAGCTTCTATTCACAGCTCTTTACTTGGGGGACCGAGGCTGTTCTAGTCTCTCTAGCATATTACTCGTGAGAGCACCTTGAGTTCCTTGCAATGTTGGGAACCCTGTAGATCATGCCTACCAGGACTTCATTGTTGGCGTTGGTTGGGGCTTATTGGATCAGGTTATTCTTCTTGCCAGTACTTTCGCGAGATGGTGCCTCCTTAACAAATTCTTTTAAGTGGCCCCTTTAGATCAGATCCTCGATGGCGTCCTTTGAAGCCCGACACAATGTCCCAATGGTATCGACAATATGTTTTCTGATTTCTTCTGCTCGAAGCCCCCTCATTCTTTCTAGAGCGGGCAGTCTCTTAGCTTCACGAGAGACTTCATATATTTGAGCTATTCTTATGTGAGGGGGGGTGTATTTTGCATATCGTAGGAAATGCTGCCTTTCCCCACGATTTTTCGTCTATTGCCTTTTGTGGAACCTGTTTCGGTCCCGATCATTACGGTCTTGGCCCCTTTGTTTATCTAATAGGCGATCTTGTCGCCTGTCTAGGGCTCTTCGCGGCGAGCTTTTGGCTAGTGCAGATAGTGAGCTTTCTACTCATTGATGCTTAGCTGCCATCTAGTAAAACTTTGCCATGCTCACATAATCTTCACTTTAGAGCTCTTTCCACAACTCCGTTTGTGACCTGATGCCCACAATTAGCAAAGTCTGGATTGATTCTTTAGGTGCATCTACAACCTTTGCTTGCTCATTCTAGAAACTCGTCAAATACAAGGTCAGTGTTTCATCTCTCTCCTGACGAATGTTGCTCAAGTAGCTAAGCGACCTTGCAAATTGTCTCCTCGCTTGGAATTGCTGCAAGTACAATGAGGAGAATTGTTGCCAAAAACTAATGGAGTTCGCCTTGAGTCATTTATACCACCTTTTGGCATCCCTTACCAGTGTGATCACAAAGCAATGGCACTTTGCCAATTCACAAACCTAATGCAACTCTATCAGGTTGTTGAAAGTGTCGAGGTGGTCCCTAAGATCTCATTTCCCAACGAACTTACTTTCTGGCACCTTGAATCCCTAGGGAGGCGGGGCCTAGGGAACTTCCTCTATAAAGGGAGAGCTCACTATTTCTTCCGCTGCATTATTCTAGCTGGCTTTTAGATCGTCGAGCATTTTCTGTACCCGATCTAAGTCTTCGTTATGAAGATTGCCTTGGCTGGCTCTGTTCAGCCTTACCTCGAGCAAGTGAGTTTGCAAATATGTTACTAGTGAGCCCCTTTCATTATGCGCATTGATGCACGAGGTTGGGTCATGATGGTTGGGCTAGTAGGTACTATCATGTTCGTCAATGCGTTACTCGTGATGTTGGTTATAACCGAAATATCTATCATTGCCAGTTGGCGCACATGACTCGCCTTGCAACCTTGCAAGGTTTGAGCCTACCTCGGGTGTGGGTTAAAACTAGCACGCTGATGCTAAGGATACCGTTGGGCAGGTCGAGTGTCCTGTGGGCGATCATTACCTTCATTTTCCCTCATTAGTCGTTTTCTTGGTCGCCTCCCAAGGTTAGTTTGCCTGCGGGACTCATGTTCATGAACGGAATGGACTTTGTGACGTGGGAGATGTCAGTTGCCCCTCGTTGCCAATGAACCAGAATGATCGTCGATTGAATTCTGACATGTCGGGCTGATATCTGTGAAGCATGGCTGGTCAAGGTGCTGAGCAGTTGGTTGTTGATTTCTTAACTCAGCCACGTTCTATTGCATCGCTTGTGCAACCATTGTTCTCTGGATTCAACGTCCCTACCCCTTGGTTATTCACAGCCTGTTGACCTGGTGACACTGGTGGTCGATGCCCAGCGACATCTTGTTGCTCCTCCTGGTGGGTGGTTTCCATGTTATCGTGGTTTTCGGTGGTGGCTTTCGATCTTGTACCCACCATTTTGGGCCTTGAGTGATTAGATCACTAGGGTTGTTTGCCATAAATTCTGAGATTTTGGCGGAAGCCCTCCTTCTAGCGTCAAAATATTGATGCAAGAATACACCAACTGGAGCGATCCGATCAACCTTGAGTTCTTGACAGGATCGAAACTGATGTGTGTGTGATTACGAGTAACCAGCAATGAATAAATGGAAAATGCAGTAAAGTAAATGACAAGAAAGTTTTTAAAGTGGTTCGGCCAGTTATGCTCTTGAACCTACATCCACTGTTTTTGTATTTGCTGTGAGAGCTCATAATGACAATCCTAGAATAATTTGCTAACCCCTTTCTCATCATTGAAGGGGTTTATATACAGATTTTGTACAAAGGAAAGAGCGAAAATAAAGACATTACAATTAAGTTTGAAATGCAACTTCGATATTCTCGCGATTGAGCACTATAATTGCGCAAAGATTGTTGTCGATCTAATCCTTTCCAAGATACCTAAGATCTGAAGTTGTCTATGAATTGGTTGAACAACTATAAGGATTGGTCGAGACTAGCTTATGCTAGGTCGAGCTACAACTCGACGAGCTTATGCTAGGTCGGACAATCAGTTGAGTCGAGCTGGTTCTGGATCAAGCTATAACCTCACAATTCCCCGAGCTTGAGGGAAAAATCAGACAAAACAATCATGATCATCAAAATAATCATTGAAGTAATCATCGTCGCTAACTACAATTTCATCATCAACAATATTCTCAAACTCCTCTTCGTCTGTTGGGATCTCGAATTGCACAAGCTGTCATTGTAGATCTTGAACTTGCCTCCTCAAATTGTCAATCTCTACATCTTGGTGGTCATGTTGATAATCAGCAGCGTCTTTCCTAGGAGCCACTCCACTACCCCTACCGCGACCTCACCGACCTTAACCACAATATTGTTCAACCATCGATAACAAACCTGAAACTTTAATACCAAATGATGCCAAAACAATCAACAGATGACTGAATGTAGGAAACCGATACGATAACCACCACCGAATTGTATCAAGATTTGGATATTGGATTAATTGAAATAACCACAAAAAGCTATTAATTTTCTACCAAAGAGGCTACAAAAACCTTTATTTATACTAGAATTAACCGTAACTAGTTAGGAAGGCAATAAACCTAAAATTAAAACAAATCTTATTTTAATATGGAAAACATCTAAAACAAGAAATCTAATTTAATTAGAACTACTAAATTAAATTATGAATTTAGGAATAGAAAAGTCTAAACATAAGGAAATAATATAATTTTTTTTCCTAAAGAATTTTAATAATATATTTTCTACATTAGAGTAAGCTTACACGTACGCCATTCACCAACTTGAAGTCTACCAGTTTCGTCTTGCCATGGACTCATCAGGGAAGTAGCTCCAGCTCTCGACCAATTTTTGCAGGGATAGACCTAATCCCTTCTTCATCGTCGACTATGAGGAAACAACTCCTTACGGCTCCTACACTCCCTTTTATAGAGCACCTCCTTCCTAAGAGTCTTATGAAGCATTGTCAATGTGCTAGAAGGAAACATACTTGATGCCTCAACTGTTAGACCCCACGTGAATGCTTCTCGAAACGTTTTAACCTCTTACACTCTCCACACTTGCGGCTCTTGTCTCGATGTTATGTAATAAGGTTGTGACACTATGTATACCCATTCGAGACCTAACCTATCTTCATCCTTAATTCCTTTTAAGCAATTACGGGTGCGTTTGTTTAAATATTCTATTCGTATTCTAAATCAAAATGCACATTTGTTTCCCTATTCACAAAATACTACTCCAAATTATTCAACTATTTTTAATTTTCAAATCCTACCTCGTAATAACCATTCAACTCTACCTAATAATAATATTTCAAAAATACTACTCCAAATAACTAAAATACGTGTTTGTTTCCCTATCCTATTCGCATTCCAAATCAAAATACATATTTATTTCCCTATTCTCAAAATCCTATACTAAATTATTCAACTATTTTTAATTTTCAAATTTTACCTCGTAATAACCACCCAACTCTACCTAACAATAATATTTCAAAAATACTACTCCAAATATCTAAACAAACGCACCTCGTATAATATTACCAAATTACAAAAAAAGAATTCATTACGGTCTCTCTCTCCCTCGTTGCATTAATTTATAAATAATAATAGGTGTACAAACTTCTTATACAATTTTTTTCGGACAAACTGATGTACTTTAAAGTGAATTGATAAATTTGCATACAAAATCAACATAATAAATACTAATTAATATATATGAATGATGTGGCAATAAAAGAGTTGTGCCACATCAATTGGTATATAAGAGTTTTGTATATGTAATTTGTATATGTAACACCACTCTTAATTTATACCTTGTTTAGGACTTGCTATATGTCGCTTTGTTTGCATTCAACCTTCGTGTGGTGGGTACTAGTCAGTTGTCATGCGGCTTATGTGGCTGCTAGGTGACAGCCCTGTGGTCTAGGAGGCGACCATGGGATGTATGTGCCTACAAAGTGGTTGTAAGGCGGCTTGTAAGAAGTTGTTGTACAACCTCTCCTTTGAATTTTGCCCATTTTTCCCCACATTTAACGTTGACAAGTCTTTGTGCCCCTAAGTGGTTTTCTCATTTCTGACGTCAGTTTTGCTTAAGGATTAGTGGTCAAACTTTGACAAGTGGCACAAACAGCGGGATCCTAGAAAACCACATTTTTAATACCATTTTTATGGCCTGCTGAGACCATCATTTCGTTTCGAAGTCTTGCACCCCCTAACTAGGCTCTAATTCCTTAGCCACAACTTGGCCCTTGGGCTTGCTTCATTTTGGCCTTTTATTAACCATTGGGTCTCTCTTCATAAGTTTTAATTTAACTATTATTTTGATAGGACCCATAAATTTCATAAAAATACCCTCCAATTTAATTTGAGTGATACTATTTGTCCCCTATATTTTATCTTGTTTAATCTCATGTCTTAAAAAACTCAATTATAATTTTTAAAAGTATTAAAATATCTAAATAAACCCCCTATGTTTCCAAGCAATCCTTTTTTATTAAAATTTCAAGTAACTATCTCATATTTTATTAATCTTTATTTTTTTTATGGATTTAAATAACAATCACTTATTTTTTGTTTTATAAAATCTTGTTTTGGGATTAAACGAGATACAACTATCAAATATTTTTCATTCAACACTATAAGTGGTTTTGAAAAAATTTAACATACTAAGTCACACAAAACGATTTTAAGTTATTCATCGACAAATACTATTATCGGGTGAATGAACATATTTATTTTGTTCTAGCAATAAAAAAATAAAAAAAAGAAAGCAAGTTAAACCAAAATTGATAAAGTTGCATTAAAAAAAAATTAATTTAAAATAAAGTTTTATAATGTAGAATAAAAATTGGAGTTTTTGTACTAATTATATATCTTAGATGTAATTGTTATTTTTAATTTGCCCTATTAATAATTTTTAAGAAGGATAAAATTGGAAATAGAAAAAAAGATTATAAAAGGGGTTTGATAATGTAAAGAATAATACTACACTTGATTAAGAATCTATACAAAGTCTTACATTAAAATTGATATATCAAAATATGATTAGATGAATTGATATAAAAAAATCAAATTAATTAATGTACATTAATGATAGTGAATGGCATGACAATACAAGAATATTGACAGGAATCCTGTTTTACTAGGAGGTACTTCAATGCAGCATGGTCGGTGTACACGATGACCTTGGTACCTAGCAAATAAGAACGAAACTTATCAATAGAAAACACTAATGCTAAAAATTCTTTCTCAGTAGTGGCATAACTCAGCTGAGGTCCCGTTAAAGTCTTACTAGCATAATAAATCACATGCAAGACCTTACCTTTTCGCTGTCCTAAAACAGCCCCTAAAGCATAATCACTCGCATCACACGTGGGTTCAAAAGGTAGTTCACAATCGGGCGCAACAATAATAGGAGCAGAAATTAATTTTTCTTTTAAACACTTAAATGCATCTAAACACTCTTGACTGAAATTAAAAGGAACATCCTTAGCTAATAATTCACAAAGAGGTTTAGAGATTTTAGAAAAATCCTGTATGAATCTCCTATAAAAGCCCGCATGCCCAAGGAAGCTTCTGATAGCCTTCACTAAATTTGGAGGTGGTAGTTTCTCAATGACTTCAATCTTCGCTCGATCCACCTCAATGTCGTTTGCTGATATCCGATGACCTAACACGATCCCATCTCGTACCATGAAATGACATTTTTCCCAATTGAGCACCAAGTTAGTGTCAACACATCTCTACAAAACATTAGACAAGTTAGTTAAACACTCATCAAAAGAATTTCCAAAAACAGAAAAATTGTCCATGAAAACTTCAATGGACTTCTCAACCATATCAGAAAAAATTGAGATCATGCAACGTTGAAAAGTTGCAGGAGCATTGCGCAAGCCAAAAGGCATTCTTCGATAGGCGAATGTTCCGTTTGGGCACGTGAAAGTAGTATTCTCTTGATCTTCTGGCGCTATGACAATTTGGTTGTAGCCTGAATATCCATCAAGGAAACAGTAGAACTCATGGCCCGCTAACCTCTCCAACATTTGATCGATGAATGGCAATGGAAAATGATCCTTACGAGTCGCGGAATTCAATTTGCGGTAGTTGATACATACTCTCCATCCCGTGACCATTCGTGTTGGAATCAGCTCATTGTTATCATTACGAACCACTATCATTCCTCCTTTCTTTGGTACCACTTGGACTGGACTCACCCATGCACTATTCAAAATGGGATATATTATTCCTGCATCTAAAAGCTTCAACACCTCCTTCTTGACCACTTCTTGCATTAACGGATTCAATCTTCTCTGTGGTTGGACAGTAGACTTGTAACTTTCCTCCATTAAGATCTTGTTCGTGCAGATTGAAGGACTGATACCTTTGATATCCGCAATTGTCCATCCAATGGCCTTCTTGTATTTTCTCAAAATGCGCAGCAACTTTTCTTCCTCTATAACACTCAAAGAAGCATTAATAATGACTGGAAAAAATTTACCTTCTTCTAAAAATGCATACCTTAGATGAGATGGTAGTTGCTTGAGCTCAAGTGTAGGCACCTTTGTGATTGGTAAAGTTGACTGAGACTCCACGGCTCCAATTTCTTTGATCAATTTAGCCTCGGGATGACCTAAGGGTGGTAAAGCACTTAAGTATCTTAGACACTCCCTTATCTCTTCACTATAAACTTCTTCCTCCTAATCTCTAGAATTCATCAAACAATTCTCTAAAGGCAAAATTGGGTAGTTCTCTTTAAAATTCTGCTCCACTATGGTGTCGAGAACATCAATCTTAAAACATGAATCTAATTCAGATGGACGCTTCATAGACTTGAAAACATCAAATTCTACTTGCTCATCTTCTACCCTTAAGATCAACTTCCCTTGGTAGACATCTATCAATGTTCTACCCGTGGCCAGGAAAGGTCGCCCTAAAATTAACGGTATTTTCCTATCTTCCTACATATCTAGTACTATAAAATCTACTGGAAAAATCAGTTTGTCTACCTTAATCAAGACGTCTTCGACTATCCCCCTAGGATATGTGATCGATCGATCAGCTAATTGAAGAGACACGGTGGTCTACTTCACTTCTCCCAATCCAAGCTTCCTGTAGATGGAAAAAGGCATTAAGTTAATACTAACCCCTAAATCACATAACAATTTATCAAAATAACAACTACCAATAATGCAAGGGATAGTAAAACTCCCTGGATCTCGTAGTTTAGGTAGTAGTTTCTTCTGAATCAGCGCGCTGCATTCCTCCGTCAGCATGACTTTCTCGTGTTCCTCAAATTTCCTTTTGTGTGTAAGGATCTCCTTAAAAAATTTCGCATACTTCGACATCTGTTCTAGCATATCAACAAAAGGAATATTAATATGTAAACTTCTAAACATGTCAATGAACTTACCGAATTGCTTGTCAAGCTTCTGATTCTTCAACCGTTATGGGTATGGCAGAGTTGCCTGGTTTGATTTCTGCTCAGATGTGCGCTCGCCACGGCCACCAGGTTCATCGCCGCAGTGATCGTCTAATAATCTTGACGATTTTGGAACATAATCATGCTCGCCACGGTGACAAGTTTCCTCGCCGCGGCGATCATCCTTCCTTTTGATGGAATTCCCTGCATTCTCATGCTCGTCGCGACCACCATCTTCATCGCCGCGGCGATCATCTTTCTGCTCATCCTTCTGGTTTTGTTCTATCCTCTGTTTTTCACCCTCCGAATTTTCCAAACTTCTTCCACTCCTCAGGGTATTGCATGTGCCTGTTCCTTGAGATTTTTCTCTGTATCACTTGGTAAAACCCCTTGACCTCTTCCCGCTAATATGTTGTGAATCTGCCCAATCTGAGTCTCAAGGTTCCTAATAGATGCAGATTGATTTTGAACCAGGACGTCAGTCTTCTCAAACCTCTTGCTTGTCTCCTCAATGAACTTGGTCAATGCATTTTCCAAATTTTATTTTTGCTCTTGATGTTGAAAAGCAGGAGCTTGTTTTTGCTCATTGTTGTTGCTCCATGAAAAATTTGGGTGTTTCCTCCATGTTGGATTATACATATTTGAATACGGATTCCCTTGCCTTCTTTGGAAATTGTTGACGTAGTTGGCTTGTTCATGCTGAGCAAACTGGTTTCCCTTTTGACAATTGTTCGACCCATGATTTCCTGCATAAAGGTCACATGTTAGAGAAAAAGATTCAATTGCATTTATTTTCAACACATTACCTAATTGCTTCTGGATGTTCGTAAGTTGAGCGTACCACCGCTGTATCCGTCCCACTGCACTCCGCGATCTCCTTGTTGAATTTCTTTCTGGAGTCCTCATATAATTGTTGTTCGCCATCACCTCGATCAGATTGTATGCTTCCTCTAGCGTTTTATTGTTCAAGGCTCCTCCACTTGTAGCATCAATCATAGCTTGAATGGTTGGTAGCAATCCTTGGTAGAACGTTTGCACTTGTGACCAGATTGGTATACCATGGTGTGGGCACCTCCGTAAAAGATCCTTAAACCTTTCCCATGCTTCATACAATGACTCTAAATCTTGTTGGTAAAAGTTGGTAATCTCACTCCTCAGTTTGGCCGACTTGGCAGGTGGAAAGTACTTAGTGAGGAACGCTTGAGCCAACTCATTACACGTCGTGATGCTCCCAGATGGCAATGAAATCAACCAGGCCTTAGCTTTATCCTGTAGAGAGAATGGGAAAAGCCTTAGTCTGATTGCATCCTCGGATACCCCATTATGCTTGAATGTGTCGCACAACTCCAGAAAATTTGTGATATGCAGTCTTGGGATCATCATTCTGGCAACCCTCCTCAATTGGATTGACCTGCTTGAATCATTCCGATAATTGCTGGCTTAATCTCAAAATTGTTCGCTTGAACGGGTGGTCTCCTGATGCTTGAATGACACCCATCAATAGTAGGACTAGAGTAGTCTTTCAATGCTCTCTAAACCACTGCTGCACCACCCACTGCATTTCCTCCTAAATTATCCTCATTCTCATTCTCTTGATTTTGCATATTAGGATTGACAACTCCTGTGTTCGCCATTTATCTTTCAGAAATAGCTTGCCTCTTTTCTTTCCTCAACTGTTTCGCGGTTCTCTCGATCTCAAAATCTAGTGGATTAAGATGACCACGACCTCTGGAACGTAAACTCTCCATATTCTAGCTGAAAACCACAAACAAAACAAACAAAAATAAAAATTAATTAGTAAATAGAAATAAAACAAATCAAATTAGCAACTAAATATTTCGTATTGATATTGGTAAAACAAAATAGTTCTCCAGCAACAGCGCCAAAAACTTGACAGGTTATTCGCAAGTATATGAAATCGTGCAAGTGATAAAGTTCGAGTAAACGAGTGTCGAATCCCAAGGGAACTACCTACCAAGTACTAAACTAGTCTATTCTATTGCTATTTGATAAACAGAATTTTAAGAATAATTATTATGAAAAAGTAACAAACTAAAAAAAAAAACTAAATAAATGCAGAATTTGTAAACACTTTGATGTAAGGTCAATATGACTAAACCTAGGGCATAGATTTCGCACCAATTTAATCCTATGCATTGACATCTGTTGTTAACCTAATCGAACGTATTCTAAAAGCCAAATCCCCTATTATTCCACTAACTTTCTCTCGAGCAATTAGCAAATTAACCCTTAAGCAACAACCCAAGATATGTCTAAGTTGAATCTAGGAGCTAAGAGATCATTAAGCTCTATGGAATTTACCAGAGCCTCACAGATCGCGGTAACCTATCTCTAGCATCCGCTCAATCTATGGTTTTATTACCTAAGGCAAATCAGGTTTCATCTCTCGATCTCAACCCAACCCATGATATCATTCAACTCACGGGCCCTTGAGAATTGAAAGCATTACACACGATAATAAAACTTAGAATTCATGCTCAATATAAAATCAACATAAACATCAATACATGTTCATAAATTGGGCTACATCTGTAGCCTTAGAAAAGAGAATTAGTTCATAATGAAAATAACAAAATCCATCCTTCTATTCAACAACATCAGTTCAAGAAAGAAAAAGATAAAAACTTCTCTAATCGGTGAACGAGAGCTCTCCGAATCCCGATCTCCAACTTGGTAGCCGTCTTCTTCCTTCCCCAAAAGTTCCTTTTTAATTTCTTAAAAACTCTCTTTTATATCTCCTGGGTTCTGGTCGTGCTTAGAAAAAAGATTAGAAAACTTAGCCCATTCATATTCAGATTAGGGTAATGAATTAACACACACCCGTGACCCATCGCCGCGACAGTAAGAATAATCGCCGCAGCGATCGTTCTTTTTGTCCAAGGCATCCATAATCTTCAGAATTTGATAAAGTCATCAGCACGAACATTGTAGCTCTCTGAATAAGCTTTCCAACGCCACCAGAATCGTCAAATTCTGACTTCTACAGCTCAAGTTATGACAGAAACATCAAGGAATACTTATGATTTTCTAGATTTTCTAGATTTTCCGTAACATCTTCTACGTGCCACAACTTCCTCATTTCGACTCTGATTCTTGTGCCGTTTGTTCCTATGCATTGTGAATCCTATCGACATCATTCTTTTCCCTTCAAAAACTTGTTTGAGCCTGAAAACACTCAAAATGCACCCGTGATCCCATAAATGGTATTTATGAAAGAATTAATTCAAATTCCACACTTTAAACACATTTTTCCATAAATAAACTAATTAAATCACTAATAAAATATAAACATTCAAGCTCTTATCAAATATTAGCATGTAAAGACTTCTTATATATTCTTTGTAAGTGTGGTAGTATTCTAAGATAAATAGTAGAGGACCAATAGCATCTCCCTTTAATTTTTTGTTTAAAACATATACACTTTGTAACTTTTACTCATCTTATTTCTTCGTAATATCTTTTTTTCTTCCCAAAACACACTTTAAGTTATTCTAATTGAAAAACTAAAAAAAATAAAGAAAAAGCTCTAAAAATTTGATAAACCTTCCTACATGAAAATGGGTTCATAACACCTTAAAAGTAATTAATATAAAAATGAGATTACATTTTTTATCCTTTTAAAATTGAATATTGGGTTCAATGATAAAATAAGTGGTGGTTAAAAATCACTACCCTTATTGGAATTATAAGTCCATCTTCTAAGCTTTTGTAATAAAACCTGTGTTTGGATCGACCCCATGGGCATTTTCTTATACCCTTATGTGATCATTTAATTTGAAATGTATTTGATGTTGTTGGAAACCTTCAAAAATCCTAGCTCTATAATTATTAAAAACTTACTATTATTATTAAAACAACATATCTTAAGGGGTTTAATAATTAGGTGATTATCAATTGGAAGACACTTATTTTAATAACTAAAAATAAAAATAAAAATACAAGTTTCATACGTATAAATAAATAGATAATTTTATCATCAACAAACGTATACTATCAATAGAAGAATATTCTTTTTTAACTTTTTTTAGAGACATATTTTAAAAAGTGACATGTTTGAGTGATTAAAGATATATATTTAATGATACAAATAAAACTTGTTTCATTCGTTTTAATTTTTAAAGTAAGTGTCCTCCAAATAATAATAGCCTTTTAATAATTAATACAAAAGAAATTTTGATAGTTTCTAAAACTATAGCTTAAACTACAATCCTATCTATACCTATACATACTTATATATATTTGACAAGTGGTTTTATTTGTAGTGACTTGACATTCTTGGTGTAATATTTGACAAGTGGGCCAATGGCAATAACAAGCTCTTCTTCTATACAAATTGTTGTGCCAAAAATACAAACTCATGTTAGCACCACCAATCAGAGTTCAGGAAGGCTTCATGCCGTCCAGGAGCTGTCACATCGCCCGAAGACAGAAAGAATATAGTTGTCATAAACTTAGCAGATTTAGGTTCTGTTTGTGAGTAAATAAGGGCCGCACACATGTTTAAGCCCCACACGATTTAAGGATATATCTTATGTAATCAACCAATGGGAAGAAATGTAGGAATTGTACGATACCTGCCCACTTGCAGACTTGTGATTATTACCTTGAATCCCTCGACTATAAATAGAGGATTCCCCCTCTCATTTTGAGGATTCTGATTGAAAAATAAAAAAGTTATACTCTAATTGTATATCAGCTCGCTATACGCAACCTGATTATAACTCTCATATATATTAAAAAACAGTGAACGTAAGATTCGCTTTAAGCACCTGAACCACTTATGAAATCATCTTCTATTTATTTACTTTTCATGAATCATTTACATGTAATTTTTAAGTCAGCTTAGCACTGCAAGTTATTGGTGTCAAAATCAATCATTAACCCAAATTGAAGAAATGAGAAGCAATATATTTGCATATTGGGACCATTTAAAGTTAACAAACTGGTCACTTGAAGAAAAATATTCAAAAAGCAAAAATAAGACTTAAAAGAGACACAAGAAAAAACAAACAACATTATCACAAAGTATTTTTTTTCACAATGAACTTTTGACTTGGCAATTTGTGTGAGTAGCAGTTGATGATGATAAGGACTTCCCAGCTGTAACTTCACCTGCTTCATGGAATGGAAGCTCAGGAATTCCAAATACTGAAAGCAAAATGGTAAAGACTCCAGCAATATTTGACTGCAATTAGTTGTGCACAGAAATAAATGTTTTTGTCAATAATTTTAGTCAAATCACTGAATGTGTTCAGTATCTGCATTGTTTGGTATATTAATTAACCATATATAGCTTAGATTTAGAGTAGTTATAGCTGCAACGTCCTGTAATGGCGTTTTGAGAAGATGAAAACGTTTTATTTGGTTTTAGTTCAAAACCATATCATTTGTCTGTAATTTATTGAGTAAATTAAAACTACATGTATTTTTTTTCTCTATCTACCGAACCATTATAATTTAATTCTCTATCTACATGTATTTGGCCAAAAAGTTGTAGTAATAAATAAATGTGAGCAATGTTGCTGGCTTTAAATAAAGAGTTTTCATTTCTCACAATAATTTTCACTTCTTTTTTTTTTTTTTTTTTCAGTATTAGGGTTTTAATTATCGGCATGCAGGAGAGAAAGAACGAATTAATGGATGTAAAGAAAAAAAGTGGAAAGTGAAAAGCCAAAATAAATAAATAAAGTGAAATGGTTTGCTGCACCAAATGATGAAGATGAAACACATGAAATTAAGAGTGTGACAGAAATGTCTTCCTTTATTACTAACAATCTGAGTGCACAAATCACTAGAAGGCCCAAGAAACAGATCCACACGATTACTGGAATAATCATACAAGGATGTAACCCTATACAACAATAATAAATTAGAAGGAAAAACCAACCAAAAACTTATAAAGCCAAACTATTACAATTACTTCCAAATCCTATACACATTCACTTCCTGATCCTGTTTTTCTTGAGGATACCATTTGAAGGCAATCCACTTGAATAATACAATATGAGCATGTGTAAAATGGCCACTAGAGAACTGGAAACAATCTGGTCTGTATGATCAAAATTGAACCTATCAAATGCAATTTTCAGACTCTTTTTGAACTGACTTGGACCGGAAGCTTGATGATCATATCTTCTGCTCCTGGAGCCTTCTTTTATTTCATTGCTGAAACTAAAACCTGAAAATTAAACAAATAAAAATTAGATTAATTTAAAGTTAAATAGCTATTTGTTATAAAACTAAATAAATTATAACTTTGAACAGAAATTCAATGAATTCTTACATGAATCCTGAATGCTGGCAAAGCTTTTAGAAACTAGTAGTGAGTTGGCGGTGGTGGAGATGCATAAATGTAGACTGGGGTTGGAGGTGATTTCACGGGTGGTGGTGGAGAGTGGTAGTAGTATGGTGGTAGAGGAGATGGGGATGGTGGTGGTGGGGACTTGTAGTAATAAGGAGGTGGTGGAGAATGTACTGGAGGTGGTGGGGATTTGTAGTAATAGGGAGGTGGAGGAGATGGCGATGGTGGGGGTGGAGATTTGTAGTAGTAAGGAGGTGGCGGGGAATGTACCGGTGGGGGGTGGGGATTTGTAGTAGTAGGGAGGTGGTGGGGAATGTACCGGTGGTGGAGGGGATTTGTAGTAGTAGGGAGGTGGTGGAGATGGTGGTGGTGGTGGTGGGGATTTGTAGTAGTAAGGTTTTGGAGGAGACAGCGATGGTGGTGGAGGGGATTTGTAGAAGTAGGGAGGTGGAGGAGATGGCGATGGTGGCGGTGGGGATTTGTAGTAATAGGGTGGTGGCGGGGAATAGACCGGTGGTGGTGGAGACTTGTAGTAGTATGGTGGGGATTTATGATAGTATGGTGGGGAGTACACCGGTGGAGGTGGTGACTTGTAGTAGTATGGTGGGGATTTATGATAGTATGGTGGAGAGTAAACTGGGGGTGGTGGGGACTTGTAGTCGTACGGTGGAGATTTGTGGTAGTATGGTGGGGATTTATGATAGTATGGTGGAGAGTAAACTGGGGGTGGTGGGGACTTGTAGTCGTACGGTGGAGATTTGTGGTAGTATGGTGGGGAGTACACCGGTGGAGGTGGTGACTTGTAGTAGTATGGTGGGGATTTATGATAGTATGGTGGAGAGTAAACTGGGGGTGGTGGGGACTTGTAGTAGTACGGTGGAGATTTGTGGTAGTATGGTGGGGAGTACACCGGTGGCGGTGGTGACTTGTAGTAGTATGGTGGGGATTTATGATAGTATGGTGGTGAGTAAACTGGGGGTGGTGGAGACTTGTAGTAGTAGGGTGGAGAATAAACTACTGGTGGTGGTGGAGACTTGTAGTAGTATGGTGGAGACTTATGGTAGTACGGTGGAGAGTAAACTGGTGGTGGTGGAGACTTGTAGTAGTACGGTGGAGAATAAACTGGTGGTGGTGGGGGAGACTTGTAGTAGTATGGTGGAGAATAAACTGGTGGTGGTGGAGGAGACTTGTAGTAGTACGGTGGAGATTTATGGTAGTATGGTGGAGAATAAACTGGTGGTGGTGGAGGAGACTTGTAGTAGTACGGTGGAGATTTATGGTAGTATGGTGGAGAATAAACCGGTGGCGGCGGAGACTTATAGTAGTACACCGGATGTGGCGGAGACTTGTAGTAGTAAGGAGCAGGAGTTGGTTCGGGCTTGGGCTGGGGCTTCTCACACTCCTCATAAGGAGTCTTAGGAGCATAAGCAAATGCCTTAGCTTGAAGCACAATTTCATACTCAGTCTTGGACTTCACTTTAAGCTCAGCACCCTTGTTACCCCAATGAAGATCAGTGGCAATGTTGCATGGAGAATCCTTGGGAGCCTTGTGGAGCTTGGCCTTGCAGGCTTTTCCTCCATATTTTCCATAATCAAATCCTTCAACAGTGATGCTGTATTTTCCATTGATCTTCGTCTTCCCGAATGCCTTAATCTTCTTTTCACCGGCCTCGCAAGTCACCTCAACAACAGCTCCTGTTTCCCAAATGTGACAATAAGAATAATGTAAGCATAATTGTTGCCGGTCAAACTAAAAATTAATAATATATTCCTAAACTCTACCTACTACTATAACTGATTAAATTTTTGTCGTATCTTAGTGGGTTAATCAAATTAATTGATTGTTTAATTAATTAATATTTTAGGGCCAAATTGCCAATTAACAATTAGCTTTCAAACTGTTCTGTTATGTACAGCTAATTGGCAGCTTCCTTTGTCTTTCAGAAGTGCCATACAACGAAAGAACAAGTGATGATAACATTATTTATGAATAATAAACTATATTTTATAACTTTATTATTCAGAAATGATACCATTTATTTAGAGTAAATTATATGATTTAATAAAAAACATAGGAAATAGGATTTTATATGGACTATTTACTAAACGATGAGAATTTGGGAACAATTTTACCTTTGAGATGCTTCTTGTCGTGTGACTTCTCTGGGTACTTCCAGTCATAACATCTGTAGCAGTAAACCTTTCCAACTACCTTGAAAACAAATTCATGGGGATGGGGGTGAGGGTGAGGGTATGGGACAGGTGGCGGCGGAGACTTATAGTAGTATGGTGGTGAAACATAATGTGTAGGTGGTGGAGGAGATTTGTAGTAGTATGGTGGTGGTTGGGAATGCACTGGTGGTGGTGGAGATTTGTAGTAGTAGGGAGGTGGAGGATATTTCTTAGGTGGTGGAGGAGATTTGTAGTAGTATGGAGGTGGAGGATATTTCTTAGGTGGTGGAGGAGAGTTGTAGTAGTATGGAGGTGGAGGAGAAGGTGAAGGTGGTGGTGGGGACTTGTAGTAGTATGGTGGTGGAGGATATTTTTTCGGTGGTGGTGGAGACTTGTAGTAGTAAGGTGGAGGAGGAGATTTCTCTGGTGGTGGTGGAGACTTGTAGTAGTAAGGAGGAGGAGGAGACTTCTCTGGTGGTGGTGGAGACTTGTAGTAGTAAGGAGGAGGAGATTTCTCCGGTGGTGGTGGAGACTTGTAGTAGTAAGGAGGAGGGGGAGATTTCTCTGGTGGTGGTGGAGACTTGTAGTAGTAAGGTGGAGGAGGATTTCTCTGGTGGTGGTGGAGACTCGTAGGAGTAAGGTGGAGGAGGAGATTTCTCTGGTGGTGGTGGAGACTCGTAGGAGTAAGGTGGAGGAGGAGATTTCTCTGGTGGTGGTGGAGACTCGTAGGAGTAAGGTGGAGGAGGAGATTTCTCTGGTGGTGGTGGAGACTTGTAGTAGTAAGGTGGAGGAGGAGACTTCTCAGGAGGTGGTGGAGATTTATACTCATAAGGATGAGATGGTGGAGGGGGTGAATAGTAAGGATAAGCATCACCATAAACTTGACCTAAGTTACTCGAAACAAGTAACATGGCCAATGCGACCACAAATTGGGGCCAAAATCGACCCGGGGCCGATTTCCGACCCGGAATTGCCATGGCTTTCCCGGGGAGATGACCAATTCTGGCCAATGTGGGTGGGATTCAGGGATGAGTGTGGGGAAAGAATGGTGAGGAAGGGGTTTTTTGGATGAGTTAGAGATGCGTGGGAGAGTGAGTTTATATAATAGGAGTAGTCGTTAAAGGGGAGCTGTCAATGAGGACTAATTCAATTTATGGTTTTGATTAATGCAGTAAATGCAGCTTCGCATTGCTAGCTGTCCAGACCATTTGATAATTCAGTTATTTTATTAAAATTTTAAATCACTTGGATTCCTCCATTTGGCTGAGAACTAATCATCAACTGATCTTTTAACATTACTACTCCTTTAATTTAATTATATTATTTCTCTTCCTGGAAAATTCTCTCTATCCATAACTAATACAAACTCGATAATTCTACACTGAGTCAGTGGTGTTAAAGAAGTGAGTGGACTCATGTATAAAACGAACTAATAACTCAGAGTTAAAAGTATAATAGTTAATAGAAACACGTTTAGGCCACCTTGCTTTCACTAAAATGGAAGGCTGAGAGTTGCATGTGATATCTCAATTATTATGAATTGTGAGAATGGCATGTGAATGAATCAAGTGACATTGCAGCTTTTGCAGCTACAGCAAAAAGGCAAAAATATTGCACTTCCTTTAATTTCATTTCGTGCAACAAAATAATAATTTTATGTTTCCTTTTAACATGCTGCAATTACTGGAAAAAAAAAAACTATATATTATGATTAAGAAATTTCTAAAATTTCACAAACGCCGGAGCCAGAAGGAACGGCCCATGACTTTAATTTCCTTTGTTCTCGTCGTGAAATTTTAGATTTTTTTTTGGTATTGGTCGAGAAAAGAATTATGAGTAGGGGTGCGTTTGGAGCACCCTAATAAAAGTGAATTTTACAAAGTGATAATAAGAATGATGGAAACTTGGGAATGGGGTGATTTAAATGGAGTTTGGTAGAAGTGGGAAAGAATAGAATGGTTTTATTTTGAAGTACAATATACTTTTATTTTGAATTCTGGATAAAAATATTGCACATGGGAATGGGTTTTACTTGAATTTCTAAAATTTGTTCTTAGTACAGCTAAGCCTTGCTTTAAAGTCAAACATGTAGGAACATTATTGCAGCTTTTTAATTAAAATGAAACTCAATTACCAAACGCAATTAGTCAATTACTTTATTTAACCATAAATAGTTGGTAGGGCAGGCTCTGTATACATGTTTATTGAATGCGCAATGTTATACCAATAATTTTTTCTCAAAATCTTAACATTACAATTCATAATTGATCAACTTACAATTAATTAGTAAGACCTATGCGAGATCTATGTGAGACCCATTATGAAATAACCAATTACAAACTGTCACGTCAAGATTGTGAGAGAAAATTTATGAGAGAGAGCTGTTAGTGTAATATTATTCTTATTCATTCTGTTTTCTATAAATATAATTTATGTTTTCCAATTGATGATTTATTTAATTTTTTTATATTAAAATAATTAAATTAGTATGATGAAAAAGCGAATTTAACCTAACTTCTCTTACAGATGTTTATATCGAAAATTTAGCTTGATTTAATGTTTGTTTAATAGCATTGATCATTACTTAAAAAATAAAAATCAGCTTAATATTTTTTAAAAAAAAATTGTTTAAATTACAGTCATAGCGTCGATCATCACTCCAAAAATAAAATTTCAGTCTAATTCTCTCATTAAAAAAAAAAACAAAAACAAAAACAACAACTACTACTACTTCTTTAGTGTTAATCCATACAAAGGTTATAACATATCAATATTTATTAATTTTTTTAAAATAAAATTAAAATTGCTTATGAAAATTATTGAGAAATCATTAGTTTCTGGAAGTTTATGAATTTGGATGATAAGAAATCATTTTCCCATAATGTATATAATATAAATACAAATTTAAAGATTATTAAAGGCTACACAATCCGACAATAATTATATTAAATTTTAATTAAACACTAAACAAACAAAAAATATTGAGTCACAAACCCAAAGAAAGCTTGTATATAAAAGCAACCAATCATTACCCAAATCATTAATTTATAATTGTGAATTATGATTTGTCCGCATTTGAACCGTTGGATGTTATGCAATTAGGCTAATAAACCAATTCAGGCCGTTGATTTTTTAAATATCAATTTGGTCATATTGAACAGAAGATTCTTGAGAAAAATGTGTTGGACAAATTTATGTCTTCTTTGGAGATAATCAATGGCGTGTTTAGTTAGGAAAATGAATATGCTTCTGGAGTTGTTGAGATGAGGAGATAAAAAGAGAGAATATGACTGAAATGTTAGGTATAAAGTTTGGTTTTATTTTTTATTTTTTTATTATTGTTGTTAGAAATGCATTTGATACGAAATGTTGTGAAAACTATAGAGTATAAAATGGGAAGATTATAAAAAATAACAATTATGAGTTGTTATCTTTGTATTTTAGGGTTTTTCAGATTCAGAAGTAATAGTTGAATATTGTGTTTTAAGTCTTTGGATCAAGATATTTTCTTAATCTGAACTTTGTCGGAGCAAAATACAAACAAACTCATTATTGCGGTTAATAAAATGATGAAATAGAAAATAAAAAAAACAAAAAAAACCATACACGTTTATTAATTTACACGTCCCTTTAGATTCAAAAAAAGTTCGAAAAAGCTCAAATAAAAAAAGGAGGATCAGAGAGAGACTCTTGAGTGTATTACTTAAGAGGTTCTAAGTTTAAGTCGTTCATCGGTTACTAATAGGGTAGCCACTGGAGATCTTACCCGATCGATAATTTCAGGGTCTTAAGAGATTAGTTGAGGTGAGCGATAACTAACCCGAACACCCTGATTAAAATAAAATAAAAAAAACCTAATTCAATTGTGAAACTTGTTAAAAAGCTCCCTTAGGATTATATAAATAATATAAAACTTTCAAAATTTGTCAAGAGCTTCTCTTACAATTCTAGAAATCACTATAAAGCTTTCTTGAAATTAGTCAAAAACTACTCCCAAGATTTTCCAAAAAATAATGGTAGAAAAGTCTTAAAACAAGAAAAACTACTTCGTTTGTTTCATTTTTGAGAATACTATTATTAGTCTTCTAAAAAAAGTTAAACAGTAAAATGTTATTATTCTTAAAATATTATTCTAGATTTTTCAATTTCTTTTAAACCTCCTAAATTTGTTAATTTAACTAAACACTCTCAAATATTTTTTTAAGAAATTGCAAAAACACTCCGGCCACCATCCGACAATGGTGGCCGGCTGTCCGTATTTAATGGGTGGGTTGGAGGTGTTTTTGTTAACTTTTAATATTTTATTATAGGGGTGTTTAGTAAAGAAACAAACATAGGGGATATTTTTATTAATTTCTAAATCCTATATCATAATACCCATCCCAATTTAACTTTTTTCAAAATATTATTCTAAAAACTATCAAAATAATGGACAATCAACTAAGTCAATTAGCATAAATTGATGAAATAATCCCTTGTACCTTACCAAATATATTGTGCCGTAGAAAATTAATAATTTCGGAGATCTTTTTCCACTCATTATATTGAAGTGGGCAAGACATAATAGTGGAGGACAGTGCAAGAACTATAACTAAAAAAGAGAAAAAAAATTATTAATTAACGAGGACCATTCAAACTTTCAATGCTTATAGACGATAATAAAGAAATGTTTTACCAATTTCAGTAGATAATTAAATTAGAGGACCACCTCTTTTATGTTTTAATTAATTTCTCTTTAATTTCAAATTTTTAGTTGTTGTTTTTTGGTACACATTCATATTAATTGTATAATTAATTACTATATCTTATCTTATATTCACTTAACACTATAACTAATAATTCTTTGGTAGATATGTAATTTATTATATAATCAAGAATTGTTTAAATGACTTGTCCATTTTGTCATGTAAGGATCTTTTTTGGGTTAATTTTAGAGTTTATAGATTCTTAGCCAAACAAGTAAAAATCAGTAGGTTGAATTTTTATATTTTTGTTCATTCCAAATATGTAATAACTAAAATATTAAGGGCTTTGCCTAGTGTTTTAACAATTCTCACCAACTTACCTTACTAGTGTATTTTCTTTTCAAATCAATTTACACATCCCACTTCTAGATAATCTGTCTCCGTGGCGTAAATAGGTAGCATTACTTAATAAATTAGCTTTTAGACAAGTAATGTTCTAATAGGAGTTCCCTAAATTGAAAAAAAATGATTGAGTATAATCAACCATAAAAAGAGAGAATATTGAACGGATAAGAGATAAATATCTGATATGACTAGAGTATCATATTATTATATAAAAGAGAATATCGTAATATGATATTTCTTGTGAGTACACAGTATCATTTAATAAGTTAATTTTTATAGTGGTTGGCAAATATTAATCTCGTAATTGATAGTTTATCATTTAGCTGAGTTTAAATTACTTAATAGTTTTTAGCAACATTCGAAAAATTATGTCAATATTTTGAAAAGCTTTAATTATTAAATCCTAATTAATTAAGAAAATTGCATAATATTTGTTAATTTGTAATTTATTTAAAGTAAATTGTGAAAATCGTTGCATTACTTGGTGGGGTGTCCACCACTAAATAAGAGTGAACCAAACACTGTACAAGATAATTTTGATTAATTTTTTGCTAATTCTGTAAAAGGGTGAATTAAGTAGGGTTAAAATTTGAACTCAAATCTTGCCAGGAATAATAAATGAAATTGGTCCACTTCTCAAATGAAAATTGATTCATGTATTAACTATAACTATATATTTAATAAATCTTAAATTAATCCGTCATAGAATCAAGTATATTATTGGCTACTAATGAGTCTTCAAGTGACTAGCCGATTAATACGAGATCTGTGTCTTTTTGTTCGTTGCATTGAGCATCCGTTTCAAACAAATCAAATTGCTTGAGACTGGGAGTATATATTCTCGAATCAAATGCACTATAATATTACCAAGTAGCTGTCACCTATCAGAGAAGACACATAAAATAATTTCACTAAACGAAGAGACGTTTTGAATGCAAAAGCAAATTGTTGAGTTCACCATAAAACAATTCCAAATGGAGCATAAATTTGACTAAAATAAAACTTATTCTAATTAAATACTAAAATTAAATAAAATAAACTAAAATCCTATTTTGGACAAATCTTTTTAATATTTGAAATTATGTCTGATATAATATTCGGAAATTTCCAAATTAAAACTAAAAAAAAAAAAATTTTTGACAAAACGACTTTTCCCTGTTTTATAATTTTATATTAATTTTTAAAATTTTGTGTAAAAAATGTTTTCTAAATATTTTATCTGATTTCAAGTAAGCACATTTTCAAAGGATCTCTTGTTTTCAAAAAATAAAAATCCATATTTAAACTATAGACTGTCGTCTCAACAGAATTTATATAATATCAACTGAGTAATGTTATGGGATATTTAAAAAAAAAAAAATTAAAAAATATAAAATAAGAAATAAGAAAACGTGGTTGCTGGAGCTAATTGCCAAAGAACCTTCTAACAATAAATCAATAATGATAATGGAAACAACCATAATACGTATATGTGAAGAACATGCTCGGGATATTAGTAATAAAAAAACAATTAAATTAAAATAAAAAGAATATGAGTAACCACGTGTCTCTCGCCATTTTTTTCCTATCAATAATAATTCAGCCGGCGCCATCTTATCCACTCCTATAATTGATCAAGACAAGGCCGACTCCACCAGCAACTCTCACTTTTTTCTCTTCTTATTCTTCTCTATTTTCCCAAGAAACAAACAATTATTTGTGGGGTAACATTTTTTGGGAAATATTATCTATTTTATGGGTTGTACTATATGATAAGGTATGATTATTTCAATATAACTATGAATTATAATAGGCTTCTAAAAATATATTGAAGTTCGGATGTTGTTGTTTATTTCAGAAGTTTTTGGAAATGAAATTTATGGAATAAATGTATTATTGATTACACTAAAAGATTGTTAAGTGTTAAACGTAACATTATGTATATATTGAAATTATCAAAAACTCTTTAAATGTAATTAATCCACTGTAGACATAAAAATCTACTTGTACGGAAGGAAGGTCTGATCCCGTGAGGTTAAGGCCAATAGCGATCCGCTGTACCTGCATACGTAAAGAAACAAACGTGAAGCAATGAAAAACACCGGATTGGTGTTTGCCGTAGGCACTCCGACGCTCAAGTCAGCAAGGCTGAAAGAGGCTAATTTAGTGAAGGCTAAGGAGTAGAGAGATTACCAAGAGTCTAGTCGGGGACTGTGACTACGGCGGTGATGTGAAGTTCTCAAGTAGGAACTCCGGGTGTGAAGGTGTAGTATATCCGTCTTGTGAGAGGGCTGACCTCTGTTTATATAGTGACTGTCTGGTCTCCCAATCCTGGTGGGATTGGGAGTTCTCGTAGCAATCCCTTTTCCTCTAGGGATACGCCCTTTGATCCCCTTATTCGGGTGTGAGAGGGAATCCTAGTATGACTCTGACACAGACCCTAGAGGAATTAGGGCGGTGGTGAGCTGCCTTACTAGTGTTTGAACATGAAAGTGACATCGAACAGGAAAGTGATCTTGAATAGGAAAGTGATATGTGGATGTCCGTGGGTTGTGAACTTGCTCATAGGTCCAGGAAGTGAACTAGGATTGGGAGGCTTGTGCTCGGATGGTTTGGGCCGACTGTACCTTATATCAAATGGGCCTAATCCAGATTCGGCTGCATCAGGATTGGGCCTGTCTCTTCCTCATTGTCAGTCTCGTTTTCCTATTTGGGCCAAGGACGATTTTTGGCCCTAACATCCACTGACATGTAACATTTGTCAAATGTTTTTCACCTTGTTTTTGTATTTGTTTCTAATATTTGTAATTTTATGTTTAGATGACAGGAATTAACCATGGAAATGAAATGAGATTATTATGGACATTCCAAAAGTTAAATTTCTTTCGAAAGATTGAATGAGTAAATATTGACATTTGGTGATTGTAAGTTCATTAGTTGCTTTCACTTTCCCCTTTTAATTAGGATCTATTTGATGACTTGTTCATACATCCCTTTATCGTATTAAGACTGGAATTGAAAAAGGGTGGGGCTTATTACTTTTGTTATTTGATTGAAATATAGTCATGAAACTATAGATATCATAATAAAAATAATTATTTATTTTCCTAAAATATTTTATTTTATTAAAAGGAGAATTGATTTGACAGGTGAAACAGAAAAGTTGAAAATAAGAACAAAAGAAAGTATACCTAATCCCTACTTGACTAATAATATTTCTAACATTTTAGGTGAAGTGAATAGATATGCTACTAAATTGTTCCTTTAGGATAAGCTCATCTCTATTTCTTTCTAATTTTGATTTTATTTATTTTCTTTTATTCATTATTCAATTTCTTTCAAGTGTTAAACTTCACCAGAAATTCCTTAACATTATTAGATCAAGAAGTCATGTGCATGATTTGACTTTCAAAATTGTTCCACTATTAAGCTTAATTAATTAATTAATTAATTAATTTCCTCTATTATGCATGTGAGAGTCTCACTGGACAGAGGAAAATGTGAATTAAATTTTTTTATTTGAGATTAAGAATCATCTTAATAGGGCAATTGGTCTTAATTTAATCAAAACATTGAAAAATAATTTGCTTAATATTCCCTATACATGTTGCAACACCAAAAAATATGAATATTTGCTTGAAAGATGGGATCCAAATATATATTATATTTTTTAAAAATTATTAAATTAGATTGATTGATTGATATTTTTTTTTAATCATTATAAAATCTTAAATATAAATGTTATGTCATTATCTATAACCCCATCAACTAATAGCTTAATTAGCTAGAGATGAAGAATTGAAGATTGTGTTTAATTTTATGTTATTATTTCCAATGATTAAATAATTTTTTATGATAAATGATTCTTTAAATTTCTAATCAATCAAATCAATTTCTTTGACAAATTCTCTAAATAAATGTTACAGGTAAAAGTAAAAGTTCTAGTTATAATTTTAGACCTTTAATCGCCTAATTATTTAAGATCTTGACACTTAATTATTGTCCTTTCTCCGTAAAACACACGTTATCTTCATCAACTCAAATATGAGATGAGTGTCTTCTGTGTAAATATATATACTGAGTTTACACTATAATATTATTTTTCGATATTGATTTTGAAACTAATTGTTTTATATTTAGTTTTATGAAGGAATTTTATAACCTACCCTTAAATAATAATAGAAATTTTTATTCAAATTGATATTGATTACTTAAATAAATTAATAGTTGAATTAAACGCGCTCAAAGACACAATTGATACCAGAATGATTGACGCAAGTCAATCAATCTAGTGCTGGGGAAATCACTAACATCCTCAACGACATTCAATAATAGGAGTCTACCTAAAATTTAGTTTGTAGGAAAACACGTTAATTGATATCTTAAACTTAATCAGTTTTATGTGATATGTTTTATTTAAACATGTAAACTTTAGGTGTAATTGTGTACAATTGATATTTATTTAAAAAAAAAAAAGTATGACAAAGATCTTTCAAGAAAGATGGGGGAGATTTTTTCGTTAAATCTAGTTTTCATATTAGTTGAGAGATATATAATATTTTAATTTGATGTGTGATTTAAAGATTAAATCTTATAATATAAAGTTGATAACATTGATTTAAAAAATTAAAATGATAACATCAACTTTATGTAGATAATTATAAAACATAAAATTAATTAAAATATGAGATTATAATTGATTTTCTAATAATGAACCAAGTTTTATGGCATATATATTTTACAATAGGATAATTTCAAGATGGGCCACATGCATGGCAAGGGAGATAGTTGGGTGAACAACGGAGATTTTGTGGTTGAACTTTAATTAATTAATTTTATTTTAATTAATTAACAAAATGTTGATGATGCCATTAGGATCCATGCTTCATTACCATTTACCTCATTCTTCTAACTAATTATATTTATTAATTCATTAATTAATTATCAACCTATTATTATTTGTCTTCTTCTTTATACACTCTTTATTCTTGACTTATTCCTGTCTCCAGCTGTCCAGCACCATCTTATTTTATATTCTAATTGCACATGCTGACTTAACAAGATTAACATGTTTTCATCATTCACGTATTACATCATCTAATGAAAAGTTTTACTACGTGTCATGCGGCCCTAAAGTGCTGCCGGATGAATTGAGCCTTTGGTTCTCACATCCAAAGGCTAAAAACTTTAAAAGAAAAGGAAACAAAAAAGCCCCAAATGTTAGGAAATTTATGTTAAATAACTAATTTTTAGGAACTTAAATAATTAAAAAATAGTTTGTTTCTAAAAAATCTCTGGAAAGGGTCTTATTCCAAAATTTCAACCGCCGTTGAATCAAAATATCAGTTACTTAACTAAAGCCCCAAGGTGATCAATAACCAATTGATACGTATCTATCAGTCAAATAATAAAAACAGATAGACATTTATCAACTAACTGATAAGATTCTATCATATAAAGTTTATTTTGTTTTAGACTATATTTAATAGAAACGATATAGAGAAAATGATAAATGAAACAATGTTGAACAATAGAAATGTATCCATTACCTTGGGTTTTTAGTTAAGAAAAGATAATTTAGTCTAACTAGTGTTGAAATTTTGGAATGGGGTTATTTTCTGAGAGATTTTTACCAATATATTATTTCTCAACTCACACCCAAAAAAAAAAGATTATTTAATATAATTTTCCAATATATTATATTACCTATCCAGTATTTTAACATCAATCTTGTAATATTTATCATCAAATTCTAATTAATGAGATGTATAAATATAATAATTTAGTTTAGTATTATTTTCGAATCATTTTCTACTATTAGATTGATCAATTATGGAGTTTCCTTCTCTAATTTAATTTGTTAAATTATTCTATAGTTAAGATATCAACTTGCTTCTTGATCTTAATCAATCAACTCATTTGGCTATTTTTTTATCTCTTTCACCGGTTGACCTTGTTAAAAGACATAGACCTCGATATATGATAAAAAAACAAAAATTTCTTCAAGGATTTTGAAATAATAAAAAAATTTTATCGTTAATGAAATGTTAGAATTTACACTGTTGTGAGTTGATAAATATTACCAAATTACTCTCTTATGTTTATTTTAATATCTAAAACTTAACAGCACGAGGAGTTCGGTTATTTATTAAACGATTTTTATTATTTCTATCAAATCTTAGGGAATTTAATTTCATTAATTTTATCTTTGGTATAAGGTTAGACTATATGAACTTAAATTTTTAATCTAAATTATTTACACAAGTTTTTAATCGTAGATCTATTAATTTTTTATGTCGTTTCATCTCATCATCTAAATTATAATCATTTTATTCTAATTAGCTCCATCATAGCAGCAATCCCTCTTTATTTAAACTCATGATTATATCATCAAATTGATAAAATTATCTAATTTAATTAACCGATGATTTAGATATCACATTGCTAATCTATTTTAAATGAATTGACCAATTGACAATGTTGTGGAACTGTTTTACTGGTTGGGAAGAAGAGGATAGAAATTTGTTGGTTATTTCATTAAAGCAAGAAGTTAGAATATAAATAGTAATAAACGACAGCGTCCACGTCAATTAGGTGGAATCTACAGATAGAAAATAATTAATTAATTAAGTTGGCATAACTAAACTTGTTTTTTTTAGAACTTATAATCTCACCAAATACTTAAACATTTTTAGATACTAGAATTTAGTCCTGGTGTGAGGCATAACTTAGACAGCACTTTACCCAACTGGCTCATTTCAAATCTATATGTATGTGGTTTTTAATTAGTTGACTTTTATGGATTGAGAGGCTTTGCCTAATGTTGGATTAGATTATGATAATTACATCTTAACTAAGGCCAATGGGCAAGAGCATGTAGCCACATTTGGCTCGAGATTAAAATAAAATTTCCCAGTCAATTTATTGTTAATTAAATAACTAATTTTAACTTTCACAAAAGTAAGTTATAAAAAGTTATGGAATATTTATTTGATAAAATAGATATTGTCAACCAACTTATATACTAATATGAGTTTCTGAGTATCTTAATTGAATTAATTTAGACTCTTATATAAATGTATGTGGATGGTAGATATTCAATTTGATTTGTGTTATTTATGCATAGTATCCCGAGTCTTAATGTTTCAAAAATTATGTTTAAAGATAGTGGTTTGTATCCTTACCAATAAAAATTAAAGGGTAGAGCTATTGTCGTCCTCTTAGAGCTTTGTTTTTAACATACGAGTCTTAAAATGACCAAATCTTATACATTGAATCGCATGCTCATTTGTTAATGATATGGGGTATGACAAACTTCCCACCTTATGGACCTCACAACTCATGAGGTCACCACGCTAGCCTTATCAAGTAGTGATGCGTGTTTACTACAACATGCAATATGTAGCAAGTATACTAGTCGCATAAGTAATAAAATGATGAGTGAGTATCGTTCTCACGAGGATTGGTGGCTAAGAACTAAGTTTTTCTACTGTTTTCAGAGCAATCGAGTTGTTTGGATTTAAGGGAGACAAATTAAACTTAAAAACTAAAACAGAATTTCTAAATGTTCAAAACTAAATGATGAAAGCAAAATTTAAGACACGGATAAAATCAATTCAAAACAAACGAGTAGGGTTTTGACTTCATTCGGACTCTTTGGGTTAAACCTAAAGATTATACTAATTCTATATTCACATGCATTGATTGTAAATCGAATTCTCTAAAGTATAAAATATACCTTCTCAAACTATATTTCCTTACTCTTCCCTATTAAACTTCCGCACCCAACAAAATGAAGACTAAAAGTTCAAAGTTCATTAAGCATAAAGAATTCTAGATTGATTTCATTGATTCTTAAATCTATCTCTAGCATTTAATACTACAACGGTGATTACCCAAGAAGCTTAACATGAATTATTTCTCAATCTCATCATGTTTGTCACATAAAAACAATAATTTCAGAATAATCACACAATCTAAGCAAAATCATATGAAAATAATAATCATCAATTACTTAACCCATTAGAATTCGAACTACATCAAAACCCTAACCCAAAATAGGTTAGTTCATGGCTAAATCAACAATACCAATAAAAGAAATGAAAAATCCGAAGTTCAACATAATGAAAATAAGAGAAAAGACAAGAAAATCTTCACAAATGAAGAATCCACTGGTTTAATCTTGAATCTTCACCCTTTGCAATCAAAGTTTGCCCAAAACTAATCTAAGAAAATGTAAAAAGCTGCTCTCTCTAAGAAAAAACGAACTCCCCGGTTAAAATGACTAAATTTCTTTTTTATACTCAGCCAAAAACCTAAAAACAAATGCCTAAATGAAACTGTGCATTTTTGAAATTCCCAGACTTCGCCGCGGCGACGAAGTGAAAAAAAAACCCACATGCGCAACTCTCTTCGCCGCGCGAACCTTCATGTGGAATTCTGAAATTACATAATTGCCCTCCACTTGCTCCTTTGCTTGAATCTTCGATCTTTGACACTTTTCTCATGGAACAAGCTTCATCGTGCATCCATTCTGCTTCAGAACTTTCCCAACTTCTGAGATCCGCTCACTTCCGAATCCAAAAACTTCAATTCGCTCCTTAATTGCATTAATGTCCATTTTAGCCTGAAACACAAAATATAAAGAATTAAGTAGCAATTCAGGTCAAAATGAACTAAAAAGTATCTGAAATCCGACTAAAAAGTCTAATCAAAATAGTATAATCCATAGATTATCAAATACCCCAAAACTAAAGACATGCTCGTCCCCGAGCATAAGGACTCAATGAAAGAAAAACAATAAACAACTAAACATATAAAACACAACACAACAAAACTTAAAAATGAACAAACACAACTTAGACTCAACTCAACATACGAATTGCCTCGAAATTTCACAAGTCTCAAAGGTTGTTGAAAAATTATTATCAGAAAATGTTCAACACTCTAAGAAGTTATAAGCTACATCGACAGTCTTTCTTAATTCGTCCACTGAGTAGGTGATCCCCACTTCAATCCACATTCCAACTTCTCGGATTATTTTATGCAGAAATGAAAAGTTTATCAAATGGTGGCAGACTCCATAAGCCTAAATATCGAACTACTCTCCATTAATGTGGACTAGACATCACTAAGGATCAAAAGGTCTTTGCAAGCTTGTAACGTTAGGCTCGGGTAATGGGTTTCAAGAAAAAGGATAGGATAAATAAAGTAAGAGAACTCGGTTTTCCTCATGCAAACACTATAAGTCACGTCAAACTCCACTTCTTCTCAACCACCAATCAAAGTATCAACCATTTTACACCCCTCAAACTTATGCATTCCTTATTTTGATTTTGAATTGAACTAAAGAACAATTTTGTTTTTTTTTGTTTTTTTTGTTTTTTGTTAAAGCAAACAATCAGATTGAGCTTAATTAACTCTCTTATTCTTATCGCCCTTCTCACTGTTAGTAAACGGTCCCGTATACGCATCGGAAACGAAAAATAATATATATAACAGAATCGTTTACATGAGCCAAGATCAAGGGTATGATTTTACAATTTATATTAAATAAAATCTGCATAAATATTCAACATGAGTTAAGAGAAACAAACGCACGTTGAAGGCTCCTCCAAATTTGTCGACGAACGTTTTGCTACCGATCCAAGTGTAGGATCGAACCTGCGTAGTCCACACGAAGACAATCTCAAAAGAACCAAAGAGGGATTTGCTAGATCATCTTTGGCTTCAAGATTAAGAAGAAAACAAAATCAATTGATTTGATTTTAGGCACTTGGTGTTACTGCCGTGGGAGAAGCAAAAGGGGCTGCTGTGTGTATTTTGGTTTTACAAAGAAAATCATTAAATAAAATCACACACACTTTTCCTTTTATATTTAAAAACAATTTGCCCTAATCCCATACGAAATAGGCTTGGGCTCCAACCCAAACGCCCCATGTTGCCAAACACTCCCAATTTGATTTATTTTAATTTCCATCATTATCTCAATTAAAATCAATATATATATATATATATATATATATATATATATATATATATATATATATATATATATATATATATATATATATATATATATATATTAACATTTAACAATAATGATAATATATTTAAATATTGTGTGAACACATATTTAAACGTAATTTCACTTATTTAATTTTTCTAACAAATTAAATAAAGGCTCAGCAAATTTAATTGCACTGTGAAATTACCAAAATACCCTTTCTCCTTAAAAGACGAAAACACCCTTCTTTCTTCTTGGATCTTAAATTATCTTATATGTGTGTGACCCATAGGCTCCTCATCATATCAGCAATGTATAGTATCGCGATTAACACCAATTAATCGTCTCACTAATACACAGACCAAGATTGGCCCCTAGCAAGGCATCATGGCCATCCGATAGATTTGGATTCAGCAAAGTAGCTACCTGTCAACGATATGGTTACCGTGCAATTCGATCCTTTCATCATACGTTATCTCGACGAGACGAAGGCATAGAAATAGTGTCAACCTTCGGTTACTCGATATTATTTATTCAGTTTCTGGACCAATGACCCGTATTATAAACTGGATAGAGCAACAACTCAATCCCACTGTGGCCACAGTTTTAGTGTCATTGCCATATACTGAATTGCGCCGTGAGATAACTTTCTCCTGTACCCGGGAGTGATAAATCCTCTGTCAATCCACCATAGTCTTGATACACTCCATGATGCAGCCAATCACCACCGTATTGACAGCTCTGAAAAGAACTGCGTTAGGCTAGTGTCAAACTACACCAATCGGTGCACAAGGCGCTCTGGTGATCTCAAGTCTATGGATCACATGCACCACCATTCGTTAGAGGATTTGTTCCATAGACACTGGGGTTACCATCCATATGGAATCCTCTGGTGGGTCAGTCCAGAACTTGTTGTGGCATAATCGCCTTCAACAAACACCCATGTGTTGCACCAGGTTGTCACCAAACAACCTTGACAAGTGAGATCACTCACTGCCTTTCGACAGGGTCGTTCAACACTATGATAGCCTTACCGTATTATCGTGCCCTTAGTTCGAGAATATCGGGGCTACTGGACGTTTCTAGAATGGCCACCATATGTGCTCATAGGGTTCTCACTATCAAGATTTGAAACACTTGATACCCTCGTCACGGCTCTACCATTCTAAGGACATATATCAATACATATTGCAATAATAATGATTTACGCGATATAGAATAAAATGCCTTTTTATTGACTAATGAACATTATTACAAAGAGTCAATTCTACAATAATTGATTGGCTCTAGGGCATCTACTCTAACAATCTCCCACTTGCATTATAGCCAATCATTCATGCCCTCAACACTGAATGACCCAAGTGCCTGCACTATAGCCAGTCATTCATGCACTCAACATTGAATGACCCAAGTGCCCATCATGCTTCTGCTACAACAGAAACTTTAATAGTGGGTTGGTAGGTATTCTGCAAATCTGCACATTCCCTTTCATATCGATCCTTCAGATCAGATTGAATCAACTAAGTAAGTGTTTGGATTACTGGTGAGACCGTGATTCCTCAGCCACAACAATGGCTCCATTGTTATCGTAGTACAACTATACTGGATTAGCAATGCTTGAAATCACATCAAGTTCAGTAATGAACTTCTTGATCCAAACCGCCTACACGGCTGCATTAAATAATGCGTTAAACTTAGCATCAATTGTAGAATCCACTGCAATACACCAATTTGAGCTCTTGCAGCTCACTGCAGTTATATTGAGACAAAATGTGTAATCCCAAATTGCGAACTATAATCATCATTTTCCTGTTTGGAAATAGCGTCATGGTATTCTCTTACAGTGAGCTCATCTTTCCTCCATAATCCAAGAATATATATTCTTAAGCCCTTTTCAAGCACTTAAGAATGTCCATTGACACTCACCTAGTGTCATTCACTTGGATTTAGTTGATATCTTCTACTAGTGCTGAATGCACATAAGACATCAATCTAAGTACATAACATATTGCTCACTTGAGCCTGATTGATATCCACTACAAATGCTGAATGCATTAGATATCAATCTGAACATATAAGATGGATCCACTTGCTAAAGCATGTGGGATTCTCTTCATTCTATCTCTCTCATTGTGTGGTTAAAGACACATATCCTTACAGAGATAGACACCATATGCCATCAGAAGAAATCCCTTCTTGGATTTTTCTATACTGAATGTGTTCAGTACCTTGTCTATGTACTTTAACTTAGTTTGAGCAACCTACACGATTTATCACGATAGATCTTTATTCCAAGGATGTAGGCTGTTTCCCCTAAGTCCTTCATGGAGAAGCACTTGGATAACCAAGTCTTTACCGACTGCAAGTTCGGTATATCATTCCCGATCTATTGTATGTCATCGACAACAATACTAGGAATGTTACTGCGGTCCCACTCACTTTCTTGTAAACACAGGGTTCATCTTCATTCTTGATAAAACCGAATTCTTTTATGGCTTCATCAAACGAATGTTCCAGCTCCTTGAAGCTTGCTTGAGTCCATAAATGGATCTCTGTAACTTGCATACCTTATTGGTTTGACTATCAAGAACAAAACCATCAGGTTGTGTCATGTACACATCCTCCTCAAGGTTTCCGTTCAGGAAAGCAGTTTTGACATCCATTTGCCAAATCTCATAGTCATGATATACAGCAATTGCAAGCATCATCCGGATGGATTTAATCATGGCAACCGACGAAAAGGTTTCTTCATAGTCAATGCCATGAATTTGTTTGAAACCTTTAGCAACCAACTGTGCTTTATAAGTATGCACGTTGCCATCCATGTCGGTCTTCTTCTTGAAGACCCATTTACACCCTATGGGTTTTACCCCTTCAGGTGGTTCCACCAAAGACCACGCTTGGTTCTGGTACATGGAGTCCATCTCAGATTTCATGGCTTCAAGCCATTTAATGGAATCTGGATCCGATATAGCGTCTTCGTAGGTTCTGGGTTCATCGTCCTTGGTAGACCGATGCGTCACCATGTTGAGTCACGAGATAACCGTATCTCTCGGGCTCATGGCGTACTCTCCCAGATCTACGTAGCTCCTGTGCTACTTGAGGTAGTTCACTTTGATCCACAAGTTGTGGAGTAACCTCCTCATGATGCTCAACCACTTCCTGTGGCACATCATCCCGTCCTTCGTCTAGTATATCCTATGGTCCTAGAACTTCATCAAGTTCTACTTTTCTCCCACTAGTACTTCTTAGAAAATATTCATTTTATAGGAAGGCACCAGATCGAGCAATAAAAATTTTGCGCTCTTATGGGTGGTAGAAATAGTATCCTTGGGTCTCCTTTGGATACCCCACAAATATACATTTACAGGATTTTGGGCCCAGCTTGTTCGAAGTCAATTTCTTAACATAAGCTTCGCAACCCCAAATCCTTAGATAAGACAAGTTGGGCTTTCGCCCCCTCTATAGCTAATATGAAGTCTTATCTACAGACTTTGACGGCACACGGTTCAAAACGTGAGTCGCAGTCTCTAGGGCATAACCCTAGAACGATGTAGATAAATCACTAAAACTCATCATGAACCTAACCATATCAAGTAAGGTCTTGTTCCTCCTTTCCGACACTCCTTTGTGTTGGGGTGTATAAAGAGGAGTGAGTTGTGATACTATCCCACATTCCTTCAGGTATGTTTAGCTCAACTTGCCAAAGTTGGCATAGTAGTCATTTTGAGATTATCCTTGTTGTCTTTCTTAAGAACATATTATTATGAAACAG
Organism: Pistacia integerrima; assembly: GCA_026225825.1. NCBI lineage: Eukaryota > Viridiplantae > Streptophyta > Magnoliopsida > Sapindales > Anacardiaceae > Pistacia > Pistacia integerrima. Next base: position 18,054,861 of record CM047742.1, on the reverse strand, counting down.
TTCCATAAAGAATATTATTTATACTCAAGGACAATAATCCATTAGTAAACTAATATTCTCATTTGTCCTATGTGGACACAGAAATATATAATTTCTAGAAACTGAAGAAAAACCATAATAATCCACAAGTTCCAAGAAACAAGTCCATCGGCTAAATCAGACGATAAGATTCTACAGCAAATGTAGCAGCACGTGCTTTATGTAACGCCCCGCTTGAGGTACGTTGTTATCGTTTCCTCTTTTGCCCTTAATCGAGTTGGTTTTTGTTATGATTGTTTGATTGAGTGTTGTGTTGAATGTTTGCCCTAAAATTGGCCTTGAAAACAGAAGAATTTCGCGTGCAAGCACGGGCGAAGAAGAATCTTTGCCGCTGGCGAAGAGAGGTTGAAGCCTCGGGGAAGGGAAGTTCACCGGACAGCGCCGCGGCGACAACCCGAATAAATTGTTGATTGAGTTTTAGATATTTTTCTTCCTTAAGGGCAATTTGACCTTTCTACCCCTAATTAGCGGAAAAGTGGGGAGTTAATTGTAAGGATATTTCATGGAGAATAGGTTGAGTTAGGGGTGAGTTTGTAATGAATCAAAGGATATGGATGGAATTCCCAAAGAAGAATAAGGGCAAAATGGGAATGCTTTGGGATGTATTTCATTAAAAGGAATTAGAATCAAAGAAACCCCTCATTTCTTCTTCTCAAACGTGACTTCCCATCCTTACTCCTCTCAACTTCTCTTCTCTTTTGATCAAGGTATTCCAAGGGGTTTTGAAGTGATTTGGGGGTGGAAAAGTAACCTAAGGCTTCCTAAGGTAAGGATCTCTACTTAAGTTGTGTGATTTGGGAGTTTTAACCCATATTGAAATTTGAGGGTTTTCCTTCTTTTGGTTAAGATTAGAGGAAAAGTCAAGCTAAGCAAGTGAAAGGAAGGATTTGTGAAGTCTCTACATAGCAAGTAAGTAAAACCCAACCCAAGTTGAGATTTATGAATTTTCTTGATTAGGGTTTTGATAGAAATGATGTATGTATGTGATATGCATGTATTATAGCATGTATGAAGGATTAAATAGAGATTTCTATGCTTTGTGATTATTTATACCTTGCAAATTTGAGAAATGGGTTGTTGGTTTGGCAAGGTAGTTGAGGTGGAATTTAAGGGGTATTATGGATCCCCTTTTTGGAAGTGTTTTCTATGGCAGGTTTTATGGCTTTGTGAAGGGGTTTTTCCCCATTTTGGATGGTTAAGAAAAGTTTTAGAATCATGGCTATGATAGAGTTTCATAGTGCACATGAGTTGTTTGATGAAATGCCTAATAGAGGTTTGAGTATGAGAAATGAACCTTAATTCTTGCAACATTGCATGTTGGCATTTCATAAGTGCATTAGTAGTGATGAACCATCCATAGGCACTGATTGTGCATTAAAAAGTGACCTAAGAAAGTGTAAGGAAATGGTTTATGCAATTACCCTATGAGTAGAGAGCTTAGTGGGTAAAATTACTCTAAGGGTAGAGAGCATTGAAAAAATGCTACAATAGAGTGAATTAGAAGGGTAGTATAGTTGGGATGATGCTTTGTGATCATCACCCGATCCGTTATGGGAATCGGATTGATGCTTTGTGATCATCATCCGAATAGCCCTTAGAGAGATGGGTCGATGCTTTGTGATCGTCACCCGATGAGTAGTAGAAATGGGTAGATGCTTTGTGACCACTACCCGGTTAGTTAAGAGATATGTAGGTTGATGCTTTGTGATCATCATCCAACGGTAGAAGCGGGTTGAGACCACCCATAGTGACTAGAAACGGGTAAATGCTTGGTGAACGTTACCCAAAATTCATGAGAAACGGGTAGGTGCTAGGTGATCTCCACCCGATAGTTAGAAAGAACCGAGTTGGTGCTTTGTGATCCTCACTCGGTAGTCACTAAGAACGGGTTGGTACTGTGTGAATTCCACCCGATAGCCATAGAGAGTGAGATGGTCTTTCGTGAACGCCTATTCACCTGCATCCTGGTGAAGACGAGGCTATGATGTTATTAGGAACAGAAACAGAATCAGAAATAGCATAAGGAAAGAATTAAGAGTTATTTATACGGGGACAGACAGAGAGAGAGTTTTACTTACTGAGCATTATTTTGTGCTCACCCCGTTATTTCCTTTGTGGATGGCAGGTTCTAGGTGATGTTGCGGTCGGAGGGGCGTCGGCAAGCAATGAGGAATAGCTACTGTTTCCCTGTTTTGTCTTTTAAAATACATTTTTTTGTAAACAGTACTCTTTATGTATAAAAGACACATGAGTTGTAATGAAAAGAAAACTTTGGGCCCAACTTTTCTATTGTTATTATGTATGCATTGCACAGTTTTCAGTAGATGTTACATTTTTGGTATCAGAGCAAAGATTTTGGGATTGAACAGTGTACTATTCTCATCGCCACGACGTCCTCTAACCGACTGTGTGAGTAATTCTTTCCTTATAGCAATTGTTCCTTGAGTTTATTAGTGTGATCATTTTGTAGATGAGGCGTAGTTATCGGAATCGCGGTAAAGGTGTGGTGAATGAAGGAGAACCTTCTAACCCACCAGAGTCTACGCCCCCTTCCTTGGAATCCGGGGAATTATTCAGCAAGTTATGGCAGAAACTCAGGGGAGAGTTGTACCCCCTGCCTGAGTACCGCCCGTTACGCATGTCGAAAGAGGACAAACGGTACCTCCCCCAGTGCAGAACAGAGTTGAACCGATTTACGGTCTCTCTAGCCAACATCAACCCTCAGAGTTTAAGGGTACTACAGATCCAGTGATAGCAGAAGAGTGGCTTGGGTCAGTAGAAGAGCCACAGGTTTATTTCCCATGTCGGACCGGGAGAAGATCCGGTATGCGAGTTTCTTGTTTCGGGGTGATGCCCGAATTTGGTGGGAATTAATGGAAGAAACTCACGACGCGACAGTAATGACGTGGGAAGAGTTTAGGCAAGAGTTTGAGGTGAGTATAGAAAGAGGACCAAGTTCATGAGAAGGTCCAAGAATTTATCGATCTGACAAGGGACTAGCGTTGTGAAAGAATACTCAGTGAAGTTCAATGCTCTTGCAAGGTTTGCACCGGGAATAGTTAGCACTCCGGCCTTGAGAAGGGATAAATTTGTGCATGGATTGAAGCCGGAGATAGCCCGGGATATTATGACAAGCTCCAACCCTCCTCGGAATTATAGTGAGGCTTTGAGGCGGGCGATGAAGGCGGAGATTTTTGAGAATAAAATCTTCCCCGTAGGATCCTCGACAGGAGGACCGAAGGAGCTACCCTCCGCTCCTCATAGAGAGAAACATGAGGATGTGAAGGGTAAAGACATGAAGAATCGAAGAAGAAGTTTCAGTATAGGCCAGAATAGAAAAGAGTGGAAGAATAAGCGACCTCGGACGGAAGGGTTTCCTCCTTGCCCTAAATGCGGGAAGAATCACCCGGGAGAGTGTCTGAGGGATCAGAGAGTGTGTTATAGGTGCCGGCAGCCAGGGCACATGATGAGAGATTGTAAAGCTCCTCTTCCACCAACCACTCGGGGAGGTTCGGGAGGATGCTGAATGCTGAGTGTTTCTTGTGGCACGAGGTGAAGCAGGAGGACCCATCGCCGTATCGGTCGGGCTTATTATTTCATGCAGTCCCTTTATATGCTTTAATTGATTCGGGTGCTACCCATTCGTTTATATCTTATGGGATGCTTGAGAGATTAGGTTTGAAACCTACTAAAACGACACAACCCATTAAGATAGAACTACCCGATGGGGTTAGTGTTGTGACTCAAGAGATTTTGTTAAGAGAGTCCTTAGTGATCCAGGGTAGAGAGTTAATCGTTGACTTAATAGTTTTCGATATGCCCGATTTTGATGTGATTCTGGGCATGGACTTCCTAGGGAGATATGGAGTAGAGATTGACTGTCGGAAAAAGAAGGCGAGGTTTAACCTTGATAGTGGAGATAAGTTTAGTTTTGGAGAAGGCCATCAGTTGAGCATGCTGATTAGTAATGTGAAAGCCAGGAAGATGTTGAGAAAGGGGTGTTCGGGTTATATTGCCCATGTAGTGCAAAGTGGTGATGTTCCCGAGTTAGAGATTCAAAGGGTGCCAGTAGTTCGAGACTTCCTAGATGTATTTCCGGAAGAGTTACCGGGTTTGCCTCCAGAGAGGGAGGTAGAGTTTAGTATCGAACTAGCACCAGGGACAACACCAATATCTAAAGCCCCTTATCGAATGGCCCCAGCTGAGCTCCAAGAACTAAAGAAGCAACTCCAAGAGCTTTTAGATAAAGGCTTTATCCGACCAAGTCATTCCCCATGGGGAGCTCCAATCCTGTTTGTGAAAAAGAAGGATGGATCACTAAGGATGTGTATTGATTATAGGGAGTTGAATAAAGTTACAGTGAAGAATAAGTACCCACTACCCCGGATAGATGACCTTTTTGATCAGTTGAAAGGAGCGGCAGTGTTCTCCAAAATTGATTTGAGGTCCAGGGTATCATCAAGTAAGAGTGGTTGAGCAAGATGTGGCTAAGCTGCCTTTCGTACAAGATATGGGCATTATGAATTTGTAGTGATGCCTTTTGGCTTGACTAATGCCCCAGAGTTTTTATGGACTTGATGAAGCGAGGGGTATTTCATGAGTACTTGGATCAGTTCATTGTTGTCTTCATCGACGACATTCTGATTTACTCAAAGTCAAGAGAAGAACATGAGAAACACTTGAGATTAGTATTGCAACGGCTGAGAGAAAAGAAGTTGTGTGCTAAATTTTCCAAGTGTGAGTTTTGGCTTAACCAAGTGATATTCTTGGGTCATACCGTATCAAAGGAAGGGATTTCGGTAGATCCAAGTAAAGTGCGAGCAATCGAGTGGCGGCGAGAAACAGTTGAAGGAAATCGGGGAGTTTCTTAGGCTTAGCGGTTACTACCGGCGATTTGTAGCGAGATTCGCCCGGAGGTTGGCGAAAGCAAGGATTGTGACTCTTACCAAAGCGAAGACTCCTTTTGTGCAGGTCAAGCGGCATGTGAAGAAAGCTTTCAAGAGTTGAAGAAGAGGCTTAACATCGGCTCCCGTGCTAGTGTTACCACGGGAGGGTGTAGATTATGACATTTATACGTACGCCTTTCTTTGCGGGGACTTGGTCTGTGTTGATGCGATTAGGTAGGGTTATAGCTTATGCTTCTCGTCAATTGAAAGAGTACGAGACCAGATACCCTACGCATGACTTAGAGTTAGCAGCTGTGGTCTTTGCTTTAAAGATTTGGAGGCATTACCTTTATGGTGTGAAGAGTAATATCTACACCGATCATAAGAGTCTAAAGTACTTCTTCACTCAAAAGGAGTTGAATATGAGGACAGAGAAGGTGGTTAGAGCTGGTCAAGGATTATGATTGTGAGATCAAGTATCAACCGGGGAAGGCCAATGTAGTAGCCGATGCTTTGAGTAGAAAAGCCCATGTTTTCCGGCTTACCAGCCAGAAAGAGTTAATAGAAGATTTGTCTAAGGAGCGATTGAAGTGGTTAGGGACGAATTGCCCGACCTAAGAGGTACATCCTCTTTACTAGAGGAAATTAGAGAAAAGCAAATGGCGGATGAGTGGTGTCGAAAACTTGATGCAAGTGCATGAGGGCAAGACATCGAGTTCTTTGTGAGAGATGGTGTCCTCTATTTCAGAAATCGGTTGTGCATTCCTCCAAAAGAGGAGTTGAAACAGAAAATTCTTATGGAGGCTCATGACACACCGTACACCGCTCATCCGGGAGCAACCAAGATGTATCAGGGATATCAAGAAAGGCTATTGGTGGTCGGTATGAAGAAAGACATTGCGAGTTTGTGACTAAATGCCTAACACATCGGCGGGTGAAAGCGAGAACACCAACGGCCGTCAGGGTTGCTTCACCCATTGAGTATCCCGAATGGAAATAGGAGAGCATTTCGATGGATTTTATCTTGGTCTCCCAGTACAGAGAGGGTATAATGCTATATGGGTGATTGTGGATAGGTTAACCAAATCAGCCCATTTCCTCCCAGTAAAGGATAGTACCACTACAGATCAGTTGGCCCAGATTTACCTCAAGGAGATAGTCGGATTGCATGGTGTGCCCAAGACTATAGTATCGGATAGAGATTCCGTTGTTTGTTTATTACGGACAAGTTTACGAGGAGTTTGGGTACCCGTTTAGCATTCAGTACTGCCTATCATCCTCAGACAGATGGCCAAACCGAGAGGACGAATCAGGTGCTCGAGGATATGTTGAGAGCCTGTTGCATGGATTATAGAGTATCCTGGCATGGGATGTTACCATTAGTGGAATTTGCCTACAACAACGATTATCGATCTACAATTAGAATGGCGCCTTACGAGGCTTTGTATGGTAGACGGTGTAGGTCTCCGCTTCATTGGGATGAAGTAGGAGAAAGAGATGAGTTGAGTACCGCTCTTGGGCCAGAGATGACTCAGAAGCTAGTAGAAGATGTGAAGTTAGTCAGAAATAGAATGAAACAAGCCCAAGATCAACAGAAGAGTTATGCCGATTTGAAGAGGAAAGAGGTAGAATTCCAAGTGGGCGATAAAGTATTTCTGAAAGTTTTCCCTTACAAGCGAGTAATGCGCTTTGGAAGCCAAGGGAAGCTAGCACCGAGGTATGTAGGTCCTTTTGAGGTCTTGCAACGAGTGGGGAAGGTGGCCTATAGATTGGCATTACCACCTAGCTTGGACAGGGTGCACGATGTCTTCCATGTCTCGATGCTACGAAAGTATGTAAGTGATCCCCTCCATGTTCTGAGTGTAGAAGACGTTGAAGTAACAGAGAATCTAGTATATGAAGAACGTCCAGTTCAGATATTAGATCGAAGGGTTAAAGAACTTCGGAACAAGAGTGTTCCGCTAGTTAAGGTCCTTTGGAGGAATCACAAAGTGGAAGAGGCCACTTGGAAAGTAGAACGGGACATGCAGAATCGTTTCCCAGAGTTATTTGCATGAATTTCGGGGACGAAATTCTTTTTAAGGGGGGGAGAATTGTAACGCCCGCTTGAGGTACGTTGTTATCGTTTTCCTCTTTTGCCCTTAATCGAGTTGGTTTTTGTTATGATTGTTTGATTGAGTGTTGTGTTGAATGTTTGCCCTGAAAATTGGTTGAAATGAGAAGAATTTGATCTGCCGTGCTTGCCAGGCGAAGAAGAATCTTCGCCGCGGCCCGAAGAGGTTGAAAGCCTCAAGGGGAAGGCTGGGCAGTTTCGCCGCGGCGACAACCCGAATAAATTGTTGATTGAGTTTTAGATATTTTCTTCCTTAAGGGCAATTTGACCTTTCTACCCCCTAATTAGCGGGGAAAAGTGGGGAGTTAATTGTAAGGATATTTCATGGAGAATAGGTTGAGTTAGGGGGTGAGTTTGTAATGAATCAAAGGATATGGATGGAATTCCCAAAGAAGAATAAGGGCAAAATGGGAATGCTTTGGGATGTATTTCATTAAAAGGAATTAGAATCAAAGAAACCCCTCATTTCTTCTTCTCAAATGTGACTTCCCATCCTTACTCCTCTCAACTTCTCTTCTCTTTTGATCAAGGTATTCCAAGGGGTTTTGAAGTGATTTGGGGTGGAAAAGTAACCTAAGGCTTCCTAAGGTAAGGATCTCTACTTAAGTTGTGTGATTTGGGAGTTTTAACCCATATTGAAATTTGAGGGTTTTCCTTCTTTTGGTTAAGATTAGAGGAAAAGTCAAGCTAAGCAAGTGAAAGGAAGGATTTGTGAAGTCTCTACATAGCAAGTAAGTAAACCCAACCCAAGTTGAGATTTATGAATTTTTCTTGATTAGGGTTTTGATAGAAATGATGTATGTATGTGATATGCATGTATTATAGCATGTATGAAGGATTAAATAGAGATTTCTATGCTTTGTGATTATTTATACCTTGCAAATTTGAGAAATGGGTTGTTGGTTTGGCAAGGTAGTTGAGGTGGAATTTAAGGGGTATTATGGATCCCCTTTTTTGGAAGTGTTTTCTATGGCAGGTTTTATGGCTTTGTGAAGGGGTTTTTCCCCATTTTGGATGGTTAAGAAAAGTTTTAGAATCATGGCTATGATAGAGTTTCATAGTGCACATGAGTTGTTTGATGAAATGCCTAATAGAGGTTTGAGTATGAGAAATGAACCTTAATTCTTGCAACATTGCATGTTGGCATTTCATAAGTGCATTAGTAGTGATGAACCATCCATAGGCACTAATTGTGCATTGAAAAGTGACCTAAGAAAGTGTAAGGAAATGGTTTATGCAATTACCCTATGAGTAGAGAGCTTAGTGGGTAAAATTACTCTAAGGGTAGAGAGCATTGAAAAATGCTACAATAGAGTGAATTAGAAGGGTAGTATAGTTGGGATGATGCTTTGTGATCATCACCCGACCGTTATGGGAATCGGATTGATGCTTTGTGATCATCATCCGAATAGCCCATTAGAGAGATGGGTCGATGCTTTGTGATCGTCACCCGATGAGTAGTAGAAATGGGTAGATGCTTTGTGACCACTACCCGGTTAGTTAAGAGATATGTAGGTTGATGCTTTGTGATCATCATCCAGCGGCTAGTAGAAGCGGGTTGATGCTTTGTGACCATCACCCGATAGTGACTAGAAAGCGGGTAAATGCTTGGTGAGCGTTACCCAAAATTCATGAGAAACGGGTAGGTGCTAAGTGATCTCCACCCGATAGTTAGAAAGAACCCGAGTTGGTGCTTTGTGATCCTCACTCGGTAGTCACTAAGAAACGGGTTGGTGTCTTGTGTGAATTCCACCCGATAGCCATAGAGAGTGAGATGGTCTTTGTGTGAACGCCATTCGGTCCGTACCTCCCGTAAGACGAGGCTATGATGTTATTAGGAGAGCGAGAATCGAAATAGCATAAGGGAAAGAATTAAGAGTTATTTATACGGGGACGAGAGAGAGTTTTACTTACGAGCATTATTTTGTGCTCACCCCGTTATTTCCTTTGTGGATGCGGAGGTTCTAGGTGATGTTGCGGTCGGGAGGGCGTCGGCAAGCAATGAGGAATAGCTACTTGTTTCCCCTGTTTTGTCTTTTAAAATACATTTTTATAAACTGATCTCTTTATGTATAAAAGACACATGAGTTGTAATGAAAAGAAAAACTTTGGGCCCAACTTTTCTATTGTTATTATGCATGCATTGCAGATTTTGATAGATGTTACATTTTTGGTATCGAGCAAAGATTTTGGGATTGAAGCAGTGTACTATTCTCATCGCCACGACGTCCTCTAACCCATTGTGTGAGTAATTCTTTCCTTATAGCAATTGTTCCTTGAGTTTATTAGTGTGATCATTTTGTAGATGAGGCGTAGTTATCGGAATCGCGGTAAAGGTGTGGTGAATGAAGGAGAACCTTCTAACCCACGAGTCTCCCCCGCCCCTTCCTTGGAATCCGGGAATTATTCGGCAAGTTATGGCGGAAACTCGGGGGAGAGTTGTACCCCCTGTTCGAGTACCGCCGATTACGCATGTCGAAAGAGGACAAAGCGGTACCTCCCCGGTGCGAAACGAGTTGAACCGATTTACGGTCTCTCTAGCCAACATCAACCCTCGAGTTTAAGGGTACTACGAGATCCGGTGATAGCGAAGAGTGGCTTGGGTCGGTAGAAGAGCCACGAGTTTATTTCCCATATGACCAGGGGAGAAGATCCGGTATGCGAGTTTCTTGTTTCGGGGTGATGCCCGAATTTGGTGGGAATTAATGGAAGAAACTCACGGCCAGCGACGGTAATGGCGTGGGAAGAGTTTAGGCAAGAGTTTGAGGTGAGTATAGAAACAGAGGACCAAGTTCATGAGAAGGTCCAAGAATTTATCGATCTGACGAGGGACTAGCGTTGTGAAAGAATACTCGGTGAAGTTCAATGCTCTTGCAAGGTTTGCAGGGAATAGTTGGCACTCCGGCCTTGAGAAGGGATAAATTTGTGCATGGATTGAAAGCGGAGATAGCCCGGGATATTATGACAAGCTCCACCCTCCTCGGAATTATAGTGAGGCTTTGAGGCGGGCGATGAAGGCGGGAGATTTTTGAGAATAAAATCTTCCCCGTAGGATCCTCGGCAAAGGGGAGGACCGAAGGAGCTACCCTCAGCTCCTCATAGAGAAACATGAGGATGTGAAGGGGTAAAGACATGAAGAATCGAAGAAGAAGTTTAGGTATAGGCGAATAGAAAAGAGTGGAAGAATAAGCGACCTCGGACGGAAGGGTTTCCTCCTTGCCTAAATGTGGGAAGAATCACCCGGGAGAGTGTGCGAGGGATCGGAGAGTGTGTTATAGGTGCCGCGGCGGGGCACATGATGAGAGATTGTAAAGCTCCTCTTCCACCAACCACTCGGGGAGGGGTTCGGGAGGTGCTGCGAATGCGAGTGTTTCTTGTGGCACGAGGTGAAGCGAGGCGATCCATCGGCCGTTCTTTGGTCGATTATTATTTCATGCGATCCTTTATATGCTTTAATTGATTCGGGTGCTACCCATTCGTTTATATCTTATGGGATGCTTGAGAGATTAGGTTTGAAACCTACTAAGCGACCACAACCCATTAAGATAGAACTACCCGATGGGGTTAGTGTTGTGACTCGAGATTTTGTTAAGAGAGTCCTTAGTGATCCGGGGTAGAGAGTTAATCGTTGACTTAATAGTTTTCGATATGCCCGATTTTGATGTGATTACGGGCATGGACTTCCCTAGGGAGATATGGAGTAGAGATTGGTTTATCGGAAAAAGAAGGCGGAGTTTAACCTTGATAGTGGAGATAAGTTTAGTTTTGGAGAAGGCCATCGATTGAGCATCTTTGATTAGTAATGTGAAAGCCGGGGAAGATGTTGAAAGGGGTGTTCAGGGTTATATTGCCCATGTAGTGCAAAGTGGTGATGTTCCCGGAGTTAAGAGAGAGGGTGCCGGTAGTTCGAGACTTCCTAGATGTATTTCGGAAGAGTTACGGGTTTTGCCTCCGAGAGGGAGGTAGAGTTTAGTATCGAACTAGCACCGGGGACAACACCATATCTAAAGCCCCTTATCGAATGGCCCCAATGAGCTCAAGAACTAAAGAAGCAACTCCAAGAGCTTTTAGATAAAGGCTTTATCCGACCAAGTCATTCCCCTTGGGGAGCTCCAATCTGTTTGTGAAAAAAGAAGGATGGATCACTAAGGATGTGTATTGATTATAAGGAGTTGAATAAATTCTGATGAAGAATAAGTACCCTTACCCGGATAGATGACCTTTTTGATCGGTTGAAAGGAGCGGCGGTGTTCTCCAAAATTGATTTGAGGTGCAGGTATCATCAAGTAAGAGTGGTTGAGCAAGATGTGGCTAAGGCCCGCCTTTCGTACAAGATATGGGCATTATGAATTTGTAGTGATGCCTTTTGGCTTGACTAATGCCCAACAGGTTTTTATGGACTTGATGAGCGGGGTATTTCATGAGTACTTGGATCAGTTCATTGTTGTCTTCATCGGCGACATTCGATTTACTCAAATTCAAGAGAAGAACATGAGAAACACTTGAGATTAGTATTGCAACGAGAGAAAAGAAGTTATGTGCTAAATTTTCCAAGTGTGAGTTTTGGCTTAACCAAGTGATATTCTTGGGTCATACGCCGTATCAAAGGAAGGGATTTCGGTAGATCCAAGTAAAGTGTAAGGCAATCACGGAGTGGCGGAATTGAAAACAGTGAAGGAAATCGGGAGTTTCTTAGGCTTAGCGAGGTTACTACCGGCGATTTGTAGCGAGGATTCGCCCGGTTAGGCGAAATCGTTGACTCTTACCAAGCAGAAGACTCGGCTTTTATGCGGTCACGGCATGTGAAAGCTTTCAAGAGTTGAAGAAGAGGCTAACATCGGCTCTGTGCTAGTGTTACCACGGGAGGGTGTAGATTATGACATTTATACGAGACACCTCTTTGCGGGGACTTGGTCTTTGTGTTGATGCGGATTAGGTAGGGTTATAGCTTATGCTTCTCGTCAATTGAAAGAGTACGAGACCGGATACCCTACTGGCGTGACTTAGAGTTAGCAGTGTGGTCTTTGCTTTAAAGATTTGGAGGCATTACCTTTATGGTGTGAAGAGTAATATCTACACCGATCATAAGAGTCTAAAGTACTTCTTCACTCAAAAGGAGTTGAATATGAGGCAGAGAAGGTGGTTAGAAGTGGTCAAGGATTATGATTGTGAGATCAAGTATCAGCGGGGAAGGCCAATGTAGTGGCGATGCTTTGAGTAGAAAAGCCCATGTTTTCCGGCTTACCGGGCGAAGAGTTAATAGAAGATTTGTCTAAGGAGCGATTGAGGTGGTTAGGGAAGAATTGCCGGACCTAGTGAGTACGTCCTCTTTACTAGAGGAAATTAGAGAAAAGCAAATGGGCGATGAGTGGTGTCGGAAAAATAGTTCGGCAAGTGCATGAGGGCAAGACATCAGAGTTCTTTGTGAGAGATGGTGCCCTCTATTTCAAGAAATCGGTTGTGCATTCCTCCATATGAGGAGTTGAAAAAGAAAATCCTCTTAGAGGCTCATGACACCGTACACCGCTCATCCGGGAGCAACCATTTTGCTCAAATTTAATTGAATCTACAAGTGCAGAAAAAGTAACCGTTATTACCATGTTCATTATTATTGTTTAATATGGTCTTTTATTAAGCAAGCTCCCACTTATTTTACTCAAGTTAATAGCCCTCACCATTAACTTTCGGGAAAGCCCGTTGACTTTCTTAGTGGGACCGAGATCCCATCTGCCCATTTCAAACCTTCGCTTTGGCGAACAAGCCAAAATGAGTTGATTAGGTAGGCGACAAACTCCAATCCACAGGTTGATAGCTCCCCTATCAACCTCAAATGTGAAAGCCAACAAGCCAATCACACAATCCAATGGGCAGTACATACCATCGTCCTCAAGTGTGATTCTCGGTGTCGATGAAGTGGACACACATGTCACCACGTACACACAATATGTGTCTTTGTTCTACTATGCCTATGACGGCGTGTTTATCAACCTTCGCTTTGGCGAACAACCAAAATCGTCATTTTAAGTCGACCCATCACCATTAAGGAAAACTCAATGCATTTTTAACCTCCCCTTTGGTAGAAGTGTACCCTTCGCTTTGGCGAACAAGGTTTCGGCGAGCAGGTGGTTTGATTAAAACCATGGTGATGGAAGGCTTTCGTGACTTAATATATTTTAATTGAGAGTTTTGTTATTTAATGTCTCACCAAATTATTATCTTTGTTAGAATGACATTGTTTGGCATGTTATCAAACATTCAACCTTAGCATGCATTCTAAACAAAATTAAACGTGCCGGTACATGGCCCACTAAACCGATTTCCTCGAGCCTAGAGGAATCGGGTGGGTCACTAGGGTCTGAAATAAAAAATCTTGAGTCTTCAAGTATGGTTGCCTCGTCTTTTGCTCGAATTCAAGTACATTACAAAAAATATCTTTCTAAATTTACAATAAATAATTATACAAATTCTTTACATCAATAAATTTAGAAACCTCGATTTACCCCATTCGAGGGAATTAGATGAGAAGAGAATATACATCGAGAAGAGGAGAAAGGCGGGACCACGAGGCCACTATTTAATAAATAATACAACCATACATACCCAAATATTTTTTAAACATTCACCCTTAAGTCTAAGGCTCATGTACGGGCACCATGCAATATACAAACATGTACAAAGCATACATTTCAAAAAACAATCAATTTCTGAAATTTGTGGGTTAATTACAATTTATCCCACGACAATTTACGATTACAATTTGGTCCAAAAGTTTTGAAACTTTGCATTTTACCCCCTGCACACTTGGAAGTGCCCTTGCTGCAGCGATGAGTTAGATCGCGGCATGCATTGGTTTTGGTACAGCGCCGCGTCCAGGGCGATTGCGTGGCGATGGGTTATATCGCGCGGCGGATGTTTTCATACGGCCTTCGTCGAGGCGATCGCGCAGCGATGAGTTATATCGCTGCGGCGGCGGCGATCGCTGCGGCGATGGATTATATCGCCGCGGCGTACACAGATCTGTAGCGGATGCATTCATACAATAACCAAAACACTCTAAGGCGGATTTTGCAATCAATCAAACACATTGATCTCACAAAAAATCCATCATGCATTAAACCAAACCGTGGATCATCAACAAATTAAATTAATCGATTAATCAGTTTCTTAAAAACATATTTCAAGACAGTTTACACAGATTCAATATGGCAACATATTATCATCAAATACATGTTATCAACCATACACATAAAAATTGTAAAATTGATGCCACAGGCTCACGATACCCTTTGTTAGTAAAGCGGTCCCGTATCGCAGCTGGAACGCAAAAAATAATATATATAAGCAGGATCGTTTACATGAGCCAAGATCAAGGGTATGATTTTACAATTTATATTAAATAAAATCTGCATAAATATTCAACATGAGTTAAGAGAAACAAACGCACGTTGAAGGCTCCTCCAAATTTGTCGCGAGCGTTTTGCTACCGATCCAAGTGTAGGATCGAACTGCGTAGTCCACCACGAAGACAATCTCAAAAAGAACCAAAGAGGGATTTGCTAGATCATCTTTGGCTTCAAGATTAAGAAAGAAAACAAAATCAATTGATTTGATTTTAGGCACTTGGTGTTCTTGTAGTGGGAGAAGCAAAAGGGGAGCTTTGTGTGTATTTTGGTTTTACAAAGAAAAATCATTAAATAAAATCACACACACTTTTTCCTTTTATATTTAAAAACAATTTGCCCTAATCCCATACGAAATAGGCTTGGGCTCCAACCCAAACGCCCCATGTTGCCAAACACTCCCAATTTGATTTATTTTTAATTTCCATCATTATCTCAATTAAAATCAATTAATATATATATATATATATATATATATATATTAACATTTAACAATAATGATAATATATTTAAATATTGTGTGAACACATATTTAAACGTAATTTCACTTATTTAATTTTTTCTAACAAATTAAATAAAGGCTCAGCAAATTTAATTGCCTTTGTGAAATTACCAAAATACCCTTTCACCTTAAAAAGGCACGCCCTTTTTTCTTCTTAGATCTTAAATTGTCTTCTATGTGTGTGACCCATGGGCTCCTCATCATATCGGCGGTGTATAGTATCGCGATTAACACCAATTAATCGTCTCACTAATACAGAGACCAAGATTGGCCCCTAGCAAGGCATCATGGCCACCCGATAGATTCGGATTCACAAAGTAGCTACATCAGCGATATGGTTACCGTGCAATTCGCTCCTTTCATCATACGTTATTTCGGCGAGGCGAAGGCATAGAAATAGTGTCAACCTTCGGTTACTCTCGATATTATTTATTCGGTTTGGACCAATGACCGTATTATAAAGTGGATAGAGCAACAACTCAATCCCATGTGGCCCACGGTTTTAGTGTCATTGCCATATCTTGAATTGCGCCATGAGATAACTTTCTCCCGTGCCCGGGAGTGATAAATCCTCTGTCAATCCACCATAGTCTTGATACACTCCTTGATACGACCAATCACCGATTGTGACTCTCGAAAAGAACTACGTTAGGCTAGTGTCAAACTACACCAATCGGTGCACAAGGCGCTTTGGTGATCTTAAGTCTATGGATCACATGCACCACCATTCGTTAGAGGATTTGTTCCATAGACACTGGGGTTACCATCCATATGGAATCCTCACGGTGGGTCGATCCGGTGAACTTGTTGTGGTGTAATCGCCTTGACAAACACCCATGTGTTGCACCAGGTTGTCACCAAACAACCTTGACAAGTGAATCGATCCTTGCCTTTCGCGAGGGTCGTTCAACACTATGATAACCTTACCGTATTATCTATGCCCTTAGTTCGAGAATAATGCGGGGCTACGGACGTTTCTAGAATGGCCACCATATGTGCTCATAGGGGTTCTCACTATCAAGATTTGAAACACTTGATACCCTCGTCACGGCTCTACCATTCTAAGGACATATATCAATACATATTGCAATAATAATGATTTACGTGATATAGAATAAAATGCCTTTTTATTGACTAATGAATATTATTACAAAGAGTCAATTCTACAATAATTGATTGGCTCTAGGGCATCTACTCTAACACTCACAACCCCCAATCTGTTCTTTTAATGATTCGTACCACTCTTCACTTTCTTTATGTTTGCATTAGGCCCAAGATTCTCCTAAGGGTGCGATTATGTGTTTAGGGTAGTTGGATTGAGAAGTTTTTGGTTTGTAAGAAAATAAGACACAATGATAATCTCATAAGGCTCAAGTAGGTGACTAGGGGCAATATCACTCGTGGGTTAGCTAGAAAGGCCTTAAACGTTCCGAAAAAGGCCTAAATCATTTCCTCAACAATGTCTATTCCTAAGATTTCGCTTCAAGCACTTCTCTACTAGGTTCTAGAATCCACCAACATTATCAAACTTTACCTAACCACATAAAATGAATCTAAGCATGCCGAAATAAATGAAAATGGTGGTTGAACCACTCAGTAACCTCAATCAAAATCCAGTCAATAAACAAAAACTTGAAGCAATGCTTAACATTTTTCAACAATAACATCCCAACAATCCTAATCTCATCATTGACTTATGCAATTCATCATTGGCAATCACAATAAATACACAAGCTTAACTGAAACAAAATCAAAATTTTTCAAATTTTCCTACCCCCAAACTAAAGATGACATTGTCCCCAATGTCACATTATGCATAAATTAGGAATGGAAAGCAAAATAGAAAAAGGTGCGAGATAGTTCCCTGATTAAGTCGTGAAGTTGAAATTCCTTTCAACATTGTGCACACCCAGTCCTCAGCTTTTTCATCACCCATATTCTGTAAAACAATTGAAAACTGTGGTGTCCACTATGTTAGAAAAATCCACTGACTAATATGAAAGTATTACAACCCTAATCTCGTCTTTACATCAACTAGAATTTAAAACAAAAATGAAAAACTAAAACAACTCACACAATCCCAAACAAAAATATCAACGGAGTTCAATGCTCAAAATAAAAGAAAAAGAAAAACAATTAAACAAATAAAAATAACGAAACTAAAACAGGTGCTCAGGTGCTCATTCTTCGGCCTTCTCCTCTTCCTTAGCGTCATCCTCTTCTGAATCAGAGCCCATCCACTCATCTGAATCCCAGTCTTCCCACTGGTGTTCTGAAGTATCAATCCCAACGTTGTTGCAGCAGCTAATTTGCAGCTCATGTGTCTTCCTGGCCTGCTCTGCCAGCCACTTGTGATGTCCCTCCATTCTTTTCATCAGACCCATCATTTTCTGCATCATTTCTCTCATTGGGACTGTTGAACCGGATGCGGTGGCGGCTGCTATGGTTCTCATTCTCTTGGTTCTGATCTGGGCCCTGTTTCTGTTTGAGGTGCAAGATGTTTTCAGAAGTAAGCTGTGTCGAGGATTGGGGCAGCATGGATCAGTGGCTCATCAGCCTGTACCTCGACCCCCGCCTTAGTGCACAAAGCTATAATGAGTTGTGGGAACGAAAAACTGCCTCGCCTTGGTTTGGCTGCAAGTTGGATACTCATCAGGATGATGTGCCCCACATCTATTCTCTTTCCTGTGGCAATAGAATACAACAAGATTGCCTTATCATATGTCACTGTACTGTAGTGCAACTCTGGCATCATCCTAGTTGAAACAAAATACTGCCACAACCGAGGCACTGGTGTTAAACTAGTACCCTTAATGGTTTTCTTCTCCTTCTTTGAAACAACCCAAGAGGCATCTGGTTTCGCTATGGTCTTAAGAATCTCGTCATCCCTTTTCTGTGTCCTCTTAAACTCCTATATTCATCCCTGTCAATCTGAGGTAAGGCATAGAAATCATTGATGACCTTGGCCGTAAATACCACATCAATGTCCCTCACAAAAACCCCCTCATCACATTCAGAGAGGTTGGCATAAAACTCTCTCACTAGTGGTTCCACAGCTGCATGTTCGAGTTCATCCAGAAAATTGTCCCATCTTCTACCTTGACTCCACTCATCAGCCTTGGTTGCAGTCAGTCCACGCTCAGGGATAAATCCCTTGTCTTTCCTTTTGGCTGATGCCTCATAGTTTTTCCGAGCCTTTTCATTCATAAACCGGTCATCTACCTTCTTTCCTTTTCCCTTTCCCTTGGATGGTACCTTGACTTTGAGTGGCATCTTCTCCTAAACTACACTTCAACTCAAACAATGCAACTCAACAATTCAAACCTAAGTGTCCTACAACACCCAATTCAATCCTGCAAAAACTTCCAACACTTCCAAATATTGTCACCTCGACCCCCAAACTACAATTTTTCCTATTTCAACCAAACACTTCAAAATTCAAAACCCACACTCCTCAATATCACACAATGCACAATCAACCCTTCCTAAAAAAAAATCAACACTTACAAGCACACAAGTTCCACAACTCAACCAACAATCAAAATTCTCAGATCTACAATTCAAAACTTGAAATTTTTGAATAAAAAGCTTAGAGAACGTGAAATCTTACCAACACTAAGGAGTATTCGCCACCAATTGAGCCAAAATAAGCCTAGATTGCAAACCCCCAAATTTCCTTGAACTCAAAAATTTCGTGAATTTTCGCGAAAATTGTTGTTGAAATGAGTTGTTTTGGCATTTAAGAGGGTTAAGGAGTGAGGAAATTGGTTGGGAAATCTCTGGGAAGGCTTTGGATTGAAGTTTGAAAATTTTTCTTTGAAATGGGTTTGAAGAGTCGTGTGAAAAATGAAGAAAGAAAGTGAGAATTTATAGAAAGCAGACTTCGCCGCGGTGAAGAACAAGCTTCTCTGTGGCGAAATTCTTCGTTCTATAAACCCTAAATCAACCCAGGTTTTGTCGCGGCGAAAAAATACAGAGGGTACAAAGCCTTGGCGAAGTTTCCTTAGACGAATTCACCACTTTTGCTTCGCCGCAGCGAAAATTTACCAAGAGAATGGTGCCACGGCGAAGAGAAATTTTCGCCTCGGCGAGGTCTGGAACCCTTGCCTACCAAATATTTTCAAAGAAAATGCTTCGCCGCGGCGAAAACTGGAAAATTCAATTTTCTCCTTTGCTTCACAATTTCACCTGAAACATCCAAAACTACACAAATTAAACTTCATAAACATAATCAAACCAAAAACTAAACAACTACAAAACAATGACAAAGATAAAGAAATGAAAACACTTGGGTTGCCTCCCAAGAAGCTCTTGTTTATAGTCGAAAGCTCGACTCTCTCAATTCTTCAAGTCGGAATGTCAAGCCGGATCGGGATGGACTTGCAACTCATCACCCCATCAATGTATGGCTTCAATCCCTGTCTATTGACTGTAAAAGTGCCCTTTTCTTCATATGTAACTTCTACCGCTCCGGATGAGTGAATTCTTGTAACTGTGAATGGTCCGGATTTACCATCTAGACTTGAGTTTTCCGGGAAAAGCCAAAGTCTAGAGTTAAACAGCAAAACTTTCTGACCCACTTCAAAGTTCTTCTTCCGGATATGCTTGTCATGCCACCTTTTTGTCTTCTCTTTGTAAATTCGAGCATTTTCATATGCTTCAAGACGGAACTCATCGAGTTCATTCAAGGTCAGCATCCTTTCCTCCCCAGTAGCTCTTAAGTCCATGTTTAGCTGCTTGACTGCCCAGTATGCCTTATGCTCGAGTTCTACCAGTAAGTGACATGCTTTCCCATAAACCATTCTAAATGGAGACATACCAATTGGAGTCTTAAATGCAGTTCGGTAGGCCCATAATGCGTCATCCAATTTTCGTGACCAATCATTCCTAGATGCATTAACTGTTAGAGTAGATGCCCTAGAGCCAATCAATTATTGTAGAATTGACTCTTTGTAATAATGTTCATTAATCAATAAAAGGCTTTTTATTCTATATCGCGTAAACCATTATTATTGCAATATGTATTGATATATGTCCTTAGAATGGTAGAGCCGTGACGAGGGTATCAAGTGTTTCAAATCTTGATAGTGAGAACCCTATGAGCACATATGGTGGCCATTCTAGAAAGCGTCCGTAGCCCCGGTATTATTCGAACTAAGGGCACGATAATACGGTAAGGCTATCATAGTGTTGAAAGCGACCACGTCGAAGCGGTGGTGATCTCACTTGTCAAGGTTGTTTGGTGACAACTGGTGCAACACATGGGTGTTTGTTGTAGGACGATTACACCACAACAAGTTCTTTGGGTGTCCCACCCAGGAGGATTCCATATGGATGGTAACCCCGGTGTCTATGGAACAAATCCTCTAACGAATGGTGGTGCATGTGATCCTTAGACTTGAGATCACCAGTGCCTTGTGCAGATTGGTGTAGTTTGACACTAGCCTAACGCGGCTTCTTTTGAGTGTCAATACGGTGGTGATTGGTGCATCAAGGAGTGTATCAAGACTATGGTGGATTGACAGAGGATTTATCACTCCCGGTGCGGGAGAAAGTTATCTCACGGCGCAATTCAGTATATGGCAATGACACTAAAACTGTGGCCACAGTGGGATTGAGTTGTTGCTCTATCCAATTTATAATACGGGTCATTGGTCCAAAAACTGAATAAATAATATCGAGTAACCGAAGGTTGACACTATTTCTATGCCTTCGTCTCGTCGAGATAGCATTATGATGAAAGGATCGGGAATTGCACGGTAACCATATCGTTGTGGTAGGCTATTTTCTTTGAATCCGAATCTATCGGGTGGCCATGATGCCTTGCTAGGGGCCAATCTTGGTCTGTGTATTAGTGAGACGATTAATTGGTGTTAATCGCAATACTATACACTGCCGATATGATGAGGAGCCTAAGGGTCACACACATAGAAGACAATTTAAGATGCAAGAAGAAAGAAGGGGCATTTTCGTCTTTTAAGGCGAAAGGGTATTTTGGTATTTTCACAGTGCAATTAAATTTGCTGAGGTCGTAGCCTTTATTTAATTTGTTAGAAAAATTAAATAAGTGAAATTACGTTTAAATATGTGTTCGCACATATTTAAATATATTATCATTATTGTTAAATGTTAATATATATATATATTTAAATATATATATTAATTGATTTTAATTGAGATAATGATGAAAATTAAAATAAATCAAATTGGGAGTGTTTGGCAACATGGGGCGTTTGGGTTGGAGCCCAAGCCTATTCCGTATGGGATTAGGGCAAATTATTTTTTAAGTATAAAAGGAAAAAAGTGTGTGTGTTTTTTAATTAAGAGTTTTTTCTTTGTAAAACAAAATACACAATGACCCCTCTTGGATAACACACTCCCACAGCGTAACGTGTGTGCCAAAATCAATTCAATTGATTTTCTTTTTCTTCTTAATCTTGAAGCCAAGAGGATCTAGCAAATCCCTCTTTGGTTCTTTTAAGATTGTCTTCGTGTGGACTACGCGGGTTCGATCCTACACTTGGATCGGTAGCAAAGCGTTAAATCGACAAATTTGGAGGAGCCTTCAACGTGCGTTTGTTTCTCTTAACTCATGTTGTATATTTATGCAGATTTTATTTAATATAAATTGTAAAATCATACCCTTGATCTTGGCTCATGTAAGCGATCCTGTTATTTTATTTTTTCGTTTCGTTGCGTATACGGGACCGGTTTACTAACGGTGGTATCGAGCCTAAGGGTGCTGAATTTTACAATTTTTTTATGTGTATGGTTGATAACATGTATTTGATGATAATATGTTGCCATATTGAATCTGCGTAAATCTGTCTTGAAATATGTTTTAAAAATTGATTAATCGATTAATTTAATTTGTTGATGATCTGCTTGGTTTGGTTTAATGCATGATGGATTTTTGTTGAGATCAATGTGTTTGATTGATTGCAAAAAATCTGGTTAAAAGTGTTTTTGGTTCTTTGTATGAACAGATCCGGGCTACTGAGATCTGTATGCGCTCGCCATGGCGATATAATCCATCGCCGCGGCCGATCGTAAATTCGCCGCGGCGATCGTCCCTTTAGACGGCGATATGGCAGCGCCTTCTGCGGCGATATAACCCATCGCCGCGGCGTCGTCCCTTCGGACGTGCGCTGTACCAAAACCAATGCATGCCGTGGCGATCTAACTCATCGCTGCAGCGCGCACTTCCAAGTGTGCAGGGGGTAAAATGCAAAGTTTCAAAACTTTTGGACCAAACTGTAAATCTTCAAATTATCAGGGGGTAAATGAATTAACCCACAAATTTCAGAAATTGATTGTTTTTTGAAATGTATGCTTTGTACTTGTTTGTATATTGCATGGTGCCCGGTACATGAGCCTTAGACCTAAGGGTGAATGTTTTAATTATTTTTGGGTATGTATGGTTGTATTTTATTAAATAGGGCTGCGTGTCGCCTTTCTCCTCTTCTCGATGTATATTCTCTTCTCATCTAATTCCCCTCGAATGTAAATCGAGGTTTCTAAATTTATTGATGTAAAGAATTTGTATAATTATTTATTGTAAATTTAGAAAGATATTTTTGTAATGTACTTGAAGTCGGAGCAAGGGACGATGCAACCATACTTGAAGACTCAAGATTTTTATTACAGGGACCCTAGGTGACCCACCGATTCCTCTAGGCTCGAGGAAATCGGTTTTAGTTAGGGCCATGTACGGCACGTTTAATTTTTGTTTAGAATGCATGCTAAGGTTGAATGTTTGATAACATGCCAAACAATGTCATTCTAACAAAGATAATAATCGATGAGACATTAAATAACAAAACCCTCAATTAAAGTATATTAAGTCACGAAAGCCTTCCATCACCATGGTTTTAATCAAACCAGCACCGTCGAAACCTTGTTCGCCAAAGCGAAGGGTACACTTCTACCAGTGGGAGGTTAAAATGCATTGGAGTTTTCCTTAATGGTGATGGGTCGACTTAAAATGACGGTTTTGCTTGTTCGCCAAAGCGAAGGTTGATAAACACGCGTCATAGGCATAGTAGAGCGTACACATATTGTGTGTGCGTGGTGACATGTAGTGTCCACTCTCGATACCGAGAATCACACTTGAGGACGATGGCATGTCTTGTCCATTGGATTGTGTGATTGGCTTGTTGGCTTTCTCACATTTGAGGTTGATAGTGGGAGCTATCAAGCGGTGTGGAATTAAGTTTGTTGGCCTACCTAATCAACTCATTTTTGGCTTGTTCGCCAAAGCGAAGGTTTGAAATGGGCGGGATGGGATCTTGGTCCACTAGGAAAGTCAACGGGCTTTCCCGAGTTAATAGTGAGGGCTATTGGCTTGAGTAAAATAGTGGGAGCTTCATTTAATAAAAGACCATATTAAACAATAATAATGAACATGGTAATAACGGTTACTTTTTCTGCACTTGTAGATTCACTTAAATTTGAGCAAAATGATCCCAACATCAATGCGACAAATCATCGAAGGGAGAGAAATGGAATGGTGAAAATTTCGTTGGTGGTATAGAAGTATAAATAATATACTTCGGTCAAGCGATAGATTATACACCATTGAGCAAGCTCTATCACCGAGCCTCTTGATAGTTCTATCCATGAGGCAGGGTATGTATATGTGAAGCATACACATGATGCAAAAAGCGAAATGACTAGATACATTGTGCTTGCATCAATGGCACCATTCTGCGACAGCAGTGCGAGAAAAATGGTTTAGCTTCTATTCTTCATTTTTCTTGAAGAAATGAGAAGCATATGGTGTCTCGGTCGTTATTCGGATGTAGGATGGAAGAGGGTACCAAAATTGGCGATCATATACTCAAGTGGATCGAGTGTATGAACAAGCTTGAGATTTTGGGATGTGGAGATAAACCTAATATTATTGAGACGTTGGTTGAAGCCAACTCAAGTGAAAAGGAAAGGGCTCGAAGTCGATGGAAAGAAGCATTACGAAAGGAAAGGTGTTTGTCCTCAGCGTGGGAATCCCGATCCTTTGGAGGAAACATTGCAAGGCCTTCCTAGCAAAAGGGAAGAAGAATGTTACTTCTTCCCGTCGGGTATGTTGTTGAGATTAACTTCTCCCATAAACATCTAGTTGACACAAGATGTGGTACTCACATTTGATTGATGTGTAGGAACTATGGTAGAGTAGATTGCTCGCCGAGGGAGAGGTGGACCTACCAGTTGGAAATGAAGCACGTCTTTGCTACATTTCTTTGTAGGATCTTATCGTTTGATTTAGCCGATGGACTTGTTTCTTGGAACTTGTGGATTATTATGGTTTTTCTTTAGTTTCTAGAAATTATATATTTCTGTGTCCACATAGGACAAATGAGAATATTAGTTTACTAATGGATTATTGTCCTTGAGTATAAATAATATTCTTTATGGAACTATTTCATAATAATATGTTCTTAAGAAAGACAACAAGGATAATCTCAAAAATGACTACTATGCCAACTTTGGCAAGTTGAACTAAACATACCTGAAGGAATGTGGGATAGTATCACAACTCACCCCTCCTTATACACCCCACACAATGGAGTGTCAGAAAGGAGGAATAGGACCTTACTTGACATGGTTAGGTCCATGATGAGTTTTAGTGATTTACCTGCATCGTTCTGGGGTTATGCCCTAGAGACTGCGACTCACGTTTTCAACCATGTGCCGTCAAAGTCTGTAGATAAGACTCCATATGAGCTATGGAGTGGGCGAAAGCCCAACTTGTCTTATCTAAGGATTTGGGGTTGCGAAGCTTATTGACTTCGAACAAGCTAGGCCCAAAATCCTGTAAATGTATATTTGTGGGGTATCCAAAGGAGACCAAAGGATACTATTTCTACCACCCAGAAGAGCGCAAAATTTTTGTTACTCGATCTGGTGTCTTCCTAGAAAAGGAATATTTTCTAAGAAGTACTAGTGGGAGAAAAGTAGAACTCGATAAAGTTCTAGAACCCACAAGGCATACTAGGACGAAGGACGGGATGATGTGCCACAAGAAGTGGTTGAGCATCATGAGGAGGTTACTCCACAACTTGTGGATCAAAGTGAACTACCTCAAGTAGCACGGGAGCTACGTAGATGCGGGAGAGTACGCCATGAGCCCGAGAGATACGGTTATCTCGTGACTCAACATGGTGACGTCTTGGTCTACCAAGGCGATGAACCCGGAACCTACGAAGACGCTATATCGGATCCAGATTCCGTTAAATGGCTTGAAGCCATGAAATCGAGATGGACTCCATGTACAGAACCAAGTGTGGTCTCCGGTGGAACCACTGAAGGGTAAAACCCATAGGGTGTAAATGGGTCTTCAAGAAGAAGCGACATGGATGGCAACGTGCATACTTATAAAGCACGGTGGTTGCCAAAGGTTTCAAACAAATTCATGGCATTGACTATGAAGAAACCTTTTCGCCGGTTGCCATGATTAAATCCATTCGGATTATGCTTGCAATTCTTGCATATCATGACTATGAGATTTGGCAAATGGATGTCAAAGCGCTTTTACGAGCGGAAACCTTGAGGAGGATGTGTACATGATACAACCTTTGATGGTTTCGTTCTTGATAGTCAAACCAATAAGGTATGCAAGTTACAGAGATCCATTTATGGACTCAAGCAAGCTTCAACAAGTTGGAACATTCGTTTGATGAAGCCATAAAAGAATTTGGTTTTATCAAGAACGAAGATGAACCCCTGTGTTTACAAGAAAGTGAGTGGGGCGCGTAGTATTCCTAGTGTTGTATGTCAATGACATACAATAGATTGGGAATGATATACCGAACTTGCATCGGTAAAGACTTGGTTATCCAAGTGCTTCTCCATGAAGGACTTGGGGGAAAGCTACATCCTTGGAATAAAGATCTATCGTGATAGATCGTGTAGGTTGCTCAAACTAAGTCAAAGTACATAGACAAGGTCTTGAACACATTCGGTATAGAAAAAAATCCAAGAAGGGATTTCTTCGATGGCATATGGTATCTATCTCTGCAGAGATATGTGTCTTTAACCACCACAATGAGAGAGATAGAATTAAGAGGATCCCACATGCTTTAGCAAGTGGATCCATCTTATATGTTGATTGATATCTAATGTGCATTCGGCATTTGTAGTGGATGTCAATCAGGGCTCAAGTGAGCAATATGTTATGTACTTAGATTGATGTCTTATGTGCATTCAAGACTAGTAGAAGATATCAACTAAATCCAAGTGAATGACTTTGGGTGAGTGTCAATGGACATTCTTAAGTGCTTGAAAAGGGCTTAAGAATATATATTCTTGGATTATGGAAGAAAGATGAGCTCTTTGTAAGAGAATACGGTGCGCTATTTCCAAACAGGAAAAGGATGATTATAGTTCGCAATTTGGGATTACACATTTTGTCTCAATATAATCGCAGGTGAGCCGCAAGAGCTCAAATTGGTGTCTTGCGTGGATTCTACAATTGATGCTAAGTGTACCGCATTTTTAATGTAGCTGTGTAAGCGGTTTGGATCAAGAAGTTCATTACTGAACTTGATGTGATTTCAAGCATTGCTAATCCAGTATAGTTGTACTGCGATAACAATGGAGCCATTGTTATGGTGAGCAATCACGGTCTCACCGAAATCCAAACACTTACTTAGTTGATTCAATCGATCGAAGGATCGATATGAAAGGAATGTGCGATTTGCGAATACCTAACAACCCACTTATTAAAGTTTCTATTGAAGCGAAGCATGATGGGCACTTGGATCATTCAATGTTGAGTGCATGAATGGAGCTATAGTGCGAGGCACTTGTGTCATTCAGTGTTGAGGGCATGAATGATTGGCTATAGTGCAAGTGGGAGATTGTTAGAGTAGATGCCCTAGAGCCAATCAATTATTGTAGAATTGACTCTTTGTAATAATGTTCATTAATCAATAAAAGGCTTTTTTATTCTATATCGCGTAAACCATTATTATTGCAATATGTATTGATATATGTCCTTAGAATGGTAGAGCCGTGACGAGGGTATCAAGTGTTTCAAATCTTGATAGTGAGAACCCTATAAGCACATATGGTGGCCATTCTAGAAAGCGTCAGTAGCCCCAGTATTATTCGAACTAAGGGCACAAATAATACGGTAAGGCTATCATAGTGTTGAAGCGACCTGTCGAAAGCGGAGGCGATCTCACTTGTCAAGGTTGTTTGGTGACAACCTGGTGCAACACATGGGTGTTTGTTGTAGACGATTACACCACAACAAGTTCACTGGACTGACCCACCAGAGGATTCCATATGGATGGTAACCCCAGTGTCTATGGAACAAATCCTCTAACGAATGGTGGTGCATGTGATCCTTAGACTTGAGATCACCGGAGCGCCTTGTGCACCGATTGGTACAGTTTGACACTAGCCTAACGCAGTTCTATTTAGAGCTGTCAGTACGGTGGTGATTGGCTATATCAAGGAGTGTATCAAGACTATGGTGGATTGTGAGGATTCATCACTCCAGTGCGGGAGAAGTTATCTCACGGCGCAATTCAGTATATGGCAATGACACTAAAACTGTGGCCACAATGGGATTAAGTTGTTGCTCTATCCAGATTATAATACGGGTTATTGGTCCAGCAACTGAATATACAATATCAAGAGTAACCGAAGGTTGACACTATTTCTATGCCTTCGTCTCGTCGAGATAACGTATGATGAAAGGATCGAATTGCACGGTAACCATATCGTTGACAGGTAGCTATTTTCTGAATCCGAATCTATCGGGTGGCCATGATGCCTTGCTAGGGGGCCAATCTTGGTGTACGTGTATTAGTGAGACGATTAATTGGTGTTAATCGCAATACTATACACTGCCGATATGATGAGGAGCCTAAGGGTCACACACATAGAAGACAATTTAAGATGCAAGAAGAAAGAAGGGGCATTTTCGTCTTTTAAGGCGAAAGGGTATTTTGGTATTTTCACAGTGCAATTAAATTTGCTTTGAGGTCGTAGCCTTTATTTAATTTGTTAGAAAAATTAAATAAGTGAAATTACGTTTAAATATGTGTTCGCACATATTTAAATATATTATCATTATTGTTAAATGTTAATATATATATATATTTAAATATATATATTAATTGATTTTAATTGAGATAATGATGAAAATTAAAATAAATCAAATTGGGAGTGTTTGGCAACATGGGGCGTTTGGGTTGGAGCCCAAGCCTATTCCGTATGGGATTAGGGCAAATTATTTTTAAGTATAAAAGGAAAAAGTGTGTGTGTTTTTAATTAAGAGTTTTTTCTTTGTAAAACAAAATACACACAGCAGCCCCTCTTGGATAACACACTCCCACGGCAGTAACTTGTGTGTGCCAAAATCAATTCAATTGATTTTCTTTTTCTTCTTAATCTTGAAGCCAAAGAGGATCTAGCAAATCCCTCTTTGGTTCTTTTAAGATTGTCTTCGTGTGGACTACGCGGGTTCGATCCTACACTTGGATCGGTAGCAAAACGTTAAATCGACAAATTTGGAGGAGCCTTCAACGTGCGTTTGTTTCTCTTAACTCATGTTGTATATTTATGCAGATTTTATTTAATATAAATTGTAAAATCATACCCTTGATCTTGGCTCATGTAAACGATCCTGTTATTTTATTTTTCGTTTCAGCTGCGTATACGGGACCGGTTTACTAACATTAACTGTCTTTTCTAAAATTCCCTTTAGTTCTCTGTTCGACAGTTCCACTTGTCCGCTCGTGGATGGTAAGGTGTTGCAACTCTATGTTTCACTCCATACTTTCCCAAAAGTGCATCCAATTGCCTATTGCAAAAATGGGATCCTCCATCACTAATGATCGCCCGTGATACCCCAAATCTTGAGAAAATATTCTTTCTCACAAAATTAACCACTACCCTGGCATCATTAGACGGCAATGCAACTGCTTCCACCCACTTCGATACGTAGTCAACCGCCACCAAGATATATATGTTCCCAAAAGAATTTGGGAAGGGACCCATGAAGTTAATCCCCCACACATCAAACAGCTCAACCACAAGGATGTTGTTCAACGGCATCACATCCCTTTTTGAAATATTACCACTCCGTTGGCATTGATTGCACTCATGAACCATCTAGAAGGAATCCTTAAAAAGGGTTGGCCAATAAAACCTAGATTGGAGAACCGTGGCTGCTGTCCTAGCTCCTCCAAAATGGCCACCCACTTCTCTTTCACGACAATGCCGTAGAATGCTTTCCATTTTCTCATCTAGGATACATCTATGTATCATTTGATTAGTACAGTGTCTGTACAAAAATGGCTCTTCCCAAAAGTAATACTTCAAATCTGAGAAGAATTTTCTCTTTTGTTGGAAAGTCATTCCAATTGGGAGCACCCTTGATGATAAATAATTCACAAAATCTGCATACCATGGTGCTTCATCCACTCTCATCAATTTCTCATCCGGAAATGTTTCTCTGATTGGAATTTCCTCTTCATTTCCTTGGATTGGTCTCTCAATTCTTGACAAGTGATCCACCACCACATTTTTCGACCCCTTCTTATCTCTAATTTCTAACTCAAACTCCTAAAGCAATAGGATCCATCTTATCAACCGAGGTTTCGCTTCTTGCTTTACCAATAAGTGCTTGAGTGCTGAATGGTCTGTATGGATGATCACCTTTGCACCTAACAAATATGAACGAAATTTTTCAAATGCAAAAACCACAGCCAACAATTCTTTTTCAGTGGTGGTGTAATTCAATTGTGCATCAGTGAGTGTTTTGCTAACATACTGAATTACATGCAACACTTTGTTTTTCCTCTGTCCTAACACTACTCCTAGAGAAAAATCACTAGCATCGCACATCAATTCAAATGGTAGTCCCCAATTGGGAACTGCAATAATAGGTGCAGATACTAACAATTTTTTTAGAGTTAGAAAGGCATGCATGCATTCATCATTAAAATCAAAAGCAACATCTTTATTTAACAAATTGCAAAAGGGTTTAGAAATCTTAGAAAAGTCCTTGATGAATCGTCTGTAAAACCCCGCATGCCCTAAGAAACTTCGAACTGCTTTGAACATTTGATGGTGGTGACAGCTTCTCAATCACTTCTATCTTTGCTCGGTCAACTTCTATTCTGTCTTTTGAAATTCTATGACCAAGCACTATTCCCTCCTGGACCATGAAGTGGCACTTCTCCTAATTGAGCACCAAGTTTGTCTCCTTACATCGCTGCAAAACAAGAGAAAGATTAGATAAACAGTTGTCAAAAGATGAACCAAAAACTAAGAAGTCATCCATGAAGACTTCTATAAACCGTCCCACCATATCTTCAAATATCGACATCATGCATCTCTGAAATGTAGCTGGTGTATTGCATAACCCAAAGGGCATCCTTCAGTAAGCAAAGGTGCCATATGGACAAGTGAAGGTCGTCTTCTTTTGATCCTTAAGAGCGATGACAATTTGATTATATCCTGAATACCCATCTAGGAAACAGTAATAGGCATGCCCTGCCAACCTCTCCAACATCTGATCAATGAAGGGAAGTGGAAAATGATCCTTCCTTGTCGCCTCATTCAATTTCTGATAATCAATGCACACTCTCCAACCCGTGACCGTCCTAGTTGGTATCAATTCATTACTTTCATTTTTTATTACCGTGATACCTCCCTCCTTCGGAACCATTTATATCGGGCTAACCCATGGACTATCGAAAATAGGATAAATTATTCCCGCATCTAGGAGTTTCACCACCTCCTTTCTCACCACTTCCTTCATTGACCGATTTAATCTTCGCTGTGGTTGCACCCTAGGCTTGATATCATCCTCCATGAGGATCTTATGCATGCAGAATGATCGTGAGATGCCTCTAATATCTTAAATAGTCCATCCAATTGCAAGTTTGTGTTCCCTCAACACCCTTATCAATCGCTCTTCTTCCAATTTGCTCAAACTTGAACTAATAATTACTGGGAAGGTCTCTGATTCCCCAAGATACACATATTTGAGGTGGGAAGGTAAAGGTTTCAACTCAAGTTGTGGTGGTTCTTCATTTTTTTTTCCTTTTCCCTTTCTTTTTCAAAATCAAATTCCTCAAATTCTCGATCTTGGCTCTCATCAATCGGTTGAAGTGCTTCTAATAATCTAGCAATCGGTTGAAGTGCTTCTAATAATCTAGCACATTCATTACTCGCTGACTCATCTACCTCTACTGTTTTTGATTTGGCAATATAAGCTTCTAGAGGTAATTGTGGGGTGTTCTCTTCAATAGATTCTGCTACTAGTTTATCCACCACATCAACACTAAAACATGAATCCGATTCGGATGGAAACTTCATAGTCTCAAAGACATTGAAAGTTACTATTTCATCTTGAACTCTCAATAGTAACTTCTCTTCCTGCACATCTATCAGCACTTTTTCCGTGGCAAAAAATGGTCGGCCCAAAATAAGAGGAATTTCCTTATCCTCTTCTATGTGCAAAACAACAAAATCTACCGGGAAGATTATTTTATCCACTTTCACCAACACATCTTCCACTATCCCCCTCAGATGTTTTATGGACCTATCTGCAAGTTGCAATGACATGGTCGTTGGCTGCACTTCACCAATTCCCAATCTCCTGAAAACAGAAAAAGGCATTAGATTAATACTAGCACCTAAGTCACATAGAACACGATCAAAAGTAATATCTCCTATAATACAGGGAATAGTGAAACTCCCTGGATCTTTGAGTTTCGGAGGTAGCTTCTTTTGGAGAATGGCGCTGCACTCCTCTGTGAGCATCACCGTTTCCTCATCTTCTAACTTCCTTTTGTTTGATAAAATTTCCTTAAGAAATTTCGATTAGCTCGGCATCTGTTGCAATGCATCTGCAAAAGGAATGTTAATATGTAGTTTTTTAAATATTTCAATAAATTTAGAAAACTGCTTATCCTGATTCTTTTTCTTCAGTCTTTGAGGAAAAGGTACGAGTGGAGTGTGATGTGCTAACTCCGGTGGTATCTCGGGAAATGACAATTTCTCTTTCCTTTTCTTTTGCCTCTCTTCCCGTTTCTGTTCTTCTTCCCTAGAAATAGATGGTTTTTCTTCAACAACTATCTCTTCATCTACTTCCTCATCAGATTCTTCCGTTTCCCTTGGTGGCTTTTCTTCTTTTTCCACCTCTTCTAGAACTATCCCACTCCTCAAAATTATTGCATTTGCTTGCTCACGTGGGTTAGTCACTGTGTTGCTTGGTAGAGCACCCTGTGGTCTCTCATTTAGCTTTTCAGCCAATTGTCCCATCTGTACCTCAAGATTCCGAATGGATGCCCCTTGATTTTTGAAATTTGTCCTCATCTCATTCATAAAACCTGTGGTTTCTTGCATGAACTTCCCAAACATGTCCTCCAATTTTGTCACTCTTGGGTCCCCTTGTTGGTTGTTCACCCTTGTTTGGTTATTTGGCAATGACCTTTGATTCCATTAACTGTTTTGTTGATTCTGTTGGTTTTGATTGCCCTAAGACAGGTTCGGGTGATTCCTCCAACCAAGATTAAATGTGTTGGAGTACGGATTGTTCGGTTGCCTTTGATTTCCAGCCAAGTGATGAGAATGCAAAATGTCATATTTACCCCCCTTAATGTTTAGTCTTTTATATGTATTTGTTGCCTAATTGTACTCATTATTACTCTATTTTGATTTAGGATGCAAATGGAGGTGTTAATTGCAAAACGGAACTAATTAAGTGAATTCGGACACTTTCACCACTGCTTCGTAATTTGGGCATAACTCTCTCATCCGAGTTCTGATTGAGATGATTCAAAATTCTGTGGAACCATATGAAATAGATCTACAACTTTCATGTTTTGAGTTTGGAGAGATACTCTCTACATCAAGGTTGTAATCGGGCTTGAAGTTGACGCATCTGCACTGTCGATGTTCTAGAACGTTCTGACTTGTCATGCAAGTCAGTCTATTATTGGACGTTTTGAAGACATGCTGCACAAAAGTTACAGCTGGAAACACCACTTTCCTATTTTATTTTAGGACTTTATTTTATTTCCAATTAATTAGATTAGGATAAATGTTATTTTAGGATAGTAGAATATTTTTTAGGAGATTTAGTGGAATTCAAATACTTGAATTGGATATGTTTAAAAGGAGAGAGAGATCAGATTGAGGACACACACGATGCCTCTCTCTCTTTTCTTCGCTGGAATTTTCTTTCTTTTTGGAGTTTTTGTTTATGGCCATGAGTGGCTGATTTTTGTAACTTGGTCGAAGGAAACGGAGACCTCGGAATCAACCAACTGTGAGATCTAATCTATTTTATTTTAGTGTTCAATTTTCGTGTTTGAGTATTAAATGTTATTCTGTGCATATCTTCATGATTGATGCATTTAATTACTAGGATGCCTACTAGTGGATTATTTGTTGCAATCTACTGCTAAGTTTGATATCAAATCCGTAATTGTTTGATCTCTCGAACTTGTGAAGCAATTAGGGTTAATAATTTGCTGTGTCAGGAATTAGTAATCTTAAGAAGAACATTCAACTAAATTAAATACAACCGCTTGTGTTTGTGTTGTTTAGCTTCATCGATTTCTCTAATTCTTAAGGCTGCCATTAGATTAAATCTTTAGTGCTTGTCTAGGGTTGTTTAATGGTAAGATTAATTAAGATCGCTTGTTTCTTAATTAATTACAATTAAGGAGAGATAGGAAAATAGTTCCAACGGTGAATATTCAAAGTAAGAATTGATTTACTTTTGCATTAATGATCAGTTGTAAGATTCCAATGGTGGATGTTGACGGAGACCAAGTTTCGTTATTTTGATTGATTTTCGATTTAAATTGTTTTTTTTGTTTTTCCTGAGATTGTTTTCTGGTTTTACTCAAAACCCCCAAGCCTTGTTCACATAATCGAAAATTTGGCTAGTCACTCTTCGTGGGATCGACCCTTGCTTACCTTATTTACAGTTTAATAGTTAGGTTAGAAAGGTTATTAATCTTGGTTGCCTACGACAGCACACCCCCAAGTAGCTAACCTGCTCTGATGTTGACGATGCTAAGGCAAACGTGTTCCCTACTTGACATTCACTGCTCACATGATTACCTGCACAAAAATCACAAGTTAGTTAAGGAGCTTGAATGGAATTTACCTGTATACTTCCCAACTATTTCTGAAGTGCTGTCAGTTAGGCTGAAATGGATGTATAGGCATCAACTTCATGAAAAACCATAGATTTCTTCGGTAGCACCCTCTCATTAGGTCTTTGATAGTTGTTGCTTGCCAGAACCTCAAGCAACTCGTGAGCTTCTTCCGGAGTCTTATTCTTTAATGCTCCTCCCGATGCTGTATCCACCATAGTTTGCACATTTAATGTTAATCCATTATAAAATGTTTGGACTTGCATCCAAACTGGCAACCCATGATGTGGACACCTTCTCAGTAATTCTTTGTATCTCTCTCATGCCTTATACAAAGATTCTGACTCTTCTTGAATGAATGACGTGATGTCATTTCTCAACTTTGTCGACTTTGTTGGAGGAAAGAATTTGGTCAGGAACTTCTGTGCTAAATCATTCCATGTGGTGATTGTTCTTGTTGGTAGTACCAGTAACCATCCCTTAGCTTTATCTTTCAATGAAAATGGGAATAAACTCAATCTGATTGCATCATCTGACACTTCGTTAGACTTGAAAGTATCACAAATCTCCAAGGAATTGGCAATGTATAGATTTGGATCTTCCTTCAAATCCCCCCTGAATTGAACCGACTGCTGGATCATTTGGATGATTGCCGGCTTTATCTCAAACGTGTTGGCTTGGATAGCTGGTCTTGTAATGCTCGACCCACTACCTTCAACTGAGGGAACAGAGAATTCCCTCAGTGTTCTATTCTCTGTCATCTCTACAACTATTACTTCTGGTTCAACTGGAGCTTCTCTTTCTCTTCTTTCTCTATTCGGTCTTCGAGTGGTTCTTTCAATCTTAGGATCAACAGGAACCACTGGCTGACGTCTTGCTCTTCGCATAAACTGCACAGAAAACTAGCAAGAGCAAAACCACACCAAACAAAGAAAAGTAACAAAAATAAAACAAATAACAATTAAGTAAAAATAACACTCCAATCTAGCTAACATAAGAAAATTTTAATGTTAACACAAAACTCAATCCCCGACAATGGCGCCAAAAACTTGATGCATGTTTACTACAACATGCAATATGTAGCAAGTATACTAGTCGCACAAGTAATAAAATGATGAGTGAGTATCGTTCCCACGAGGATTGGTGGCTAAGCACTAAGTTTTTCTACTGTTTTCAAGTTGGAGCAATCGAGTTGTTTGGATTTAAGGGAGACAAATTAAACTTAAAAACTAAAACAAAATTTCTAAATGTTCAAAACTAAATGATGAAAGCAAAATTTAAGACACGGATAAAATCAATTCAAAACAAACGGGTAGGGTTTTGACTTCATTCGGACTCTCTGGGTTAAACCTAAAGATTATACTAATTCCATATTCACATGCATTGATTGTAAATCGAATTCTCTAAAGTATAAAATATACCTTCTCAGGCTATATTTCCTTACTCTTCCCTATTAAACTCCCGCACCCAACAAAATGAAGACTAAAAGTTCAAAGTTCATTAAGCATAAAGAATCCTAGATTGATTTCATTGATTCTTAAATCTATCTTTAGCATTTAATACTACAACGGTGATTACCCAAGAAGCTTAACATGAATTATTTCTCAATCTCATCATGTTCATCACATAAAAACAATAATTTCAGAATAATTACACAATCTAAGCAAAATCATATGAAAATAATAATCATCATTACTTAACCCATTAGAATCCGAACTACATCAAAACCCTAACCCAAAATAGGTTAATTCATGGCTAAATCAACAATACCAATAAAAGAAATGAAAAATCCGAAGTTCAACATAATGAAAATAAGAGAAAAGACAAGAAAATCTCCCCAAATGAAGAATCCTCTGGTTTAATCCCGAATCTTCACCCTTTGCAATCAAAGTTTGCCCAAAACTAATCTAAGAAAATGTAAAAAGCTGCTCTCTCTAAGAAAAAATGAACTCCCCAGTTAAAATGACTAAGTTTCTCTTTTATACTCAGCCAAAAACCTAAAAACAAATGCCTAAATGAAACTGTGCGTTTTTGAAATTCCCAGACTTCGCCGCAGCGACGAAGTGAAAAAAAACCCACTTGCACAACTCTCTTCGCCGCGGCGAACCTTCATGTGGAATTCTGAAATTACACAATTGCCCTCCGCTTGCTCCTTTGCTTGAATCTTCGATCTTTGACACTTTTCTCATGGAACAAGCTTCATCGTGCAACCATTCTGCTTTAGAACTTTCCCAACTTCTGAGATCCGCTCACTTCTGAATCCAAAAACTCCAATTCGCTCCTTAATTGCATTAAATGTCCATTTTAGCCTGAAACACAAAATATAAAGAATTAAGTAGCAATTCAGGTCAAAATGAACTAAAAAGTATATGAAATCTGACTAAAAAGTCTAATCAAAATAGTATAATCTACGGATTATCAAGTAGCAAGCCCGCTCAAACCAATTGTCAAATCTCGAGTTTAACCTAGTAGAAATTGTATACTTTAGGTCCAGGATTGTATGGGCTTGCTTTTGAGCTTCATGCAAACGTTTTTCACCCAAAACACATTCACTTAGTTAAGAGGACCCAAAGCTTATAAACTAAATCCCGAACTTCTTTGTTGATGATGTAGGATGTGGCAAATTGTATCCTAAAACGTCTTTTAGTCTGTTTGTTATCATTTCAGACATAAAAATGAGCAAGTCTTTATATCATTCTTGCTAAAGGGAAGGTAGAGAAATATTTCACAACTTTGTTTATTTGGGATGTTTTTAGCCCTCGAGCGTTAGAGTGCATACGTTGAGCTTAAAATGAATAACCTGTGGATGTATAGGTCCTTATATAGGTGAGCTTTGGGAGGCTTAAATTGATATGGTTTGCTCTTCAAGAGAGATCTTTGGGTCAAATGAGTCAAGGATAAGGCAATAAAGAGTTAATCTTTTCCTTTTAGATTAAGATAAGATCTAGGGAATATTTATCATATTAATAACCAATATCATATTTCCTTTATATAAAGATAACTCATTTATTATAAGATCTCTATAAGTTTAGGAAAACATCTCTTAGAAATAATATAGAAATATTCCATTAGTAATTTAATATAACAAATCCTTTAATATAGGATAATATCCACTTGGCCACATTCTCTTAGCCTAGCAAAATATGTTATCTACAATATATTATATGGATTAGTACTTTTATGTTAGAATGATTTTATAGTTATATGTTTAGAATGAATTTATTTGTTTATAGTGTTATGCTGGATTTGGAAATTAGAGTGATTTTATTTATCTTCTTAAGCCAAAGCAAATTATTGGAGTTTTTCTAACTATATTTTTCAGGTTTCAATCTTACACTATTGTCCGTTGCCATGTAAAAACTTATATATCAAACTAATAAATAGTTTTGGTATAAATGTTATATGAATTAAGAAGAGTAAAGCACTTGTCACATAGTTAACATAAGATCAATACACCACCCATTTGTAGTCACATGGGCCTATAAACTTCATAAAGAAAATCCCATAACTGTAGCCCTAAAAGGTGGGCCTTTTAATGTTTCTAAGCAACCCGGTGATTACACCAACGTCGGGGCATCCCTTGCCCCTTGGCCCCAGATTTTAAACCTGGGTAATTACTAGAGGCCATCGAGTAATTAAATACTTGGCAGAGCTAAGAGTAGAGGTTTCTGGATCTGGCCTCGAGTTTTGCCATCCCTAAATGATATGTTAATTAAGGAGCAATGTCATATCTTTTAGTGTACTTAATTTTGTAAGAATAAAACTACACCTATTATTAATCTCCTTTAAGATTTTTCTTAATGATATGAATATTAGCGATAATTAACCAATAATGGGTTAATCGAGTGATAAAAGCTTGGGCCAAGGGGTTTGCTCCCCTTGTAATCTCAGGTTTGATCACAAGAACGATTGTTTATATTGTTGGCTACGGATCGTAGGAGTTGTCCTGTTTTGGAAGCCTTGTTTGAGATTAAAGGACTAGTTGAGGACTCGAGGTGCACATAAGCTGACTCGGATACTCCCGGTAACAAAAAAAAAAAAAAAAAAATATTAGCCATAATTTTCCAAACTATAATAAGTTTTTTTGAAAATTACACAAAAGGTTACAGTGAATTTCCGATACCCTTACTATATACATATTTAATTGGATCCATAATTTCAACCCTGAAAATAGAAGCCCAGCACGAGATGTTATGGGCCATGTCCGGTTTGGCCCGTAAACTATCTTAACCCGGGCTTTTAATTTTAGGGTTTAGGGTAAAGTAGTCAAAATCCGTATTTATTTTGCCGAAAACAAAACAGTACACGTTCCTTCTTCTTCGACTTTCTCGGCTTCATCACTTCCTGGTAAATAAATAAATGTTCTTTTTAATTTTTCAAAATTTATTGAGCTCATTCTTTTCTTGATTAATTATTCATTTCTTTTTGCTTTTGTTCTATTGAATTGATTTTTATTCATCGTTTGTGATTGACTGTTCTCGTTGGTTAATCCAGATCAAGCATGGCGCAACGTTTGTGCTTTTGGTTTTTTGTGAGATTGGAAGTTCTTTTAGCATACTTAATTTTGTTTTCTTTTTAACTGATTTGTGTGTTCGGTTGAAATAGATAGAAGTTTAATTGATATAGAAAACTAAAAGCATTTGTAGTTTTTTTTTTCTTTTAAGAATGACTCAAAGATTTGCATTTAAAATAAAAAAAGTGCTATAATGATTCTTTTTAGTGCTTTTATCATTGTCAATTGTGGTTTTATGTGTGTTTTGTAGTGTTCGGAGTGTAGCTAAAATTTATTGATATCAGAAAGAACATTTGAATTTTTTGTTTTGGTCAAAAAAATGACTTATAATATTAATTTTAACTTTAGAATTGGTTTTCGGAGGAGCACTTAGTGTGTGTATGCTTTTGTAGACAATGCTTTTCCTCGAAATCGATTTTTATTAAGCACTCCCAGATGCATGTTTTGTATTGTTTGAAAAAATGGAAACTAGAAAGTGATTCAAGACATTGATTTCTCGAATTGATAGATGTGAATTGAATTGGATTTGTTTCTTGTAGTTGTAAAGTTTTTGGTCATTTGCTATTACCTTTTGTTGATTGTAATTTATTTATGATGTCTTTCTTAGCTTATTGTGTTTTTTATTATTCTGATTGTTTCAACTTGAAATATATATTCAACTTGTTGTTTCTATGTCATCTTGTGACATTTATTAATGTACTTTGCAGTTGATTGAAAATTACTACATGATTGCTGTTGTCAACGGAGTCTAACTGTTGTCATCAAGATGGCTTATGAAATAAACGAGCAAAAAAGTAAGGATTGTTTTGTGCGCTCTTGTGAAAATTAAATATGTTCATGTGCAGGTATTCTTGTGGGTCATGGCTTATCTTTGCATGATGTTGCTGTCTTGAAACATAATCATCTTTGTCTGGAAATATTTGGGAATTGATTTTCAAGGACTCCTATTAGTCTAAAGGTCATTTAGTTTAATGGCCCAAACCAATATGTTTTGTTAAACAACTTGTTTTTGGCGTCAATCATTTAAATTGATAAAACTCAATTTTTCTTTTTATTTCTCCTGACTTCTACATGCATACACATACTGAAATTAGTTCAAATTTTACTATCTATATTCATATTTCCTATAGTTTGTTTACAGGAAATGAATAAGTAATTGCTTCGACATTCTATTATTTGCTAGTCTGTAGTGAGATGAAATAATTAGTGCCTACACTCTTGTTTCTTGATTGTTTAGTGCCTTAAACCATGACTATTAGTTTTTATTAAATTCAATGATCTTTATTGTGGGTAACCTGTGTCAAAATTAGTAGAACATGCATTATTTAACTATTGGATTGAAGACTTTGCCCTCAGAAAAAACTTTAAACGTACATTGGAAACCTTATAGTTATACAAAAAGATTGATTCTGTTTTGTTATATTAAAGTAAATGAAGTTTATTCTTAAACACCTTACATAAAAAGGAAAGGAGCATAATATTCACCACTTAATTGGTTGTTTTATTTATAATAAATTATATGGAAAAAGGTTACAATTGCTTCCTTATGAACTCGTGGGTTTAGTGGATGTGGGCTTGTGGCAAGTGGTTTGAAGTTTATTTTCATTGCACATTTGAATGAAAAAGCTGAATATGCTTCATCATTTTCATTTAGCGAAAATGTTCTTTTGAATTCCCTTGAATCTTCAGGAGAATTCTTTTGTAAATCCTTCTCTTCTTCTTTAGTTAACACTTCTTTGTATTACTTTCTTCAATGTATTTAAGTTTTCTTGAGTTTCTTTATTTGAGAGGAAAAGAAAAAAAAAAAACTTGTCCCATAATGCATTAGAAAAGGCCTTTCCTGTAACCTCATCGGGTATCTCATCTAAAAAGGATGAGGAAATGTTTTGACCATCTATGACTCTATGTCTTCATTGCCCATTCTTTTGATTTGCCACAAGTGGGCTCAAAGTTTATTTTTATTAAAAATTTGATTGAAGATGTTGAAAATGTTCCTTTGCATTCTAATATCCTATTTACTATAAAAGAGAAAAGAAAAGAAAAAGAGAGAAAATAGAATGGGGTCTCTAATCTTCAAGAGAATTTGCTTGTAAATCATTTGTTACTTTTGGTGTACAGCCATATCTGCTCAAGAGTTAACTCTTGTGGCATATTGCTTGTCTCATTGGTGTTTCATATCTAGAAAGGATTGCAAAAAGGTGTTGATAATCTTTTTTCTCACTGTTCCAATTTTTGGGGGTGTTGTATTTGGGTTACCCTATTGTTTATGGATCCTACTTCAAATACATTTATTTCTTTAATGTTTAGGGAGATGTCTATGATGGGTTTGCTAGCTGTATTATTGGTCACGTGGTTGGAAAAGAATAAGAGGATGTTTGATAATAGTGTCATTGAGGAGATTGAAGTTTTATGGTATTGTTGAGGTGGTTTTTTTCATACTTGACATGCAACAAAATATTGGAGGAATAATAATTACATCAGTGAATCAGTTCTTCTGTTGCTGAACTAATTTTGTAAACTGTTGAAATTGCTACCTTTCTCAAACCCCACAATCAAACTTCACACTATGTGCATCACCTCTTTGAGTTTTCAGAGTTAAGCTCATGACTTTAGTGGTGATAACACCAAGGGAGAATCTAGTAGCAACCTTGCTTAGCCTTGAAGTTTGTAAAAGATCTCATTCTTGAGAGTGTTTTCATAGGGGTGAAAATTATGGTAAATACTGGAGAAGATGTTGTGGTAAGTGTATTTAATAATTAATGTGTTTGGGTCAATGATTATGCTCAACGTAAATCGTTTATGGTGATATATAGGCTTTGGCCATACTTTGGCATTAAAGTAGAGAATTAGAACCTGCTTTTAGGCTTAGTCTTGCCAGGATTTCATTTAAAAGATGATCCTAATTGAAATAATTTTTATTGCAAGATAATTCCTTTAGAATTAAACTAGTCCTATTAGGATCGTTTCTCCTCTTTATTAAATTAGAAATAAGAGGATTATTTCTAATAAACTACTTATAGTCCTTAAGGATTATAAAATTTTAAATAAAAGGTGTAGTTTAATAATTTTGAATTAACGTAATAGAATCATAAATAGGAAGGGATTATAATATGAATATCATAAAAGTAAAATAATTATTTATCAAATTACATCCTTTCAGATAATGAATATTTTATGAGAAATAACCTTATTAGTTTTAAAACTAGGAGATTATCTCCTACCAGGACTAGCTATCTTAAAAGAAATTATTGTTTTAAAAATATTTCTTTCTTAGGAAGAATGCCGAAATGGAATTCTATCAAGTCGAAGGTTGTGTTTTTAGATTTCACTTGTATCTTAATCTCTTCAGATTTAATGTGTGTATATATATATATATATATATATATATATTTTGTTTTTTTTATTTCTTTTTTCAATTTATCACTTCTTTTTTATCCAAATAAATCTTAATTAATAAAAGTAATATTTTGTAACGTTTATCTAAAATCTTAAGATTTTAGTAATATGTAAATTAGATTACTAAAAATGCCCTGATTTCGTAACAAATACAGAATAAAATTATATGAAATTATTGAATGACATTGAAGTATTGGAAATTAGTTTATTTGTAAAAAAAATTTAACAATTAGACTAGCAAAGTTCTTGATTGACAGTCAGAATTGGATAGGGGTGTGCAAAACCGGATATCCGATTCGATTGGCCTTTTTTTTGATATGATCCAAATATTCGGATAAGCCAAGAAACCGATCCGAATTCAATCTGGTTTCTTGATTGATTCGGCTTTGATCCGATCCGACAACTGGATATCCGGTTTTAATCCGAATTTCAAAACAACATTACAACAAGAACTTTATTTGAAATTAATCTTTTATATTTATCTAAAATTAAACTAAATTGGAGTTAAAAGACATAAAGATTTGATGAAATAACAAAACAACAGTCAAATGGAACACAAAAAAATGCGCGAGCGAGAACAACACCAAAACACGTTGACAGAGCAATGAACAGTACAGACTACAAAATAGTAGCAAGAAACTGAAACTGCAGCAACCATATAGCCTGAAAAATGCCAGTAAACTTGGAGAGCAGACCAATACCTTTTGTTTGCTTTCCTTCATGCCGATTTTTCACAAAGAATATGTTGCTTACTGTTTATTTAAAACATTGAACCTATCTTGCTATCCATTAGACCAATATCCTATCTACCAAAACATGAAAACTACTGCTCTAAATATCTATCAAACCTAACAAATGAAGGAGAAGGAATAATAAGTCAATCTTAACAAATGTTGGAACAACAATGACCACTAAATCATCACAACCATCGTATTCTCAAACAGACAAACTCTTGAGGTTCAACCAACTAAGTTATAGGATACCAAGGCTTTCAATAGATCTAAAATCGAGATGAAATGAAAACATATCTCTCAAAATCGTGGAGAAGCGATGCCGATTTTGTTTGGTTTTTTTTGGTTGAGTCTTGAGTGAGGAAAAAAGTTGGGGATTTGGGATCTAGGGTTAAGCAAAAAATGATTTGGGATTATTTTTATTTGGTTTTTAAAAACCGGATCGGATACGGATATTTGGTTTTTTGCACAATCGATCCGATAACCAATCCGAAAATCCGGATCTTCTTATATATCTGATCCGAATTTTCGGATATCCGGTTTTTTCAGATTGAATCGGATCAGATTTGGACCGGATAT
Source organism: Pistacia integerrima (assembly GCA_026225825.1). Lineage (NCBI taxonomy): Eukaryota > Viridiplantae > Streptophyta > Magnoliopsida > Sapindales > Anacardiaceae > Pistacia > Pistacia integerrima. Next base: position 18,011,572 of record CM047742.1, on the reverse strand, counting down.
CAGATTATTTTGCACACTGCCAAAATTAGATGATCAACAACGTTGTCAAAGAGCATTTGGTAAAAACCATTGGTGTCAAATGATTGCCTTTGAATGATCTTTCTATTCATACAAGTTTTAATAGTAATAGAGGTACTATCTGACCAGATCTAACAGGGAAAGATTTGGCTGCAGAATCTTTTTTTTTTTTTCCAAATCTGGCCAAACGTCACTCTTATTATTGTTGAAAGTTACATGAATAGATAGATTATTAACATGATCATTTTGATACCAATATTGTTGTTAGATCACTGTAATGATGTTGTCGATTGACTTTACTATCACCAATTTGTCAAAAAATTTTAAATTAAAATGATTGATCTTTATATAAAATATTAGGTTGTGTTTGTTTTATTTTTTCAAAGTCCATTCTACTATCTTATTTGTTTAAACAGTAAAAGCGAGTTTTTGTTATAATATTCAAACAAAACAACTTTCAAAATCTTATTCTAATGACTTTTTGACCATTGTCTCTCTCGTTACTTTTATCTGTTCTCCCTAACATAACTGATGTGATATTTAAAGCCCCATCTAAACACCTTTTCTCGTACGTCTCAAAATCAATTAAATTTAAATTTATTTTATTTTATTTAAAACTAACATATCATGTGATATTTATGCCCCACTTAAGCTCCTTTTATTTTACATCTCAAAATCAATTAAATTTAAATTTAAATTTATTTTATTTAAAACTAACATAGCAGATAAAAATAATGAGAGAGATAATGATAAAAAAATTAGTAGAATAGAATTTTGAAAGTTGTTTTGTTTGAATATTAAAACAAAGCTTTACTTTTATTGTTCAGACAAATAAAATAGTAGAATAAGCTTTGAAAAAGTAAAACAACTGCAACCTTTAATATTACTATAAATTATTATTATTGATGGTTTTGGTTTAAGTTTTACTTAATAATTGATTTTCAAATGTTTATATCATATGAAATAATGCATTTATAAAGTATTAGATGTTTATGTTTGCAAGGTAAATATGCAAAATTGTTTCTTAAATATGTTTTAGGTCATAGAAAGCAAGCAAGGTAGTACATTTCTTAAGATATGGGAAAAAAAGAAAAACAAAGAAACTAAATTCTCTTAAATGTTTAGATCTAATAAGTGACATGTGGTACGAAACTTTATTTAGTGAAAAATACAAACACTCTCTTAATAGAGGTGGGTAAGGCCTGGGCCTAATCGAGTCCGAGTTTGGATACAATAGGATTGGTCCCAAATTGGGACCGGTCTTGGGCTCATGAAAATTCTCAAGGCTTGGATTGGTCCTAGGATTGGCTATGGGCCCATAAGACTGGTCCTGGATCAGTCCTATGGGTCTGGAAAATTTCTTTTACCACCCATAATTTTTTTTATATATTTGGGGTTAAATTAAAAATTATGTAAGGGGGTTTATGTAATTTTTTAGGTTTGATTCGTAATTTTTTTTAGTTAATTAGTAAATAAATATATATGAATGGTTATAATGATTTTAATTTAAAGAGATAATTTAATATTAGCTTTGAAAATTTAATTTGAACTTAAACAATTAAATAAATATAAATGGATGATTAATTGATTATAAATTTATATGGTTTTAATTTAAAGAGATTACATGTTTAATCATAACATTTTTTAGGCCCATACGATTGATCCTAGCCTATGGTCGGTCTTAGGACCGGCTCGGGCCTTGAGAATTTTCATAGGCCTTAGACCAGTCCCAGCCAAATTGAGACCGATCCTTTGTCCACCTCTACTTTTTTGCTAGAGTAGAGCCCAAATCTATACTATTAGTGTGCGTTTGGTTTAAAGAGTGTTAAATTACTGAAATTTTATATTATCTTGAAGATTATTGTGAATCTTTAGGAAAATGTATTTGGTTAGTTTGAATAAATGGGTAGGTATGTTATATTAATATGTTTGGTTAGGAGGAATAAATTGGTAGGTATGTTATTTAAATTACTAAATTGTCATTTTTTAAAATATTAATATAATATTATTTTTATTATTAATTTTTGAATAATTTCTTTTTAGCTCTCAACATTTCAGATTTAGCTAAAACACCACTGCTTATGTAAAACTTTAATTTATAACAAAATCACCCCCACCACCTTATCGTCGCTTGCTGTCACCGCAAACCACCGCTGGAAGTCGTCGGAAGTCCCTTGGAGTCGTTGTGAGTAGCCTACCGTGACCGGGAGGCTCCAATATGGTTTTTTCTGGCCATATTGATGGCCGAAAACACCCCAATCAGAGTAGATTTGGCTGGGAATGGCTAAATCTATTCTGGCTATTTCCGGTTAGATCGATGGATCATTGATCTGGCGGTGGTTTGCGGTGGCAGCAAACGGCGACAGGTGGGTGGGGATGGTGGCTTGGGTGGGCTGCAATTTGTTTTGAATTAAAGGGTAATTTTGTCTAAAAAGTTAATTAATTGGGGTTAGATAGTAAAGGGCGGATTCATGTAAATTAATTTAAAAATAAGAGTATTATTGTTCGAACTTTGTATTAATAAGGGTTAGAATCGTAACAAAATTAAGATTACTTTAATAATCTTACAATACATAAGAAAATAGAGATTATCAGATTACTTCCAACATTACCAACAGTAACTATTATTGGTAGTGAAAGATTTATTGGAATTTTATATTACTGGACAACCAAATGTGGTAATCAAGTAATATAAGATGACATAATCCTAATAATCTGATATACCCCCCAACCAAATGCCCCCTTAGAGTTATCTTGGTAACAAACTCATTTAGAGCCTAATCATTATTGCCACAATAATTGTTGCATCTTACATTGCTAGCGAATGAAATAGTCTAAGCTAGTTTATAAACCTTAAGGTGAGATTGAGTCTCCTCTATCAATTAGTGGATGTGTTTTGGGCAAGGATAGTTGTATGAAGTCCAAAAACAAATCTGTGAAGGCTAGGTCCAAAGCAGACAATATCTACTTGGTTGGGTTTGGATTATTACAATTAAAGAATTTGGGTCTAGATTCAACCGAGTAGATATTGTCTGTTTTGGGTCTAGCTTGCACGGTTTTGCTTTTGGGTTTCACACAAGTGTCTTTTTGGGTTTCACACAAGTGTCTTTCACCCAAAACACATTTACTTGGGGACCTAAGTTGTAATGACTCTTTCTCTTTAGCTAGTATACTCATAAAATAAACACTAAAACTCACTAAATATAAATATTACAAAAATATACATATAGATGAGTATAAAATAATGGGTCCAATTTTTCTTTATATATACAAAACTATACATAGTGTATATAAATTTCTCAAGAAGCTTGACAGTGTTGCCCGACCCTTCCGCATCCTAACATTCCAAGCAACCGCATCTCATCTACTACCTGCAAAAACATTGAAAACAACGGGGTGAGCACTAATTGCTCAGTAAGTAAACCCGCTATGCTACCTTTCTATCTCCGTTGCTCATATTCTGAATTCTTTCCTTACAGCACACTTCTCTTTTCTTCTTTGTTCTTTTCTATTCTTTCTCTATTCTTTTTTTGTTTTATCTTTCCGTTCTTTCTCTATTCTTTTTTTGTTCTATCTCTCTGTTCTCTTTATTCTTTTTCTATTCTTGTTTCTCACTTTCTAACATGTAAGAACAATTGGAGAAACTCCATTATATTGGGACGAGATAGGAGAGAAAGATGAGTTATAGACAGCTCTTGGGCCAGAGATGACTTAAAAAATGATAGAAGATGTCCAGCTGATCAAGCGTAGAATGAAGCAAGCTCAAGACAGACAAATGAGCTATGCGAATTTAAAGAGAAAGGATGTAAAATTTGAAGTGGATGATAACGTGTTCATTAAGATTTCCTCCTACAAGCGGGTAATGCGGTTTGGTGATAAAGGAAAACTAGCACCTAGATTCATTGGCCCTTTGAAGTGTTACAACGAGTGGAAAATGTAGCTCACAAATTGGCGCTACCACCAAATATGGATAGAGTGCACAATATTTCCCATGTATCAATGCTTCGAAGGTATGTTAGTGATCCCTCCCATATACTAAAAGTAGAAGAAGTGGACTTAGAAGAGAATCTTGTTTATGAGGAGCAATAAATACAGATCTTAAATAGAAAGATTAAAGAGCTCCGAAACAAAAGTATTCCACTAGTAAAAGTCCTATGGAAGAATCATAAGGTAGAAGAAGCAACATGGGAGGTAGAGCAAGATATGCGGAACCGCCACCCTGAGTTGTTCGTTTGAATTTCGAGGACGAAATTCTTGTAAAAAGGGGAGAATTGTAACTGCCACATTGAGGTATATAGCTTTACGTATTCCCTAATACATTTAGTTGAATTTTGTTAAAGTTTTCTTGAACAAGTGTGAAGAAAATGCCTTAAAATTTCATTAGGGGCAAAATGGTTTTTTTACTCATAATTAGTTGAAAAAGTGGGGAGTGAAAAAAGATAGAATTTCATGAAGAAGTTAATAAAAACGAGAGCATTATTGTAATTGACTAAGAGATATAGATGAAATTTCATAGAAAGTGCAAGGGCAAAATGGAAAAGTAGAAGTAATAAATGAGATATTTTGAGTTCATTCTTGAAAACCTTATCATTCTCTACTCTCTTACACGTCACTTTCATCTCAAAATTCTATCATTTTCTTCATCAAATTTCCAAGGCAATTTAGAGGATTTTTTGTTGGATTTTGGTAGATATTTAATCCTAAGCATCCAAAGATAAGAGTTCTTATAATATGATGTGAGATTAATTTTTAAAGTGTTAAATTCTTATAGTTATATGCTTAGGGTTTAAGAAGAAGAGGAGATCTACCCAAAGAGAGAGTTTCTAGTGTGGAACTACCCAAGATCAAGATAAGTAAATCCAACCCTAAGTTTGATTTGAGTAAGTTTATAGAGATTTGTATATGTATGTATGTGCTTATGTTTTTGAGAAGTTTTGATGAGATTGATACTTGATGATAATTAAAATTCAGCCATGAGAATGTAGACTTTGCCTATATGGTGATTGATGAAAGTTTGGTTGAATTTAGAAAGAGTTTGAGTAGACTTTATGGAGTGTAGTTTTCTAGCCAGGTTTAGTGTTGATTTAATGGAGTTTTGCTCCAAATATTGGTGCAGAATGACTACCTCAAAATATTTTGTAGTCTAATAATCTATGATGGATTTCAAGTATGAGAATGTTGTTGGTAGAAAATACTAGTTCTCTAATGATATTTTTATATGCCATAATGCATTCTCACATTCTCACATTTGCATTTAGAAAAAATAGCAAAGAATGAGTATAGTTCCATGCACATGCACATGGATGAGAATAGTAAAGAATAAAGAAAAAGAAAGAAAAGAATTAATTGCAAAAAGATAAGAAAAGAGAAGGTTGTTGCGATGGGGAACTCGTGAGTGGCAGAGAAGAATAGTCTCACATACATGCCGCCTCATATTCAAGAAAGCATATCTTGAGTTATACACAACGGATTGTTATGATCTTGGTCTCGTTTTAAAGCTTAGAAACATGACTATAACTTTTATGTTTAGGTCTCAACCCAGTTCAATCGGTAAGATGCCCAAAAATTACTTAGAAGGTCACGCCTGTGACAGGACAACCATGGTAACATGTTTTTTCTTAGGATTTTCATCAAACAAATTGCATGTATACTCAAACTCTATTTGGCTACACTTCTACTTCTTTCTCAAGCCATCAGTATTTGGAAATTTGATGAAGAAAATCAGAGAATTTAGAGATGAAAGTGGCGTGTGAGGGAGTAAAGAATGATAGAGTTTTGAAGAATGAATTCAAAATATCTCATTTATTACTTCTACTTTTCTATTTTGCCCTTGCACTTTATATGAAATTCCATTTATGTCCCTTAGGCAATTACAATAATGCCCTTATTTTTATTAACTTCTCCATGAATTCTATCTCTTTTCACTCCTCACTTTTTTAACTAATTATGAGTGAAAAGATCATTTTACCCCTAATGAAATTTTAAGGCATTTTCTTCACACTTGTTCAATATAACTTTAACAAAATTCAACTAAGGGTATTAGGGAATACGTAAAGTTACGTACCTCAATGTGGGCGTTACACAAGTCTTATAAACTAGCCATAATTTTCATTTCCTAGGGTTGTGGGGTATGACAATAACCAACTTACTTTGAACAACTATTGAACACACTTTCGAGTACACCTTCTCCATTATTTATAATGTTCTTCACTCCTACACTAAAATTCTAGGTATGAGTAGGGGTGAAATGGAGTCGAGTATCTAGTAAATCAAACTCGACTCGATCGCTACAGTACCGAGTTCGAGTTCGAGTTCGAGCCTGATAAATTAAGTTCAAATTCTAATTCGATACTTGAAATTGGAAATCAAGTTCTTATAATCAAGTTTTTTTTCGAGTTTTAACTGAGTTCGAGTTTGAACTCAATTTCGAGCTCATCTAACAGGGGTGGATTTGCAAATTCTATAACTTTTAAATTACATATGACCCTTATTACTTTAAAAACTATCAATTTAACCATCGAGTTTGGAAATACTCGCAAACATATCGAGTCGAGTTTTACTGTGATCGAGCTTGACTCGATTAACTACTTGAACTCGAACTCGATTCGATTAACTACTCGAACTCGAACTCGACTCGACTAATGCTAGTCGAGTTCGAGCTAATATCGAGTCGAGTTCGAGTAACTCACAAGTAGCTCGACTCGATTTTCACCCCTAGGTATGAGTTCTTTGTTAATGTATACTTTTGAAAGATCCAAGATCCTACAAGGTTGTAACATGGATTTCCATTGACTTTGAAAAGTTGTGAACTTGACTCTTAAAACTCAAAGATGTGAAGTATCCTCTGGCGAAGTTATATTTTCTAGGTTCAACAGCAATAGGAGTTCGAACAATGGAGGGAAGCATTGTTGCGAAAGTAAAAAGAAAATTTGATTCGCTAAGGTAAATGTTTGTTCCTCTAATGTTTTGATGCGAGAGCAAAAAGAAAAAAATAATTAATTATTATTATGTTGACTTTTGTTTTGTCCCACATGGGAGAGATATGTTTTAACTTTTCATTTGGAAGGTTATAAATAAAGTTTTATTTTATCTTTTGTAATCATCCTTGAATATTATTAAATATATCTTGAGTTAAGCATTTGCTTTCTCTTACTCTTTGGGGTTATAGTTATCCTTGGCTTAGCCAACAAATGTGGCTTTTCGGCTAATCTTGCCATAGTGGGGTTATACTCCTTCAAAATGTCCCTTTGAAGTATTATATGGCAAACATCTTCTTAGCCCTTTAGATCTTCCGCCATTGCCCACTACTCGTGAATGTAGTGCTTATGCTGATAGACGTGCCAAACATATAAAGAAGCTTCATGAAGAGGTTCAACAGAAGATTCTTCGTCATAATGTTAAGTATCAATGGCAAGCCAACAAGCCCAAAAGACCGGCTAAATTCAAGGAAGGAGATTTAGTGTGGATTCATCTAAGGAAGGAATGGTTCCGTAAGTTGCGTATGAAGTTGTCTCCTCGAGTTAACAGACCATTCCGAATTTAAATAACTGAAGAAGAAACTAAAGCTCTGATACCAAACTGACACTGGGACATCGAGAGAAACCCCAATCTTGGCGAGGTTGGAAACCCCATTATAGATGCCAATTGTGGTGAGATTAGAATAAACTCCACTATGGCGAGATTAGCCAAAATGCTATATTGGTTGACTAAGCCAAAAATAACTATAACCTCAAAGACAAAGTGAAAGCAAATGCTTAACTCAAGATATATTTAATAATATTCAGGGATGATTACAAAGGATAAAGTAAGACTTTATTTATAGTCTTTTCAGTGAAAAGTTAAATCATATCTCTCCCACGTGGGACACAACAAAAGTCAACATAATAATAATTAATTTTTTTTCTCTTCCAACCCTAGAAGAATGATGCGAGAGCAAAAAGAAAAAAAAAATTAATTATTATTATGTTGACTATGGGAGAGATATGCTTTAACTTTTCACTTAGAAGGCTATAAATAAAGTCTTACTTTATCTTTGTAATTATCCCTAAATATTATTAAATATATCTTGAGTTAACCATTTGCTTTCACTTTCTCTTTGATGTTATAGTTATCCTTGGCTTAGCCAACCAAGGTGGCCTTTTGGCTAATCTTGCCATAGTGGGGTTTATTCTAATCTCACCACGATTGATATCCATAATAAGGTTTCCAACCTCGCCAAGATTGGGGTTTTCTCGTGACATCCCGGTGTCATGTTTTGTCGTGTGTTAAGCATTAAAAGTCACTTCAGCAAGAATAGAGTTATAAGACACTATCTTTTTGTATATTTTTTTGTACTTTGGAAGCTTTTGTTAATCACTGATAGAATGATTCTTATTTCAGATTTTCTCATTTTAGTCTTGAACCTGTTAAACTTTTGTCCATTATTTGTGCCAGGGTATTATCATCAAGAAGACACTTTTTTTTTAAAGGACACAAGTTTCATATGTAAATTTCTGAAAAAGGAAAAAATCAATGCTTCTCCCACTTGTTTTTCATATTTTCTACTGAAAAGGTTTTCAAAGTGTTAGTTTCTGAATTTATTTACCAATTATTTACTTGTTATCTGTTGTTCTCAACATGATTTCACTAGTGAAATTAGAATATGATTTGTATCTTAGAAATTCTGTCTTTCATTTGCAGAGGTTGGATTGGGTCTCATTGGTTTTGGCATCTTTTTCACATTTCTTGCTGTAATTCTTTTCTTTGATAAGGGATTGCTTGCTCTAGGGAATGTAAGGCACTCTCTCTCTAACTACGAATTTTTGTAATTTAGATCATTGAAAAAGCCTATAAAACTAACTAACTATAAATCTATGACCAGATATTTTGGCTAACAGGGGTGGCCCTTTTGCTTGGTTGGCAGTCTACTTGGAAGCTCTTTACTAGTAACTACAAGGTATCACATTGGCAGTTTTCATTCTAAATCCATTGGGATAGTTAATTATTTTCCTTTTCTTTTTTCCTTTTCCTTTCAAGGTAGAAACTCATTTAAGTTAGATCTTTGTAAAAGAGTTAAGGCGTAAAGTAAAACCTAAGGTGACACAAGAACTAATTATGCAGTGTTGGAAAACAACTCTCCCGATCGGCTACCTCCTTGCCGTTACAAATGAATATACCACCCTGGACAAGTGCAGTGTCCAGTGGCAAACTAAGCATTTCTGTTGGCTACCCTTGGTAAAAACCTAGTAGCCCGGACTATCTAGCTAATATCAGAACCATCTTTATATCTTGTGACCATGGGTATTAATTGAGCTGTCCTTGGACATTTAGGCTCTAAGGGATCCTGGAGCCAAGTGACATTTCTAAGAGGGCATGTTGAGGAATGTTAATTCAAGCACATTACCGAATTAAAAAGTAATATGCACATTAATAGAAGCCAAACAAGAGAACTCTTGTATTTTGAGTATAAATATTAGTTGGCTAAACAAGGGAGCACAATGCTTCCAAAATTATGCTTCTGTCCTGCTTCATTGTAGCAGAACTTGCCCAACCCAAATCGGATTCTCTTTTCATTTCTGTGAAGTCTTTGGCATTGCCGACCCACTGAAGAGAGTGTTATTACGAAGTAACTCATTGTCCATGGGCAAGATATTGATAGTGGTTGTCTAAGTTGGTTACGGTAGCTGCACATTATTCTTTTACAGTGGATCAGGCCTCATTTCTACCTTTGATCTGCATATTTGGTGTTAGACACCAAAAGTTAATGCCTGAGAATGGTGTCATTTAAAAGTTAGACGCATTTGGTGATGGAGACGTGCTATAGTTCATTGTTGTTCCTTCTTCTGCAGGGTACTGGCTGCTTTGTTCTTGGGCTCTTTTTCTTATTTGTACGATGGCCACTAGTTGGAATAATCTTGGAAATCTATGGTTGCATTGCTCTCTTTGGGTTAGTTCCTTTCTCGATCATAAACATTGAACTGGATTAATGTGCTTGTGCTGCTAAAAAAGTTTATTACTTCGATGTCTTGTTGCAGTGGGTTTTGGCCAACTGTGAAGGTTTTCCTCTTCCAGATTCCAGTTGTTGGATGGATCATACAGTATCCTCTCATGGTATGTTACATTTGTTATCTCTCAGCCAAAAACTTAAGCTTCTAGGTTATGCCTCGATAGTAATATATAAGCTCTAACACACCTTTTGAAGTGCAATGCATTCGGATCTAATACAATCATGAGAATACATACATCTTATTACAACATAGAACCCGTTGATTGACCTACTCTGGCACTGAGTTAAGTTACTGCACAAAAATGTTTAATTTTTTAAACTGGTTAGATAGTGGTTCAACAAATAATGATCGATTTATGTTTGTTTCTTGAAACAAGAAAAAAATTACATCACGCCCTATTTGGCTACTGTTTGAAGCCTTGATGTTTCATATATATGCACATATGTTGACTAACTCAGCAAAGACGAACATATGTGTCCATGCAGACAAAAAATTAGTTGAGAAAAGTACCTAAGACTTTCAATTGCGGAAGATGCATATGTATTTTATGTTGGTTGCTCTGCCTCCTGGTGAAGACGAGTGTTTGAGAATGCAAAATATTTCACCAGCTAATAGCTTGTTTCTACTTTTAATTTCGGTTGCTATAGAAGTATTTTCCCTTTTAAAAACTTATTTAAAAGAATGAAAAAGAGGTATAATCAGTTTTTGTCATGTCATAATCTAGAAAATCAGTTGAAGTTGATTTCAGCTAATGGTTATCGAAATTTTCATAGAAATTTTCACCATCTTTTATTCATTTATTTTATGATATTTCTTCATTGCAACTGCCAATGAACTCATCATATTATTATTGTTGTTGTCGTTGTACCATGAAACAACTGTATGCTTAGGTATCACATCACAAAATTCTGGTTATAGTTCAAGCACTTATACTATGCTATTTGTGAAAACATCAGTTTCTTAATCGTCTGAATGGAGCCTAAAATAGGACACCTGCTGGCATTTGACATTTTGCTGATCAAGTGTATTCTCCTGTAAAGAACACGGTGATTACGAACATACCAAGTTCTTTTCTTGCAGTTGAACAATTTATCCTCGTATTATTGAGGTTCGCCACCATAACTGATGTTATCGACGAGAATTATTGTTTTGCTTTGGATGTCAGTTAAAATGGGCGTCCTTAGATACAAGGGATTACCCTGCAAAAGATTACAAGAACTACAAAATGAAGTTCCCAAGTAATCCATGTGCTCTTTTAAGGTAAGATTTGCAGATGTTGTATCCAGATAGATATGAGCTTGGTGGTTGTTGGGTTGAATGGCAGTTCTCCTATTGACTTTAATGCCATTTTTTTTTTTTTTAAGGATTTGTTGGCCTTGATTTTAATTTTCCTCCCGAGTTATACTATCAACTATACTATATTAACCATACTATATAAAAGTTGACACACAATTTTGGAATATTTCTAGACCCCTAAACTATATGGATATTGTACAAACTGTGAGTAATTGACCGGATGCGCGCAGCGGAAAAAACGTAATATGTAAAACGAATCGATCAATTACATGAACCAAGATCCGAGTACAGATTGTAACATTTTCATGCATAAACTGAAACATAAAATTGAACTGTAGTAAAAACAAATCCATACAAGGATTTAGTTCATATTGACGTTTGGAGGCTTCTCCGAATATCTCTGACTTCGGACATGAACACTGTTCACTGGATACTATTCAACGACATTGTTCACGTGATTCTTTGCTAATTGATCAAATGTAGGATTGTAATCATGGAAGTCCTCACGAAGATAATCTGTAGAATCCTTGATTATTTTGCTAGAACAATCAAGGGATTAAAAAATCAAGAAAGAAGAACAAAAAAAATTTCTTTCTTCACACAAGAGTGTAAAGTGAGAGAGAGAGAGATAGGGTGGCTAGGGTTTTTGATTGAATGAATATCTCACATTGTTTTAATTTTAAGTTACACTTATATAGTGTAACAATTAAAACCCTCTTTCACCTAGGAATAGCCATGGGTTCCAACCCTAATTCACCCTTGCAACTAAACACACCATTTATGGTATTTTAATTAATTAATTATTATTATAATTAAAATCATTTAATATATAATAATATATTAACATTTAATTAATAATAATAATTCATTTAAATATATATATAGATATATTTAAATATAATCTCACTAATTTAATTTTAATATTAAAATTAAATACAAGTAACAATCTCAACAAATTTAATTGCACTGTAAGATTACCAAAATACCATTTTGTCATGAAAGGCAAAAATACATTTCTCATAAATTGATTCTTAAATTATTTTCTAAGTGTGTGACCCGTAGGTTCCTCATCATAGCGGCAATGTGTAGTATCGCGATTAACTCCAATTAATCGTCTCACTACATAAAGACCAAGATTGATCCCTAGCAAGACATCATGACCACCCGATAGATTGATTCAGCAAAACTGTAGCCTGAGTCAATGGTATGGTTACCGTGCAATCAAATCCTTTCATCATCTGTTATCTCAACGAGACTGAGGTACAGAAATAGTGTCAACCTCAAATATCCTGGACATGTTTGTATTCAGTTAATAGACCAATGATCGGAATAATAAATTGGATTGAGCATCAACTCAATCCCACTGTGGTCACAGATTTAGTGTCATTGCCATTTACTGAATTACCCAGTGAGATAACTTCTCCCGTACACAGAAGTGATGAATCCTTTGTCGATCCACCATAGTCTTGATACACTTTTTTGTTGGAGTAGGTGCCCTAGAGCCAATCAATTATTGTGAAATTGACTATTTGTAATAATGTTTATTAATCAATAAAAGGCATTTTATACTATATCGCGTAAATCATTATTATTGCAATATGTATTGATATATGTCCTTAGAATGGTAGAACCGTGACGAGGGTATCAAGTGTTTCAAATCTTGATAGTGAGAACCCTATGAGCACATATGGTGGCCATTCTAGAAACGTTCATAGCCCCAGAATTATTCTGAAGTAAGGGCACAAATAATACGGTAAGACTATCATAGTGTTGAACGACCCTGTCGAAAGGCAGTGACTGTTCTCACTTGTCAAGGTTGTTTGGTGACAACCTGGTGCAACACATGGGTGCTTGCTGTAGACGATTACACCACAGCAAGTTCACTGGACTGACCCACCAGAGGATTCCATATAGATGGTAACCTTAGTTTCTATGGAACAAATCCTCTAACAAATGGTGGTGCATGTGATCCTTAGACTTGAGATCACCGGAGCGCCTTGTTCACCGATTAGTGTAGTTTGACACTAGCCTAACGTAGTTCTTTTCAGAGCTGTCAATACGGTGGTGATTGGCTGCATCAAGGAGTGTATCAAGACTATGGTGGATTGACAGAGGATTCATCACTTCCGGGTATGAGAGAAAGTTATCTCACGACGCAATTCAGTATATGGCAATGACACTAAAACTGTAGCCACAGTGGGATTGAGTTGTTGCTCTATCTAGTTTATAATACGGGTCATTGGTCCAGAAACTGAATAAATAATATCGAGAGTAAGGACTCTAGAATCACATATGGTGGCTATTCTAGAAACGTCTGTAGCCCCAAATATTATTCTGACAAAGGGCACATATAATACGGTAGACTATTATAGTGTTGAATGACCCCATCAAAAGACAGTGACTGATCTCACTTGTCAAGATTGCTTAGCGACAACTTGGTGCAATACATCGGTGCTTGCTGTCTACAAGTTTACTAGATTGACCCACCAAAGGATTCCACATAGATAGTAACCCTAGTGTTTATGGAATAGATCTTCTAATGAATGGTAGTGTATGTGATCCCTAGACTTGAGATCACCAGAGTGTTTTGTACACCGATCGATGTTTGACACTAGCCCAACATAATCCTGTTTAGGACTATCAGAATGGTAGTGATTGGTTGCATTGAGAAGTGTATTGAGGTTATGGTGGATCAACATATGATTTATTATACCCTAATACGGGAGAAATTATCTCACTGCGTAGTTTAGTTGCTTAATCCAATTTATTTTTCTGGTAAACACAATAAAAAATTTACTGATCTTGTTCCATATATAATGAACAACAAATGTCACTATAATGTCAAGCATATCGTTAGGTAAACAAAGAGAGAGAGCATTACATAGTGTTATAGTATGTTAGATGAGCATTAGAAGCAAGTAGAAAAAAGGCAGAGATTCAGAATACGAGGTCATTAAATTGGCTTGTGGTGTTGGATACTTGAAGTTGAAAGGTGTCGGTATAGATGAGTAAGCAACATTTAAAATAACATTAAATGGGATTCATGCCCCAACAACCAAGAGATAGGCGCTCTTCAATTTATTGTTGTTGTTGGCGCAGGTAATGACCTCTAAACATTACATTTATTCCCACCTCTCTCTCAAAATCAAAATCTTCTCTCTATCTTCAACTTAACGTACTATGTTTGATTATTCACCATGAATTTGCACCATGCCAATGCTTAATTAAATCCTCCATTTAAAGTTTGAATTTCATTTCAGCACTTATATCTTGACGAGTTAACGTGCAATAATGAGTGCCAAAAAAGCGTTAGGGCATCATGGTCGGGGCATCATAATGCCTCGACTCCAAGGGGTGGCGTTGGTGCATTATGAGAATGCACTGTCATCGGAGAGTGCCAGAAATTAAGGCCTCCAGCTCCAAGTGGGGGGGCCTCGTCTATTACGATGCCGCCTTAGCATCTAGGTACCACATGTAGGATCCTATAGTTTAAAGTATTGGGATATAACTCCCTAATTGTAACCAAGGTTAAGGAAAAATAGATAATTAAGGGATAAAAAAATTGACTTTTAAAATTAGGACAATATCAAAATAAAAAGGTATTATGATTTTTAAACATAATAACCGAAACATCCTTTAAATTTGTAAACTTGAGGGTGGATAAATCGTACAGCTCCTCTAAACACATATAATTAACAACTTTTTATATTGTAATTATAATTTATAGACTTGACCCATTAAGAGGTAGGATCATCAATTCATCATTAATTATTATGAGATAGATTTATAGGATCGATCCTAAAACTTGTCAGACAAATTAAACTGCATGCAAATAATAATAAAAAAGGGAGCATTTATGTGCAAGTAAATACCCTCTTGTATTTGCAAATCTTCTGCTTCCTCATTTACTACAAATTAGGTTTAGATTAAAGGCGGACCATCAATGCATTGACCCACACCATGAAATTAATGCAAAATTCAAGCAATAACAAGTAGTTGAACCATTCATCTACATTCTGCTCCACGTACCACAATACCTTAATGCTCAAAGAATTACCTATAAACAAATTTTGAAAAGACATATATATGGTACGCGGATAATGTACAAATTATTCTCGTGAAATAAATCATGTGAAAGTTATGCATGGCAATATTAGCCGTCTTAATGGGGTCTTTTTATAATATTAATTGTTGATGAGAAATTACTAAAAATTTTGCATTTCCTGTGAGTTTTCTTATTGTTTGTATAGAAAAAAAAAAAAAAAAAAAAGAGAGAAAAAGACTGTACATTCGTTGTATAAATTATTAATATTAGGCAATAAAAGCTTGGTAGTTCGACTATTATATGCGAACAGTAGTTCTAGCATTAAAAGCTAACAGTACTACTTCCTAGATTTCTTTCACTAAAATTAAACAATGTACACATTTTCACTCTTTTGGAAATTGTTATGTTACTGGATGGCATTAGTCTCTAGTTATATCGCCCAGGGATTAATCAAATAATTAGACCCGTAGTTTACTCTCACATGATCTGGAGAGACGACAGAGTTTAGTTTGATGGGGTTTTACTTTCATATTCGGATTTAGTGGATTTATAAATCATAAAAAAGAAAAAAAAAATTGTATTAGTCTTTTATTAAGGTCCGTTGATTTTGCATGAGTTGATCATAGGTCATATATACAAAAAATCTAAGGCAAACTTTTCCATACATAAATGGTGCGTTTGATTCATTATTTTGGATAGGATTTTGTGAATAATATTGGGTAGGTGAATAGGGGAGTATTACGAGGTAAAATTTAAAAATTTATAAAAAAAACCCCTAGGTTTGCTAATTTAATTAAACACCCTAATATATAAAATGACAAAAACACCCCTACCACCTGCAGCGCTGCATTCGTCACCACCGCGTAATCGCCGGTCACATGCGACAATACGCTGATATGTCGTACGGCGAAAAATGCGTTACGACACGAGGCCAGGTTGGATATGTGTCGTAACACGTCGATATGGCCTTTTTCAATCAGATCTACGGCCGAATGTGGCTGTCGATAGCCGCAACAGTCCATCTTTGGCCGTTAACGACGGCCAAAGATATGACTGTTGTTTTAGGTCAACGATGGCCAAGATATGACCGTCGTTTTAAGTCAATGATGACCAAGATTTGGCCGTCATTGACCATCAACGATGGCCAAGATTTGGCCGTCGTTGACCATCAACAATGGCCAGATCTAGCCTTTTCCGACCAGATCCATTGTGGATGCGGCGGTAAAGGAAAACGGATCGGTGAATAACCGGCCAGTTCCGGTCGTGGTGTAAGCGTTGTGACAGATTTCAGCTACCACCGATGGTGGTTGCCGGAATCTAGCAAGTATGGGTGGGTGGGGGTGTTTTTGCTAATTTTTAAACTTTTTTGGGGGTATTAGTGAAATTAATAAACTTAAGGGGTCTAAAGTAATTAAAAAATACACTAATATTTCTAGAATAATGTGCCAAACAATATTTGGGGAATAAGATTGGGAATATAGATAGAAATAATGAACCAAACGCAATAAAAGATGTTATATATAGAACAAGAAAAAGGAAGGGAGCAAGGATTTTATTACTATTTACTGATGTCATATTAAAGAGATAACAAAATTATATAAATAATTAAAATCCTTCATCTAAAACACTTATGATGTAGCTTGGATATGATTAGTGAAGTCTTATGATCCTTGGAAATTTTTGTGCCATGTAATGTTATTGTTTAAGTTATCATCCTATTTAAAAGCTTAAATTAATAGTTGGGAATTCAACATTATATTAGTCTAATACGAGCTAAGGTAATTAATTGGCAGGATACCATCTAAAATATCTTATTCTTATACAATTAAATTAGGTTACAAAATATAGAGAGAAATATAGATATGATTATGAATGTTTAGAAAATACAGTGCCTACCAATATTAACTTACCTAAGCAATTGTATTGAAATAAAGGTAATTTAGTCTTATCAAGGTACTAGAACAACCATATGTGAGTAACACGCAGATGGTTAAGGCAAATTAGAAATAGTGTAGACATACACACAATCTCAGGTTTGATTCCTTATCTGAACATTCACGATTTAAGTGAGGGGTCGTAGCAATAGATTGTTGTGCTAGTTTCCTCTGATGATTATTCAATATACATGTAAGTTGGCTTGGACACCTTGGTTAAAAAATCAAATAATAAGAAAAAGTACTAGAACAGCAAAAACTAACAATTTTACACGTTAACTCAATTAATTAAAGTTGAATTGTACCATACTTTTTGGCAGAAACTTGTTATCAAGTAGCTAGCTTCATCTTCATGACCTGAAGGATGTCATTGATTAACAAATTCTGACATCTTTTTTACTTACCATTTTGCATTCATCCTTACCATATTTAGAGAAGTGAAAAATTAAAGTTGGCTTCTAACTTTGTCATAAATTGTCAACTTTAAGTTAACTCAATTTGTGGCATTAACTTATTTAAGGTATATGAAATGCAGTCATCAGTTTTACTCAGATTAATGTCTTTCTAAAATATCTTCACGACAATTAATACTATTCTATGTAGTTTAATTATAATCACCATATCTAATTAGATTTAAGATTTAAATTTGTTTATATATGCAAGATTAAATTCAGCCTTTTCCCTCTTTTCTATAAGTTAAGATTTATAAGTTATAATTAAATGGCTTAAACTTTGCAGTTATAATTTAATATCTCTAGTAAGCATTTTGTTGAATTGATAAGACTGATCTACATAATCAAATTTTTATTTTTCTTATGTATCATATTAATTTTAATATTTCATCGAATTAATAAATAACATTCCATGCAAATCTTTACTTCAGAGTAAAGTTTCGTAAGTGAGAAGACAGTAACCATCAACATAAGCTTGAAGAAAAGAACCTGTAAACGTATAACATAAATCTTATAAACATAAAAAACATTTATAAAATTCATCAGTTTGTGGGTGAAATCAACACTATTAATTATATCCATCATGAAATGGTGAAACTATAGAAAATATTGCAATTAATTTGTCACATAAGTAGAAGAGAAATTCTTAAAATTGTGAAGGAGATGAAATTAATAGAAATTGGCATGAAGTTGGATTGTAGGTTATGGATTTAAATGTTGTTTTGACAAAAGAGGATTTGGTGTTGGGGGCATGCATTAAAGCGATATCTACTTGCCACCTTTAATGCATAACCTGCCCTTCTTTTAATGGGGTTTGATGAAGCCAATTTAAGAACCCTCTTAAGTAGACAAGCCCTCCTGCATGACTCCTGCAATATAATATAATCAAAGGGATTGAGTAGAAATATAAATGTTCTATAGATACCATACTTTCTGTTTGTTCCCTCAATTGGGTTCTCTTCTTTCTCCATTGTTTTTACGTTGAGCTATCGATACACAGAGAAATTAAGAAAAGAAAAGTAGGGTTTTTGATGGTAATGGAATTGACAGAGCTCTCTTTGGCTCCAACATTTTGTGTTGTTGATAAAAGTAGTGGCGCCAATGGTTCCTTGTCACAATCAGAAAACAACCCTTCTAGGAAGAGGAAGCTTTTTTCAGATCAAATATTATTCAAGTCTGGACCAGCTGCAGCTGCTATTCAACCAAGTGTTGATCTTCAACTTAAAGATCGTCTTCCTTTGGATTGGGAGCAATGCCTTGACCTTGAAGTAATCTCTCTCTCTTTCTCTCAAACTTGCCTCTATGAAATCAAATCTTCATCAAAAAATTTTATGTCAATATTAATTTCTTCATACAATAATGTTAAATATCTTAAGTTTATATCAAAATTTTCACGTTAGATATTGATTTAGAGTTACGCACATCGATCATCCAGTGGCGGAGCTATTTGTTGGTCCGGGTAGTCGTAGCCACCTATTGGTCTTACAAATTTTTTAGAAAAAAATAATATGCTAATATAATATTTTTACCTCGAAAGATTCACTTTGTAGTATTTTGGCTACTCTATCCACTGAACCTGATACTTTAACGTCCATTAGTGCAACTTTTTTAAATTCATTTTTTATACTGTAAACCCCTTCATTAGTTGAACATTACATTTCGGCCCCCCAATTTTTTTTTCTTACTCCACACCTATGACCATTTATCACATATTAATTCTCTAAAAAGCTTAATTAATGATTTGAGATATTGGATGTGGTGTTGCAGTCAGGAAGAATGTATTATCTGAACAGAAAGACATTGAGAAAGATCTGGGATTGGCCGGAGAACAACAACCAGAAACTAGACCTAGAATTGAACATGTCAATAGTCGATTCAAATTGTGCAGAGGGAAGCAGTAAATCAAATGATTCAAACAAGAACAATTCCTCATCAAGTAGCAACATGGTGGCATTGGCTTGTTTAAATTGTCATCTTCTTGTAATTCTATCAAAAGCCTCTCCTTCTTGCCCTAATTGCAAGTATGTTCACTCTCTCCCCACTTTACAAACCCAAACGGCAAAACCCCCGGCTGCTAATAATAAGTCCCTTAACACCTTAAGCCTCTTGAATTGATCATTAAATGTAATATCTAGAGGCTTTTTAATTATAAAACCTTTTTTAATTAGAACAATATTAAGTTTTGATATTGTATTGAAAATATGGTAAATATAATATCTATGCGTGTAGTTTATTTATTATTCATTTGCATTTATTAGCTTTGGTACGTGAGAGAATTTTGAGGAGCTAAAAAGTTATTTTAGACAAATTTCAGTTCAACAATAACTCTTAAAAATAGTACATGGAATGGATGAGAAAATATTAGCTGGCTCAAACATATATTTTATATCTTTGTCACCCATTTTCACTACAATTTTGATAATGGCCCTAGCCTAGCCAAATTTTCATTCAGAACTTTCCAAATTTTGGTACAGATAGTTAATGATTAGTTTCGAATTTTATACATTGAAAATTCTTAAATATGAAAATCTTCATTTTTTATTAAAATAAAACTATATCAATCATATGGGAACTAAATTGAAAGACAACATTTTAATCAAAATTTTATAATGTAATCCAAATAATTTTTTTTTTGTTGTTTTTTTTTTTTTTTTTTTAAGAAAAAGGAAAAATCTGAAGATATGCATGAGTGAAAATGATGGATGTGCAAAATCAGTAATGAGATGGGAAATGTGAGAAAGATATGTTCAGTTTCCAAAGTAAAATTTGCAGGTAATATGAGTGGAGTGGGCTTGTCAAGTGGAGGAAGAAGAAGCTCTGAACACCTGAATTAGCAACAAGTCATAAGTTCAAATAAATCATACACTGGGATCCGTGAGCTTTGAGAGTCGTGTTCGCCGGTTTTTAATCCATTTGCAGCCTGCCACATTTGAGCTTTTATTATATAAAACTAAAATTCTGACGACTGAGATGACAAATTCAGTTACGTAACTCTTAATTAGAGATTAATAAGTAGCTCAATGTATTTTTAATGGTGAAAAAGCATATTTGTGATACATAGTTCAAATAGAATGAAATAAAAATCTCCTAGAATATGGAGAATTTGTGGAAACACAAACAATAGTCGACAATTAATTGTGTCTTGTACACTGTAAAAGATTATAATTAGAACAAAGCACGTCATTGTCTATGGATATTGTTTACAAAGTGCTATGATGAGATTTTTTTTGTGCACCTATTTGTTAGAGTAGAAGATGGTTAATCTATCTAACTTTTACCTTACTCTCGACATTTTAAGCCTAGTACTAATTTAATTCTTGATTAAGTAAGATTTCTCAATCCCTTTGAGTCGGGTATTAGAGACCCATTATACGATATTTTTTTCATCCCTAAAGTATAATTTATGAAATATAAAAAAGTTTTAAGGGGGCGTTTGGTTCAGGAATGTTAGATTACTGGGAATATTAGATTACTGGAAAGATAGATTACCTTGGAAGATTACTGGGAATCTTTAAGAAAATATGTTTGGTTAATTGGTGGGTATGTTATATTAATATGTTTGGTTATGGGAATAAATTGGTGGGTATGTTATTTAAATTACTAAATTGACCCTCTTTTAAATATTAATATAATATTATTTTTATTATTAATTTTTGAATAATTTTTTAACCCCCAATATTTCAGATTTAGCTAAAACACCCCCGCTTATAAAAAAACTTTAATTCATGACGAAATCACCCCCACCTCCTGCCACCGCCTGCCGCCACCTCGAACAACCGCCGAAAAATCGCCGGAGCCCCTAAAAACACTGGAAATTCTGTGGGAGGCTCCGGGAGGCTTCGATATGGCCGAAAATGGCCAGATCTATTCTGGCCATTTCCGGCCAGATCTGGCCCGATATGGCCGTTTTCGGCCATCAATATGGCCAAAAACGGCCATATCGAAGCCTCCCGGAGCCTCCCATAGAATTTTCAGTGTTTTTGGGGACTCCGGCAATTTTTCGGCGGTGGTCCGTGGTGGTTGACCCTCTGTTGGCTGGTGGTGGGTGGTGTGGTGGTGGTGGCTTGGTGGCAGTGGTGGTCTGTAAATTATTTTAAATATAAGGGCATTATTGTCCAAAATTTTAATTAAACAAGGGTAAAATTGAAATAGGATATTAATGTAAATTTGTTTTAAAGTAGGGGTATTATTGTCCAAAATTTTTATTAATAAGGGATAAAATTGTAACAAAAAAAGATAACACTGGTAATCTCAGAAAACCTAAGAAAATGGAGGTAATCAGATTACCTCTTATATTACCAATAGTAACCACTATTGGTATTTGAAGATTACTGGTATCTTATATTACTTGATAACCAAATGTGGTAATCAAGTAATATAAGATGACATTACCCCAGTAATGCCACTTAACCCCGAACCAAACTGCCCCTAAATAGAACATCTGTGACCATCATAACTGAAAAATTTCATCCTCTCATAAAAATTAAAAAAAAAAAAAAAAATTCGAAATTAATTATAGGACAAGCTTCAACTCCGATTCCATTAAACTTTATAAGTAATCAAAACTTTAAAATTATTTAAAATAGTTAAATTATTTTTTAGTTAATAAAGTGGAATGATTTTTTTATTTTTTTTATTTTGATATATAAATAATAGAGTATTGCTACACATATATTTTCAAATTTCACATTTTAAGTTATTTGTTACGGTAAATGACATTGTCATATCTAGTGATTACGAACTAGGCTCGGCTTGGTTGGTTGAATCGGGACTCGAGGCCTTCACCGGGTCGGGTTACAAATTTTACTATTAATTCAAAACCTCGGAAATTAGGGCATCAATCTGCGAATAATTAAAGGCTAGAATATTAGGGCTTTTGAAGAGGAATGACAGGTGAGTGGAATGGTGATGATAGAGGTGATTTTTAGTGAGTGAATTGATCAGAAATCGCAAAAATAAGTTATCGAAAAAAGCCTACTATTGTCGACAATTGGGGAGGCTAACGAGGGAGAGGTGAGATGGGTTTTGGTCCGGAAACATGCCCTATTTTCGGACACCAACGGTGGTGTTTAGGGTGTTTTTGCAAGATTTTAAATCTATTTCAAAGTGCATCTCAAAAAGCAATAAGCCCTAATTGGGTCATTATAATGTTTTTCTTTATAAGCAAGTGCCAATGAGAGCGGAGTTTGTTATGCTTTGTGTTTCTTTCCTTGTTATGTTCTTTGTTTGTGTGTAACATGATTGCGTTTACATGGGTTGGCTAGCTAAGCAAGACTTAGGGCTATTAGAGAGCTTGTCGCATCTTTGAAAAAAGTTTCTATGACAAGTTGGTATCAAAACTACGATTTAAGACATCTCAATTTATTTGTTTATCAATTATCTAACAAAAATAATTATTTTACAAGTACAAAGTGTGCCAACCGCAACCTTAAATGGATTTATACACTATAGCAAAATAGATGATCCACCACAAACTTGTGAGTGGTATATGTATATTTACCACATACATTTTACATGTGATGTACAGTTTGTGAAGAAATACTTTGTCTTTTACTTATTCTTTCACAATGAAATGTACAATGAATTTATAGCAAAAACAAAAGACTAATCTAGGAAGTATATTGTTACATTCCTATTATAACCTGATACTGTAAGTATTCATCATAATCAGTACCTGTGAGAGTTAAGGAGGGCTAAACCTGCACTGTAGGGGACTTAGAATGAAGATCAGAGTGATCAGCCTGAGCAATATTAGCAGCCCGGGTAGGTCGACCATGTAACTTAAAACATTTCTCTTTGGTATGCCCCCACCGATGACAGTATCTACACTTGGGTCGATTTCCTCTGCCACCTCGATCGCCCTGTTCTCTTTTAGTAAAAGTGTGGGACTGAGAAACAAGAACCGAAGAGTCACCAGGGGAATGCACTGTAGTAGGGGAGGAAACACGAAGTCATCTGGCAAACACTTCATCAAGGGAAGGCACAGTAGATCTAGAAAGGATTTGATCTCGAACAGGCGTAAGATCTGGACCTAGAGCTGCAAGTGTCAGGACCATAAAGAACTTGTCCCGTTGAGCCAAATCTTTTGTCGCAGATTTACCAACTGGTAACAGCAGATTGAATTATGTCTTAAGGGAGGCCATCTTACCAAGGAAGTCCGACATATTCATATCCTGTTGTTTGAGATGAAGTAAGTTGGACATAACAAAATATAAACGTTGAATGTCATTTGTATAGAGAAGTTTAGCCTGACTCCAAATATCAACACAAGAGCGGTAAGATTTGTAAATATGGTGAAGGGGGGGATCAATAGTTTGCCATAACATACTACACAACATAGCATCAATTTTAGTCCAGGAAGACTTATCTGATGTAATATCAGCAGCCTTGGTGGTCAAGTGATCCTCCAGACCTTGACCCATACACCATAATTCGACAGAGGCAACCTAGGATGAATAATTAGCAGTCCCAATTAATCTCTCAGTGGTGATGGGAGGGAGAGATAAAAAAGAAAAACCATTTGGATGCGAGTGAGAGGCTGATGAAGGGGGATCCATGAAGAAGGTCAGAGTGTCTTGAAGCTGACAAAAGCGAAGCGCTCGCGGAAAAAGCGAGCGCTCTTTGGAAAAAACAAATCGGAGCGAAGGCGCGGAAATACCTTGAAGGGTTTTGCCGGCGAGGTGGAGAAGGAACAAGATCTTGGTGGCGGTGAGAGCTCACGCTCACCGGAAAAGCAGATCGGAGCAGAGGCGGACGGAAACATGATTGGAGCGTGAGGGCGCGTGCAGCGGCGACCGACGATGAAACCACTTGGGTTATGACGACGATGAGAAGGCGATCGATCTGGTGTGATTAGACAGATCACGATCGTTCTTTGGAAAAAAAATCAGCTGCTCTAGTTGTTCTTGTTCACAAAGCGTGTCACGCCTCGCCCCGAAAAACAACGCCTCCACCGAAAAACAAATCTAAAGCGTAAGCCGACGGAAATACCTTGAAGGGTTTTGCCGGCGAGGTGGAGAGGAACAAGATGCTGGTGGCGGTGAGAGCTCACGCTCACCGGAAAAGCGACCGGAGCAGAGGCTGACGGAAACATGATTGGAGCGTGAGGGCTGCAGCGTGTACTTGATGATGAAACCACTTGGGTTATGACGACGATGAGAAGACGATCACTCTGGTGTGATTAGACCAGATCCTGATCGTTGCTGGAAAAAAAAATTGCCGAGAAAGAGAGAAGAAAAAGAAAAAAAATTTGGAATTTTAGAAACCTGGCTCTGATACCATGTGAAGAAATACTTTGTCTTTTACTTATTCTTTCACAATGAAATGTACAATGAATTTATAGCAAAAACAAAAGACTAATCTAGGAAGTAAATTGTTGCATTCCTATTATAACTGATCTAATTCTTAATAGCTTTGATCCAAACCTAATATAGAAGATAGTCTTTAATGTGAATAATCATATTTCCTATTTTACACTTCAACACAATTAAACCTCGATAAATTAACAACCTTAATTAAATATTTTGGTCGGTCCCGACTTGTGATCAATGTGGTAAATTAATAATTCACTACATTATAATTTCCTTATACATCAAAATTATATATATACATGACTCAATTAGGAGACCTTTGTAAAATATAACTCCAATGTTACTTTTTAAGCAGAGCTATTCCCTATACCACATTAATTGCTAGCTATAAGCTAGGCTGATGATGTTATTTCCAACAACTATTCATTATACCACATTAACTATATACAATATGTACATGCATTAAGTTCATTGCTTTGGAAAAAGAAAATTAAAGAATGCTTCGATAAATTAATAATTTATTAATTTATACAATTAATTAATAAATTTTCATGGTTTCAAGAATATTAATTTATTGAAGTTTAACTATATTTATAATTGGGTGTAGTAAAAAGTCCATAATTTTTATCACAAGTAACAATAAGTGATAAATAATATTAATGCAAGTGTTTGTAATTGAGTATTTACCACATGCATCATAATGTATGTAATTGCAAATTAATTATTTTTCTAGTAATAAAAATTCTTTTCTTTTTTCAATTTTGGACAAGTTTATTTATTTGTGAAATTAGCATTGATACTAACTGTTGCAACTATAAGTGTTCAAATAGCATTTTTTTATGATTAAGATTGTAACAAATCGACTACAAAATTGAATGGGAATTCAATTGTTAAATGATTGTAATTTATTACATATATGGGGAGGGAGATATTTGATGACATAATTGTCAATAAAGTAATTATGAAAGGTTTCCAAAATCTAAAAATCGTCAAGGACAGTTATAGAATTGATAATCTAGAATGTATAACTTTTAAAACTAAATTTTTAGATTACATTTTTTTATGTTTATTGCTTTAATATATATTTTATTGTAAATTTATCAACTTAGATCTATTAACCCCATTGACTAGAAGTTCTGACTATGCCACATGTCTAATAGTTGAGGTTGTTGACTATGAGAATGTCAAGCAAATGAAACAATTGGCTAATGACCCTAATAAACAAAGGTGTTGGTTGTGCTTAGACTTGGGCAAGGATCGGTCCCAATCGGGTCCGGGTCTGGGCCGATGAGAAATTTTAGGGCTTGGACCAGTCTTGGGCCTATAGAGCCGGTCCCATAGGCTTGGAAAATTTTGTTTCACCCCCAACTTTTTTTTTTTTTTTTATATTTAGTGATTAAATAAAATTATGCAGGGGGTTTATGTAATTTTTAGGGGCTTGAAAAATTTTTTGCACCCCGAGATTAGTAAATTTTATAAAATATCAATTTAATCCTCAATATTTTTATCAATTTCAAAATTACAAGGGGTTTTTAGATTTTTTCAGAGGACTTTTTTTGAAAAAATGCAAGGGGGTTTGGGCCAGGGCCTTGGAGGAGGGCTCGATCTAGGGACTAGTCCCTCCTCCATGGGCCTGGTCCGGGTTTGGGACCAGGTCTCGTAGGATCGATCCTAGGACCGGTCTCAAATGCCCAGGTCTAGTTGTGCTTTAGATCATAAAGAAGGGCTTAATGCTTAGTAAGAAATATAAGTGAAAAACACAAAACACTAGAAATAGAGGAGTGTGCCTTTGCAAGCAAGTGCTAGAGAAGCATTGTGGTAGATACCTATCTCAAATCCAACAATCAAACAAACACAGTATCTATCTACCTAGAATAAGCCCAATAAACACACCAGCAAACTCACACAATCAAAAGATGAACAAAATATGATGATATTAGTATTGGTATCAGGTAACTACAGCAATCAACACAAATTTAATTCAACAGAAAAATAGAAAACAGAACAATGAAGATAAAAATGAAAACACTAAGGAAAACGTAGCTTGCTAGGCTTTAAGGGCCAACTACCTCCCAAATGACACTTTTCCACTTTTTCAAAATATCACCTTAGTTCTCTTTGTCCCATTTTATGCCATTCAATCCCATACTCCATAACAAAATTCACCCACTAACCACACTTATGCTACCATCTGTCCTCCCAAATTCTCCCTCATACTCACTTGCTCAGAACCTTTTTTGCTACATTGCCAATAATCCCCTGTTGTCCCCTCTTATGTCCCTCATTCCCCAAGGAGAAGGTGGAATAAGGGAAACTATAAGTTCAATGTGTTATAATCCTCCCAGGTGTCTTCATGATGTTGCAGCCCTTTCCATTTAATGAGGACCTTTTGCTTTCCATTAAGTAACCTTTTGGTCTTCATGATTACTTCAGGTTCTACAACTAAAACCAAATCTTCATTAAGTGTTGTAAGGAGAGGTTGAATGTTGGGTAGTGGAAATGTGGTAATCTTTAATTGGGATACATGGAAGACGTTGAGAATTCGAGCTGTCATAGGTAACTCCAATCTGTAGGCTGTAGCTCCAACTTTCTCAGTAACCCGGAAAAGACCATAAAACCTTGGACTAAGGTTCTCATTATATCTCTAGGCCAAGGATCTCAAACAGTAAGATTAGAGCTTTAGATAAGTCAACTCTCCCACCTCAAATTGCATAACTCGCCCTTTTGTATTTGCGTAATTTCTCATACGATTTTGAGCTTTACTGAGGTTGTCTTTAAGCTTAATAAGATATTGTTACGATCCCAAAGCTGTTGGTTTACTATTGAACTATGATTAGTGTGCTTCAACAAGGTAAGAGGATCCCTTCCATGGAGTGCTTTAAAATGGCTCATTCCCGTAGAACTACTATAGGTTGTATTAAACCAGAATTCAGCCCACATAATCCATTTAGGCCAATGTCGCGATTGATTTCCTACAAAACAATGTAAGTAGGTCTCCAAACATCGATTTACCACCTTGGTTTGACCATCCGTCTAAGGATGATAGGTTGAACTCATATGAAGCTTCGTTCTTGATTGTTTGAACAATTCCCCCCAAAAGTGGCTCATGAAAATTCTGTCCTAATCCGAAATAATAGTCTTCACAAAGCCATGCCATCGCACCACCTCTTTAATGAACAAAGCAGCCACTTCTGTAGCTGTATAAGGATGTTTCAACATTAAAAAGTGATTGCACATTGTAAGCCGATCAATGACTACCAACACTGTACCAACATTTTGCACCTTGGGTAGCCCCATTTCAAAATCTATTGAAATGTCGTCTCAAACTTGAATGGGAATATGAAGGGTTTGTAGCAACCCTGCTAGACTCAGAGCCTCGTATTTACTTTATTGACATGTACACTGTACATGCTTCGACATAGGTATGAATATCTTTCTTCATACCCTTCCAATAGACTACATTCATAAGGCGTTGTAGGTGCGAAAGAATCCAGAGTGCCCTCCCATGGGTGATGAATGGAAGCTGTGCAACAACTTTTGAATATGGGGGCCCTTGTTTGGTACAACAAGTCGATTTGGATACATCAGGTGGTGCCCAATTAATTTAAAAGGAGGATGGCTCTGCGGTTCTATAAAAAGTTGTTGAGAAATCTGCCACAATTTTTCATCATTCTGTATAACTTCTTCTAATTCCTCTAACCCATTGAAACAACAAATCGATAAGGCATTGTTCTTGGTAGCTTCATAGCACCTAGACAGAGCATCCACAACTTTGTTTTTAGGTCCTGGCTGATATCGTATCTCAAAATTCATCCCAAGTAGTTTAATCACCCATTTTTGCTAATTTTCCCCCAATAACCTCTATTTTGTCAAAAAATACAAACTTCGTTGATTAGTCCTAATGATAAAATGCCTCCCGAATAAGTAGCGTCTCCACTTCTGAATTGCTAGGACACATCCATCAATTACCATTCATAAACAAATTTAAGTTTTGAGTCTTTTGACTTGAGTGACAACCCTTTACTTAGAAAAGCCAAGGGCCTTCTTTCTTGCATAAGTAATGCCCCAATCTAATTCCCGATGCATTAGTTTTGATCACGAACTATTTTGAAAAGTCAGGCATGGCTAAAACTGGCACACTGGTCAGGGATTCTTGAACAGCTTCATTCCATAGAAATGAGTCCTTTTTCAATAAGGCTATGAGAGGAAGTGCCACTTTACCGTAACCTTGGACAAATCTTCCGTAGTACCCTGTTAACCCCAAGAATCCTCTAAGAGCTTAAACATCTCGTGAAATTGGCCAATTGACTATACTTTTCGATGGATCCACTACCACCCCTTCGACCGATATTATATGGCCAAGATATTCTAACTTTCTTTGTTCAAAGAAGCACTTTTTCTGGTTGGCTACTAAGTGATGTTCCACCTAGGTATGAAGGGTGATCTGGAGGTGTTGTACATGTTTACTCATAGACTTGTTGTATACCAAGATATCATCGTAGAAGACAAGTATAAATCTTAGGAGATACAGTAGAAAGATCTTGTTCATTGAGGCTTGAAACGTCAAAGGTGTGTTGGTCAAACCGAAGGGTATAACCATGAACTCATAATACCCTTCGTGAGTTCTAAAAACTATTTTATGGGTATCTTTGTTAGGAAACGACCCGGTTGCGCAGCGGAAAACAAAATTTTATACAACCGTAAATCGTTTCTTAAAGCCCAAAATCAAGGCACAAATTTTACAGTTTATGTATAATATCAAGAATCTGCAGAAAAAGTAAATAAATCTAAAGTTTAGATTCATACCCACGTTGGAGGCTCCACCAATATTGTCTCTGAACGTGTTTGTTACCGATCCAAGTATAGGATCGAACCGTAGAGGTCCACACGAAGACAATCAACAAGAACCAATGAGGGATTTGCTAGATCCTCCTTGGCCTTAAGAAATCAAGAAGAGGAGTATTTGATTTTTCAATCAAAAGGATGATAGTGGCGTGGGAGAGTCTCCAAAAGGCTGCTGTGTGTTATGTGTTTTTTCTTTTTCTTTCAAAAAGGCAAATATGAATTAATTAACAAATCACACAAACACTATTCCTTTTATAGGCAAACCAAGTTGCCCTATTCCCACATGGAATGGGCTTGGGCTCCAACCCAAACACCCCATGTTGCCAAACACTCCCAATTAGATATTTTAATTTAATTCATCATTATCTCAATTAAAATCAATTAATATTTAATTAACATTTAACAATAATGATAATTCAATTAAATATGTGCGAACACACATTTAACCGTAATTTCACTTATTTAATTTTTCTTACAAATTAAATAAATGCTACGACCTCAGCAAATTTAATTGCACTGTGAAATTACCAAAATACCCTTTCGCCTAAAAAGACGAAAACGCCCTTCTTTCTTCTTGGCTCTTAAATTATCTTCTATGTGTGTGACCCATAGGCTCCTTATCATACCGGCAGTGTATAGTATCGCGATTAACACCAATTAATCGTCTCATTTATACACAGACCAAGATTGGCCCCTAGCAAGGCATCATGGCCACCCGATAGATTCGGATTCAGCAAAGTAGCTACCTGTCAATGATATGGTTACCGTACAATTCGATCCTTTCATCATACGTTATCTCGACAAGACGAAGGCATAGAAATAGTGTCAACCTTCGGTTACTCTCGATATTGTATATTCAGTTTCTGGACCAATGACCCGTATTATAATCTGGATAGAGCAACAACTTAATCCCATTGTGGCCACGGTTTTAGTGTCATTGCCATATACCGAATTGCGCTCGAGATAACTTCTCCCTGCACTCCGGGAGTGATGAACCTCTCGCAATCCACCTGCTAGTCTTGATACACTCCTTGATATAGCCAATCACCACCGTCATCGACTCTAAATAGAACCGCGTTAGGCCTAGTGTCAAACGTACCAATCGGTGCACAAGGCGCTCCGGTGATCTCAAGTCTAAGGATCACATGCACCACCATTCGTTAGAGGATTTGTTCCATAGACACTGGGGTTACCATCTATATGGAATCCTCTCAGGGTCGCTCCTATGAACTTGCCCGCGGTATATCCGCCACAACAAGCACCCATGTGTTGCACCAGGTTGTCACCAAACAACCTTGACAAGTGAGATCGATCCGCCTTTCGCGAGCTCGTTCAACACTATGATAGCCTTACCGTATTATCGTGCCTTTACTTGAGAATATCTGGGGCTACGGACGTTTCTAGAATGGCCACTATATGTGTTCATAGGGTTCTCACTATCAAGATTTGAAACACTTGATACCCTCGTCACGGTTCTACCATTCTAAGGACATATATCAATACATATTGCAATAATAATGATTTACGCGATATAGAATAAAATGCCTTTTATTATTGATTAATGAACATTATTACAAAGAGTCAATTCTACAATAATTGATTGGCTCTAGGGCATCTACTCTAACAATCTCCCACTTGCACTATAGCCAATCATTCATGTATTTAATACCAAATGATTTCAAGTGCCTTTCATGCTTTTGCTGCGACAGAGGCTTTGTCAGTGGATCTGCGAGATTGTCGTCAGTATGCACTTTACTAATCTGCACGTCTTTCCTCTCAACTATCTCTCTGATGAGATGGAATCGTCTGAGTATTTGTCTGGACTTCTGATGAGACCGTGGTTCCCTAGCTTGAGCAATTGCTCCATTGTTGTCACAATAGATATCTATAGGATCAATAATCGTAGGAACCACACTAAGTTCTGTGACGAACTTCTTAATCCAGACTGCCTCCTTGGCCGCATCTGATAATGCAATATACTCAGCCTCCATTGTAGAGTCTCATGTTGCTTTGCTTGGAGCTCTTCCACCTCACTGCACCGTCATTGAGACAAAATACAAACCCTGATTGCGATCGATAATCGTCCTTTGTCCGTTTGGAAAGGCCGGCATCACCGTATCCTCTTACGGTGAGCTCATCTTCCTCCATAAACCAAGAACATATCCTTAGTCCTCTTCAGGTACTTAAGAATATTCTTGACAGCCATCCAGTGACGCTCACCTGGATCCGATTGATATCTACTACAAATGCTCAAAGCACATGAGACATCAATCCGAGTACATAGCATGGCATACATGATAGATCCAACTACTGATGCATATAGGATCCTCTTCATCCTATCTCTCTCATCTTGTGTTTTAGGACACAATTCCTTAGAGAGATAAACACCATGTGACATCGGAAGAAATCCCTTCTTGGATTCTTCCATACTGAATCTTTTCAGTACCTTGTCAATATACGCACTCTGACTTAGGCCAAGCAACCTACGTGATCTATCACGATAGATCTTTATACCAAGGATGTAGGCTGCTTCCCCTAAGTCCTTCATGGAGAAGCACTTGGATAACCAAGTCTTTACCGACTGCAAGTTCGGTATATCATTCCCGATCAGAAGTATGTCATCGACATACAACACTAGGAATGCTGCTACGCTCCCACTCAGTTTCTTGTAAACACAAGGCTCATCTTCGTTCTTAATAAAACCGAATTCTTTTACGGCTTCATCAAAACGAATGTTCCAGCTCCTTGAAGCTTGCTTGAGTCCATAAATGGATCTTTGCAACTTGCATACCTTATTAGCTTGATTATCAAGAACGAAACCATCAGGTTGTGTCATATACACATCCTCCTCAAGGTTTCCGTTCAGGAAAGTAGTTTTGACATCCATTTGTCAAATCTCATAGTCATGATATGCAGCAATTGCAAGCATAATCCGGATGGATTTAATCATGGCAACCGGCGAAAAGGTTTCTTCATAGTCAATGTCATGAATTTGGTTGAAACCTTTGGCAACCAATCGTGCTTTATAAGTATGCACGTTGCCATCCATGTCGGTCTTCTTCTTGAAGACCCATTTACACCCTATGGATTTTACCCCTTCAGGTGGTTCCACCAGAGACCACACTTGGTTCTGGTACATGGAGTCCATCTCAGATTTCATGGCTTCAAGCCATTTAACAGAATCTGGATCCGATATAGCGTTTTCGTAGGTTCTAGGGTTCATCGTCTTGGTAGACTAGTATGTCACCATGTTGAGTCACGAGATAACCGTATCTCTCAGGCTCATGGCGTACTCTCCCAGATCTATGTAGCTCCTGTGCTACCTGAGGTGGTTCACTTTGATCCACAAGTTGTGGAGTAACCTCCTCATGATGCTCAACCACTTCTTGTGGCACATCATCCCGTCCTTCGTCTAGTATATCTTGTGGTTCTAGAACTTCATCGAGTTCTACTTTTCTCCCACTAGTACTTCTTAGAAAATATTCATTTTCTAGGAAGACACCAGATCAAGCAACAAAAATTTTGCGCTCTTCTGGGTGGTAGAAATAGTATCCTTTGGTCTCCTTTGGATACCCCACAAATATACATTTACAGGATTTTGGGCCCAGCTTGTTCGAAGTCAATTTCTTAACATAAGCTTCACAACCCCAAATTCTTAGATAAGACAAGTTGGGCTTTTGCCCACTCCATAGCTCATATGGAGTCTTATCTACAGACTTTGATGGCACACGGTTCAAAACGTGAGTCGCAGTCTCTAGGGCATAACCCCAGAACGATGCAGGTAAATCACTAAAACTCATCATGGACCTTACCATGTCAAGTAAGGTCCTATTCCTCCTTTCTGGCACTCCATTGTGTTGGGGTGTATAAGGAGGGGTGAGTTGTGATACTATCCCACATTCCTTCAGGTACTCAGAAAACCACGAGCTTAAGTATTCACCTCCTCGATCCGACCGAAGAGCTTTAATACTTTTGCCTAACATATTCTGTACTTCATTCCTGAATTCCTTGAATTTATCAAAGGCTTCAGATTTATGTCTCATAAGGTAGACATAACCATATCTACTGAAATCATCAGTAAATGTGATGAAGTATGAATATCCACCTCTGGCTTCAACTGTTAGTGGACCACATACATCACTATGGATGATGCCTAATAGTTTAGTAGCCCTTTCACTTTGTCCTGTGAAAGGAGACTTGGTCATCTTGCCTAAAAGGCATGACTCGCATACCTCAAATGACTGGAAGTCAAAAGGGGCCAAAACTCCATCCCTTTGAAGTTTTGCAATGCGAGTCTTATTAACATGACACAATCTACAATGCCAGAGATATGTTTGGTTTTGATCGCTATGTTTAGCTTTCTTGGTTTCAATATTGAGAATATCTTTATTGTTTAAATCAAGAACATATAATCCATTATATAACCTTGCAATCCCAAATAGAATACCATTCAAACTAAAGGACAACAATCCATTAGATATCTCAAAATGATACCCCATATTATCTAAAATGGATACTGAAATAATATTTCTAGAAATAGAAGGTACGTGATAACTGATTATGTAGTTCCAACAATAAGCTCGTAGGCAAAGATAAACAATAAGTCCCTACGCTAATGCGCCACATGTGCTCCATTTCCAACTCGTAGGTCCACCTCTCCCTTGGCGAGCACTCTACTCGCCTTAGTCCCCTCGCACATCAATACAAATGTGAGTACCACATCCTGTGTCCGTGACCCAAGATGTTGAGGGAGAGAAGTTAATCTCAATCATGAAAGTACCTGAAGTCGTAGCCTCTGACTTCTTCTTGCTTGCGAGGAAAGCCTTGCAGTGTTTCCTCCAGTGGCGGGCTTGCCACAAAAGAAGCAGACTACCTTGCCCTTTCCTATGCCACTCTCAGGCCCAAGAGCAACATGTCCTTTGGGCTTGGGCTTGGGTTTGGTCTTGGCCTTACCCTTGCCGTTACCCTGCTTTGCTTTCTTGACGGGCAAAGCAATTAAGAAACAGCTTGGACTTTTTCAAGTCCTGCTCTGCGATCCTCGGGCATGTTCGAAGTTACGAGGGGTTTTCTCCATCGTGTTCATATTGAAATTCATTATGAACGGAGCATATGAGTCGACAAGGATTACGAATTAAATCCATTTGTAATTCGCATCCAAGCCACATCCCAAAGTCTCAAGCCTCTCTATGTGCTCGATCATCTTGAGCACATGAGGACCAACTTGGGTACCCTCAGTCAGACGACTCCTAAACAGTGTTTTCGACACCTTGTACCTCTCATGTCGAGCATTTGTTTCGTAAAGCTCCTTGAGGTGTAGAATAATGGAAGAAGCATCCATATTCTCATGCTGCTTTTGCAACATAGGTGTCATCGATGCTAACATCAAGCATTGTACGCTATTAGCATCATCAAGGAACTTTTGATAAGTATCCTTAACTTCCTGAGTGGCATCAGGATCAGGATCAGGCTCAGCCATGTATGGCTTTTCAAGGATATACAATTTCTTTTCTGACTTGAGTATAATCCGAAGATTACGATACCAGTCTGAGAAATTGGATCCATCCAACCTGTTTTCTTTTTCGATTATCGGTCGCAGGTTCATAATGCTCATTTTTGGTGAATCTACAATTGCAAAAAAGATAAAGTTATTCTAAAGTTCATTATAATTTAATATGGTCTTTTATTAAACAATGCTCCCACTATTTTACTCAAGCCAATAGCCCTCACTATTAACTCGGGAAAACCCGTTGGCTTTCCTAGTGGACCGAGATCCCATCCTTCCCATTTCAAACCTTCGCTTTGGCGAACAAGCAAATTAATGAGTTGATTAGGTAGGCCAACAAACTTAATCCACACCAGTTGATAGCTCCCATTATCAACCTCAAATGTGAAAAAGCCAACAAGCCAATCACACAATCTAATGGCTCCAACCATTGTCCTCAAGTGTGATTCTCAATATCAGTAGAGTGGACACTACATGTCACCACGTACACACAATATGTGTACTGCTCTACTTTGCCTATGACGTGTTTATCAACCTTCGCTTTGGCGAACAAGCAAAACCATCATTTTAAGTCGACCCATCACCATTAAGGAAAACTCCAATGAATTTTAACCTCCCACTGGTAGAAGTGTACCCTTCGCTTTGGCGAACAAGGTTTCGACGAACAGTGGTTTGATTAAAACCATGGTGATGGAAGGCATTCGTGACTTAATATTCTTAGTTGAGGGGTTTGTTATTTAATGTCTCATCAGATTATTATCTTTGTTAGAATGACATTGTTTGGCATGTTATTCAACATTCAACCTTAGCATGCATTCTAAGCAAAATATTAAATGTGTCGGTACATGGCCTAACTAAAACCGATTTCCTCGAGCCTAGAGGGATCGGTGGGTCACCTAGGGGTCCTGTAATAAATATCTTGAGTCTTCAAGTATGGTTGCTTCGTCTTTTGCTCCGACTCCAAGTACATTACAAAAATGTCATTCTAAATTTACAATAAAATAAATATTAAACTAATTTTACATCAACAAATTTAGAAACCTCGATTTACATTCGAGGGGAATGAGATGAGAAAAGAATGTACATCAAGAAGGAGGAGAAGACGACACGCAGGCCCTATTTAAAATATTACAGCCATACATACCCAAAATAATTTAAAACATTCACCCTTGGGTCTAAGGCTCATGTACCGGGCACCATGCAATATACAAACAAGTACAAAGCATACATTTCAAAAACAATCAATTTTGAATTGGGTGGGTTAATTAATTAATTACCCTCTTAAATGTGCAGAATGTACATTGGCTTTATAGGTTATTAAAAACTGCAGATTAGTCCCTTTGCAGAAAAATATAGAATTAGGAAAGCTACAGCCTTCGCCGCGGCGAGGATTTACAGTATGCACTTCCCCGCTGCATACTTCGCTGCGGTGAAGGTTTTATCTTCGCCGCGGCAAGACTTCACAGAGGCACTTCGCCGCAGCGAAGCTTTCCCCAATTCGTACAGTTCGCGTTTTTTGCAGTTTTTGTGTATAAACACAAATCCAAATCAAATCAAACGCACATACGTTCAACCAGGATATTAACCAAGCAATATAACATTCATTAACACATTATTAAACCAGTTTATCATTTTAATTATTCATTCAACAATGGATTTACAGATTTTTCAGATTTAACAAAATCTGGGTTTTTCATGGCAGATTCATCAAGGCAGCATGTTATCAACAAACACATGTAATCAACCATTCAATAACTGTAAATCTAGTACCCTAGGCTCTGATACCACTGTTAGGAAACGACCCGGGTGCGCAGCGAAAAACAAAATTTTATACAACCGTAAATCGTTTCTTAAAGCCCAAAATCAAGGCACAAATTTTACAGTTTATGTATAATATCAAGAATCTGCAGAAAAAGTAAATAAATCTAAAGTTTAGATTCATACCCACATTGGAGGCTCCACCAATATTGTCTCTGAACGTGTTTGCTACCGATCCAAGTATATGATCGAACCGTAGAGGTCCACACAAAGACAATCAACAAGAACCAAGGAGAGATTTGCCGGATCCTCCTTGGCCTTAAGAAATCAAGAAGAGGAGTATTTGATTTTTCAATCAAAAGGATGATAGTGGCGTGGGAGAGTCTCCAAAAGGCTGCTGTGTGTTATGTGTTTTTTCTTTTTCTTTCAAAAAGGCAAATATGAATTAATTAACAAATCACACAAACACTATTCCTTTTATAGGCAAACCAAGTTGCCCTATTCCCACATGGAATGAGCTTGGGCTTCAACCCAAACACCCCATGTTGCCAAACACTCCCAATTAGATATTTTAATTTAATTCATCATTATCTCAATTAAAATCAATTAATATTTAATTAACATTTAACAATAATGATAATTCAATTAAATATGTGCGAACACACATTTAACCGTAATTTCACTTATTTAATTTTTCTTACAAATTAAATAAATGCTATGACCTCAGCAAATTTAATTGCACTGTGAAATTACCAAAATACCCTTTCGCCTAAAAAGACGAAAACGCCCTTCTTTCTTCTTGGCTCTTAAATTATCTTCTATGTGTGTGACCCATAGGCTTATCATACCGGCAGTGTATAGTATCGCGATTAACACCAATTAATCGTCTCATTTATACACATACCAAGATTGGCCCCTAGCAAGGCATCATGTCCACCCGATAGATTCGGATTCAGCAAAGTAGCTACCTGTCAATGATATGGTTACCGTACAATTCCCGATCCTTTCATCATACGTTATCTCGCGAGACGAAGGCATAGAAATAGTGTCAACCTTCGGTTACTCGATATTGTATATTCGCTTTTGGACCAATGACCGTATTATAACTGGATAGAGCAACAACTCAATCCCACTGTGGCCACAGTTTTAGTGTCATTGCCATATACTGAATTGCGCCGTGAGACAACTTCTCCCGTACCCGGGAGTGATGAATCCTCTGTCAATCCACCATAGTCTTGATACACTCCTTGATATAGCCAATCACCACCGTACTGACAGCTCTAAATAGAACTGCGTTAGGCTAGTGTCAAACTGTACCAATCGGTGCACAAGGCGTTCCGGTGATCTCAAGTCTAAGGATCACATGCACCACCATTCGTTAGAGGATTTGTTCCATAGACACGGGGTTACCATCCATATGGAATCCTTTGGTGGGTCAGTCTAGTGAACTTGTTGCGGTATATCTGCCTACAACAAGCACCCATGTGTTGCACCAGGTTGTCACCAAATAACCTTGACAAGTGAGATCGATCCGCCTTTCGACAGGCTCGTTCAACACTATGATAGCCTTACCGTATTATCTGTGCCCTTACTTCAGAATAATACTGGGACTACAGACGTTTCTAGAATGGCCACTATATGTGCTCATAGGGTTCTCACTATCAAGATTTGAAACACTTGATACCCTCGTCACGGTTCTACCATTCTAAGGACATATATCAATACATATTGCAATAATAATGATTTACACGATATAGAATAAAATGCCTTTTATTATTGATTAATGAACATTATTACAATGAGTCAATTCTACAATAATTGATTGGCTCTAGGGCATCTACTCTAACAATCTTCAGATCGAACATGAATCTAGTGATAGCCCGATTTTAGATCGAGCTTTGAAAATATAGTTGCTCTCCCTAGTTCATCGAACAACTCATCAATTGCTGGAATAGGGAACTTATTAGGAATAGTCAGCTTGTTCAAAGCTCTGTAGTCAACACAAAACCGCTAGCCCTTGTCTTTCTTCTTTACTAACAAAATTGGACTCGAAAAGGGACTCACACTAGGCTTAATGAGTCTTGATGCTAGCATCTCCCCAATGATCTTCTCAATTTCATTTTTCTGGTAATATTGGTACCTATGGATATAATATTTGGTGGTTGGGCATTAGGTAGTAATCTTATGGTGTGGTCTTGTGGTCTGGAGGGTGGTAACCCTGTAAACAGGTCAAAGACAATATGATATTTGTCTAGGATTAGAAATAATTGGACATCTACATTCTGCTCACACTCAAGCGGGATTTGTAATTGACCGAACTCAACCATATATCATGGGCCCTCACTCTGTAATGTCTTGATCATGGTTTTCAAGGACACCATCGTTGTACTAAAGGATGGGTAACCTATTAACTTTATGGTCTAATCACCTAGCTTAAACCTCATAAATTGTTCCTTCCAATTCATGGTAGTCTCACCTAGAGTTTCTAACTAGGCCATTCCCAACACAAGGTCAGCGTTGCCCATATCAAATGGCAAAAAATCCTGGATGATTTGAATCCCCTGAAGCTCTAAACACACTACTCTACACTCCCCTTCACTTCTCACCTTATACCCATCTCTCACTCTCGCTTCAAACGCCTGAGTTTTCTTAACAGCAAGCCCCAATTTCTCAACAATATCTTTACTAACGAAACTGTGGGAGGCCCCACTATATATAAAAAAAAAAACCTTTTTACCTTGAATGTTTCCTTTGAGTTTCACCGTCTTCGATCCATTGATGCCAACGACAGAACTGAGTGACAATTCGACAATATCTTTATTAACGAAATTGTGGGAGGCCCCATTATCAATCAAAACAATAACCTTTTTACCTCGAATGTTTCCTCTGAGTTTCACCATCTTTAGTCCATTGATGCCGACGTCAGAACTGAGTGACAATTCGACACTCCCTTGAGGTTGTTCTTCGACTACTTCAATGATGTTGTACCCTTCTATAGGGCCTAGATCATCCTATTTCTCATCAACTAAAAGAATTTGAAATTGTTTGTCTCCGCATTTGTGGCCAGGGTGATACTTTCCATCGCACTTAAAACACAACCCCCTTTTTCTTTTGCTTTAAATTTCAGCCTCGATTATCTTACGAAAAGGAAAATCTTGTTTGGAAAGAAATGTCCAATCGATAAAGCAAAATGAGGTGGTTGGTTGTTCCTGTGGTGTAGAGTTGTTTGACAAACTCTGTAAAGACCCCTCTGGGTTTCGTTGAACTGAATTGAAATTGGAAGAAGATTTTAGGGATTCGGCTGGACCTGGATACTTCATATAATCATTGGGCCGGGTCATATTTTGACTAAAAGTTCTGGGCCCAGATACATTAAACCCATTTCCTTGCCCAAATCCACTCATTCTGATGGGCTTTGGCATTACAATATGAGCTTCCTCTAAGGCCATGTTTTTCTCTTCAATATGTTGGGCCGTCTCAATAGTCTGAATTAGGGAAGTGGGTTGGCCAATCGTAATTCAGCTCGAATCTTAACTTTGAGTCCATTAAGAAATGCCACGTTTAATTTTTCTTCCTTCTCCTCCATCAACAAAGTTGCCACTGCTTCAAAACGACATCTGAAATCAATGACTAAACTGGTTTGCTTCATCGCCATTAGTGTCTCATATAGGTTACTTTCTTAAGACCTATTGAAGTGTTGGATTACATCGAGCTTGAACGATGGCCAAGAAGTCACTGACTCTTTGGTTTCCTTCCACTGGAACCAGTTTGTGGCTTCCCCCTCCATACAAATTGTGGCCGCTGTCAATTTTCCTTCATCGATGGTCCCATTCAGGCTAAAGTACTACTCCACCTTAAAAATCTGACCGTACAGATCATTGTTGGAAAATACATGTATTTTCTGCACCCTATTTTGTTCCAATTTTGTCCGTTATTTCCCAAACCTCTAGCCCCATTTTGATTCTCTCCTTCATGGTCATTAACATTTCTCGACGAGTCTCCATTCCTTTTACCTGCTTCTTCTTCATCACACCTTCTCATCCACATTTGAATTTCTTTCATACATTCTCGAATGGTTCCCATATCCACACCTAACTTTGTCACTTCTTTTCCAACGTTATCCATCCTTGATTCCATTCTTGTCCCAACCAATAACCTAGACAACCACGCTTTGATACCAATTGATTGATACCTATCTCAAATCCAACAATCAAACAACCACAATATCTATCTACCCAGAAAAAACCCAGTAAACACACCAGCAAACTCACACAATAAGAAGATGAAGAAAATGATGATATTAGTATTGATATCAGGTAACTACACCAATCAACACAACTTTAATTCAATAGAAAAATAGAAAATAGAACAATGAAAATAAAAATGAAAACACTAAGGAAAACGTAGCTTGCTGGACTTCGAGGGCCAGCTACCTCCCAAATGACACTTTTCCATTTTTTCAGAATACCCCATTAATTCTCTTTGTCCCATTTTATGCCATTCAGTCCCATACTCAATAATAGAATTCACCCACTAACCACACTCACGCTGCCATCTGTCCTCCCAAATTCTCCCTCACACTCACTTGCTCGAGACCCTTTCTGTTACATTACCAATAATCCCTTGTTGTCCCCTCCTACGTCTCCTAATATAGACCAACGCATTAGCAGGTGTTTCATCACATTGCTATTTTAGAGTGTCTCAAGAAGCATAAAGTCCTATTTAGGTTTTTGTGATCTTTAATTTTCTTTGTAAATAAATAAATAAAAGGTTAAAGATGGGTGTCTTCATAAAAATTGTGTTTGTTTGTATACTCATTGTGCTCTTATTTGCATATGACTTAATAATATCATTGAGTTTACCTAGGTAATTAGCTGGGTTAGCGGGACTTAGAGCAATCACGAAACTTTGAAAACAAATATAGTTGATAGCAGAGCTACGGTTAAGACTGGCCAACTCATTTGTTTTTCAATTATCCAAGGAAAAAACTTACCATTTCTTTATTTAAAAGAGTAAACGACTTTTTCCCACCCAAGGTTTGCCTTAATGATCTTTCCCACCCAAAGAGTTTCAAAATACCATTTTTCCACTTAAAGTTTATATTCTGTTTACTATCCAGTATACACTTTTTGATTTGGTGGCCAACAGAGAGCAAACTTAGTCCAGACTATTGGGGCTTTTGAAAAGGGGATGTCGGTGAGTCTTTTGGTGGTGGCAGATTGGATTTTGGTAGTCGGGATTGGTCGAAATCTAACTTAGGAGGGGCGGCTATGCGTTTCACAAATTACTCGATTGCTACCGATTTGCGAGCTCGACGAGAGTAAGGTTTAAGAGGTTTTGGTGAGTTTTGGGTCACAAAGATGTTGGAATCGACTGGCGATTGGTCAGAATATAAACTTTAGGTGGAAAAGTTGTATTTTAAAACTTTTTTGGATGGAAAAATATCATTAAGGCAAACCTTGGGTGGGAAGAAGTCGTTTACTCATTTTAAACTGAGTATAGTTATTCTAAATAATAAAATAACGTGATAAGTGGCACCAGCATCATTATGGTGATAAAAAAATTGTCAAAATATTGTTATTTTAGTTGCCAAAATTAAATCTGTTAATCAAAATTTGATTCATTTTGACTAGGAATAAATGGATAGAGTGAATTTTAAAAGACTAATATTACACCAATCATCATCTCTCATTAACTTTTTTTCATAATTTTAACAGCTTGTAATCGGTGAATTTATCATAGTCTAACTTACATCTTACTAATTAACTATAAATTGACAAATTATAAGTTGTCAGGTCAAAATCACCGGAGGAAGAATTGTTGGGTAATATCACTCATTTTAAAATGTTAAAACCCTCATGCCCTAATTACTGTAACTTCAACGTGCCCAT
The DNA here is from genome assembly GCA_026225825.1 of Pistacia integerrima. Lineage (NCBI taxonomy): Eukaryota > Viridiplantae > Streptophyta > Magnoliopsida > Sapindales > Anacardiaceae > Pistacia > Pistacia integerrima. Next base: position 17,968,534 of record CM047742.1, on the reverse strand, counting down.
CACTACCTTCCTTCTCAATTTCAGCAGTACCCACCACAATTCAGCTCAGCTGCCACCAATTTCACCCAAACACCCATATTTCGTCAAAGCCATGGGGGTGTCAAGGCTACAGAGCTTAAGATTTGGGACAATAATCTCTGGAGTTGCCAACGTAATGGTGGTGATCATTGGTGGGATTCTTATTTTTGTTGCGTTTCCTTCTTGTGATGGTCACAAGCTTTTTCCCATTGGGGTTGTTTCATTGGCCGCTGGGATTAAATTTGGCGCCATGATTAAAACAGGGATGGCACAAGAAGCCACTGCCAAATCCGTTCTTGATTCTACTGCTGACACCATCATCCGCAATGAAAGAAGGGTAATTTTTTATTTTTTTAAACCAAATGCAATGCTGGGAATGTTTGTTTGTTTGTGTTGTTTTGTTGAGCAATTGAAGAAGAACCACGTTTGTTGTTGTGTTTCTTTGGGGTAATTTTTCAAACATGCATCAGACACTAACTAGAGTTTAATGAAGTCTAAAAAGAAGTGTAGACACTCTTTTCTATATGTACTGATCTTGAATCATATGCTACATTCAACTAGCTTTCATTGTTGGGCTTAGTTTCGTCTTCTTCGCTGTTGTTTAAATGTCTAACCAAGGGTTACATAGAGGATTGTTTACTTACATATAGTATGAGCATGGTGGTGAGGGTGCTTTAAATGGTTTACTAAAGCCTAATTAGTATTTTTAGGAGTATACTTTTGGTGTATTGTAGTTTCTTTTAGAAGTTTAGTTGTGTTCTAGTCATTTTAGTATTTGTATATGAAATAACCTTGTTGTATGCATTTCAGCTTATTTCAGAATACTTTTAGGCTATTTGGTGCATATTGTAGTTTCTTAGATGAGCAAAAAAGAATGTAATCTAAAGATGTAATGTACTTATCAAATGTATATGGTAGTTTATTACAAATCATTTGCTGGTTTCAACCACCGTTCATTGTTTGGCATAATTTGTCTTCAGAGCTATCACTTAAGATGTCTAACCATGGGTTACCTATAGGATTATTCACTTAATTATACACCCCTTTTCCTGTAAACTTGTTTAATGCATAGGGCTATCGCTCAACTGCTATAACTCTAACATACAAGAAAAAATTGTTTTTTTGCTTCTCTGAACAGCTGAGGTACAAAACATGGCTTTGGTGGACCCGTTTTGCAATAGTAGTTGCATTGTTTCAAGTTGTGGGTGCAACTTACCTCTTGTTCAACATGGCTAAATATGTTTCTGATGATGAAACTCCAAGTAGGTGTGTTTTAGGTAAGATGTTCATTCTTGCATTATCTTTATGTGCTTGTTATTGTTGTTATTATTATCACATGGCTTGAGAATTAAGTTTGTGTTTGCCTTTGGGTGATTTACTGCTTCAGCTTTTTCTAATACTTTTGAATGAAAATTTCTCATTTCTTTAAAAAAAAAAAAGTAATATATAGAGAAAAAGTTAAAATATTTTACCGCATGAAGTCTTTATTACTTCATCGGAAATGGGTAAGTTCAGCCCTCCATCCATTAGCTGCAAAACCAAGGTTTGATTCCAGTAATAATTTAATGAGATTGATCTTGTTATTTGGAGAAAAGAAATGGGAATCATGTCAAGGTATGTGCTGAAAATGTGGCTTTAATATTATTTAAATAAGTGAAGTTACTTTTCCAAGTCTGTAAACTAGTTTAACAAACTTTTTCTCTTCTACTTTCTTCTTCTTCTCTCTCTCTCTCTCTCTTTTATTTTTTTAACCGAGAAAAACAAAATAAAGCAATGGATAAACATTTGTTTCACTATTATGGATTAACTCAGGTGTGAAAAATTAAACCAAAACCTTAGCAGGGCTGGGTTATTCAGGTTGATGATTTTAGAAACTTACCATTCTGTTCAGCAATTTGAATTTTTTATTGCAGGAGTGTCTTCAAATGGTAACTGGTGGATGCAAAAGCTATTGCTGTTATTTGTCATCATGGTTTGTTTTGTAGCACTAGTGCAGTGTTTTATAGGTTCTGATGTTTTAAGATGGAGGTCCTTTTATGCAACCCAAGATGATGTATGGAAAGCTCACTATCATGAAGTATTTGATCATGGCATTCGTGAGATAATGTGCTGTTTTGGACGTATTCAATACTTGTAAGTCAGTTCGTTAAGTATCATATTCATTATTGATCGATTCCATCTGATTTCAACTTTTATAATTTGTTCAGAACTGTCTCAGAGGAAGATGAAATATATTCAGTAGCAAAATTACTTGGTGATCTTGTTGCTTATCGTGCATCAGGCACTGGCCATTTGGAACTTTTGGCAGGTCTGTTTTGAGTCTTTTGACCTTAGCTAGATTCTTAGTATATTCATGTAGCTGTTTCATGCAATTTCTTCGTATGCTTATTTTTATTTTTATTTTTTGGGCCACTCCCTGATAGGTAGGATATAAACCTTAACCCTGTGCTGATGCTGATCCCAACCAACCTTCGCCCTAATCCTAAACCCCAAGGATCTTGATACTATAAGAGAGATTCGGAATTTTGTTAGCTTTCTTTCTGTTTATTTCCCCCCCTGCTAAGTATATATATATAAGATTTGACATGCTATCACATGCGTATGTATTTGTTTTTTCATTTATTGTCAATTCTGTTTGTGTATAAGGCGTATGTAACAATTACATACTAGACAAAATAAAATTATTAAATCTTCAGCAAGAAAGGCATAACAATTATAGGATAGATTTTTTTCTGAATAATTTTTAGTGACTTTCCTAAATCCTCGGTCTATAATTCAAGTTATACATCCTCAATTTTTTCTTCACCAGTCTGTCTTGCCTGACTTTATAAAGCATTATCTGTTCAGGTTTAGCTTTATTGCAGAGGCATAGCCAGTCCCCAATATCATATGAAGGATTTCTCGAGGCACCTCAAGAACGGCTTCAGGAAGCTACTGCTTTTCATAAATTTGCTGAAGCTGCCTACACTGTATTAAGAAACATTTTGTTTCTATCTTTAATAATAAACCTTTTTATAGTTACTTATAATCAATGTTATACATAAGTGATGCGTGATGCAGGGCCCATTACTTGATGTTGGAAGAAATCCTATATTATTTCCTTGTGCATGGCTTTATAGGCAAGGGGTTTTGTCTCCATGGACTCGTAGCAGGTAACCAGTTGATTATAAATCTTGCCTCAGGGACCTTTATGTAAAAGGGTTTGAAGTTATGCTGCAAATGTGTTAAGAAAACTGAAGATCCTTGTAATAATTATGGTGATTTTGTTCGTCAATCAATTTTATATAGCAAAACTAAATATCAATGACTATTTTAGGATGAACTTGCACCTAGTGTAAGAGTAGCAGCCCCCACATCATTTCATAACTTTTGTGGGATTCATTTTTTGGGCAAATAACCTCTAGATCTAATGTTTTACCCCTGTTATACATGCCAATTTCTAATCAATTGGACATCATCTATCTGGTTCTTGTAGTGATAGTTCCTGTGGACCTGTTTATGTGGAAGTGATATGCTCCATATCGATAACTAATCACCTTGAAATTTGGCATGTGTGATATATGTATACTTGTGAGGAACATCTCGAAGATTACATTATGGCCTCTATTAGGATTCAGGAAATATATTTTTAGAAAACTTATAAAGAGGGTTTCTGACCTACATTTTGACCCTTCTTTCGTATGTGTAATTTGAGTTATTAGAAGTTTCTACCCAAAATGTGTCATATCTCGTAGGGTGCGTTTGGTTTATTATTTTGGATAGGATTTTGGGAATAATTTTAGGTAGATGGATAAGGGAGTATTACGAGGTAAAATTTAAAAATTTATAAAAAAAACCCCAAGGTTTGCTAATTTAATTAAACACCCCAATATGTAAAATGACAAAAACACCCCCACCACCCACCCGCGTGCAGTTCCGCCAGGCCGTTGGAATCTGGCCGGAAAATTGCGTTACGCACGAGCCGGTGGAAGGTTTGTGTATAGCAGCTGATTTGGCCTTTTACAGGCCGGATCCAAGACGGATACGGCTAGAAAATGCCAGTCTCTGGACAAATGTAGTGTCGGCGCGCAAAGGTCTATCTTTGGGTGGGCAATGACGGCCTGATCTGCCGAAAAGGAAAAGGCCAGATCGGTGAATAAAGGCAAGTTCTGGGCTTGGTGTAAGCCGTTGTGATAGATTTCGGCTACCACCGATGGTGGTTGCCGGAATTTGGCAAGTATGGGTGGGTGGGGGTGTTTTTGCTAATTTTTAAACTTTTTTTTCTGGGTGTATTTAGTGAAATTAATAAACTTAAGAGGTCTAAAAGTAATTAAAAAAATACACTAATATTTCTGGAATAATGTGCCAAACAATATTTGGGGAATAGGATTGGGAATATGGGTAGAAATATTGAACCAAACGCACCCATAAATACTCTATAATTTTTGTATGGACACGTGAAATACCATTGGCACCTCTGTATACTTTTCTCCAAGGTTTGCCTTTTTCTGGCATTTTTAATGTGTTGTATCTCTCATACATTTTGTATAAAAGTGGATCCCCTTTGTCTATACACAGACATGCAAATAGTGGTAGTTTAGAAAATCTTTTAGTCCGTTACAATCATGAACTTTTATTCGATTCTTCTCAGGCGACCCATGCTTGATGGTGATAATTGGTGGCGAGGCCATGCGGCAGCCTTTCTAAAGTACGTTAATTTATCCCCAGATGTACTTCGGCAAGGACGTGTGGGTCAGGTGAGTTTATGTTGATAGTACTTTTTATCTTAGTTTGCCAACAAAAATAGGTTGGAGATTGGTTTGTATTGAAAAACTTGTTCTAGGCTTGAAACTCGATGGACATATGACTATATATATCTTGCATAAATCTCTTTGATGGTTTTTACCATGTTGATAGCACTTTTTATCTGAGCTTTGCGAATGAAGGAGATTGATGACTTATTATCGAGTAAGCCTTGTGGGATTGCAATATTGCTATTAGAGAAAAATACCATCTAAACTATGACCATGATAACGACAAAGTCATCCAATCTAAATGTGTTAATGCTTTAGAATTTGCAGTATTGGCATTTCAACCAAGAGATGAATTCTATAAATGTGGAAGGTAAGATAAATAAGTGTCCATTCGCTATTATTCAAGAAAATGAAAATAAGAAATGGAAACAACAAATAGGATATAGTACTTCCGAGACTCAAAATTCTTCTTGTATCATTTTTTGAAAAACAGTATTTTGATATGAGAACAGTAGAAATTCTTCTGGTGGAAATGTAGTTAATATCCAACGGTATTATTTTTTTCTTTCATTAAATTTTAATTCTGTGACTAACCAATAAATAATATGCTTATTTTTAATTTGGTTGCTTTAATTCTTTTAGTACAATTAACGTAGTTGATTGTACATGAATCTCATATCTGAACTAGCTATTTTGAACAGTTTGAAATATTAATCTAAATTCATAGTTGCTGAATGCTTATTGGTAAATTAATTTTTGAATGTAGAGAGAAAATTTATTGCTTTAAATGTCATTTGTAGAAATTAGTTCTTAACTAAGTTAATTTTTATAAGAACTAACACTTATTGACAAAATGTTTAGTTGAAAATTTCTTATGGAATGGAGGTTTTTCCTTTTTCTTTTCTTTTACAAAATCTGGCAAATTATCTTGTGCTTTCACAAACATTTTCTGAAACCAACTATCGATTTTTATTTTCGAACTTAGAAATCATGAAGTCATTTTAAAAAACTGATACATTATGCTCCTAAATACTTCAATATAAAGTTTTCTTAATTCCTAAGGCTTTTCTTAGCTAAATTCAGCTCAGGTAAAGTCTGGAGGCATCTGTATTCTGTGTATCAGAAATTTACTTGTTTAATATCCTAGTTACATAGTGTGAGTTCATCAAAATGAATCCCTCTTCTGAAACAGCATAATTGTTCTTTTCTTTTATTTTTGTTTTGAGCTACCTAATTTTGTGATCCAGAATGGTAAACTTGTTTTGATTTCCACAAATACTATGCTCTTTTATTTTACTATTACTTCAATTGTAGAGGATATTACTGCAGAATTTTTTTTTTTATTTTTTTCTGAAAACTGTCACTCCACTTGCTAAAAATTCTTCTGTTATCTTTTCATTTTTAAAAATGCAAATTTCTTATTGTTATAACCTCAACGATCTAACAGATGTTTTGGGTACTCTATATGGATTCTTTCTTCTCCAGGAAAAATGTAAAGCTGCATACTTTATTTTGGTTTTACATCATCTAAAATCTGTGGTAATTGCTGTACGAGGAACTGAGACCCCTGAAGACTTAATAACTGATGGTTTAGGCAGGGAATGTCTCCTTTCTGCTGAAGATTTGGATGGGTTAATGAAGTATGTCTCTCTCTCTCTCGTGCTAAGTGTGAGTAGATACAGAAGCTCATTTAGCAATTTTAAGTAGTGTACGCATACATGATTTTGTGTGCTGAATGTAAGGAAAGTGAAAGTTTCATCACTTCATGTCGTAGCTTTGAGTATCAATTCAGACAATCCCGTATTTCGTACATTTCATTAATAAAGAGAGTAATAGGAGATAAGGAAATAGGCTGAATTAAGAATGGTAAAGTGGGGAAAATGAAAAATGCTAAAGCCTTCTGTTTCATAACAATTGCAGAACATTGATCTTGTGTCTGAATCTTGAGCACTAATGAAATGTTAAAAAGTGCATGTACTTAAGACAGTCATGATTTATTAAATTGATAAACTTATTCTGAATAAGTTTATATTTTATATTTATTGTGCAAAGTTGCCCTTGGTAGAAAAATTCTTGACTTTTTTGTAGGGACAAATTTATCATTTGATTTAAACTCATCCAAAATTTATGCAATATAGAAATCAGAGCACAAAACATAGTAATCATCACTTGTCTGCGTTTTGATATATAATACATGTTTGCCTACTTGATGTCATAACATATATTTCACCAGTATGGTCAACTGATATTTGTGTTGCATATGAAGATCTGTCTCGGAGTCATTGGTAAACATGCTAGGGGCAATTATTGCTGATCTACCTGAAGATTTACCCCAATTCCAAACACACCCCTTATAATTTCATAACTTTCTCTTACCTTTCCTTATAGAACAAACCTCAAGAGAAGTCAGTAATTTACAAAAAGCAAAAATGAGAGTTATTTTTGAAACTACAGGGAGTATATTTTGGGTTTTTGCAAAATACAAGGGACATCTGAATAATTACCCATGTGTATATAAGAAAAATCTGAGTAGCTACAAACCTTGTTATCTGCACAAGAAGATATACCAAATCGATGATTCTATAATTATAAGAGGGATCACACTAAGTTACTGGCCTCAATAACATTATTGACCATTTTTTTTGTTCAAGTAGCGATGTTTCAATTTCATGTTCTTAAACATGTTTTAGTAACTATAGTTAAATGTTTATAGTAATTAAAACATTGGTACTTGAGACTTAAAAAAAGGGTTAACATTATTACCCGGTTAGTAACATAGCAGTTCCAATATGATAAACGTTCAAGTGATCAGACAATATATAACATCTAAGCTTCCTGTAAAACTGTGACATGGTTCTAGGTTTTTACAAGGTCATATGCACTTTAATTCATTGAAGCAACATATATAACTGTTTGTATCACTTTAGAATTTGTATGGTTTTTAAGCTCTTCTAAAAGAATCAACCTCCACATATGAACTTATTTTTGTTTTTTTCTTCAGTAGTCATATTCACCCTGATGTAAAGCAAAGCGTGGAATCATCTTCCCCACACTATGGGCACCTGGGTATAGTTGAGGCTGCACGGGAGCTTTATATGCAAGTTGAGGGAAATCCTAGATATGATAATAATGGTATTGTTATTAATAATTGTTGATTTTTCTGTTCTAGCCCTTCTTAATGGCTGTTATTATTCTTGCCTTCATCATTGGTTATTATTTGATATGAATAGCTAATTGGAGGAGGAATTTGGGATTTGATCACAGAAATATTTTAATTTGGTTAAGTGTACAAGGAATGTCGAACGTGAGGGAAATAATAATTCAGATCTATTTCCATCAGTTTATTCACTAAACAATAATGGGTGCTTTCTTGAAAACCCTTCTTGTAAGGGTCATTTTTGAGTAACAATACAGTCCAATTGATAGTGGCCAGTTCATTAATAAAATTGAAACAGAGATCTACCTTAAAGTCGAATGAGGAAAACCAATTCAACTTGAATAAGTAAGAATAAGACTTAAATCTCGAAATTCCTAAATAAATAATAAATTTTTAGTCTTGTGATTCTCCATCATTTTTCAATATATAAATTGCATTCCACCTCATATTTCTTCTGACCAATTAGTGAAAATGGAATGCAGATTTTTGTTCAACTGGATTCCTTTCCTCATTACTGGGAGCTGGATGTGAGTGTGATGGTTACAATGTGCGATTAGTAGGACATTCTTTGGGAGGTTCCATTGCTACATTGCTAGGACTGAGAGTATGGCTTTCTTTGTTTGCACTGATACAATTATCTCTTTTATTTGCTTAATCTATCTTTTTTTCAGTTATCAGTTGAAACATCAGACTTTCTACTGAGATGACCATTTTCATTTTAATAAAATTTAGAAAATTTGGCAGTAAAAAAGAGGTAATTACTGATTATGTATCCTTTGAATAAGGTGATTGCGGAATGTACATATAGCACACCACCCACCCACCCCAAACATTTATATTGACACAAATTTTAAGCCTTTATGTTAGTGTAGTTTGAATAAATGAGATTCAATCCAACATGCATAATTAACATACCTTAGAAATGATACATGTTTGATTGAATCTCTACACAAAGTGCATTAATTAAATGACTCAACTTGTTTGAGAGCAATGAATGTCATTTGTTCATGCAGAGTTTTCCTAGAGGTTATTCCCTCCCCCATTGTCTGCTTCCATTCAACTCCTAACAAGAGCATTTTGGATTTGTTAAAGAACATGATTGTTTCCTCCTTTCTGCTGCAGCTATATGGTCGATTCCCAAATTTACATGTATATACTTATGGTGCCCTGCCGTGTGTGGATTCAGTGATTGCAAATGCTTGTACAGAATTTATTACAAGGTAATTTTGATTGCCATTCATACTGCTGAAAGTTTCAAAGAAAATAATCTGCTTTCTTTTGCTAGAGGTTTCATGATCTTGTTTCATTGTAAAGTTTTGAGCTTTCTGCAGCGTTGTATACGAAAATGAATTTTCTGCACGCCTTTCAGTTGGATCGATCCTGCGGCTACGTGCATCTGCAATAATGGCACTGGCACAAGATACTACAACTGATACAGCATTAATTTTCAGACTTGCACGACAGTTTCTCTATGCAAGCAAGTATCAAATAAGTAAAATTGAGGCAAAAGATTCAGCTGTAAATCATTCTGAGATCAACACGACCGAGGATTTCAATAACCACATCCATGGGGGTCAGTATGAGGATGATGCAAGAGCTAGTCTATTTCTTATGCTTGTTTATTATATTGCATGCTAAAGTAATGCATGATTCTGTTTTTGTTCTCATGACTGTGAGAGATCATATGCCACTTCAATTTGTTTTTTAGGGGACAAAAGGTATCTTTGCTAAAATATTTTAACTTCAATCCAGGGGCCAAGCAACCAAATAGAGAGTGTTCCATTTGGAATGAGCATGACTCGAGAGAAAATATTGTTGAAACGGATGGTGATGATTTTATTAATCCATTCCATGACATTGCTGCTGGTGCTGCTAGTCCATTAGGTGATCCTGTGTCTTGTTTAATGGAAACCGTCTCTAGAACTGAAAATGGGACAGCTGGAACTCCCACCGAGGTGTTTTTGCCTGGCCTTACAATTCATATAGTGTTGCAACGACAAAACTTGAATATTCCTCTGTGGGCAAGCTGGAGAACCCAAAAGAGGAGTCACAGTTATAAAGCTTTTATAGCAAACAGAGAAAATTTTACAGATATAGTTGTGTCACCATCGATGTTCCTTGACCATATGCCCTGGAGGTATAACTGAGTTTTTTCTTAGTTGTATAATCTTTGTGCTATAAACGAATTGGTAAAAGCTTGTAAAATGAATTTCTTTTGACCAACTTTATATTTTCCAGATGTTACCAGGCCATGCAAAAGGTATTGGAAGCTCGAGCTGCTCAAGAAGCCCAAGAGTAGCAGCAGATGTACCTCAAATCTTGTGCTATAAATTCTACAAGGTTGACTCTAAACTTTGTTTCTCTTATATGGTAGCCTCCAGTGCATCAATGATCTCTCTGCCATATGGGGTAAATCTGCATGTTTTGATATCCAGATTAGTGAACTAAGCTATAAGGAAGAAAACCAACCATTATTGACAGAAGGGATACCCTTCGAGTACTTGATACCCAAGTGATGAACAGCTTTTCAAAGTTAATGTTGTAATTTCCTAAGTCCAGGGGTGTCAATTGTGGTGGCCATTTTGCAAGCCCAGCCCTTAGTTTTAATAAAACTTTTTGTCATAGTAATAGACAACAAAAGTCTGTAGTAAGAAGACAATGTGCAAGATGATAAGCAATCCTCAAAAAGATAACATATCAGGAAGATGCAATGCTGCTATAATTGGTAAATTTGTTGGCTACAGTGACCTCTAAAAGATTCTTCTGCAGAAACCGCTTTATTAACCAAAGGCGTACCCTCATTATGTCTGAAGTATGTTCCTAGGTTGATATGATATTTTCTGCCATCACTGAAGCTTTACCCTCAATCGATCGATTCAATTCTAGAGTGGCGGGTTTCATGAAACCCTGAAGAACAGTTATCCTGCCACCTAAACTTTGTCTCTCAAAGTACCTGTCATTAGTAAATGATAGTATGTATATATTGTGTCCCCCATTCTTCTAGAGTTACAAAATTAAATATAAACTAAGTTGGCCCATCATATATAGGCTTTCATAAGTTTGTTTGGATAATACTTGTTTTCTTCGAATTTTTGAGCTTGGGTTGACAAAAAAAATTATAGCTTAATCTCTGTTCTAGTTTGATTGATCTTGGGAACAAACCTCAAGCTCCATTTCTAGTAAACTTTTAGCTCATGAATTCAATCCTAAATAAAGTTATTTCTTTTCATCCTAAATAAAGTTATTTCTTTTCATCTTCTTCTCTTTATTTATTTATTTAGTTTATGAAAACCAATTATCTAAAATATTTTATACTTGAAAATATGTGATTACTTTTATCATGGATTGATACAAATTGATACATAGCAAATTGGTATTCATAGTCATATGCCAAACTCTAGGAAAATCTTCTAAAGGTGGTGTTTGGGCTTGGAAATTTAATGTCTCTATCTTGAGCTTCGTTTAATTTGTTTGGTGAATTAAGCTGACTCAAGTTCTGTTAGATCCTACTTTGAGTAGTTTCTTATTTCTTTTGCACCCCTTGAAGCTACTTATGCAAATGCAATATATAAATGTGTTTTTACAACTATATATTACATATGTGCTCGAGTAGAAGCTTTTCAAAATACAATGTTATCGATTCTCTTCATTCCTTTTGTTTCAAGGTAAGGATTCAATATTCACTTTGCCGTAATCAAGAAGCATTTGTATCGTATTGAATACAAGTATACCAATTTGTGGTAATTTTGTCATCATCTAAATGTATTTGTGTAGGTCGAGTCAATGGTGTGTATAATGCTTACCATTTGCAATATTATTCTCTTATAGAACGACTACTGTAACAGATGTTCATGATTCTTGTTTGTCAAAGGTGATATCATATAATTGATCTTTTGAAAAGAATTCTGCCTTCCTTATTTACAGAATTGTGCTCTTATTACTTCCCTTGATCTTCAAGGATTTGATGCTTTTGTGGATCATAATGTTGGTATATGCTTTCAACTTATCATGTTTGAGAGAAAGCACCCGTTTAAGCAGATTGAACCTCTTAAGGGGATTGTTTTTATTTATTTACACTGTTTTAAAAGTCGGACCGGACCGGCCGGTCCAATTGGTTGGACCGTGAACCGGTCATATGTCCGGTTCGAGTTAGTATAAAACCCGCCATTACGCAATAAACCGTTTTAACCCGTCATTGGACCGCGTGAACAATTCTGGACCGTTGGTCCAACCGGCCCGCAAGAAAAACTGGCCCAATCTGAAAAATGAAAAAAAACCCTAATTTATCACTTTCTCCCTTTGCGCTGCATAGTTTCTTCTTCCTTAGTTCCTCTACGCGCAAAAAACTCTGAAAAAAGTTGAATGAAATCGCGAAAATATGAAATCCCACACAAATCAAAACTCAATCTTGCTGAAATCGCAACCATTCCTTGTTGAAATCGCACCCATTCGTTGTTGAAATTGATCGTAACTCCAGTCTCTGAAATCGCGACGACGTCTTCCTCCCTCGCCGAAAATCGCGGACGAGCGGCGCTCCATTCCTCCTCTCGTCAAAGATCCAGGTAAAAAACACATTAGCCAATCTTATTTGGTTATTTTCATGACAACCATTTCAGTGGCATTGTGCTCTTTGACAACATGTGGTGTCTGCCCATTCTCATTGTTTAATCAACTCACTTCAATTTAGTCACAAAAGTGTTTTTGTAAAACTGATTCCGAAAGCATTTCAACCAAACCAAATGGGTCCTCTTAATATTCTCGATGGCCATCAACAAGGACGAAACCAAAAATTTGATTTAAAGTCGGCAGAGGGGTTACAGTATATATTAGGTCCTAGAAGTTGCGCTTAGAATGGTTAATGTAAAAAAAAAAAAAAAAGAATATTTAGGAAAGAAAGAACCAGAATCTATAACCCTGTTATTATGATTGTGTCCATTTCTTTTTTGATTGATTTTATGGTTGGGTTGACGAGTTATGAGTTGTGATGATCCTACATATTGTATATTGAAACGAGTCCCCTCCATAAAGCTTTGAGAATTTTGAAAAGCACTTGTTCAAAAAGAGAGGGAATTTTAGTACAAAGCATTGATGATACAAGCTGTTCAACCCCAGAATGTTCAACATTCATAGGGCTTTGTCCACCACCAACGATCCATGAAAACGATACAGGCTTTGGATGCTTATTTGGTTATTTTCAATGAAATGAAATGGATCAAAAAATCAATTATCTGCTCTTGAGGAGTTATTTTGTACTCATTATTGGGTATATGTGAGTTGTTTTCTTGTCCAACACATGCATTCATAATCGCAAGGTTTAAATTCTATGTGGGTGTATATTTTCACCACTAATTTATAAGTTGTCTGATCCAAATTAGTTGACATCTTTTGTTGGGTTAAGTAGAACTGAGTTTAGGTTTCACACTCTGTTGTACAGCCCATTGTTTTTCATTATTGAGTCAAAAGTGTCATCTTGAATAGCTGAATACTTGTGGTTTCTTTGTTGGATACATAGGGTACATTGTGCATTTATCATATGCATTATATTATTTTTCTATGCATAAAAACAAAATCATTCAATTTAGAATTTTTGGGTATTAAGTATGATAATAGGATCTGTTGTTGGATGCCTCTAATATTCTGTAAGGATTTGATCACTTACAACCTTGGATTTGAATTTAGGCATTTGTTGTCATTGCTGCTTCACCACTTCACATAGATCTCTCATGTGTTTTGGAGCATGTAATCACAGAGTTGACAGCATTCCTGCGAAAGCCATGGAAGTTTGTTTATTTGCTGTTGAATTGAAGATATGCCTACAAAAGTACTGACTTCTCTCTTAACTTGGGTACTAGGCTAATCGAGCACTGAGGTAGGCAACATTAGGGACACTGAATTCCCTAATTGTAGCTTATGGTGATAAAATTGGTGCATCTGCTTATGAAGTATATATTAGGTCCTAGAAGTTGCGCTTAGAAGGGTTAAAGTGTAAAAAAAAAAATATATATATTTAGGAAAGAAAGAACCAGAATCTATGACCCTGTTATTATGATTGTGTCCATTTCTTTTTTGATTGATTTTATGGCTGGGTTGACGAGTTATGAGTTGTGATGATCCCACATTTTGTATATTGAAATGAGTCCCCTTCATAAAGCTTTGAGAATTTTGAAAAGCACTTGTTCAAAAAGAGAGGGAATTTTAGTACAAAGCATTGATGATACAAGTTGTTCAACCCCAGAATGTTCAACATTCATAGGGCTTTGTCCACCACCAACGATCCATGAAAATAATACAGGCTTTGGATGCTTATTTGGTTATTTTCTAGCTTGTACCAAATGTTTTCTTATTAATTATTATGTATTTTGTCATTTAATATGTAAATACAACATCATGTTTAGATTTGGACTTTGAATTGTTGTTAAATACTTAAATTATGTTGGAATTGTTGTTGAATTTAAACTTTGAATCATGTTGGATAGTAATTAAGTTGTTATTGTCTTATTAAAAAATGGAAATCTAAAAAAAAAAAAAAAACAGGTTTTTTATTTTATAATTCACGTTTTAATAGTTTGTATTAAGATTTTAATTTATTATTTTAGTAATCATTACTGCAATTACACAAGAAGAGAAAGAAAATAATCTGGAGGATAATAGTACGGAAATACAAAAAGTTTCATGCTAAGAAACCCTAAACATATTGAGAAGATAGAAATATTATGGTTTCAATAAGAAGATGTCTATGCTAGCGAGTTATTACGTACCCACAAGTTAAAAGATGTGGTAATAACTCTAAAGCATAAATCATGTCTCAAACAACTTTAGATAAATATTTTATTTTATCTTAAACCTTTAATATAATATATATATATTTTTTTTTTTTTGCAATATACAAATAATTATTATCATGTGGAGACAGTTTTCTTAAGACGAGAATTAGAAAAATTATAACTTATTATAATGTAAAGTTTATTCTTATTTATTAGTTATAACTATCATAAGTTGAAATTAGAATTTTTTATAACTATATAGAAGTTAACCCTATATTGAATATTACTTTAGAGAGGTTTTACTGTAATATTATGATTTTATAAATACCTGTAAAATTATTTTTTTGCCGTTTATTTTAAAAACAAGAGGATTGTTCTTCAATCAATGGAGAAGTGGATTAATTCATTGCATTTTGTGAATAAAGTTATTCTAATAACTTAAATTGTGTTGGCGTGAAGTTTAATAGTCGAAAATGATTTGAAACACATTTTTAACAAGAGAATAGTAGAATACATGAATGAATAAAAATTATATCAGAAGTCATGATAGATGTCCAAATTCCAAAAGGAGAGACTTGTGCGACCCACAAAGCCAATAAGCCAAAAAGCGAGAGCTCCACTTCGCAAACATGTTGCGGTGACATAAACTATTGTTTTTATAAAATGTTTTCTGAAAACAGTACACTCACACCATTAATCCCAACTTGTTAAACGTTGGTAAAACAAGCCGGGCAGGGCAGACACGCTGTGTGATGTGGAAAGTGTTAAATAAGACCAAAAGAGTGCGTAGTCCAGAAGAACACTGCCGGCCCATGTGAGAGCCTTCAATTATAAACGGATCAAATCTAACTGTCAATTGTGTCATATCAGTTCATTCGAGTTTGAGTTAAGTTTTAATTTGGGGTTTGGTTATATTATCGAGAATAACTTTATTGTTCAACTAAATTACTAGGTTATTGTTTAATTCTTTATGGACAATACCACACTTGCAACTTAATGAAACAATGATTTTAAATTAAATATAGGTACAATAGTTAATTTAAGAGTTTTTCATTTGAAAATCTACAAACAAGGGATTGGGACAAAAATAATTAAAAATAGTTCAATCAAGACTTTTCTCTGCTCCCAAATATTAACTTAAGGTTTTGTGGGAGAATATAGCATACAACATTTTTTTTTAAATAGTCTTAAATTATGAATCCAAAGGATGACCAATTAAGATATTTGCAATAGGATTTGTTTTCTCATCTCGAATTTAGATTTTTAACATACATGTCTGTGATAAAGTTACACCAATTAAAAGCCACGTGTCTCAAAAAATGACAACAAAATTTACTGGTCGGACTTAAAAGCATAGTGTGAACTAACTTAAAAACAAGTTCACTTCATTCAAGAGCTTTTAAATATATGAACGAATGAGAATCACATATGCTTCAAGGAAAAAGAGAGTTATTGATCATAGTGAAGATTTGACCATGTAAAAAAGGGGCATGGGTTTTTAAATACAGTTGACCATAATCTTTGAACCATTTAATGAAAAGTCAAACATATTTCAATAAATTGGTTCATACCATTTAAAAAGAGAATGTCACTCCCCTGCAATAATTGGGTTGAGGCAAATTTTAGAGGCACAGTACTTTCTTTTGTCAATTAATGTATGCATAATTAATTTTATTATTAAAGACATTTAACTACTAATATTGTTATGTAAACTACAAATGTTATTGCAATGGATGCATAACATTCAAGACACAGGTGTAGCTATGCTATGGGCTTGGGGCATACTAAACAATAAAGGCCATAGTGTAGTTTCTTATAATAATGAAACCCATCTATTTTATATAATACAAAATGGCCACCTTACATTCAAGTATTTGATGTTACCTTGCAATTGAATTTAAGCAATTAGTGACATATATTATGCAATAATAACATTTTTAAGTTTTATCTAAATTTTATTATTTTATATTTTAAGATTTTATGGATATTTAATATTTTTTAACTCATGCAATAAGAGATCTATGGAATATTGGAAGGAAAAAATTATAATGAAGTGAACTATAATATGTTAATTTAAGTATAATTCACTTCATTATAGTTTTAGGGTGTGATTGGTTGGGGGTAATCCCCCATTACTTCAGTAATGTTATCTTATATTACTATCATTACCATGTTTGATTGTCAAGTATTAAAAGTTTCTGGTAATCTTTTAATACCAATAGTAATCACTGTAAATTATATAGGGGGTAATTTGAATACTACCTATTTTTTTAGGTATTTTAAGATTACTTAGTAATCTCAAATTTGTTATAATTTTACCTCTTATTAATAATATACTATAATATAATAATATAATATTATTATATTGTATTAAAAATAATAATATGATAATAATTTTAAAAAAGAAGGGCAATTCAGTAAAAGGTTACTCTCATAATTCTTTTATTCTTCCCAACCAAACATATTAATTACTTATATCCACTAATTTATTCCAATCTGACAATCAAGCTCTCACCATACTAATTAAGAAAAGAATTACAATCACTCAGATTACATAGCTCGCTCACTTAATTACAGAATAAGAGAAAAACCCTAGAATTCTAACCCTAAGATTACTCAACACTGTTACAACGATGTCCCTCACATGCTCTTTCTAAACCTATGTTTTTGTAATGTTCTTCACCAATTGACACCGTATGCTAATCCCTTGAATAACACCCCTTCATATAGAGTTGTGGTGATACACTTTCCAACTTGGAGAAGGACTTCTAATTCACATCCAAATCCCTTTGTGGTTACATTCCTATTGTGTCTAGAATTACTAGAAAATACAATCCTAGAGATAATGAATATCTTTGTAGAAGAGGAAAATGAGCCAAATTCCTCAACAATTCTCCACCATGGTGAGTTTCCCACTTTAGCGCTTTTTTTTCGACCTCAACTGAGTAGTACTCCTCAACTTCACAATGAGAAACATGAATTTCACAGCTTCCCTCCTCAGCTTAGCTTCAACCAATGTGAAGAAGTTCCAAGCAATAACTAAACTTCTTTGCTATGACAACCTTAGTACCCATATTTGATGGATTATCCTTAGTATCCACTTTTCCATGCTGATAACGCCTTAAGAACCTTCTCCCTAATGAAATGGTGCTTTACATCAATGTGCTTCATCCTCTCATGAAACACCAGATCCTTGCAAACAATATTTTGAAACCTAAACCAGACTGGTTGATCGGATCGAGTTTCAGACATTAATCTAGTTCAACAAATAATAAAAAATGTTATTTGCCTATGGACCACTTCGAATCACTGTTGGATCGATGTAACAATGTCAGATTGCCAATCCAACCGGCCCAGATAGAAAACCAGTCCACTAAAAAAGCCCGAAAATAAAATCTAATTTCATTGAACTCTTTTCATTCATTCATTGCGATTGCGAATCTATGTTCTTCTTTTGTATTAAAGCTTCATTTTCTAGCTTCAGTTCTTCTTCTTTGTTCATCTTCTAGCTTCATTGTTCATTCAGATTTCGATCTTCATCTTCATTCTTCTCCACCGTCCGCCACCGGCCACGGAACACTCATCTTCGACCATCATTTATCTTCGAGAGTGTCGCTACAATGCTAGAAAATCGTCAACTAACCAACCGATTTCAGCTTATCATCTTCGACCTTCATTCATCTTCTATCATCTTTGGTTTCAGCTGCTCTTCTTAAATCTTTTATTCTGTCTTCTGTGAGGTATATTTGGGTTACTCACTTGTGCTATATTTGGGGTTCCATTTGTTGAGATTTGAAAGAAGATTGTTTGTGTGTTGTTTGGAGGTCGTTTAGGATCAATTAAGAAGTGTTTCGAGTTTGTTTTCTAGGGTTGATTGAAGTTAAGGGAGGGAGATTGAAGCTTCGTAAATTTTGGTACTCCACTTGTTTTTAAAAATTCCTAAGCCAACTCTTTTGCATAATTTGAATCTAGATTTTTGGTTTTTTTTTTTTTTTTTTTTTGTGGAATTGTTGCCATTAAATAAATGAAGTTTGGTGGGTGGGTTTTGGTTGCGGTGTTGTTTGCTGTTGTTGGGTTTGTGCATATTGGCAGTGGAGTTGCTTGTTGGGTCGGTGTTGTTTGCGCATATCGGGCGCGGGAGTCAGCTTACGTCGGTTTGTTGTTGCGATGTTGCTTGTTGGCAAGCTCAGCTGTTGTTGCTTGTTGTTCTGCATATTGGCAAGTGAGTTGCTTGTTCGGGCCTGCTTGTTTGTTGTTGCGATGTTGTTGTTGGCAAGCTCAGTGGGTGGTTCATAGGTGTTGTTTGCTTTTTGCTGTTGTTGGGTATGTTTGAAAGGCTATATATATATTTTTTTTCATCGTGACGTCAGCACTGGTCTGACTCACCGGTCAAATTGGTTTAACCGCTCAATCTAAGATCCGATAGCCTTGTCGGGTCATCGCCAGGTCGAGTTTTAGAACATTGCTTGCAAACCTATAGGGTACTTTGATTGTCAATGCAAAACACTCATTTGCCTTCTAGCTGACCCATCTCCTTCAAGAGACCTTGGATCCAAATGGTCTTCTTGATAGCTTTCACTGCTACAATGAACTCTGCCTTTGTGCTTGATAAGGCTGTTATAGGTTACAACTCTGATTTCCAGCTCACACAGTTTCCACAAATTGTGAAGTAATATGTTGAGGTTGACATTCTCTTATCTCTATCACCTACATAATTAGAATCAATAAAACCTTCCAACTCGAACTTCTTGGTATCCCTCTGATAAATTAAACCAATATTAGTTGTACCATTGATGTACCTAAAGATCAATTTCATGGCTATCCGATGCTCCTTCCCTGGGTTTGACATAAACATACTAAGCACACTAATTGCCAAAAAAAAAAAAAAAAAAAAAATGTTAAGTCTCGTACAAATCATAACATACATAAGAGACCCTTCTGCCATTGTGTATAGAACCTTTCTCATTTCTTAACCTTTGACTTTGAGCTTGGACATTGTTTTGAAGACAACTAGAAATGTCCAGCATACAGCACACTTACCACCTTAGCTTGCTTCATCGACAATTGATCTATCAATTTCTTCAAATACTCTTACTGAGTAATGAACATTATGGTCAGCTTCTTCTCCCTCTAAATATCCATGCCAAGTATTCTTGTTGATGGTCCAAGATCCTTCATATCAAATTCATGACTAATCTTAGCTTTGACCTTGGAAATCTCAACCTTGCTTTTTGTAGCTAGCAGCATATCGTCAACATAGATGAGCAAGTAGGCTATCCACTCTGTAGTTGGTCCCTTGTAATATAAACAAGTATCAAATAGCTTCTAGTGAACCCAATTGAAGAAAACAAGGTGTGAAACCTTTTATTCCATTGTTTTGGTGATTGTTTCAGCCTATATAGTGACCTCTTGAGCAAACATACTTGCTCTTCTTTACCATCTACCTCAAAACCCTCAGGTTACCTTATATAGATCATTTCTTCAAGCTATTCATGTAGGAATGCAGTCTTAACATCCATCTACTCCAACCAAAGTAAGAAACTAACGAAAGGATAATCCTAATTGTTTTATACTTGACCACTAGAGAGAAAATCTTTGTAAAATCAATGCCTTACTTTTGTTTAAATCCCTTTGTGACTAGTCTAGCTTTAAATTTAGACAAATTGGGTTCTATCAAGCCTTACTTAACTTTGAAGATTGCTTTACAATCAACAATTTTTCACCTTCAGGTTTCTAGACCAACCTCTAAATGTCATTCTTCTCTAGCAAGGTCATCTCTTCTTTCATAGCATCCAACTAATGCTGTGATTTTTGGCTGCTCATAGCTTCTTCATAGAATATCAGAGTATTCTCTTCAATTATCTAAGCTAAGTAGAGTGTAAACATTGTCAAGAGAGGACCTAGATATTTTGGAGTTGGCTTAACTCCCCCCCTTGCTCTATTTCTAGCAAGCTGATAATTCTTTAAGGAATTCCCATTTCAACTCGTTCTTACTCAACATTTAAATCATACTGATATGAGTCTTGCTACTCTGAGGTCTACTTTGTTGACTGATCTAATCGTGGAATGCTAGTCTGTACGAAGGTTGGAACTTCATGTCTTTGTTCTTATTCAACTTGAACACGAGTAACTTCAGCTTATTGATGTTGGTTAGGAGCTGAAAGCTTCATCTCAAAGTTAGTAATGGTCTTTTTCACTTCACTTCTTGCAACTTCATTAGTTTTCTCCAAAAAAAAAAAAAAAAAAAAAAAGCATAATATCCTCTTTAAAGGTTACATCCCTACTGGTAATGATTTTATAACCACTCACACCTAACTCCATAAGCCTATACCCCTTAGCTCCTTTAGGATAACCTAAGAAGATAGATTTGAGAGACCTTGGCTCTAGTTTCCCCTCACTTTGGTGTGGTAGGCAACACATCCAAATACCCTAAAATTGCTCAGGTGGGAGCTTTCCCTTACCAGACTTCCTCAAGTGTCTTAAACTAAATCGCAATCAGTAGACATCTATTCACTAAGTAGCAAGCTATTGAAACAACTTCATTGAAAAATTCCTTCTCTAATTGAACACCAAATAACATATTTCTAACCTTATCTAACAGAGTTCTAAACATCCTCTCAGCCCCCCTATTTTGTTGAGGAGTAAATCTCATAGTTCTTATACCTCAATATACCATGCTTCTTACAAAATTTATCGAAATTTAAATTACAAAACACTAGGCCATTGTTAATCATCAATGCCTTCACTCTTTTACTAGTTTGGTTTTCAAGTAAATTTTTATATTCTTTAAATTTTGTAAAAGCTTAGTCTCTTGATTTAAGCAAGTGAACCCAAACTTTCCTAGAGAAGTCATAAATAATGGAAAGAAAGTATTGGTTACCTTTATGAGTTTGTACCTTCGTTGGGCATAGAGATCTGAGTATAAGTAGTTAAGAATATCTCTAGTTTTATGAACTGCATTGTTGAAGCTGAGCCTGTGTTGTGTCCCAAGTATGTAGCTCTTACAAAACTCTAACTTATTAAGGTGATCTTTTCCAAAGAGCCCTTGTTTTCTCAAGACTAGTAAGTCTTTCTCTTTAATGTGTCCTAATTTTCTATGCCATAAGGTGGTCTTGTCAATACTGCCTAATTTTTCAGTTGCTGATACCCTTCTTGTCTCAACTTGATTTCTCAGCTAAGCTTGGCCAAACAAAACATATAAGCCATTACCTTCTTACCTTTGATCACCACCATGGATCCTTTGCAAACCTTCAAGGTACCATTCTCTATCTTGCTTAAATATCCGATATCATCTATAACACCAAGAAAAAATAGGTTTCTCTTTAGGCCTAGCATGTACCTTATATCTTGTAAGATTCTCATTTTGTCATCAAACATCTTTATGGCGATGCTACCTATACTAGTAACTAAGCAACTTTGGTTGTTCCTTAGTAGAATATTGCCACCATTTATCTCTCTAAAATCAATAAACTAGTCCTCGAACTCATGTGGTAGGAGCATCCTAAGTCCAAGATCCATTCTTGGTTACTGTTTTTCGTAGCTACAACTAAAACCTCTAAGCCACTCTCATTGCCTAACATTACCATTGAAGCTTTCCCATTATCTAAGCTTTTAGCTTGTCTGTCTGTCTTGATGTCACCTTTCTTCTTGTAATAATCATGAATAAGATGACCTTTCTTTTTGCAATAATAGCATCTCTTACCTCGAGTCTTTGATTTCAACTTTGATATACCTTTGAACTTGCCTTTGCCTTTGTCGTTTCCATTCTTATTAGTATGTCTCTTTCTAATCACAAGACCTCCATTTTTATGCTCAATCTTTATCTCCAATTACTAAGACCTCACGACATTGACCATGGTATCAGATGTCAGTGTCTCCTTGTCATACATGGTAACATTCTTCAATTCCTTATAGGATTCAAGTAAGGAATTTAATAAGATACCAACATGATGCTTATCTATGAACTTCTTCTCATTAGGATTCGCAAGCTCTAACATCAACCTATTGAACTCATCTATGTTCCAATCAAGATCCTTCGATGTGTTCATCTTGAAACCCAAAAACTTCTCTAACAGGAATATTTTATTAGGCAATGATTTAACAAAATATTTTAGCTCTAACATTTTCCATATATCTAAGGTAGTCTTTGCAATTTGCACCTTCTACCTTCCTTAGCACATTGTTATCCAAATGAAGAATTATCAAGTTGTACGTTGCGTCTAGGGGTGTAAACGAATAGAGTCAAGTCGAGTTTCACCCTAAACAAGCCTGACTCAGTATATGATTAGTCGTGTTTGAGATGAGTCACAAGTTGGTCAAGTCAGAAAATTTCAGCTTGTGACTCGACTCGTTTATAGTTGAGTCGGCTTGTGACTCGACTCGAGCTCGTTTGACTTGACTCGAGCAAGCTTGATTGGACTTGAGTCACACGAGTTCGAGCCAACTCGATTACAGCTCAAAATGGCCCCTTTTTTTTTCTTAAACTTGTAGTTCTTTTTTTACACAATTCAGGTCCAATTCCTTGGAAATTTGAATCCAAATCAACAGAAATAATGTATTACATAACAAATTATACAATCCAAAACAAAAAAGAAACACAAATTTCCATCAAAATACATAAATCATCCAAAACAAACATAAGAAATAATCAAAATACACATCACACAACTCAAACTTTCGGAAGTTGAATCTCCAATGGTTGCTTATGCATCTGAAATTTAAAACGGAAAAAAAGTTAATATTAATGTTTGAATGAAATAAGAGTAATTGTAGAATAAATATATAAATCTATTATAATAAATGTATCGTGATTCCTTTTTTCACTCTAATTAAAATGCGATACCAATCGGCTCCACTTAATAGCATTTCCACTGTTTCAAGAGACAACCAAGATCAATATGTGTCAATAACTCTACTACCGGCACTGAAAGTAGCCTTTGGAGCCACCGTAGTGATAGGATTGACTAGTATATCATGAGGCATCCCAGATTGTTAGTAAATGATCTACCATTCGTAGCGGAAAAACAATAATTCAATCGATAAATCAAATACTTTTCTTTGCTAAAATCTGAGTATAGATTATAACGTTTACATGTTTATAAACAAAATCTGTATAAAGCAAATCCATTCGAGAATTAGAATACTTACGTACGTTTGGAGGCCTCTCCGAATATCTTTGACTTCGGACAAGAACACTGTTTATAGTTATTGTTCACGGTTACTGTTCACCATCTACTATTCACATATTTTTTGCTAATCAATCCAAAGTAGGATCGCACTCACGGAAGCCCACACGAAGATAATCCGCAGAACCCTTGATTATTTTACTAGAACAATCAAGGGCTTCAAGATTCAAGAAAGAAGAACAAGAAAAGTTTTCTTCTTGAGAGAGAGAGAGACAGTGTGGCTAGGGTTTTAATTGCATGAATAATTCACATATGTTTTAATTTTAAGTTGCACTTATATAGTGCAACAATTAAAACCTTATTCCACTTAGGAATAGCCATGGGCTCCAACCCTAGTTTACCCTTGCAACCAAACACACCCTTTATGGCATTTTAATTAATTAATTATTATTATAATTAAAATCAATTAATATATTAATAATAATAATAATTCACTTAAATATATACAGAGATATATTTAAATATAATCTTACTAATTTAATTTTAATATTAAAATTAAATATAGGTAACAACCTCAGCAAATTTAATTGCACTGTGAGATTACCAAAATACCATTTTGTCCTAAAAGACGAAAATACCCTTCTCACAAATTGATTCTTAAATTATCTTCTAAGTGTGACCCGTAGGCTCCTCATCATATCGGCAGTGTGTAGTATCGCGATTAACACCAATCAATCGTCTCACTATCACTACAAGAAAAACTACATTCTGCAACCAATTTTTTAGCAACTAACCAGAATTAGTTGCAAAAAGGCTACATTTACCAACTAAATTGCCATTGGTCGAGCAAAGAGCAACTCAATTTCGGGGTCCACATGTTCCAACTTTTGGCGTCTAAAGTTAATGTTCTGCGACTATTTTGTTAGTTGTAGAACATGTTGCTTTAGTGACTAATAAATTTAGTTACAATTTTTGGCGGGCGATTTTTCCCTCCATAATTTGACAATTTGCATCTAAAATATTATGTTTTGCATCTACATTATTGGTTACAAAAAACATTTTTTTTGCAACTACCCCTTAATAGCTAAATTAGTTGCGATTAATTAGGAATTTATTAGTAACTATTATGATTAGTTACAAAAAAATGAAATTACCAAAATATCCCATATTTGGACAATAATTACAAGGGCCCCAAGGTATTTTTAGCAACAAATGTTTGTGTTCATATTAACAATAGTTGCAAAAAATTATATACAACAACTAAATTCGGTTTAGTTGCCAATTTAAGTTGAAAAATTCATGTTCCCCCCAAATTATTAGTTCCCGACAGACTTCAATTATAGGCAACTATAACTAATTCTTTCCTGACTAAAAATTTAGTTACAAATTGATTTGTTTGCAAAATATAATTATATTTAAAAATTAAACACCTAATTAAAAGCCTTACTTTTTAAAGTTATTTACAGAAAACCCTAACCTATATAAAGCAAGCCTTTCCCCAAATTCCCAATCTCTTCTCCACGCAAATCCCTAGCTATTTCCCCAAATTCCCAATCTCATAACCTTACCTAGCTCTTCTCTTCTCCATGCAAATCCCTACTTATTTCCCCAAATTCCCAATCTCTTTTCCACGCAAATCCCTGGCGATTTCCCCAATAGAAGAAGTTTGAGTTGGTGCTCATTTGATAGATTGATGGACCATGTCAGACTTGGTATGTATTGTGTTGGGAAACTGGTAATGTACAATTATAGGTGATTTTGAGAAAGATGATGTGCTTTTCATACCATTTTCTTGTTTACAGTAATTTGTGTAGTTGATTAGTAAATTACCTTTTTATTTAGTAGATAGATTTGATTTCTGATGGAAAACCCACCCTATTTTGACAGAATATTTGGAGTTTCTCAATCTATCTTGAAGCAGTTGCCATCTTGCCCCATCTGGTATTGCTGCAAAGGTCAAGCAATATTGACAACCTAAGACTATGTTTTCCTTCTTGGGTAAGCCATTATATGTTCCCAAAGTTGCGTACTTTCTTTCATCCTATTGATCATATTGTTCCATTTGTTCCAATTACTGTTCAGTCCTCAAAATTGTATGTAGATAAATGTTTCTGTGATGTAACTGCTTTTAGGTTTAACAAACTGTTAAAAACTAGTTTCAACTTGGCCACAGTTCCAGAACTGATCAATCAAATCAAATGCCTTGATGGCTACCCTGTTTTCATCCATCATCCTTTAAAAGATGAGAGAAACTTCCAGGAAAACAACTTCAACAACTACACAACTACTATATTTTATCCATACTAAATGGCTCACGTAATCATGTTTTTCATTTTCATTTTTGTTTTGAGCAAATTGGTTGACTCGAAAGGTAAATGATGAGTTCTATAGTTGTGTTCACGGGAAGTATTCGAAATTGTTCTTCAGCAACTTGCGGTTACTTTATTAATTATGTGTGTTTGAGGATTCTAATATGTTGTTAATTATTGGAAGGCAAATCTGCAAACGAGTGTTCTTATTCTGAAACATTAGGAAGATAGTGCTTAGCTTTCCCACTTGACATTGAGATCTACAATAATAATTGGTAGCTTTCTTTATGGTATAATTTGGGTTAGGGTTGGGATTATAAGATTAAACTTAAGACCATGGAATTCCACTTTCCAGGTAGCCATGGGTTTAAATATTATCTCTGGCCAGTGGCCAACTTTATACTTCGTTGCCATGGGTTTTCACATGTAATTAATTTAATTTGGTTGGAAAAAGAAAAAGAAAAAATGTCTTCCTTTAATTTGCAATTCACATGGGGTGTCGGCTTTTATTTTGTTAACGAATTAATTACATTACCAAAACATGTTTTTGTTTTTCTCTAAGAACATATGTAAACTTTGTAATATGAATTTATATGTATGATAATATTTCCAAATGAATATTTATATACAGTAATAGCTCCAAAATGGTCACATATTACTCTTTGGTAGAACGCCACTTGAAAACATCAGTGTTACCTGAATCATGTATTAGGTTATTGAGAAATGGGAGATTTTATTTATTATTTTGTGATAAGAGTACGAATTTGAAAGGAAATGGGTAAGCCATCATGTTTTCTGTTATGGAGCTATGTTTTAACTCTTTTAAACGAATCACATTCATATAGCATGGAACATATATTCCAAGGCATCATGCTTTGTTAGTGGCATGGAGAACAAGATGAATGTTGGATCTGAACTGAGAGGACTTTAATTTAGTGATATTGGCTTCTTCCTTTTCTTAATTTTTGGGCAATTTCTAGCTTTTCTTTCAAATTGTGTTGATGATCACAATTTGAGGATACAACTTGTGTGGCTCCTTTATAATATACAAGAAATACACGTTTGTAGTTGAATATGTACTTCACATTTTAGATTATTTTCTGCTATCCCTGTCATCTTTACACCCTTATTACTCCATTTATCGGCCCACCTCATTGAAGCCTTGTATTGAATTCTTGGTTTGGCTGCAAGCCTGCCAAGTCCTTTCTTTTTTCTTGTTTTTGGTGGTTGTGTCTGTCAAGTTAATCCAAGGCCATATCTTCTGAATTATAAACTTATCTTCCTTATCTTTTAGTCCTGTTGCTTGTTTTCAAGCTGCCTTTGACTTTAATTTTAGCCATTGCTTGCTGATTCATTTATTGCCACACGTGGAAGTGGCACACATGCTAACATATGTAAAGGACTTTAAGTCATCATCAAAAGATGCCATATCTTAGATTATTTTATCTGCCCATTATCTCATTTCATCTGTGCCCTTCTCTAGAGTAAGTGGTTTTTTTTTTTTTGTAATTGCCTGTTGCCACATTTACCTCAAATCATTAGCCTTCAACACTAAATGTTTCCTTCACTTGTGTTCATCTTTATTTTTATAAAATATGCCAATTTTATTCTTAAATATATCTTCTACGATGAACACTAAACCAAAAAGGATTTTCTGGTTGCCTCAACATGGTTTTGGTTTTAATATTGTGCAGCATTTAGCTTTAAGATTGCTATAGTATTCTAAGTGATGGTCTGTGAGTGAACTTGCAGGGAAACCTTGGGTTTCTATCAGAACCATAATGTACTTAATTGACTTGTAATGCATTTACTTAAAATTTAGAGTGTGGTATTTCTTTTCATATAAGGAAAATGACATATTCTTGATAAATTAAAAAATTATAACCTAATTATTTTGTTTTAAAAGGTATTTGAGGATCTTAAAGTTGACTTGAAGATCGAGGCTAAGAAGAGTGCGGGCACCACTGCTACTACAACCATAAAAAAGAAGGTATAAGTTACGTAAATTGATATTTAATTAATTTATTGATCATTTATACTCATTTACATTATCACTAGTACTATATTCTTTGTATTGATGAATGTGGTTTAATTGGGTTGATTATTGTCTTTGTGATAGAATATATTTATGATACTGAATTTATGTTTTGTTTGTGAACCTAGAAGGTCACAATGGATAGAAGATGGATTCGGTTGTCTAATAGGTTGTGCGAAAAATATATTCAAGGAATTGACTCTTTCATAGACATTGCAAAACAACATTTGGATAGTGAGGGTAAGACCCGCTGCCCATGTAGAACTTGTTTGAATACAAGATCACATGATATATAGACCATTCAACTACATTTGTATAGACATGGGTTTTCAAGAAGTTATGATGTATGGACTTTTCACGGGGAACACATGAATGTTGAAACCATATTTGACGTCATGTCTGGCGATGAAGTGGACAATGAATATGAAGATGATGATAACATCATGGAAATGCTCAATGATGCTCGTGGTCCAGTAAACATGCATATGGATGAGGATTCATCAAATGTAGGTGGTAGTACAACCCATAATCTTAGGAGTGTATACTATGAGAAATTTGATGACATGTTTGCATATGCTCAACAAGAATTGTATCCAGGGTGCACCAACATCTCAATCCTAGAGTTCATAGTTAAGTTGTTGCATATAAAAGCCATTAGTCACATGACTGATAAATCTTGTGACTTGATAATACAGTTGATAAAAAGTGTGTTGCCTAAAGGATCCAATCTCCCCGAATCCTACTACGAAGCTAGAAAAATTATGCAACAATTAGGCTTAGGCTATGAATCAATACATGCATGTAGGTTTGATTGTGCATTATTTTGGAAGGAGCATGCGAATGCTGATAAATGTCCTGTATGTGATGAACCTAGATATAAGATTAATGATGGAAAGGGCAAAAAAATTGCACATAAGGTTCTGCGTTACTTCCCATTGAACGACTCTTCATGTCAAGGCACATAGCTGAAGATATGATGTGGCATAAGGAAAAACGATTAAATACAGAAGATATGTTGAGGCATCCTGCTGATTCTGAATCTTGGAAGGAATTTGACAAGATATACTCTTCATTTGCACAATATGCCCGAAATGTCCAGATGGGTATTGCAACTGATGGTTTTAATCCTTTTGGGAACATGAGTCTATCTTATAGCATGTGGCCAGTGGTACTTGTCCTTTACAATTTGCCTCCATGGAAGTGTATGAAAGACCCTTACTTTATGATGTCATTGCTCATTCTAGGGCCTAAAGCACCTGGAAAAGATATTGATGTGTATTTGCGTTAGTTGATTGAAGAATTAAAAGAGTTATGGGTTAATGGTGTACAAACTTATGATACAGCTCAGGGAGAACGTTTTCGTTTACATGCCGCTGTCATGTGGTCAATTAATGATTTTCCCGCCTTAGGCAATTTGTCTGGATGGAGAACCAAAGGCTACATGGGACATCGGCGGTCCTTGTCTCCAGATCATCGGTGGAGGCGAAGCAAGCAATTCGATGGGAAAAGAGAAACTAGATCTCCGCCGAAACTATATTTAGGGGATGAAATTCATGAACAACAATCTCATGTGAACGATGGGCGTTTCAGGAAAAATATATTATCAGTTGATAGAAGTAGAAAAAGGAAACATAGTCCTGGTGCATCAAATTGGATAAAGAAAAGTATATTCTTTGAGTTGGAATACTGGTGTAAACTTAAAATCAGACATAACCTTGATGTGATGCACATTGAAAAAAACATATGTGACAACATCATTGGCACATTATTGAACATCGAAGGGAAATCAAAAGATACTGATAAAGCTCGACTCGATTTGGCTGATATGAACATACGCAAAGAGTTACATTTGCAACCTCATGGTGATAGATATTTGAAACCACAAGCATGTTATACTCTTACATTAGATGAGAGAAGACAATTTTGCCAGTTCCTGAAATCAGTGAAGTTTCCAGACGGGTATGCAAGTAATATCTCCCGATGTGTCAATGTGAAAGACGACAAGGTTCATGGGTTAAAGAGTCATGATTGTCATGTCCTGCTACAACAACTGCTGCCCGTAGGAATACATCCATTTTTGCGTCAAGACGTTTGTACTGCACTTGTCGAGCTGTCCTACTTCTTCCAACAAATATGTGCTAGGACTTTGTCTGTAAATGATCTAAATAGATTGGAACAAGATATAGTCCTAATTCTTTGTAAGCTTGAAATGGGTTTCCCTCATGCATTTTTTGATATTATGGTTCATTTGACTGTACACCTTCCACTGGAAGCTAAATTGGGTGGTCCAATTGGATATCGATGGATGTATCCAATTGAAAGGTTTTTGGGGAAATTGAAAAAAATATGTTAGAAACAAAGCTAGATCGGAGGGCTCTATTGTGGAGGGTTATATGGTGAATGAAGCATTAACATTTTGTTCAATGTATCTGCGAGGAATTGAAACTAGATTTAATCGAGTAGAGAGAAATGATGACAGTTTGCATGGACATCCAGAAGGAGTATTATCAGTTTGTCAAAAAGCTCGTCCATGGGGTTCAAGGAAGTTAATCGAACTTCCACCAGATGAATTGCTCCAACTCGACAGCCATTGCCATCTCCAACTAATGAAGACTCGTCCTCATCAGCTACAGCTATTTCAAAAACCGCAACTGGTGACACTTGACATGCTAACAATATTGATGGTTAGTTTTTTGTTGTACGGGCAGTGGATATTTTGACATGGGGGTAGAACCATCTTTTTAGGATTGTTTGCATATATCTGTTAGATGGTATACATGGGGTGGGCATTTTTTTGTTAGTTATGCACAGATAGATAGCTAGTGGGGAAAATGTGGGTGCATGCTTTTTTTTTTTTGTTATGCACATGTGATAGTGCATTTTGGATTTTTATTGCTCATCATGCATAAAAATCCATGTATGGACTATATATATAAATATATATATGTATGAAAATATGATATTTGATGTTAGTGATCAGATTTTTATACTGTACGTGTCAATTATTTTGTTGATGTTGAATGTATAAACAAGGTCAATACGAAATGGTCTAAAAAAAAAAAACATATTCTGCAACTAATTTTTTAGTAGCAAAAAGTAATTTAGCATAATTGCATTCTGTTGAAGGTTAATATGAAATGCTCTAAAAAAAAACACATTCTGCAACTAATGTTTTAGTAGCAAAAAGTAATTTAGCACAATTGCTTCCACATTCAGCGTCTAAAGTGATTAGAATTAACCATCAAATTTTGGTCATCAAAAGATACATTCTTCCACTAATAAAATAGTTGCGAAAACCTTTTGGATTTCACATTCAGCGTCTAAAATGATTAGAATTAACCACTAAATTTTGGTCACCAAAAGATACATTCGTCCAGTAACAAAATAGTTGCGAAAACTTTTTGGATTTCACATTCAGCGTCTAAAATGATTAGAATTAACCACTAAATTTTGGTCACCAAAAGATACATTCGTCTACTAATAAAATAGTCGTGAAAACCTTTTGGATTCCACATTCAGCGTCTAAAATGACTATAATTAACTACTAAATTTTGGTCACCAAAAGATACATTCAGCCACTAATAAAATAGTTGCGAAAATCTTTTGGATTCTACATTCAGCATCCAAAAGTATTACAATTAACCACCAAATTTTGGTCACCAAAAGATACATTCGTCGACTAATAAAATAGTTGCGAAAATCTTTTATGAAATTACCCTTACACCTTTAGCGTCTAATTTTTGTGGCATTCGCGACAAATTATTAGACACTAAAAGGTACATTTTGCAACTAATTGATTAGTCGTGATACCATTTTACCAAATTACCCTTGAACAATTAGCGTCTAAGCGAGGGGACTATTTTAACCAGCAATTAGCGACTAATTTGCTAGTTGCTAAAAAAAAACTTTTCGCATCTAAAATTTAGACGCGCATACTTTCTACGACAGCGATTCCGCAACTACGTGACGACTACGAAATTTAGACGCGAAATATGATTTAGCGTCTAAATTTTACTTTCTGTGCCTAATTTTGTTAGAAGCCGAAAGGCATTTTTCTTGTAGTGTATACATATACCAAGATTGGCCCCTAGCAAGGCATCATGGCAACCCAATAGATTCAGATTCAGCAAAATCGCAGCCTTTCAACGATATGGTTACTGTGCAATCAAATCCTTTCATCCATTATTATCTCATCGAGACTAAGAATGCATAAATAGTGTCAACCTCAGATATCCTCCACATGTTTGTATTCAATTACTAGACCAATGATAGAAATATTAAATTGGATTAAGCACCAACTTAATCCCATTGTGGCCACAGATTTAGTGTCATTGCCATTTACTGAATTACCCAGTGAGATAACTTCTCCCGTACCCAAAAGTGATGAATCCTTTATCGATCCACCATAGTCTCGATACACTTCTCAATGTAACCAATCACTACCGTATTGATAGCTCTGAATAGAACTACGTTCGGCTAGTGTCAAACTACACCAATTTGTGCACAAGGCACTCCGGTGATCTCAAGTCTAAGGTTCACATGCATCACCATCCATTAGAGGATTTATTCTATAAACACTGGGGTTACCATCCATATGGAATCCTCTGGTGGGTCTGTCCAGTGAACTTGCCTACAGTAAGCACCCATGTGTCACACCAGGTTGTTGGTAAACAACCTTGACAAGTGATATCACTCACTGCCTTTCGATAGGGTCGTTCAACACTATGATAACCTTACCGTATTATTTGTGTCCTTGGTTAGAATAATACTGGGGCTATAGACATTTCTAGAATGGCCACCATATGTGATCATAAGGTTCTCACCATCAAGATTTGAAACACTTGATACCCTCGTCACGGTTCTACCATCCTAAGGATATATATCATTACATACACGATATAGAAGAATATGACTTTTATTGATAAATAAACATTTATTATAGAGTCAATTTTACAATAATTGATTGGCTCTAAGACACCTACTCTAACATAGATAAGATATGGTACTTCAAAGCATTCGCCTTCCACCGATCCAAACCATCAAAATCTTCATAATCACATTGACACTTATAACATGCCTCACTTAGATAAATATCCAACCCATATTTATTTGGCTCAATAGTTTCAAACTCATCCAGAAAATCATCAAATTCTCAGTTCTAGGCTTCTCCTCCCGTAGACCCCTCAGGTTTTACTCCAAGTCCAACCGTTTCACTTGTAACTCTGTGGGCTACACTAGATGACTGACTATCAGTAACATATTCCCCATATACCTCATACAAGTCATCTCAGATAGTTGTAGCATTTGCTTGTGTATTAAAGTCAGAATACATCTTAGGGAAAGAAAACTCAATCACCCTCATTTTGTACCTAGTGTCCAATATAGCTACCACAACCATCAACAAATTACATTCCCCATAGTACTTGTCAAATTTTTATTTCATTTTTCTTACCATGTGTCTAAGGAATTCATCTTCACTTTCACCTTTTTTTTTTTTATCCAACAAGACTTTGATTCTACATACTTGCTTCAGAAATACATTTGATGTTGGATAATTACTTCCTAAGATGATATTGGTCATTGTACTAAAAACCTTTAGAATCTCACAGACTTTCACCTAATCTTCATCATCTAGAGAATGTTTGTAACCCAAATCCATTTTTTTGAATCTTGGAAACACTTCTTTAAACTTAATTGCAGTTGCCAACATGTCATAGGTTGAATTCCACCTTGTTTTATAATCAAGGATAAGTTTTCGACACGACAAATGCAATTGTTGCACAATCTCTGCAAAAACCTTCAGCCTACCCTCTGAAGCATTGATGTATAACACACTCTTATGGATCTTGTCAATGATATGCCTAATCTATCAAAGAACATCTTGCACCAACAGGTTTAAGAGGTGTGCACAACATCTGACGTGTAACATTTTACCCCCACAACTCAACTACCTTGTCACTGTAAAAATTTCCTTCAACACCCTAATTGCAACATCATTACTAGTAGCATTGTCCACTGATATTGTCTAGACCTTGTCTTCAATTTCCCTTTTTTTTCAAGCATCTGTAAATTACTTTAGCAGTTTGCACACCACTTTTTGGAGGAGGTAAACGAGCAAAGTTAAGAACATGTTTGTTCAACCTCCAATTATCATCTATCCAGTGCCCTGTCAAAACCATATACTCCATCTTTTGGTTGTCAGCATTCCACAAATCTGTGCTCAAACTAATCCTCCTTACATTTTTCATCAATGTCTTCAAATTTTTTTTCTCCATTCATATACCTTCACACAATCATTTTTACATGTATTGCACAAAACCCTAGACCATTATGGAAACCCATATTTCAGCAAGTTGTTCAAACCCTCTTCCTTCACAAAGGTAAATGGGTGCTCATGCATAAACACCCATTGTGCAACCAATTCCCTCATTACCATCATGTCAAACTTGCCAGTAAGAGTAGGAAGGACATATGCTCCAACATCAGAATCGGCAGGGGAAAAATTAATATGTTGTTGCCTAATGGAAGTTGCTCGCCTTATGCACCTTTGTTAATGTCTTGTAAACTATGTAGTGCTTCCAGATGCAATCATTTGAAGCTTATATTTACAATGGATACACTTTGCCTTCTTCACACTATTAGGAATGACCATTTCTTTAAATTCAATCCATATGGTAGATGTGTTAGCTCTCTTTCTCCTTTGAAAGAGATTATCATTCATATTTTCTTTCATCGGGCTACTAACACTTGGTTGCATATTCGTTGTTTCATCAACCGAGTTATGGGGAGTTAAATCATCCAAAGTCGATTGCCTAATGGATGTCGAGGCCATACCTGTAAAAAAACAAATAAAACTTGTAAGTGGTCCTGCCTAACACAATTTATTAACCACAAATTCATACTACAAGCTACCATACCAACAGACTATAAGAAAGATGGGAAGCATTGGTTTATGTTTGATAATGTTTGACTACAAGAAAGATGCACCAACGGTATGTATATATGTCTACATAAAGCAATAGATTACTGAGTAAATTATTTGGAATTAACTAAACATGTAATTGAATTGTTTGACTTAAATTTATATGTCTTGGTAGGCCCTGACTTTCTATAGAAGCAAAAATTTGATGGTGAAGAATCTGAATATCGAAGATTCGCATCAAATTCATGTTTCTTTTAAAAAAACAACAAATGTTTTAGCTTCTAATCTCATGATAATGAAAATGGGGGACAGTCCCAACACCAATGGAATTCATGTATTGATACCTGGAACATAAGAATAACAAAGCAGTAGCATTAGGTTAATTTATCAAACAAGTGGTGGGCAGCAATCAGTTTCAACTATCCATTAAAAATATATAAGAGAACTAACATGCATCAACATTGATTCAACCAACAAAACTTCTCTTAACACCAACCTCAACATAACATGCAAAAAAATAGCAACCGTTGGGCAGCAATCTCCCAACCAACACAACAAGCAATCATTTATTGAAACTAACACATGAATTTGAAATAAATAATCTGAATGAGAAGGATCTAACCTGTTGCAAATGAAAAACGAAAGAAAATGAAGGGGATTAATCAATGAAACACAAATTCTTCACAAAACCTGTCGTCGTCAGCAATTGACAAGGCGAGACCAAGTGGCAGCTGATGGAGAATGGAGCTGATTGACAGAGAATCGGCGTTTGGTTTGAGAATCAACGGAGAATCAGTTTTAGGGTTGGGCGCTTAGTTCAATTTGGGAAAATAGGTTTTATACAATTTGGGAATTGCATTTTACGATTTGGTTTAATTGGGATTTGGGGGTAATTTGTGATTTTTTAAACCTTTTACATGTATATTTCCAAAACACACCAATAACTTGTAATTATCGCATAAAAACCTAAACAAGTCACTAAATACTTGCGAGCTAAGTCGAACTGAGCTTGGGTAGACTCGAACTTGGCTCGGCCATTATATCGAGTACAGAACGAGTCAGCTCAGCTCGAGCTCGAGTAAACAACAAGCAAAGTTGAGCCGTAGTTCTAGTTGTGTTATCCATGTTAGCCTGCTAACTTTTTAACATCTCAACTGGGAACTTATCATCATAGGCCTTTAAAATCTTATGTGTTATAAGAAAAACTTTCATCTTCTTCTTCCATAGCAGAAAATCTCCCTTGCTGTTAAACTTCTCTACCTCTACCATTGTGGTAGTTTTCTCTTTAATCTATGTTAAATCTTTATTCCTAGACCTCTTTGGCTAAGTTGGAACTCAAGCTTCTTCTTGAAACCTGAGCTTTCTCTCATAGAAAGCTTGAGCTTGGCAGAAAACCTACTCTTGAGAAAAACCTGAGCCTGGCAACAAGCTGAACTATAGAAACCATTGCTCTTTGAACTACGCTCTGATACCACTCTTGGGAGAATATCCTCTCTATCAACACAAGATTCACACACGAAAAAGAATGATAAAAAACAAGACAAGAGATTTTTATCGTGGTTCAAGTATTAACAAACCCTACGTCTATGTTGAGCTCCACTCAAGCTCTCACTACACTATTTAAGAAGAGAATTACAATTACCCAAATTACACAATTCTTCACCAATTGACACTGTACGGGATAAAAGAAAACCCTAGAAATCTAATCCCAAGAGCACTCGAAACAGTAACAATGACTTCCCTCACACGCTTTCTCTAAACATATGTTTCTATAACGTTATTCACCAATTGACACTGTACGCCTAATCCCTTGATTTAAAAAAAAAATTAGCACCCTTTTATATAAGGTTGTAGAGATACACTTCCCAACTAGGATAAGGACTTCTAATTCACATTCAAATCCCTTTGTGATTATATTCCTATCATGTCTAGTATTAATCAGGTTGATTAGTGACCGTCTAAAAACATCATCGTTTTCAGACTCTTCTTTAAAGTGTGCCGTTTTAGGCTATTTGGTAAAGTGCTCTGTTTCTTTGTTCTAGAAACCCAACTGAACACTCTTTGCTTCTACTTAAAAGCAAGTCAAATGTAATTTGTATTCTTCAATTCAGTAAACACAAGTTTTACGGTTTCTCTCTCAAATTCTCTCTAAACCTTCACATTTTTTTTTTCTGAAATTCCACATGATATCAGAGCTTCTTTGACAAACGTCAATGGCTATCAATTTTGATATCCCTGAGTTCACTAATACTAAGAATATGTTGAATAACCTTATCAATTCTAGTAATGCTACTTCGTCGGTGTTCTCATCCAATTTACAAATCACTAACCCTGGGCTCACACAAGATAACTATCGATTCTAGCGATCACATGTGTTATTTGCTATTGGTGCTCACGAACTGGAAGAACATCTGATAGGTAAAGTACCTTGTCCTTCTCCTATTGTTCTCATTAAGAAAGATAACTCTATACTTCTTGATGAGGATAAAGACAAAGAAAGTGTTGTTAAAGAAGAAATTAATCTAGCCTATGTTATCTGGAAATGTACGAATAAATTCTTGGTTAGTTGGTTATTAGATTCAATCTTAGAGAGTATGTTTGGTCTTGTCTCAAGCTGCTATTATTCGAGTGAAATTTGGTTTGTACTTGAGAATGAATTCATGATTGATTATAAAGCTAGGGTATTGCATCTCAAAAACTTGTTGCAAACTACTCATAAAAAGGATTTGAGCATAGATAGCTATATTAAACAAATGAAGGAGATAGCAAATAGCTCATCTGCTAGTGGTCAGTCGGTGTCAGATGAGGACCTTCTTTAGTACATCTTAGATGGACTTGGTCCTAAATATGATGTAGCAGTAGTCAATCTTACCTCATGAATCAAGTCAAAGATGGATTCTGTCAATATGCAAGAAGCCAAGTACTTACTGCAAACGTATGAAATAAGGTTGGAAAAGTTCAATGCGTTGGATTTCTCAAATAGTTCAGCCAATTTAGCTACTACAAATCAGTCATCATCATCTTCTGCTAAACTTGAAAATGATTTTGTATTTAGTAGACCTTCATTAAGTGCAATACAGAACCAACAACCTCACTTGACCTATCCTGTTCCTGTAAGCTCAGCAAATCAGTTTGGACTTCAAACTACTCTAGTTTAGATGCCTAATTCTCAATATGGCATGCCATGGAACAAAGATCAATTCAGACTTACTATTTTTAATAACTCTAGTAAAGATAGAGATAGATTCAACACTTGGGGAAGATCTATGTGCCAAGTCTGTGGCAAGCCAGGATACACAGCTATCCAATAGTACCATTGATATGATTCTTCTTACTCTGGAGGGTTTTAGTCTGGAGGGTTTCAGCCTAGTAATGGATCAAATTAAAATACTCCTTATCAAGCTGGAAATTCTTACTTTGCAAGACCTCCAATTATTACTACATCTGCTGGCCATTACTCATATTCAAGCCCACCTTCACAATTTAACCCACATACAGCTTTTTCTTCATCACAACAGCCCCAACTTCAATTTCAATCAACTGGTCCCATTGGCCTTCCAAGTCAGCAGTTGGCATCTAGTCCTCAAACACATTTTGCTTCACAATCACAATAGTTTCCAAACCTGTCTACTTCATTTGCAACCTCAGCAACACCCATTAATCCAATTTGGTACATGGATTCAGGAGCAACCAATCACATCACTTCTGATCCAGCTTAGTTGAATGTTAATAAACTATATGAAGGGTCAGATCAGCTACAAGTAGGCAATGATGAGCTCTTACCTATCTCTCATATTGGTCTGTCATCATTACCTAGCATCTTACAATCCAAAAGTTTATATCTTAAAAATATTTTATGTGTGCCAAAATAACTAAGAATTTGCTAAGCATTTATACGTTTACAAATGATAACAATGTAGTTGTTGAGTTTAATTTTGATTGTTGTGTTGTAAAGGACAAAGTTTCCAAGATTGTGCTACTTCAAAGAGATCTTAAAGTAGGGCTATATCGGCTGATGATACCCTCTAGTATGTCCATTCAATCCTCTCCTCATTCAGAAGCTTCATCCTCACAGTTTATCAATTCTAAAAATTATGTTTTGTCAAACAATAATCGGTTTCAGGTTAATACATTTTACAATGATTAGTGTCCAAGTTACAAAAGTCTGATGTTAATGTCAATGTCAATAAATCTGAATGTTTGAGTGATGGTTCAATTTTAGTTTTTGTTTCTAGTCCTAATAATATTTGTAGTGGTCTTTCTAGCAATAAAGAGGAATTTCAATATTCAAGTGCCCTATTGTTTATTGATTGTGCTGTTATTTCTGACAAAAGTGTTAAATCTGATTTTGATTTTGTTTCTAATGATACATGCGCCAAACCTGATTGTGCTATTGTCTCTGATGATACATGTGCTAAACTTGATTGTGCTCTTATTTCTGATGATAAATGTGCTAAACCTGATTGTGCCCTTGTCTCTGATGGCAAACTGTGTTAAATATGATGCTATATTGGACTTTGATGGCAATTGTGTTAAATCTGATGCTTGATTGGATCCTATTTTGATGTTTGATTCAGCCATGTATCTGTCATATTCAGCTACATTTCTTGCTACTAGTAATAATGTCAATTCCATAATTTGGCACCAAAGGTTAGGGCGTCCTCATACTAAGGTTTATAGTCAAATTATGAGCTATTTACAAAAAAAATTAGTTTGTCAATTAGTTGCATTTTGTGATGCTTGCCAACTAGGAAAAATGCATCAAACTAGTTTTCCTTTGTCACATTCTAGGGCCACTTTTGCTCTTGAACTCATTTATAGTGATATATGGGATACTGCCCCAATTTTTTCCACTGAAGGCTTTAAATACTATGTGCAATTTCTAGATGACTTCAGTAAGTATACATGGTTATTTCCTTTTAGAACCAAAGCTAAAGTTAGATCAATCATTATTAAATTTCATCATTTAGCTGAGAGACAGTATGGGCATAAACTAAAGTTCCTTCAATCCGATCAAGGTGGTGAATATAAGGGTTTAATTTCATACCTTACTAGTGTAGGAGTTCAGTTTAGGTATTCTTGTTCTTATGTACATGAACAAAATGGGAGAAGTGAACGAAAACATCGACATGTTGCAGAAACAAGATTAACTCTTTTAGTTCATGCCTCAATGCCATTAAACTTTTGGTGACTTGCATTTGACATTGCAGTTTACTTGATAAATAGGATACCAACTGATGTGTTGCAAAATGTATCTCCTTATCAATTGTTGTTTAAATTTCCTCTTTTATATGATACACTAATAAATAGGATGCCAACTGATGTTGCAAAATGTATCTCCTTATCAATTGTTGTTTAAATTTCCTCTTTTATATGATACACTAAAGGTGTTTGGTTTGGTTGTGCTTGCTTTCCCTTTCTTACAGTTTTTAATAAACACAAATTTAGTTTTCATTCCCAAAAGTGTGTTTTCGTAGGCTACAACCTAGTTCACAAAAATTACAAATGTTTGAGTCCAGATGGTAGAATTTTTGTTACTCCTAGTGTTAAGTTTAATGAACAAGACTTTGCTTTTTCTTCTGGTTTTGAATCTATAATTCCTGGCTAGTCTTCTCTAACTATATCATCTTCTTCACTTACATTCTTTCCTTTTACTATTGTAAATCGTCCCTCCTACTCAGCTAGCCCCGTTTCTCCTATAGTAGCCTGTTCCTTAAATGACTCTCCTACAACAGGTGGTAAGAATTTGTTCTCCTCTGCATTTATTTCTCCTGCATCTAATTATTTGTCCCCAATATCCACAACTACACCTAACTCATTTCCTTCTCCTACACCAAAATCCACACCTACACCTCATCAGATTTGCATTTACCATCCACCACAACTAATCTTCCTAGATCCCTTGAAATTGACTTAACCACATTTAGCCTAATGTTTTACCTTCCCCTGTACCAAAAACTTTAGAACCATCTTGCTCTATTATAGTTGATCTGAATCCTTGCTAGTTTACTGAAATTTCAAGAGCTTTAAGTGTTGTAACCAATACTCATACCATGCTTACAAGAGCTAAACTTGTTGCTCTACCATCCAAATTACCCTTTCAGTCTACAACTTTACTAGCTACTGGTTTTGTTGTACTTGAACCAAACATTGTTCAAGAAGCTCTATCAAGTTTTGGGTGGAAGTCAACAATGTAGGCTGAGTATGATGCCCTGGTTTCCAATAATAGATGGAATCTTGTTCCATACACATTTGACATGAACATTGTGGGCAACAAATGGGTGTTTAGGACAAAGTTTAATGCAGATGGTTCTCTTCAAAAGTACAAGGCTAGATTAGTAGTTAAAGGGTTTCAACGAACCCCTGGACTTGATTATTTTGAAACTTTTAATCTAGTAGTCAAGCCTTCTATAATAAGAATCATTCTTATTTTGGTAGTAACCAATAATTGGGATACCCAACAAGTGGATGTAAACAATGTTTTCCTTAATGGAACATTGAATGAAGTAGTTTATATGATTCAACCTACTGGCTTTGAGGATGTTACTAGTCCAACTTCAGTTTGTAAACTCAACAAGGCTCTCTATGGGCTCAAACAGGCTCCAAGAGCCTGGTTTGACAAACTGAAAAATGTTCTTTTGCAGAAAGGTTTCATCAACTCTGTCTTAGATTCCAGTCTCTTCACACTTCACCAAAATGGTCAAGTAATCTATATTTTAATGTATGTTGATGATGTCTTGTTGACTGGTTCTGACATGTCCTA
Organism: Pistacia integerrima; assembly: GCA_026225825.1. Taxonomy (NCBI): domain Eukaryota; kingdom Viridiplantae; phylum Streptophyta; class Magnoliopsida; order Sapindales; family Anacardiaceae; genus Pistacia; species Pistacia integerrima. The sequence goes on along the minus strand of CM047742.1, from coordinate 17,926,708 downwards.
TATTAGAAAACTTGTGCAGGAATTGAATGCTCAATTTGCACTCAAAGCTCTTGGTTCTCTCAAGTATTTTCTTAGGCTGGAGGCTACCAGGACAACAACTGGTTTGCATTTAAAACAAACTAAATATGCTACTGATTTTCTTGTTTAGACACATATGTTAGAAGCTAATGCATGTTCTACTCCTATGGCCACAAGTGTAAAGTTATTCCTTGGTGATAGTGAGTTATTTTCCAGTCCTAACTTGTTCAGGAGCACTGTAAGAGCATTACAATGCCTCACTTTGACCAAACCAGATCTTAGTTTTGTAGTGAATAAATTGAGTCAGTTTTTACAAACACCAACTGACCTTCATTGGTAGGCTTGTAAAAGAGTCTTAAGATATGTTCAGGGTACCAAAGATCATGGATTGAAATTGACTCCTGCTGCCTCTCTTCAAATTAAGTGTTATGCTGATGCTGATTGGGGTAGTAACATAGAGGATAGGTCTACTAATGGGTATTTTGTCTTTTTAGGACCAAACTTGATTCAATGGAGCTCTAGAAAACAGAAAGTAGTGGCTCTTCCTTCAACCGAGGCTGAATATAGGGCATTAGCTCATACAACCATTGAAATTGCATGGTTAAATAACATGTTTACTGAGTTGGGGCTGTCACTGACCAAAACTCCTATAATATGATGTGACAATGTGAGTGCTGGAGCTTTGACCTCTAACGTTGTATTTCATGCTCGCACTAAACACATAGAAATTGACACTCACTATATAAGAGAACAATTGTTGGCTCATAAAATTGTTGTCCAATATGTGCCTTCAAAGCTCCAAATTGCTGACATAATTACAAAATCCCTTCCTGTTGCTCAATTTGATGAGTTGAAAGCCAAGTTGATAGTAGTTTCTTGCTAAATTATTTCACTTCTACTCAGTTCTATTTACGGTCTTAGCTTAGCTATTATAGTGCTGGTTAATATTGATAAGATTGGTTGAAGCAGAACTCTTCTAATTGTGGTTGATATGAGACTGGTTGAAGCAAAGACCTTCTAATCATGATTGATATTTCATTTAGTTGCTTGAAGCTTACACACACTAAAATTGCTGGTGTGAATTAGTTGATGTTGGTTTAGCTGCTTAAAGCTTATACTAAAGTTACTGATGAGAATTAGTTGATGTTGGTTTAGCTGCTTAAAGCTTATACTAAAGTTACTGGAGAGAATTGGTTAATGTTGGTTTAGCTGCTTAAAGCTTATACTAAAGTTACTGATGAGAATTGGTTGTTGTTAATTACACATTTATGAGTTTCTATATTGATTTCTGTTGTTGTCAAAGTGTAGTCTGGAAATTGCATCTTCAAATTGCAATATTGATTTCTATTGATGTAAGAGTGTAGTCTAAAATTGCATCTTCAAGTACTAGCAATGGCAGCAACTCAAGAGCAGCAAAACTATTATCAAATGTCAATTTTGTTTTAATTGAATGATACGAGTACTCTTTAGCTCAAGTAATGCTCTCCTGCTCAACAATTTTTTCGGCTCAAATGGCTCACAAAATAAGCTATTGCTCAGATTTTTCTTAGATTTGTTTTGTTCTAGTAGTGTGTATTTTTGTTCATCTGCAAGCTTTAACTGCAAGACAGTTCAGCTTGAGGGAGGCTATTAATCAGGCTGATTAGTGACTGTCTAAAAACGTCATCTTTTTTAGACTCTTTTTTAAAGTGTGTCGTTTTTGGTAAAGTGCTCAATTTATCTATTCTAGAAACCCAACTGAACACTCTTAGCTTCTATTTAAAAGCAAGTCAAATGTAATTTGTATTCTTAAATTCAATTAATACAAGTTTTACGGTTTCTCTCTCAAATTCTCTCTAAACCTTTACAGTTTACTATGAAATTCTACATCTAGGTTTAATAGTGTTAGTGTTTTTGTCACCTTATGATCTTGTTTTGAGTCTTGCACTATCTTTTCCTTTATGCCAATATGGGCACACTCTGTAAAGGTGATCACCTTCACAAGTATGAGCACTTTAGAGTTAGTGTGCTCACAATGCATCTAGTAGATATTTTTCCTCAATCACACATCACGCACCCGTTTTGCTTTTTAGACAATATTATTCCTTATTGATGTTCTGTTTTGTGTCTTTCCAATTGTCCACTTTCTATTCGTTTTGTGAGAAAAAGAATATTGCTTTTGTTTGTGGTCCCAAATTTCTTGTGTAAAAGAAAAACACAAAAGTTTTACTTTAACTTTTTTGTCCTTCAACCCTAGTCATATTGTTCTCTATATATTCATACTTTTCTGGTGTCTTCCTTAAGAAACCTAATTGCCTCTGATTCATCACTGAATATCCTTTGATTTTTTTGTTTCGTTTATGGTTTCTCATATGCTTTGGTAGGCTTAAAATTGCCTTCTCTTACATTCTCTATGTTGTGACGATCTCGGAACATGGTTCCATGTTGATTCTTGGATGTGTGCAAGCTGTTGTTTTGAAGATTGGTTGTTGTTGTTGAAACTTGAGAGGAGCTCAAGTACGACCTAGTAGTCTCGTGTGTGAAGCTTGCTATGGAGGCTTGAAGTTCAACCAAAGAAGATAGAGTTGTCGTGTAGAAAACAGGGAGTGTTTTTGCAACTTTGGTTATCTTGCTTTGTATTTGAACTCATAAGTTTACATAATGGATTTACTTCTTTTGGACTTGGTCCCATGGATGTAGGCATGTTGCCAAACCATGTAAAAATTAGTGTGTTCTTTTCTTGCTTTGATATATGTTTCATTTATGCCTTGAACAACTCTTATGCACAAAATGAACAAGCAACCCATTCCGCATAAGCTTTAATCACTTGGTAAAATTAAAACTTTCAAATAGGAAATACATTCCTAAAGATAATGAATATCTTTGTGGAAGAGGAAAACAAGCCAAATTCCTCAACAGTCTCCCCCTCCTCAGGATATCACTAAATAACGATTTCTCCTTGCATGTATTTGAAATAGCAATTTATACAAATCATATCATTGTTAGAGCTAAAATTGAAAACCTTAATTTCAAATACCTAAAGGGGGAAAATTGTTAATCAATGATATATCATGGGGAAATTAAACTTTTAACTCAATTGTATTTCGGAAAATTTTCGTAAAATATAAACATGCGATTCATGATAAAAGTTGCAAGTCAATTTAAAGTTGATCAATCTGAATTGAATTGGGATATGTATAAGCTTACATGCATTTTATAAAGTGCAATCGTCGGTGCCAGAAAATGACTAATACCTAAAGGCTTTAATGTATTGCATTTGGACATTTTCAAATTGCTTATTGAGGACCAACTTCTCATCTTTAATTTTCTGGTTCAAACAATGAACTAATCTTGAAAACAAATGACCCTGTGGCTGCCTTACTTTTTTAGCAAGTAATTAATGAAAGGAAAACAAAGGAATTAATTGAAAGTTTTACGTTTAGTCAAGTAAAATATATTTTTTGTGTGAAATTTTCAAAAGAAATTGACCAACAAGGCTAGATGCATTGGACAATTAGACTATATATATAAAGCTAGCGAGAGAGAAGCATTAATTAGGTGAGTAACTTTCAAGTCAGAAACTCAAAGATTTTTTTTAGGCCAATTGACGATATTATTCATAAAGGAATTTGACAGATTTTAGTTGCAAATTCAAACCTTTAGTCTTCTAAAAGTTCATGAATATTCTTTAAGAAAGCTTCGATCTCATTGGTTTTAAAGTAAAATTAAAGAGAGATTGATTTGATAGATATACTGTATATGGTGGAGGCGAGAACCATATACTTTTTACTTTTCATGTTAGTGTATTGATATATTTGTTTGATTAATTAGACATATAATTTAGCAATTAATCACATATAAAAAATCATCAATTTATGCCTCTTCGTTTGGCTTCAATGTTTTCATGCATGGCCTATGGTACCGTTGAGGCTTTAACTTATTGTTTTCCAAAGCTACCAATGAAATTCCTGAATAATAATAATGTAGGATGAGTTGGATAATATAATTGCAAGTTTTATCACTATATAATATTTATTGATTTTTATTGTTAACTTATTGAGTTTGATATTAACTTGAATCCATTAACTTAAACAGGTCGTGACAATTCCCTATTGAATAGAAAATAAAATTAAAAAAATATATATACTTAAACGAAAAGAATTACACTAGACAACACTAAAACTCGCTCCTCTTTTTTGGTCAAATGCTACACCCTATGTGGATATTACTCGTACGATCGTGTCAACTTTCGTCAATCATTTTAGTGTCAACATTGTCAATGAACATATTTCGATAACAACTAATAAACTACATCGACCATCCATGTAGTTATAGTAATTTTTTATTTTTTATTTTTTTTAACAATTTAATGATAAATTTAACTTTAATATATATATTAAGAGTTGCTACTATTTTATTCAATTTGGAATTTATTTATTTTATTTTTTTATTTTTTTTGTATTATGCATCCCTAATTGTTTAGGCTAAAGATAAATAAATCTTACAGGTTTTAAAAACTAATAAGGGTACCTGCGAGTGCGAAACCACTTCGGGTTGTTGATGCTAATTTTTAAAACCTGTGGGAGCTAACTGTAATCGACTTTGGATGATTCAAATTAACTTCCTCCGCGAATAAATATGAAAAGTACAACTGATGTGGCAGTCAAAATGTGGCAACCTTTAAGAGGAAGTGCTTTTGATTGGTGGAATTTATCCACATCATCAATAATTATAATGTAATAATAGTACAGATTCTGTCAACTTATAAAATTGCGTCAAATAAACACAACACACTGACACAACACGCCACTACATTTCTTGTAATTGGGGCTTATTTGTAATTTTAAAGAGTTAAGGACCTGAGAAAATTGTCGGCGTGATTTAACTCAAAACAGGAATGTTTTTTTTTTTTTTTTTTTTTTAAATCCCATTTGTCATTACTTTCCTCAGCAAGAAATCCCATTAATGGAATGTTTATCTTAAATTTGATTTTGTCAAGCGGTTGTGTTTCACACATAAAATCAAAAACAAACTTTTACTTTATGAATTTTTTTTTTTTTTTTTTTTTTTTTGTGTAAAGCACTTGGAAATACGTTACAAAATCATTTTCTATAAAAAAAAACCCTACTTTCAAGAAAATATTTATTAGGTATTTTGGTGTTTCCTTGACCTTTAAAAAAAAAACATTATTTCTTACTTAAATACAGTATCTTAGATAAGCACTAAAATACACTTTTAGATATATAAAAAATCTTTGCTATTATATCTTACACTTTTTTTTTTTTTGGTGACGTTCTTAAGTGAGAAACGCATGAAATGAAAAGATAATCGTACATTAGCGTTTTCACAGTAGGTGACAAGTCAATTGAAAATAGGTCCCTTTGAGACAAACAGAGTGGGTCTACTATTTAATTACTTATCATAACAACATTAATTTGATTTAATCTACTCTTCATATGAACAGAAAATGCATTGATTTTCTTTCTTCTTTTTTTTGTTTTCTTCAGAATAATAGTGATTTTGACAACGTTATTATTATTATTTTTTAAATAATAAAAGTAAAGAATCTTAAACTTTTAGTGATTTAGAAATAAAATTAAATAATTCCCTATACTATCAAAGTGTCAAATGTTCTGCAATAATATTCAGGAGGGAAAGACTTAACCCAACCCTGAGTTTTTGATTGACTATGTCAAGGTCTTAGACTTTCAAATACTAAGAAAAACCCCCTCAAACAACCAACCATTAATTAAATCATAATATTTTTACCCAAGGAGGAGTAAATAAAGAGTGAAATATCCATTCTACCCTTATATGGGTTGACATCTATTAGAGCATGAGGCCTATCTTAATAGTTTATTAAACAGCAGAATGTGGATAGCATACCCAAATCCCAGGGGCCAAATTATCTCCAATATTATGTTGTGAATCTGAGGTTTAACTTTAAAGTGAAGTCAACCTCCAGGAAGCAACATAAAAGGCTTATGACTAGTCATTTTTTAATTAATTTTTCACTCAATTTATTAGTGTGACCTTAAACCCCAACCGACCACTTTTCTCAGTATAAAAACCTTTTTAATTAACTTGTAATTTAATTAATTAATTAATCAAACTTAAACTTTAATATCTCAGTCAAATACTCGCCAAACATGCATTCCTTATTATTTTATTTATTTATTTATTTTTCTTTTCTTTTCATTTCATTTCACAAATAACATCAACTCTTTTTCCTTCCACAATATAAATAACCGACCACTTTGTTTGTACATTTAAATCTTCCAATTTTTTTCTTTTATTTTAAATTCAGAGTCAAATACTCGCCAAACATGCATGGAGAAACTCAAATTCTTCCTCTTTCATTCATTATATAAGCCTCTTCTTTGTCTCAGTTTCTCTTCATCATAGCTCAAACTGAACTCCTCTCTCTCTCTCTTTCTATTTTCTTTTCCGTGCTCCCCAAATGGCTTCCAAAATTTTGATGCCAAACCCAGTTATGAACAGTCAAGTTACGGCATTATCTTCAGTTGAGCGTTTTCCCAAGACGTCTCACTCTTTTGGGCAAGTTTGTTTTCCTAAAAAGCGTGAGTTAAACTCTCAATTACAATCTCGGAGATCAGTAATTGCTTCCGGTATTGCATCGCCGGCTGCAAATAAGGCGATTAAAGCGGCGAAAACCAGTTCAATTTTGGCTCATTTTTGGAGGGAGATTCAAGGTTTTAACAACTGGGAAAATCTCGTTGAGCCCTTGCACCCTCTTCTTCGTCAAGAAATTATACGCTATGGCGAGTTTGTTACCGCCTGTTACAAGGCTTTTGACCTCGACGCCAACTCGAAACGATACTTGAACTGCAAGTATGGGAAAAAGAACATGTTCAGAGAAATTGGAATGGAGAATTCAGGCTATGAAGTCACTAAGTACATTTATGCAACTCCAGATATCAACATCCCCATCCAAAATGGCGCTTCCTGCGGACGTTGGATCGGATACGTTGCCGTTTCTTCTGATGATTCTGTTAAGAGGCTTGGTAGAAGAGATATTGTCATTACATTTCGAGGCACAGTGACAAACCCTGAATGGGTCGCTAATTTCATGAGCTCATTGACGCCGGCGAGGCTCGACCCTCACAATCCGAGACCGGACGTGAAGGTCGAGTCCGGTTTTTTGAGCTTGTACACTTCAGATGAAAACGATAAGTTCGGTTTAGGAAGTTGTCGTGAGCAACTTTTATCTGAAGTATCGCGCCTTTTGAACAAATACAAAGGCGAGGAATTGAGCATAACGTTGGCCGGTCACAGTATGGGGAGTTCATTAGCCCTTCTTCTCGCGTATGATATCGCAGAATTGGGTTTAAATTCAAACAGTGATAATCATTCAGAGATTCCAGTAACGGTTTTCTCATACGGAGGGCCGAGGGTGGGAAACGCAGAATTCAAACAACGGTGCGAGGAATTGGGAGTGAAAGTGTTGCGAATTGTGAATAGTAATGATCCAATTACAAAGCTTCCCGGGGTTGTTTTCAATGAAAATTTTAGGGTTTTGGGAGGGACGAGATATGAATTTCCATGGAGCTGTTCGTGCTATGCACACGTGGGTGTCGAACTCGTTCTTGACTTCTTCAACATGCAAAATCCTTCATGTGTACACGATTTGGAGACATATATCAGCTTACTTAAATGCCCAAATCCAGTGGAAATTCAAAGGGAAGGTGTGGATTTTTTTAATAAAGCGAGAGAGTTGCTCTTGACTGCGCAAAATTTTAACATGTTTCCATGGAAAATTGCCGCGGATAACATGGTGAGTTTATTAGTTCCATCACAAAGGATATAAAAGTTTCTGAAAATTAAGTACAAATTTGTAATTAGGTAGATGAAGATGAAGATGATCATGAGCTTCTTGGCCTTGTAATTTTTTTCTGAAGTTAGAGAAGCTTATTGTGAAATTAATTGTACATTAGGAGGGATGGGCATCGATTTTTGTGAGCCTGTGAAATGAATTCACAAGCTTGTTATAGCTATTGAAGCTTTAAAATGATTTTGCTATAACTAATATTGAACATATATAGGAAAATTTTATTCTCCTATACTTTTTCTCCCTTTTCATGCATAGAATTATGGTATTTTTCTTCAAATTGTATGTGTTTCCTTTTAGGGAATAAGTAGGTATATGACTTTTCGAAAACTTATGAAATAAATATTGTTATTAAGAAAATTCGCAACAATTAGAGATACTTAATTAACGAAGAGAGTAGGATGTGAACGTGATTATAAATAACCAACAAGAAATCGAAATGAAAATAGAAAACAAAGACAGAGAATAGTTTTTAAAGTTGTTCGGGGTGTTAAGTCAAACCTGCATCCACTGTTTTTTTATTACTTTCTGCCTTACAAAGTAAATAAGTTCTCTCTCTCTCTCTCTCTCTAATTTTTCTAATCCCTTTACAATAATTTTGAGGGAGTTTATATAGTGTGTAAATGGTAACAGTTACAAGAGGGTTCTCAAGATAAAGACTTGATTTTGGAAAGTTAATCTCATAATCTTTGATGTGGTTATCATGTTGATATTATAGGGAATCAATCCCATGATCTTCTCTTTGATTTTAGGGGATAATGTCTGTCTAAGGAGATAAAACTCATTCACGGTTTGGAGGATAGCTGTCAAGTAGCTCATTTTACTTTTGAACCCAACTCGCTTATATCTGATCATCGTCTCATAAACTACTTTGAGCTATTTACACATTCTTGCACAACAAATATGAAGGAGAATTTATGCATAATGTCATGATAACTGAACAAATTGTTGAGCTTACTGATAATATAGATGAGGAATCGATATGGATACTAGTATATATGGTTGATACCTTAGAGGTAACCAATTTTATGTCAACTCTCCGATTAATGTACTTGACTTAAATTAATTGGGAGAAAAATAAATATAAATGACAATTGTAAAAATTAATTAGCAATATGAACGCAAGAGTTCGAACTCAAGGGACGGATATCAATTATGGAAAGAGAATTTAAACCTCTCCAAGCCATTTTCAACTTAAAGAGTACTAGTTAATTTTGAAGTTGTACAATTATAATTAGCAATAAAAAGTCTTTCATTAAATATCATGTTCATAACTTCGTTGACAGAAATTTTGTACGGCTTTCACATATTCCATTTAAATTATTTTTGTTTTAACTTTTTGGGGGCCCTTCTCATTCCCTTTTTGAAATATAATTTCTACCAAGACTCTTGGCTGACTTGAGAAACAAAATATTGGAATAACTTGGACAAAATCAAATTTTTTTCCTGTAAATGAATCAGCTAAGATCCTCTCTTGATGTGAGTTGACGTGAGATTTTGCGCATTTTTATTTATTAACGGTTCAGATATATTTCTCTAATATATTCTTATTCTATAATAATAACCATAAGTCTTTGAAAGTTCAGATTTGAGCACAAATCAAGAGAAAATCTTGGTCTGAATGGGTCTTACAAATGATCAATGCAAGATATCCACTCTAAAATATTAATCTGTTAAGTGGAAAAAAAATGAAATCTTGATTTGATTTACATTGAGATGTTATAGTTTGGAAGAATTTAAGTATGACACATCCTCTTTATAATTAAACTCATAAAGCTAAAACTTTATCCTCTAATTAATAAATTAATATTTGGACTCAAAACAGAAGGGGTCCCTCCTATATATATTGCATGTTAAATCAAAAGAGAATCTTAATAGATTAAACTTTAATTATCCAACAATTAGGTACCACCCTTAATAACTCCTCGAAGAGACTAAGAGTCTAAGACCATTATATATGAGATCATCCCATGCGTAATTTCCATAAAACTACCTACCAATTATTGTACTTCCTTCCTTTAATTGCATACATTTAAGTAATTCTAGAGCCAAGAAAAATATAACAAAAAAAATTAATTAAAGACACATAAAGGAGTAGTACCTTCATGTATATATACATGATTCTAAGCTTCATATTCATCATCTAGGAACTGGAATTGTACCTTCAGGTAATTTTATTTGAGATATAGAAATAAAAGGAGAAAAAATAATAATTAATTATAAAGGCAATGTAATCTAATCGAATCTAGTGGGTCCAAAATGGAAATTTAAAATTCATTGATCAAATACAAAATTTCTAATCACACTGACTCAATGTGATCTTCATTTATATTGGTTTCATTCAGTTCATTATTTGATGATTTTTAAAAAAATAAAATTGAATTATCTTTACGAGAAAAATAATTATTAATGTTTTGTGAGATGAATAAAATAGAATATGATTTTGAGAATATTGAAACAAATATATTTTTGGTTTTTTAGGATATAATAGTAAAATAAAATAGGGATATAATAATGTCACCATAGTCAATTATCAGCTCACCAAACTGCTGAATGATAAAGAGGTAAACCAAAACCCATAATAATTTCCAGATTAATGACTTTGAATTTCTTTGGGGCGCCGGTTTTATATATATATATATATACTTCCTTTTTGTGCTTCTAGATGTTAATTATGTCGATCAAAGTACTGTTGTAATTTCATCCCTTAATCATCTTAATTAACAATATGATCAGTCTTCTACAATGATTTGGAGTTTGATTAGAATTACTAGAGTAATTAATCTTATCCTTCCATGACAGAGACATTGTCAATATATAGTAATGCATGCCTAACACACTTAAAATGTATGTGAATACTTCTTTTTATTTACCGTCATATGCAATGGTAACAGAGGACTTAGACACAAAATTATAGGACTTAATTTAATTAATCAAATCAAAAAGCTGCACCAAAGTGAGAGATATTCAATTAACCACACATTTTAATGGTTGAAAATTTTTTAATTTCAAAGAAAAATTAACCAGATAATTGAGATAGTACACTAATTAATTAGATATCTTGTCAAATCTCAATCACAGTCAATGATTTGTGGATGCCAAAGAAAGAAGAAAAAATGAGATGCTGCGAATCTAGGAAATCACGATGAATACTAAACATAAAGAGGGGAAAGAGGGGACTTTTTGTTTTTGTTTCAATTTATACATCCAATTAAAGAAATAAAAAGTTTAAAATACCCGTATACGTGTTAGTTATAATTTCACAATCAGAAACTTTAATAATTTTCCCATGTCGAATGCTATAATTTTCCCTGCAAACAAACAAATAGGAAACCGTGTTGAGGAGACAAACAAATTAAACATGCTTTAGTTGGGTTGGGGGGTAAAATGCAAATTTTGAAGAGTCAAATTAAGGATACACAGTGTGGTTGACTAGGATTAATTTCCTCATATCCTTCATATGTTTCATGAAGCGCGTGGTCGTGGGTTATAATAAGGTGAGAGTACTTTATAACTACCGAAGAATGAGAAAAAATTATTACTTTATAACTTTATAAGTACCGAGGAATGAGTAAGGAGAATTAAATAGTAATCCCACTAAATTAAGTTGAAAGAAAAGGCCAAATCTATTATGGGCATGTGGCAAGAAGCATGATTACTGATTGGAACTCAACTTAAGGGGATCAATATTTTAATTGTCACGTGCTGATTAACAATTTAACACTACTGCTAAAGATTCGGATTCCAATAAATTCCTTAAATACTACATAATTAGAAAAATAGTTTTGATTATAGATCACATATTAAACATGTTAGGAAGCTTTTTATATTTTATCTTAATTCTATAAAATTAATTTTAAATTGTCAATCAAATAAACCTTAAATTTAAGACTCAATTTTTGTAATAAAACTAATTTTTTATTATTTTATATATATATATATATATATATATATATATATATATATATATATTTGTGTTATATCCTTTAAAAACAACTCCCGTTTAGCATATGTTTATCGGGAAATTGCCTGACCACAACTTCGCCCATGTTTATCACAGTCTAAGCTACAATCCACATCATAGCAAAACATCAATTTATCATCCATCTTAATCATACATTCACCATTATATACAAAACAGCCTAATCACCCATCGCCATTAGCCATTGTTTTCATCACAGTTGACAAAAACTCTAACAAACGATCAAAATGTCTATTATATCACATATTCCTAAAAAGGTCTATTGTATCACAGATTCCTAAAAAGTTTTAGAATAATATATATATATAGAATTATCCGAAAGATAAAATTATCAATGAAATAGATAACATTGAAAATTAATGGATATAAATTATTATTTTGTTTGATTCGTGCGACTTGTCTAAATAATTAATGTATTTGGTTAATAGTAATTACGAAATACTTAGATGTTATTTTACTGAAATCTCTCTCTCTCTCTCTCTCTCTCTCTCTCTCTCTCTCTCTCTCTCTCTCTCTCTCTCTCTATATATATATATATATATATATATTATCGTTATTATTATTATTATATGTGTGACATTTTTGTCCAAAAAATTAATTAATGAGGTTAAAGAAATCATTCAACAAGTTGGGTTAATTGTTATCTGGCATCAAAAGGAGAACATTTTGTCCGGAATTTTTATTAATTGGAATAAAAATAAGATTACCACGGTAATCTTAAAATACCACATTCTGAGTCGGAAATTACATAACCTTCTATATCACTTCTCATATTACTTGAGTAATAAAATATTACTAACTGAACAAAATAAGATAATGACCAGATTAAAAGATAGAGCATCGGAGTAATCTTCTTAGGGCCCATACTATATGTAGCCATCATGGTTTTATCACGATAAAATCCTATTTAATTTAACATTTGATTAGATAATATTACCTTAATATAGAATAGTTAAATAAGACATATAACTTGTCAAATCATCAGCCACATTGGTCAATGTTAACATTATGTAAATACTTACTTGGTAGGGCATATGATTCATTAGTTATGAATTTTTCCTCACATGTTTTCCTATAATTTTTGCCTCCTATTTATGCATGTAGATTTCACGCATTCTAGAAACTGTATTTCTTTTTTTAAGTAATTTACATTAGTTCTATTCATTTTTTTAACAAAATCTCTCAAATCCATCAAAATTTATAAGAAAACAGACCACAAAAATAAAATCCTTAATAGGAATCTTTCTCACCAAAAAAAAAAAAAAAAAAAAAAAAAAAAATTACATTTTGATGAGTATGATCTTTTTTTTTTCTTTGCCTATAAATTATGAGCCAAAAATCCCAACAGTCCTTGTGATTGGTTAATGTTAAATGGTGAAGTCTGCGACGTCGTTTAGAGCCAAGCAAAAATGCTGTCGTTTTGTTCATTAAACTTCAGTTAATCTCAGCCCTTCGATTAAACATGATCCAACGGCTCCAACACTTTCAGAGGTCAACGATATAAAAGGGGGCTGTTAGTCTTGTTAACCAGAATGTGAAAAAAGACAAACTATGAAGGTCCTTCTTGTAATTTCCTAATACTGTGATCACAGCTCTAAAACTGTGTCGTTTTGGTTTTGCATAGTGTCTTCTTTGTAATAAGTACTCACTATATGTTCTACTGTAACAATTTAACAAAATCAGTTTGAGAGCAGTTCACGATTTCACGATTTCTAGAATTTTTTGCAGTTTTTACTTTCGTCTGTTTCACTTGGTATCAGAGCCGACGACAAGCGTCAAATGGCTACAATTCCTCCGAAAAATCAAACCAAAAATCTGGAGAAGAGTCTTCATAGCTTAGCCCATCCGCAATGCTCAGTGTTTGCGTCAAATCTGCAAGTCGTTAGCCTTAAGTTGACAAAAGATAGCTACACCAACAATTATAGGTTCTGGTAGTCTCAAGTCCTATTCGCGGAAGGAGCGCATGAGCTTGAAGAGCATTTGACAGGTTCAATTCCATGTCCTTCACCTTTTATTCTTACAGATCCTAAATGTTCAATTGAGCTAAGTGATAGAACATCAGCTGAAAACCTAGCTAGAGAAACAATAAATCCAGCTTATGTAGCTTGGAAAAGAACTGATAAACTACTTGTCACTTGGCTTTTGGCTTCAATTTCTGAAAATATGTTCTCCACTGTGTCAAAGTGTCAATTCTCTCCTGAAGTTTGGTTTACACTCAAAAATGAGTTTTTAATTGACTCCAAAGCCAGAGCTTTACATTTAAAAAGTCTGCTTCAGTCAACTCCAAAAGGAAATCTTAGTGTCAGTGAGTTTGTTAAAAAGATGAAAAATATTGTTGAAAATTTGTCTACAAGTGGACAAGTAATTACCGATGAAGAGCTTCTTCAGTATGTGTTGGATGGGTTAGGTCCAGAATTTGATCTGTGGTTGTCAACCTAACTTCCATAATCGAATCCAAATTTGATTCTATCACCTTACAGGAAGCTCAGTTTCTACTTCAGAAATATGAAATGAGGCTTGAAAAGTTTAATACTATAGATTTTCATGGAGGCTCAGTCAATATAGCTTATCTTAACAATGTACAAAGTTTGTCTTCTCTGACCACCACAAATAAGATGCCTACAACACCTGTTGGTTTGACCACTGTGTCTACATCTGGTGGATTGCCTAATGTGTCACTCTCTTTGCCGGGAACTCAGTTTTATCCTCTGCATGCTGGCTCTGGTTATCAAGGTAGTCAGATCTATTCATCAGATATTGGTCCTATATATGGACAGCCTGTTTCCTATTCTTTCAGACCTTCAGGATATAACTCTGGTGGTAGAGTTAGAGGAAGATCTAGTGGTCGAGGGAGGCCAATCTGTCAAGTTTGTAATAAGGTTGGTCATACGACTGTACAATGCTACCGTCGTTACAACTCCTCTTACAATGGGACTCCACCACAGTTTGGAACTTCCCCACAGTTTGGCATGTCCAACCCTGTTAACTCTGGATACAACAGTCGTCCACCTTCACAGCAGTCTCATTTCATTCAACAGCAACCTCTTGTTCCTACTATAAATTCCTATGGTACACAGCCACAACTTAGATATATCTCTTATGGATCACAGACTCAACCAGCCACCACTACTGATTATCAGGTTCAACAGTCTTATAATGACTTACAAAAAAGGCCTCCTGTTACTCATTCTCAGCAAGGGTTCATGTTCCCAGCCAACAGCCTCAAAATCTACCTCATACACCAAACCAAGCTTACTTTGTGTCCAACCATGTTTCATCCTCTAGTCAATCCTGTAGTACACAAGTCACACCCACTTTCAATGCTCCTGTTGACCCAGCCTGGTACATGGACTCTAGAGCAACTGACCATGTAACCTCTGATCCCAATCAGTTAACTATCAACAGAAATTATGATGGAGTTGAGCAACTACAAGTTGGCAACGGTGAGTCTTTACACATTACCCATATTGGTTCTACTTTTCTACCAAATACCTTACATTCTAAATGTCTACATCTAAAAAATGTGCTGTGTGTTCCTAAGATTACTAAAAACCTTCTTAGCATATCTAAGTTCACTAAAGATAACCATGTTGTTGTTGAATTTGACTCGGATTGTTGCATTGTTAAGGACAAGGCTACCAGGGCAATACTACTGCAGGGAGGACTTAAGGCTGGCTTATATCAGTTGCATATTCCATCTAGGTTTCTTTCTAGTAACTCACCTGCTATGTTTGACAGTTTTGGTCCTTGTGTTCCTCAGTCATTTGTTACTTCAGTTAGTCAGTCCAGTCACAATAAATGTACTGAAAAAGATATGAGTTACTCTTGTTATACTAGAAATAAGATGGCAGGCTCTGAAATTCACCCTAATGATTGTAACACTGTCCTGCATACTTGTAATTCTTTTCCTGTTAATAAAACACAAAACTTGAATGGTTTTACTTCCTTAATTTCTCCCACTGTTTCGCATAATTCCATCCACCACTGCATTGCATAATTATAGCATTGATATTTCTCATACCTCATCACATTCAGGCACCAAAGCACTCTCTAATGACAATACCAACCTATCACATAGTTCACCTACTGTTTTTCATGTTAATAATACCAAAACACATATGTTATCTCTTTGGCATAATAGGTTAGGCCATCCTCACTCAGATGTGTTACACAATATTCTGTCATCTATGGATAAACAACCTTCAAGATTTATTTCTGCCTTAGGATCAGCTTCTGTCTTGCCTTTTTGTGATGCCTGTAGATTAGGCAAATTGCATAGAAATCACTTTCCCTTGTCTCAATCTAGAGCTACACACCCACTTGAGTTAGTTCATAGTGATGTGTGGGGACTAGCCCCACTGACCTCACTAGAAGGATTCAAATACTATGTCCATTTCATAGATGATTACAGCTAGTTTACTTGGCTGTTTCCCTTAAGGATAAAAGCAAAAGTCAATTCTGTTTTCATTAAGTTTCACCCCCTGGTTGAGAGACAATTTAATTGTAAGCTTAAATGTCTCCAATCCGACCAAGGTGGAGAATATAAGGGTCTATTGTCATATCTTTCTGTTGTTGGTATTCAGTTTAGGCACTCTTGTGCTCATGTTCACCAGCAAAATGGAAGATTTGAACGCAAACATAGACATATAGCAGCAACTGGCCTCACTTTACTTGCTCATGCCTCTATGCCACTGCATTTATGGTGGTTTGCATTTGATACTGCAGTCTTCTTGATTAATAGAATGCCTACTTCTGTTTTAAATCGCATTTCACCTTATCAAGTACTCTTTAATAGACCACCAATGTATTCTGAACTTAAAACCTTTGGCTGCACTTGTTTTCTTTTTCTAAGACATTTTAACAAACATAAACTCAGTTTTCATTCATCCAAATGCACTTTTGTTGGGTATAGTTTAGTGCATAAAGGTTATAAATGTTTGACTTCAGAAGGCAAAGTTTATATCACTCCTAATGTCCAATTCAATGAACAAGAGTTTCCTTTTGCTACTAAATCTGATCACTCTCACCCACTTGATTCACCAGAAACCACCTCTTATATTCCTAGTTTTTCTTATGTTTTTGTTCAGCTCCCACATGATATAAGTGCCAAAGTCTCTCTTGCAGTGGCTAATCTTGATCCATGTCTCAATTCAACAGTTGGTAAGTCAGTTTCTGCTTCAATCTCAGCACTTCAATCTACTTCTAATATTCCTTGCAGCTCTAATTTTAATTCTGCTGTCCCTTTGTCTTCATTACATCATACTGCTGTCCCTATAGATGTTCCCACTATTTTAGGTCCAACTTCTTCTGATAAAAATATTACAGGGTCAGCTTCCACTACTATTCCCACACCTTCATCCACCTGCCCTCTTGAGGTTGATTTTACCCATTTCAAGAACAATTGTACAACCAGTGAGTTACTATCCTTGCCTACTTTGCCTACTAATCAGCCCAATTTACAGCACTCTTCTCAACCTTCTGGTTGCTCTCTTGTAGTAGATTTAACTCCATCACAATTTTTTGCTCCTAGTTCATCTTCTTTACCCATGACCATCAATTCACACTCAATGATCACTAGGTCTAAATCCTCTTTACAACCTTCTACTGCTCAAACTTGGTCTATCATCACCACTACACAACCTGAATCTTTCACAACAAAAACAGTCCCTACACAACCTGAATTCTCAATAACAAAACCAGTCCCTATACAGCCTTAAACTGCCCTTACATCATTTACAACCACTGTCCAACCTGAACCCTTGACAGTAAGTAAAGCTCTTGCTAGTAATGAGTGGAAAGAGGCTATGCAAGCTGAGTTTAATGCTTTAATGCAAAATGAAACCTGGAGTCTAGTTCCTAAGACTGCCGATATGAATGTAATTGGTAACAAATGGGTTTTCAGGACAAAATTCAATGTTGATGGGTCACTTTCCAAATATAAGGCTAGGCTAGTTACTAAAGGCTTCCAACAAACACCTGGGTTGCATTACTTTGAAACTTTCAGCCCGGTTATTAAGCCTAGTACCATTAGAATCATTCTCACAGTTGCTGTTTCTTCTGGATGGGACATTCAACAGATAGATGTAAATAATGCCTTTCTTAATGGCCAATTGACTGAAACTGTTTATATGAGGCAGCCTGAAGGTTTTGAAGTTCCTCACCTTTCTTCATATGTGTGCAAACTAAACAAGACTCTTTATGGCCTAAAACAAGCTCTAAGGGCATGGTTTGATAAACTCAAACAAGCATTGTTGGACAAAGGCTTTAAGAATTCAGTTTTAGATGCCAGTTTAGTCATCCTTAAGGATAATGCTCAAGTTCTCTATGTCCTCAACTGATTGAAACCTTAAATACTCAGTTTGCCTTAAAAACACTTAGTTCAGTGACCTATTTTCCTGGTTTGGAGGCAACTAGAACACATGAGGGAATTCACTTGAAGCAGACCAAATACGTTACTGATTTGCTTGTAAAAACTAAGATGCAAGATGCCCATTCCTGCCCCACTCCCATGGTTGTTGGTGCAAAACTTTCAGCCATAGATAGTGAGTTATTTAAAGACCCCAATTTGTATAGAAGTACCATTGGTGCTCTTCAGTACTTAACCTTAACAAGACCTGATATTAGGTTTACAGTCAACAAACTAAGTCAGTACCTTCAAGCCCCTACTGAGCTACAATGGCAAGCTTGCAAGAGGGTTTTGAGATATCTTAAAAGAACACAGTCTCATGGTCTTCAGTTCAGACCAGCAGTTTCTCTTCACCTTGAATACTATGCAGATGCTGACTGGGGCAGTAACTTGGATGACAAGAGGTCCACCAGTGGATACTGTGTATATCTTGGGCCAAATTTGATCCAATAGAGCTCCCGAAAGCAAAGAGTGGTTGCCTTATCATCTACTGAAGCTGAATATAGAGCATTGGCACATACAACAACTGAATTGGCATGGCTGGAAAGTCTATTTTCTGAGTTAGGAATATCTCTCAATTCTTGTCCAGTAATTTGGTGTGATAATGTCAACGCTGGTGCCTTAGCTTCTAATCCCGTTTTTCATGCTCGGACAAAGCATATAGAGATTGACACTCATTATATCCGGAATCAAGTTTTAGGAAAAAAAATTGCTGTGCAGTTTGTTCCTTCAAAACTGCAGATTGCTGATGTGTTAACCAAAGCCCTCTCCATTACTCAATTTCAAGAGTTGAAACAGAAACTTTGTGTTGTTGACACTTCACAGCCTGTGAGTATGAACTGAAATATGGTGACTTGTTGTGGTAAAAATAGTGCTTAATGTTGCCTGTGAGTATGAGCTGAAATATGGTGAACTGAAGTGGCTATTGAAGGTTTTGTGTTGAGTTGAAATGTGGTAATCTGAAGTAGTAGTGATTTTTGAAACTGTGCTGATATTGAAGTGATTGTTGCATTTTTTTTTTTTTTTTTTTTGTGTTGAAATGTTAAAAATCTGCAGTAGTAGTTTTTATGTTGAAGTTGCAGTAGTAGTAGTTTTGTGTTATTGAAGTTTTGTGTCAAGTTGAAATGTGGTAATCTAAAGTAGCAATTTTGTGTTGAGAAGTGATTGTTGCAATTGTTCTGATGTGAAGTGATTGTTGCGTTTTTGTGTTGAAATGTGAAAAATCTGTAGTAGTAGTTTTGTGACTGAAGTTGCAGTAGTAGTAGTAGTTTTGTGTTATTGAATTTTTGTGTTAAGTTAAAATGTGGTAATCTAAAGTCGCAGTAGTGGTGGTGAATCAATATGGAAAGGGTGTTTTGTAGTGGAAATGGTAGTTAAAGTTGAATATGGAAAGAGTGTTTTATAGTAGAAATGGTAGTTGAAATGACTGCTCTGTAATTGAAATGCTCTGTAGTTGAAGTGGCTTTTAAAATAGCTGCTTAAGTGTTGAAGTTGCTGCTTTTGCTGAAGCATTGAAATGAGCTCTGTAATTGAAATGCTCTGTAGTTAAAGTGGCTTTTAAAATAGTTGCTTAAGTGTTGAAGTTGCTGCATTGAAATGAGCTCTGTAATTGAAATGCTCTGTAGTTGAAGTGGCTTTTAAAATAGTCTTAAGTGTTGAAGAATTCTTCTTTTCTTTGAAGCATTGAAATGTGTTGAAGTTCTTTGTTTCTTGAAACCTCAATTGAAATGGTTCTTCAAGTATTGAAGTTGCTGCTTTTGTTGAGCTTTTAAAAAGTGCAGTAAAGGGATAACAAGAGCAAAGGAGAGTCTAGTTTAAGGGGGAATGTTAACCAGAATGTGAAAAAAGACAAACTATGAAGGTCCTTCTTGTAATTTCCTAATACTGTGATCACAGCTCTAAAACTGTGTCGTTTTGGTTTTGCACAGTGTCTTCTTTGTAATAAGTACTCACTGTATGTTCTACTATAACAATTTAACAAAATCAGTTTGAGAGCAGTTCACGATTTCCAGAATTCTTTGCAGTTTCTACTTTCGTCTGTTTCACTAGTCTTGGGTCAGTATGCGTTTTAGGTTTTTTGTTTTCTCTTTGTAAAGCACGAAAATAGCCTAGGTTAGGGTTTGTCATTCCATTTGATTTTTCTTTGTGTAATCTGTCAAGAGTCTTGATTGAGGGGTTAGAAATTCCTTCAGGTTGTGAGTACTCTGGTGAGTGTGCAGATTTACGGGTATAAGGGAAATCTGGGTGAATGTGTGTTTGAGTTGTTGACAGAGAGTGAAGTCGTTTGTAATCTGTATTGTTTGTGGTGATTAATCCAAGTGCAGTGAGCTCTATATTCTGGAGTTCAACGTGGATGTAACTTGTTCTACATAGAACAAGCGAACCACGGTAAATTGATTGTGTATTGCTTGATCTGTTTGTGGTTTGGTTTGATCTTGAATTGGTGTTTAGATTTACAAGATTAGGGTTAGTTTACAACAGTTAACATTTCAGCTAGGCAATAATATGATGAACATGACCTCTATCATTATGGCACCTGAGTATCATTATGGCACCTGAGTATCATTATAGTCCACATTATAACCATGCTCAAATTTTGTCGCACTCTCCAATAGTAGTTGTCTTTTTTCTTAAAACCCATGGTATGAATTTTTCAATATCGACTTTTCGTTCTTTTTATTTCATCTATTATTATTCAACGCCTTATATGAACTTCATAAACAAATGTTTATTAAACTTTTGTAAGCAGATAGATATATTATTATTTTTTAATTTTCATATTATTAATTTTTATTTATTGAATATTGATGAACTTAATTTTTCGTATTTACTCTTTTATTTATTTTTGTCTATATTAACTTATATGTGTAATATTATTCTATTAAACATATTGGATATCTTCCTTTCATCGAATTTTGTGGGAGCTGGGAACTGGCTTATGCTAATGTAAAAATTAGGTATTGCTGATCTTTCACTAACAAATTTTGTTTAATGGAACTCTTAACTGTATGTTAATTTTTGTCATGGGACGTGGGGTCTTCCCTCTCATTGTCTATTTGATTTTTCTATTTATCTTTTCGGTTTTCTGCTTTCTTCTTCATTATACTTTATTTCTTCTAATGGATCAAGATTCTCTTCGACATGAGATTAATATACTTAAACAAAATATATAATTATCATTAATGATTGAAAAGAAAAAAACAAAAATAGTTTGTACAACATAATTATACATAAAGTAGGATACTGTTGCTTAATATTTTGACACTAATTATGAGTCACCGAACTATATAAATTTAATGGTGTTAAACTTTGTTTAGTTGATATTTAAAAATTTTTTAACTTCTCTAAAAATACCATTAGATTTGAATAGATTGACGGCTACGCTCATTGTGTTTTCGTCCGATTTGCCATTTTGCAAGCCTTTTTTCAGCCGTTTGGACGGTCGAAGATTCACCCCATCACCACCTATCAAATCACCTCACTCTCCTCTTAATAACCCTGTCCTTATTTTCCTCTTTCAATCGTGTGCCGTACCAACCAAATCCGTGGACAGCGACCGGCGGTAATAGCTAGCCGCGTCTTGAGTGATTGGAGATATTTTGTCAATTTTAAACTTTTATTGTGGCTGGAGTGCTTTAGTTAAATTCTCAAATGTAGGGGGTTAAAATAATAATAATAATAATAATAATATTAATATTAAAAAAGAAGGGTAATTGAGTAAAAGGCTTCTCCTAGCATTCTTTTGTTCTTCCTAACCAAACATACTAATTATTTATACCCACTGATTTACTCCAATCTAACCAAACATATTTAATATAACATTCATGGTGCTTTTGGATCGGAGTAATATAAGATAACAGGGGTACTCTTCGTTTATTTTATAATATTCCATTGTTTGGTTTGCAAGTAATGACATATTACGGGTATCTTTTATTGCTAATAGTGTTTATTGTTGATAACTAGAGGGTAATCAGATACCCTCCCCAAGGGTTGTTATTAAAATATTACCGGGTAATCCAATTTTTATACCTATTTTGCCCTTAATTGATTATAATTTCGAGCACAGTTACCCTCAAATGTCTACCAAAAACCAAATACCCAGCCCCTCTACATTTAAGAAATTAGCTAAAACACCATAGCCACAAAAAATTCAAAAGTTAACAAAATACCCCCAACCACTCAAGATCATCGTTGGCCACCAGCCACAACCGCTAGTTGTTGGCGACAATCATTGTAATGGTGCATGGCTGACGGGATCTAGTCGATCATGCGCTGCTAAGGCCGTTCTAGCCATGGATCAAATCCATGGCTGGAAACGACTAGATCTGGCTGTTTCATGACTAAAGATCTAGCATTTTCACAATCAGATCTATGGCCGTTTCATAGCCACATCTTAGGATGTGAAACAACCATGGATCTGTGATCCATGGCAGGAAATGGCTTTGTCGCCGCTCTGCCGACCATATACGACCAATCATGAGCCATTCCATTGATTGTCGCGGCGGTGGGCGGTGGTGGCTAGCTACCGGTAGTGGCTAGCTACCGGTAGTGGCTTGGGGTGGGTGGGGGTATTTTGCTACAAATTAAAGTTTTATATGCCTAGGATGTTCTTGCAAAATTTCAAATGTAGGGTGTTAAAAAAAATAATATTATTTTAATATTTAAAAAGGAGGACAATTTAATAATCTATATAACCTACCCACCCATTTATCCTCCCAACCAAACATATTACTCACCAATTTGTTCGAACGAACGAAACACATTTCCTAAACATTCTTAGTAATCTTCAAGGTGATCTATTTTTCCATTAATATAACATCTCCCTATAATAAAACATTATATGATACATACACCTCCTTAAAGAGTAATTTTCAAGGTAGTCTATCTTCCCATTAATATAACATTACCAGTAATACAACATTCCCTAAACCAAACGCTCCTAGTATTATCATATATATAGTAATGTAGATCCTTACTTGGTAGGACATATGATTCATTAGTTATGAATTTTTCCTCACGTGTTCTCCTATAACTTTTACCTCCTATTTATGCATTTAGATTTCACGCTTCCTAGAAATTGTATTCTTTTTCCTTAATTTGCGTTAGTTCTATTCATTTTTTAACAAAATCTCTCAAATACATCAAAATTTATAAGAAAATAGAAAAAAAAAAAAAAATCTTTAATAGGAATCTTTCTCACCAATAAAAAATATTAATTCTATTTTGATGAATATGATCCTTTTTTTTTTTTTTTTTTTTTTGCCTAAAATCCCAACACTATTCTTATGCTTGGTTAACATTTTATCTACACAATAACATGATGACATGACCTCTATCATTATGGCATCTAAGTCAAACTATAATCAACATTATAATCTCGAATAGTAGTTGTCTTTTTTCTTCAAACCCATGATATGACTTTTAAATATTAATTGTTTGTTTGATTTTTCCTTTTATCTTTTTTGGTTTTTTCTTGGTTGTACTTTATTTCCTCCAATGGATCAAGATTCTCTTAGACATTAGATTAATTTACTTAAACAAAATATATAATTGTCGTTCGATTTGCCATTTTGCAGGCCTTTTTTCGGCTGTTTGGACGGTTGAAGATTCACCCCGTCACCACCTATCAAATCATCTCACTCTCATCTACATAACCCTGTCTTTATTTTCCTCTCCCAGACATGTCCCGATTCGGGCAGGTCTGCAGTCCACGGCCTGTGGTGGTGGTTGGCGGCCGATTGTGCTCTTCAATTGTTAGGAGTATGTTGTTAAATTTTAAACTTTTATTATGGTTAGGTGTTTTAGTTAAATTCTCAAATGTATGAGATTAAAAAGTATTCTAAATATTAATATAAAAGAAGGGTAATTCAGTAAAAGACATCTCCTAACACTCTTTTTATTCATTTTAATCAAACATATTGGCTTCGTTTGGTTCAAAATTTAGGGGTTTTGGGAAAAGTTTTTTGAAAAAAGTTAAAAAAAAGTTGAATTGGGCGGGTATTACGATGTAGAATTTATAAATTAATAAAATACCCTTTATGTTTGTTTTTTTACAAAATACCCCCTACAATAAAATATTAAAAGTTAACAAAAATACCCCTAACCCATCCTCAAACACCCCCAGCCGGCGATCACCACCGGAGGTGGCCAGAGTCTCCGTATGGGCGCATGACCGGTTGGATCTTGCCGGTCATGCGTCGCTATGGCCTTTTCCGGCCAGATCCACCGTGGATCTGGCCGGAAAAGGCAGATCTACGGTCAGATCTGGCCGTCAATGGCCAGATCTAGCCGTATTTGCTCTCAACAACGGCCAACAAACGGTCGTCGATTAATTATTCCCAAATGTGAAACAAACGCAGCCATTAATTATTTATACGCATTAATTTATTCTAATTTAACCAAACATATTTAATATAAAATTCTCAGTAATTTTCAAGACAATCTATCTTCCTACTAATATAGCATTATCGGTAATACAGCATTTCATGAACCAAACGCATCCTAATATTATTATATCTATGGTAATGTAGATCCTTACTTGGTAGGGCATATAATTCATTAGTTATGACATTTTCCACACATGTTTTCATGTAATTTTTGCCTCCTATTTATGCATGTAGATTTCACGCTTTCTAGAAATTGTATTTTTCTTTCCCCTTAATTAGCATTAATTCTATTAATTTTTTAACAAAATCTGTAAAATACATCGATTTTTATAAGAAAAAAGACTTAAAAAAAAAAAAAATTGATAGGAATCTTTCTCACCAATAAAAAAATAATTCAATTTTGATGATTATGATCCTTTTTTTTTTTTTCCTATAAATTATGAGCCAAAAA
Source organism: Pistacia integerrima (assembly GCA_026225825.1). Classification (NCBI taxonomy): domain Eukaryota; kingdom Viridiplantae; phylum Streptophyta; class Magnoliopsida; order Sapindales; family Anacardiaceae; genus Pistacia; species Pistacia integerrima. Next base: position 17,901,637 of record CM047742.1, on the reverse strand, counting down.
TCCCGACACTATTCTTATGCTTGGTTAACATTTCATCTAGGCAATAATATGATGAACATGACCTCTATCATTATGGCATCTTAGTCGCATTATAATCTCGAATAGTAGTTAGTCTTTTTCTTCTAACCCATGATATGACATTTTAAATATTAATTGTTTGTTTGATTTGTCTTTTTATCATGTTTGGTTTTCTGGTTTTTTCTTGATTGTACTTTATTTCCTGTAATGGATCAAGATTCTCTTCGACATGAGATTAATTTACTTAAATAAAATATATGATTATCAATAATGATTGAAAAGAAGAAACAAAAGTAGTTCATATAACATAATTATACATAAAGTAGGATACCGTTGCTTAATATTTTGACACTAATTATGAGTCACCCAACTATATAAATCTAGTGGTGTTAAAAGTTGTTTATTTGATATCTAAAAACTTTTTAACTTCTCTAAAAATACCATTAGACTTGATTAAATCGATGGCTACGCCCACTGCGTATTCATTCGATTTGCCATTTTGCAGGCCTTTTTTTCTGCCGTTTGGATGGTCGAACATTCACCCCACCACCACCTATCAAATCATCTCCGTGTCCTCTACATAACATTGTCCTTATTTTCCTCTCCCGGTCATGTGCCGTTCTGAGTAGATCCGCATTTAGCAACCGACGGTGATGGTCGGCGGCCGGCAGCTAGCGATGGTGGTCCACAGTCGATGGTGGTAGTCAATGGCCGACGGTGGTCTTGGGTGGTTGGGGGTATTTTGTTAAATTTTAAACTTTTATTGTGGCTAGAGTGTTTTTGCTACATTCTCAAATGTAGAGGATCAAAAAAATATTCCAAATATTAATAATAATAATATTAAAAGGGCAATTTAGTGAAAGGCTTTCCCGAGCACTCTTTCATTCCTCCTAATCAAACATATTAATTATTTATACTCACCAATTTATTCCAATCTAACCAAACATATTTAATATAATATTCTGTACGTGTTTGGTTCGAGGTCATAAAAGATAACACTGGTAATCTATCTTTAAATCCGACAATTAACACGTTTGGGTGTCAAGTAATAAAAGATTCCTGTAATCGATCAATACCAATAGTAATTACTGTAGGTAATATAGGAGGTAATTTAACTACCGTCTGAAATGGTGTTTTTTTATTACTGAGGTGATCCACTGTTTATACCAATTTTACCCTTAATTAATAAACATTTTGGACACAAATGCCCTCATATGTCTACTAAATAACAATTAGCCCAAATATGAGAAATGACTTTTGTAACCTCATATATTAATTTTTTGGACTAAAATGCCCTCATTATTTACATGAATAATATCCAAAATATTTCCAGCCACACAAGACTACAACCGGCCGTCGGAAACTACTACTAGCTACCGTCGATAATCATCTGAATGGCACACAATAGGTCAGATCTAGAGGGTCATGCGCCGATCTGGCTGTTTTCAACCAAATCGAAGGTTGAAAATGGCTAGATGGTTGTGGATCTGGCTATTTTATCCATGGCTATAAATGGCCAGAATAGACCTGACTATTTTCAACCAAATCCATGGCTATTAACGGCCATAGATCTGGTCGTTAATGGCTAGAATGGATCTTGTCGGACGGCCAGATCCATGGCCATCTGGCTGTTTCTAACCTTCGATCTAGCAAAAAATGGCCAAATTCGATCGATCGTGTGTCGTTCTAAGACATCCGATGGTAGCCGACGGTGGTGGCTGGCGGTCGGCAGTCATCTTGGATGGTTGAGTGTGTTTTGTTAAATTTTAAACTTTTGTTGTTAGGGTGTTTTAGCTAAATTCTCAAATGTACGGGGTTAAAAGTAATGCTCTAAATAAAAATAATATTAAAAAGGAAGGGATATTTAGTAAAAACCCCTTCGATAATATTTTATTTCTCCCAACTAAACATATTAATTATTTATACTTAGCAATCTAACCAAGTGTATTGATTTAACATTCCCTCATTAATCTTTAAGGTAATCTATCTGAGTCGTAATCTTATTTTTTCAATAATAAAAAATTCCCTGAACCAAACGCTACGTCTCAGTAATCTTCAAGATAATCCATCTTGTCATTAACATAACATTCCCAGTAATACAATATTCCCTAAATCAAACGTCCACTAATATTATCATATATATGGTAATGCAGATCCTTACTTGGTAAGGCATATGATTCATTAGTTATGATTTTTTCGTCACATGTTTTCTCGTACTTTTTGCCTCCTATTTATGCATGTAGATTTCACGCTTTCTAGAAATTGTATTTTTTTTCCTTAATTTGCATTAGTTCTATTTTTTTTTTTTTTTTTAACAAAATTAGTCAAATACATCAAAATTTATAAGAAAGCAGACCCAAAAAAAATAAAATAATAAAATAATAGGAATCTTTCTCACAAATAAAAATAATAATTCTATTTGATGAATATGATCTTTTTTTTTTTTTTTTTTGCCTATAAATTATGAGCCAAAAATCCCAACACTATTCTTATGCTTGGTTAACATTTCATCTAGGCAATAATATGATGAACATGACCTCTATACTTATGGCATCTAAGTCACATTATAATCCTGATTATAATCTCGAATAGTAGTTGTCTGTTTTCTTCAAACCCATAATATGACTTTTAAATATTAATTGTTTGTTTGATTTTTCATTTTATTTTTTGTTTTTTGTTTTCTGGTTTCTAGGCATGGCAATGGGGTGGGGATCTCATTCACCGTCCCCATACTCGCTCTCAAAATCACTCCCCATTCCCGCCCCATCCCCGTTACGAGGATGAAAGGAATTCCCCTACCCCGCCGCCCCAATGGGGAATGTAGGAGGCATGTCCCCGCCCGGTTAATTTTACCTTTGGTTGAATTTTGGCCGGATCGAAGAGATCAAATCAGTGTTAACAAACGACAATATGAAGTCGGCTAAGGGTGAATGGTAAAGGCGACAAGTTTAAGACTTAAGGGTTAGGGTTTGTTCTTGTTCAATTGTTTAGGTCGAGGGAAATTGGGAAAATACGAGTTTATATAGGTAGGATAATTGTGTAATTAGGTGAAATATATAAGGGTATTAGTGATATATATATGCGGTGGAGCAGGGGAAGGGCAACCCCGACCCCCGCCCCATGCCCAGGGACGGGGATTAAAACTCCTCCCATCCCTGCCCCTATCCTTGGAAAAATAGGGGAATCCCCGCCCCATAGAGGGCAGGTTGGGACGGGACCCCGAAATTTCGAGGCCCATTGCCATGCCCACTGGTTGCTTATTGATTGTACTTTATTTCCTTTAATGATCAAGATTCTCTTCAACATGAGATTAATTTACTTAAACAAAATATACAATAATCATTGATGATTGAAAAGAAAAAGCAAAATAGTTCATATAACATAATTATGCATAAAGTAGGATACCTTTACTTAATATTTTGACACTAATTATGAGTCATCCAACTATATAAATCTAATGGTGTTAAACGTTGTTTAGTTGATATATAAAAACATTTTAACTTATCTAAAAATACTATTAGATTTGAATATATTGATGGCTATGCCCACTACGTTTTCATTCGATTTGCCATATTGCAGGCCTTTCTTCGACTGTTTGGACGGTTGGAGATTCACTCCATCACCACCTATCAAATCACCTCACTGTCCTTTACATAACCCTTCCCTTATTTTCCTCTCCCGGTTGTGTGCCGTTCCGGGTAGATCCGTGGTCGATAGCCAACGGTGGTGGTCGGTGGGGGGCTGTGGTCTTGGGTGGTTGGGGCTATTTTATTAAATTTTAAACTTTTATTATGGCCAGGGTGTTTTAGCTGAATTCTTAAATGTAGGGGATTAAAAAAATATTCATAATAATAAAAATAATAATATAATATTAAAAAAGAAGAGCAATTCAGTAAAAGGCTTCTCCTGACACTCTTTTATTCCTCTCAACCAAACATATTAATTATTAATACCCAACAATTTATTTCAATCTAACCAAACGTATTTAATATAACATTCTTAGTAATTTTCAAGGTAATATATTTTCTCATTAATGTAATATTTCCAATAATACAACATTCTCTAAACCAAATATCTCGCAATATTATCATATATATGGCAATGTAGATCCTTACTTGGTAGGGCATATGATTCATTAGTTATGAATTTTTCCTCACATGTTTTCCTGTAATTTTTGCCTCCTGTTTATGCCTGTAGATTTCACGCTTTCTAGAAATTTTTTTCTCCCTTAATTTGCATTAGTTCTATTAATTTTTTTACAAAATCTGTTAAATACATCAAAATTTATAAGAAAACAGACCACAAAAAAAAAATAAAAATAAAAAATAATAATAATAATAATAATAATTAATAGGAATCTTTGTCACCAATAAAAAAAAAAAAATCCTACTTTGACGAGTATGATCCTTTTTTTTTTTTTTTTTTGCCTATAAATTATGAGCTAAAAATCCCAACACTATGCTTATGCTTGGTTAACATTTCATCTAGGCAATAATATGATGAACATGATTTCTATCATTATGGCATCTAAGTCACATTGTAATCCACATTATAATCTTGAATAGTAGTTGTCTTTTTTCTTCAAACCCATGATATGACTTTTTAAATATTAATTGTTTGTTTGATTTTTCTTTTTATCTTTTTTGGTTTTTTGGTTTCTTCTTGACTGTTCTTTATTTCCTCTAATGGATCAAGATTCTCTTCGACATGAGATTAATTTACTTAAACAAAATATGTAATTATCAATTCAATGGCGAACCCAAGATTTTTGCTTGGGGGGTTCGCGGCTCCGCCATTATTTGTCAATTAATTAGTGAAAACTTTTAAAAAACCACAAAATCTTGAACAAATGAAATAATACAATATCAAGAAGCTAAAAAGAAAAAATGCAATAACAAAATACTTTTCTACTTGAATAAATCTATGAGAATCAAAACCTTGAGCAAATGTGTTGAAAATAACATCTAATTCATAAGAAAACACAATAAAATTTTTACGTGAAAAAACTTCTTCAATGTGAAAAAAACAAAAAAACACTAAACCTAAATCTTGACCTAATTTGCTTTCAATTCAAATTATTCTCTTGCCAATTAATGTTATTTATGTCTTATGAAAATTTGTGATGAAATTGAAAGGGAAGAAGCAAGGCCGAATGGAAAAATGAGTAGAGTTATATGCACTTTTATAGTAATGTTTTGTTTGATTAAGTTCTTTAAAAAATTAAATAGTAAACAATTCTGCTTACTCTTAACACTAAATTGTTATGGTCAACGTTCAATGAATGATTAAAATTGAACTATAATTTGATTATTTTCTTAACTATGTCACGTCATTGTCATTAATTAGAGGATAGAGTTGTAAAAGAGTATAACATAATCATTTGAAAATTATTAAAATCAGGGAAAGATAATGATAATTATTAACTAGATTATTAGTTTATAATCATTTAAATTATTAATTTTTATTTCTATTAAAAAAGGGGTGTAAATTACAACAAGGAATTTCTTATTAGTAGAGAGAATTGACGTCAGTTAAGTAATAAATTAGGTAGAGAGATGAAAGACGGAAAGGTAAGTACAGATGAAATGTGTAATCTCTCACCAGGCAAATATTCACTGAGTATCCTATAAAAAGAATCCAGAGAATTGCTAGCTTAGAAAGGGTGTTCGTCTAAAATTTTTATCCTTAATCCAGTTATAAAATACTATTACACAATGACTATTTCTCAAATATATAAAAATAATAAGAATTATTTTCTAATGAATCGGAAAGCGTGATAATGTTTTCTAAATATTATTACTACCAAAAATACATATATAAATCCACATTAATTCCTTCATTGAGACAGTGTGTGCAATTCTCTCGCCAACTTGACGTCTTCCGACTGCTACAATCTAATACCTGCAAAAATAAAGAGAGCAACAGGATGAGCTATAAATGCTCAGTAAGTAAATCAAATCTAACTATGCTCTTACTTTGTTGTCCTCGTTTTCATTGTACTGCTTCTAAATTTTTGCTTGCTTTCTTTCTTTATTCTCAGGTGTACTACTTAGCAGTCTTCTATTTTTTCTCAAATCTTTCTAGTGTTGTGCTATTCTTTATCATTTTATTTCTCTTCTCTGCTAGATTACATCTTTCTATTTCCTTCTCTACTCAACGAATCACTAAGTTTTCTTGTTATTTGTCATGTTTCTAATTTCTATTCTTTGCTAGCATGTATCTAATTTATGTTCTTTTCTCGTATATTTCTAATTTCTTTTTCTATTCTTGTAGGCTTCTATTTTCTTTTCTTCTCCATTCTCATGAGCTTCTATTTTCTTTTCTTGGCTAATCAGACACGCAATGATAAAATAAATTCTTTAATCAGTGCATAAATGCATAAAATACAATGCACATAAAATGTCTGATGCATATGCAAATGATCATGCATGTTTGTATTCTTTCTGAAAATTCTTTTCTAATTCTTTCTGAAATTTTTTTCTTTTCTTTTTGAAATTCTTTATGTTTTATATTTCTTATTCTATTTTTCTTTCTTTTTCTCTTTCTGTATCCTGTTCTGGTTTGTCGATCAGACTAGGCTGAGACATGGATTTAGAACCCTAGCCGTGTGAGCGTATTCTAAAATTCTTTATGGGTACAGTCCTCATCCACATGCACTTCTAGCGGACTGTACAATTCTGTTTTCTATTCTGAGGCCACTCACTAATGGTGGCGTGCATGTGGGAAACTTCTGCATCTCTGTCGCCACTAACTAACGTAGTGAATGCTCACAGGTTCCCCATTGCAACATCCCTTTGAAAATATGCTTTGTAAATCTGAAAAATAACTAGCTAGACATTTTGCAATAATTTTAAAATTTCTGAAATATATGTTATGCTATGTCATGTATTTATATGTTGTCTATGAATGATCCCAAAATACGTGTCTGACTCTGACATGTATTCTATTAATTCTAAGGCTTTTATTTCTATACTTTTTTGGAAAGCCCAAAGTTCTATTCTAGTAACACGCTTAACTTAAACATTTTCTATTTTATTCTTTATTTCTAAATTCTATGTGTCGTGTGTACGTACGCGATTCTATAATTTCCACATAATTCTGTAATTCTTCAATTCTATCATGCTATGTAAAATGTACACGTACACAATTACATTATCTGTCACAAATTCTACTCTTCTATAATTCTATTAGTGAGATATTAAAACGGCACAATTCAACTAGGGAATGAATTCTACATTTTGGGCAATTTAATTTCTTCTATGAAAATATATGCCACAACTTAGGTATTAAGTCTACTAACATGCTAACCATGTCATTAAACTACTCTATAATATTTTCTAATTTAACAAACATGCCTTGTGCAGCTTTCTAAATACAAATTTTAGTGCCATAAATTTGCATTCTCTTAAACTGACCATCAACTTCAATTGTTATACACGTCCTTCTTTTTTCTTTTCTTTTGGCTACATTCTATACTTTAATCTATATTGCCATATTAATCATTGTAAATACAACCTAACATATGGCACAACATATATACTTTGACTAAATTCTAATTTCTCTCTAACATTCTTAACTAAATTTTTGGCCAATACAAAATATTCTCAAGATCTTTAAGCACAATTCTATGGCTTGTAATATATAATAAGGCATGAACACTATACTCATACCAATCAATTTCTAAAATGGTCATGTATTTAATACATAAACCAAACTTCTATTTATGGGATGTTTCTTTTGATATCTATACTTCGGAAAACTTTTCTATTCTTTATACAATAAAATCACTTATTACATATTATTTATAACTATCTCAAAACAAGAAACAACAAAATACTCATTTAGCCAAGCCATTCTTTGGATGATCTTTCTAATTTTAAGCATACAAGCTTGACAACTTATTGTGGCATATTGTAATATTATAATATAATCACTCATCTTTTACTGTCGTCAACACTACACTATTGTAATAATTTAATGTGCAATTCTTGCCTGCACTAAAGGTCATTCATTTCATTAAACTAACATAACCAAATGTTATTCTAAATTTTGGCATAACAAAATGCACTCTTAAACACTTAAACTTATACTTGGTCAAGTCTACTACAACCTTTTAACATCAATCTTTTCCTTTCTCAAACAATATCTTCAACAATATTTAACAAATTTATATATATATATTGCCCTTGCACTTTTATGATAATTTCAATTATGTCATACGTGCATTTACCGATATACCCTTACTTTTAATGGATTTAACACATGTTCTTGGTCATTTTCATTTCCCATCATAAACTCTGATTATGAGTGAAAAGACCATTTTACCCTTATTCTTTAATTTCTTCCTATTACTTTACAAACACGCATTTATCTCGGCATCACATCACGTGTATTGTCCATAACCTTTCTACCACTCTATTTTCATGGCCAGCACACTTAATACATTATATTTATCATACTCACTTTTCATTTGAACACGTGATTCTATGTGAAATGACCATTTTGCCCCTATTGAAACTTTTATGGAATTCTACTATAAAACTAGTTAAATATATTCACTATGACTTGACTCGAGCAAGCTTAATTGGACTTGAGTCACACGAGTTCTTTTTTTACACAAATCAGGTCCAATTCCTTGGAAATTTGATTCCAAATCAATAGAAATAATGTATTACATAACAAATTATACAATCCAAAACAAAAAAGAAACACAAATTTCCATCAAAATACATAAATCATCCAAAACAAACATAAGAAATAATCAAAATACACATCACACAACTCAAACTTTCGGAAGTTTAATCTCCAATGGTTGCTTCTACATCTGAAATTTAAAACGGAAAAAAAGTTAATATTAATGTTTGAATGAAATAAGAGTAATTGTAGAATAAATATATAAATCTATTATAATAAATGTATCGTGATTCCTTTTTTCACTCTAATTAAAATGCGATACCAATCGGCTCCACTTAATAGCATTTCCACTGTTTCAAGAGACAACCAAGATCAATATGTGTCAATAACTCTACTACCGGCACTGAAAGTAGCCTTTGGAGCCACCGTAGTGATAGGTGTTAGAGTAGATGCCCTAGAGCCAATCAATTATTGTAGAATTGACTCTTTGTAATAATGTTCATTAATCAATAAAAGGCTTTTTATTCTATATCGCGTAAACCATTATTATTGCAATATGTATTGATATATGCCCTTAGAATGGTAGAGCCGTGACGAGGGTATCAAGTGTTTCAAATCTTGATAGTGAGAACCCTATGAGCACATATGGTGGCCATTCTAGAAACGTCCGTAGCCCCGGATATTCTGAACTAAGGGCACAGATAATACGGTAAGGCTATCATAGTGTTGAACGACCCTGTCGAAAGGCAGTGGCTGATCTCACTTGTCAAGGTTGTTTGGTGACAACCTGGTGCAACACATGGGTGTTTGTTGTAGGCGATTACACCACAACAAGTTCACTGGACTGACCCACCAGAGGATTCCATATGGATGGTAACCCCAGTGTCTATGGAACAAATCCTCTAACGAATGGTGGTGCATGTGATCCTTAGACTTGAGATCACCGGAGTGCCTTGTGCACCGATTGGTGTAGTTTGACACTAGCCTAACGCAGTTCTTTTCAGAGCTGTCAATACGGTGGTGATTGGCTGCATCAAGAAGTGTATCAAGACTATGGTGGATTGACAGAGGATTTATCACTCCCGGGTACGGGAGAAAGTTATCTCACGGCGCAATTCAGTATATGGCAATGACACTAAAACTGTGGCCACAGTGGGATTGAGTTGTTGCTCTATCCAGCTTTATAATACGGGTCATTGGTCCAGAAACTGAATAAATAATATCGAGAGTAACCGAAGGTTGACACTACTTCTATGCCTTCGTCTCGTCGAGATAACGTATGATGAAAGGATCGAATTGCACGGTAACCATATCGCTTGATGGTGATCTACTTTGTTGAATCCGAACTCATCGGGTGGCCTATGATGCCTTCTTGCTACCAATCTTGGACTGTCTGTATTAGTGAGGACGATTAATTGGTGTTAATCGCAATACTATACACTGCCGATATGATGAGGAGCCTAAGGGTCACACACATAGAAGACAATTTAAGATGCAAGAAGAAAGAAGGGCATTTTCGTCTTTTAAGGCGAAAGGGTATTTTGGTAATTTCACAGTGCAATTAAATTTCTTGAGGTTCGTAGCCTTTATTTAATTTGTTAGAAAAATTAAATAAGTGAAATTACGTTTAAATGTGTGTTCGCACATATTTAAATATATTATCATTATTGTTAAATGTTAATATATATTTAAATATATATATTAATTGATTTTAATTGAGATAATGATGAAAATTAAATCAAATTGGGAGTGTTTGGCAACATGGGGCGTTTGGGTTGGAGCCCAAGCCTATTCCGTATGGGATTAGGGCAAATTGTTTTTAAGTATAAAAGGAAAAGTGTGTGTGATTTTAATGAGTGAGTTTTTCTTTTGAAAACCAATACACACAGCAGCCCCCTTTTGAATACACTCCCACGGCATTGATTGGGCTTTGGAATCAATTTCATTGATTCTTCCTTTTCTTCTTAATCTTGAAGCCAAAGAGGATCTAGCAAATCCCTCTTTGGTTCTTTTAAGATTGTCTTCGTGTGGACTACGCAGGTTCGATCCTACACTTGGATCGGTAGCAAAACGTTCGACGACAAATTTGGAGGAGCCTTCAACGTGCGTTTGTTTCTCTTAACTCATGTTGTATATTTATGCAGATTTTATTTAATATAAATTGTTAAAATCATACCCTTGATCTTGGCTCTTGTAAACGATCCTGATATATTAATTTTTCGTTTCCGCTGCGTATTCGGGACCGTTTACTAACAGTGGTATCAGAGCCTAGGGTACTGAATTTTACAATTTTTATGTGTATGGTTGATAACATGTATTTGATGATAATATGTTGCCATATTGAATCTGCGTAAATCTGTCTTGAAATATGTTTTAAAACTGATTAATCGATTAATTTAATTTGTTGATGATTTGCTGGTTTGGTTTAATGCATGATGGATTTTTGTTGAGATCAATGTGTTTGATTGATTGCAAAAATCTGGTTAAGTGTTTTTGGTTCTTTGTATGAGCAGATCCGGAGCTAGATCTGTATGCGCTCGCGGCGATATAATCCATCGCCGCAGCGATAAATGCGTCCGCCCAGCGGCGATATAACTCATCGCCGCGGCGAATCGTGGACGAGCGCAGAAGTGAAACTCGCCGCGACGATATAACCCATCGCCGCGGCGATCGTCCTTCGGACGTGCGCTGTACCAAAACCAATGCACGCCGTGGCGATCTAACTCATCGCTGCAGCGAGCGCACTTCCAAGTGTGCAGGGGGTAAAATGCAAAGTTTCAAAACTTTTGGACCAAACTGTAAATCTGCAAATTATCAGGGGGTAAATTGTAATTAACCCACAAATTTCAGAAATTGATTGTTTTTGAAATGTATGCTTTGTACTTGTTTGTATATTGCATGGTGCCCGGTACATGAGCCTTAGACCTAAGGGTGAATGTTTTAATTATTTTTGGGTATGTATGGTTGTATTTTATTAAATAGGGCTGCGTGTCCCTGCCTTTCTCCTCTTCTCGATGTATATTCTCTTCTCATCTAATTCCCCTCGAATGTAAATCGAGGTTTCTAAATTTATTGATGTAAAGAATTTGTATAATTATTTATTGTAAATTTAGAAAGATATTTTTGTAATGTACTTGAAGTCGGAGCAAAGGACGATGCAACCATACTTGAAGACTCAAGATTTTTATTACAGGACCCCTAGGTGACCCACCGATTCCTCTAGGCTCGAGGAAATCGGTTTTAGTTGGGCCATGTACCGGCACGTTTAATTTTTGTTTAGAATGCATGCTAAGGTTGAATGTTTGATAACATGCCAAACAATGTCATTCTAACAAAGATAATAATTTGGTGAGACATTAAATAACAAAACCCTCAATTAAAGTATATTAAGTCACGAAAGCCTTCCATCACCATGGTTTTAATCAAACCACCTGTTCGTGAAACCTTGTTCGCCAAAGCGAAGGGTACACTTCTACCAGTGGGAGGTTAAAAATGCATTGGAGTTTTCCTTAATGGTGATGGGTCGACTTAAAATGACGGTTTTGCTTGTTCGCCAAAGCGAAGGTTGATAAACACGTGTCATAGGCATAGTAGAGCAGTACACATATTGTGTGTACGTGGTGACATGTAGTGTCCACTCTCCTGATACTGAGAATCACACTTGAGGACGATGGCATGTACTGTCCATTGGATTGTGTGATTGGCTTGTTGGCTTTCTCACATTTGAGGTTGATAGTGGGAGCTATCAACTGGTGTGGATTAAGTTTGTTGGCCTACCTAATCAACTCATTTTGGCTTGTTCGCCAAAGCGAAGGTTTGAAATGGGCGGGATGGGATCTTGGTCCACTAGGAAAGTCAACGGGCTTTCCCGAGTTAATAGTGAGGGCTATTGGCTTGAGTAAAATAGTGGGAGCTTCGTTTAATAAAAGACCATATTAAACAATAATAATGAACATGGTAATAACGGTTACTTTTTACGCACTTGTAGATTCACTTAAATTTGAGCAAAATGATCCCAACATCAACTGCGACAAATCATCGAATCGGGAGAGAAATGGAATGGTGAAAATTTCGTTGGCGGTATAGAAGTATAAATAATATACTTCGTCAAGCGATAGATTATACACCATTGAGCAAGCTCTATCACCGAGCTCGCGATAGTTCTATCCATGAGGACCGGGTATGTATATGTGAAGCATACACATGATGCAAAAGCGAAATGACTAGATACATTGTGCTTGCATCAATGGCACCATTATCGCTGACAGAGCAGTAAAAATGGATTTAGCTTCTATTCTTCATTTTCTTTGAAGAAATGAGAAGCATATGGTGTCTCGGTCGTTATTCAGATGTAGGATGGAAGAGGGTACCAAAATTGGCGATCATATACTCAAGTGGATCAAGTATATGAACAAGCTTGAGATTTTGGGATGTGGACTTAGAGAAGGTTTAGCAATAAACCTAATATTACGATATTATCCGGATTCTTATTCTCAATTTGTCTATGACTTTATTGAGGAAGATAAGAAAACTACCCTTTCCGAGCTTCTGGATTTGTTGAAGACTACTGAGTCAGGCATGAAAATGTCAGAAACATTGACGTTGGTTGAAGCCAACTCAAGTGAAAAGGAAAGGGCTCAGAAGTCGATGGAAAGAACTGTTGCAGAAAGGAAAGGTGTTTGTCCTCACTGTGGGAATCCCGATCCTTTGGAGGAAACATTGCAAGGCCTTCCTAGCAAAAGGGAAGAAGAATGTTACTTCTTCGTCAGGTATGTTGTTGAGATTAACTTCTCCCATAAACATCTAGTTGACACAAGATGTGGTACTCACATTTGATTGATGTGTGGGAACTATGGTAGAGTAGATTGCTCGCCGAGGGAGAGGTGGACCTACCAGTTGGAAATGAAGCACGTGCTGCTACATTTGCTGTAGGATCTTATCGTTTGATTTAGCCGATGGACTTGTTTCTTGGAACTTGTGGATTATTATGGTTTTTTCTTTAGTTTCTAGAAATTATGTATTTCTGTGTCCACATAGGACAAATGAGAATATTAGTTTACTAATGGATTATTGTCCTTGAGTATAAATAATATTCTTTATGGAACTATTTCATAATAATATGTTCTTAAGAAAGACAACAAGGATAATCTCAAAAATGACTACTATGCCAACTTTGGCAAGTTGAGCTAAACATACCTAAAGGAATGTGGGATAGTATCACAACTCACCCTCCTTATACACCCCAACACAATGGAGTGTCGAAAGAAAGGAGGAATAGGACCTTACTTGACATGGTTAGGTCCATGATGAGTTTTAGTGATTTACATCGTTGACGGGGTTATGCCTCAGAGGCTGCGACTCACGTTTTGAACCGTGTGCCGTCAAAGTCTGTAGATAAGACTCCATATGAGCTATGGAGTGGGCGAAAGCCCAACTTGTCTTATCTAAGGATTTGGGGTTGCGAAGCTTATGTTAAGAAATTGACTTCGAACAAGCTGGGCCCAAAATCCTGTAAATGTATATTTGTGGGGTATCCAAAGGAGACCAAAGGATACTATTTCTACCACCCAGAAGAGTGCAAAATTTTTGTTGCTCGATCTGGTGTCTTCCTAGAAAATGAATATTTTCTAAGAAGTACTAGTGGGAGAAAAGTAGAACTCGATGAAGTTCTAGAACCACAAGGCATACTAGACGAAGGACGGGATGATGTGCCACAAAAAGTGGTTGAGCATCATGAGGAGGTTACTCCACAACTTGTGGATCAAAGTGAACTACCTCAAGTAGCACAGGAGCTACGTAGATCGGGAGAGTACGCCATGAGCCCGAGAGATACGGTTATCTCGTGACTCAACATGGTGACGTACTGGTCTACCAAGACGATGAACCCAGAACCTACGAAGACGCTAATATCGGATCCAGATTCCGTTAAATGGCTTGAAGCCATGAAATCTGAGATGGACTCCATGTACCAGAACCAAGTGTGGTCTCTGGTGGAACCACCTGAAGGGGTAAAACCCATAGGGTGTAAATGGGTCTTCAAGAAGAAGACTGACATGGATGGCAACGTGCATACTTACAAAGCACGGTGGTTGCCAAAGGTTTCAAACAAATTCATGGCATTGACTATGAAGAAACCTTTTCGCGGTTGCCATGATTAAATCCATCCGGATTATGCTTGCAATTCTTGCATATCATGACTATGAGATTTGGCAAATGGATGTCAAAACGCTTTCTGAACGGAAACCTTGAGGAGGATGTGTACATGACACAACCTGATGGTTTTGTTCTTGATAGTCAAACCAATAAGGTATGCAAGCCACAGAGATCCATTTATGGACTCAAGCAAGCTTCAAGGAGTGGAACATTCGTTTTGATGAAGCCATAAAAGAATTTGGTTTTATCAAGAACGAAGATGAACCCCTGTGTTTACAAGAAAGTGAGTGGGAGCGCAGAGCATTCCTAGTGTTGTATGTCAATGACATACAATAGATCGGGAATGATATACCGAACTTGCAATCGGTAAAGACTTGGTTATCCAAGTGCTTCTCCATGAAGGACTTAGGGAAAGACCTACATCCTCGGAATAAAGATCTATCGTGATAGATCGTGTAGGTTGCTCAAACTAAGTCAAAGTACATAGACAAGGTATGAACACATTCGGTATAGAAAAATCCAAGAAGGGATTTCTTCGATGGCATATGGTGTCTATCTCTGCAGAGATATGTGTCTTTAACCACACAATGAGAGAGATAGAATGAAGAGGATCCCACATGCTTTAGCAAGTGGATCCATCTTATATGTTCGATTGATATCTAATGTGCATTCGGCATTTGTAGTGGATGTCAATCAGGGCTCAAGTGAGCAATATGTTATGTACTTAGATTGATGTCTTATGTGCATTCAAGACTAGTAGAAGATATCAACTAAATCCAAGTGAATGACTTTGGGTGAGTGTCAATGGACATTCTTAAGTGCTTGAAAAGGGTTTAAGAATATATATTCTTGGATTATGGAAGAAAGATGAGCTCACCGTAAGAGAATACGGGACGCTATTTCCAAACAGGGAAAAGGATGATTATAGTTCACAATTTGGGATTACACATTTTGTCTCAATATAACTGCAGTGAGCTGCAAGAGCTCAAATTGGTGTACTGCATGGATTCTACAATTGATGCTAAGTGTACCGCATTTTTAATGCAGCTGTGTAAGCAGTTTGGATCAAGAAGTTCATTATTGAACTTGATGTGATTTCAAGCATTGCTAATCCAAGATAGTTGTATCGCGATAACAATGGAGCCATTGTTATGGCTGAGCAATCACGGTCTCACCAGAAATCCAAACACTTACTTAGTTGATTCAATCTGATCTGAAGGATCGATATGAAAGGGAATGTGCAGATTTGCAGAATACCTAACAACCCACTATTAAAGTTTCTATTGAAGCAGAAGCATGATGGGCACTTGGATCATTCAATGTTGAGTGCATGAATGACTGGCTATAGTGCAGGCACTTGTGTCATTCAGTGTTGAGGGCATGAATGATTGGCTATAGTGCAAGTGGGAGATTGTTAGAGTAGATGCCCTAGAGCCAATCAATTATTGTAGAATTGACTCTTTGTAATAATGTTCATTAATCAATAAAAGGCTTTTTATTCTATATCGCGTAAACCATTATTATTGCAATATGTATTGATATATGCCCTTAGAATGGTAGAGCCGTGACGAGGGTATCAAGTGTTTCAAATCTTGATAGTGAGAACCCTATGAGCACATATGGTGGCCATTCTAGAAACGTCCGTAGCCCCAGTATTATTCTGAACTAAGGGCACAGATAATACGGTAAGGCTATCATAGTGTTGAACGACCCTGTCGAAAGGCAGTGGCTGATCTCACTTGTCAAGGTTGTTTGGTGACAACCTGGTGCAACACATGGGTGTTTGTTGTAGGCGATTACACCACAACAAGTTCACTGGACGACCCACCCAGAGGATTCCATATGGATGGTAACCCCAGTGTCTATGGAACAAATCCTCTAACGAATGGTGGTGCATGTGATCCTTAGACTTGAGATCACCGGAGTGCCTTGTGCACCGATTGGTGTAGTTTGACACTAGCCTAACGCAGTTCTTTTGTGTGTCAATACGGTGGTGATTGGTGCATCAAGAAGTGTATCAAGACTATGGTGGATTGACAGAGGATTTATCACTCCCGGTGCGGGAGAAAGTTATCTCACGGCGCAATTCAAGATATGGCAATGACACTAAAAGCGTGGCCAGTGGGATTGAGTTGTTGCTCTATCCAGTTTATAATACGGGTCATTGGTCCGGAAACTGAATAAATAATATCGAGAGTAACCGAAGGTTGACACTACTTCTATGCCTTCGTCTCGTCGAGATAACGTATGATGAAAGGATCGAATTGCACGGTAACCATATCGTTGATGTGTATCTACTTTGCTGAATCCGAATCTATCGGGTGGCCATGATGCCTTGCTAGGGGCCAATCTTGGTCTGTGTATTAGTGAGACGATTAATTGGTGTTAATCGCAATACTATACACTGCCGATATGATGAGGAGCCTAAGGGTCACACACATAGAAGACAATTTAAGATGCAAGAAGAAAGAAGGGCATTTTCGTCTTTTAAGGCGAAAGGGTATTTTGGTAATTTCACAGTGCAATTAAATTTGCTGAGGTCGTAGCCTTTATTTAATTTGTTAGAAAAAATTAAATAAGTGAAATTACGTTTAAATGTGTGTTCGCACATATTTAAATATATTATCATTATTGTTAAATGTTAATATATATTTAAATATATATATTAATTGATTTTAATTGAGATAATGATGAAAATTAAATCAAATTGGGAGTGTTTGGCAACATGGGGCGTTTGGGTTGGAGCCCAAGCCTATTCCGTATGGGATTAGGGCAAATTGTTTTTAAGTATAAAAGGAAAAGTGTGTGTGATTTTAATGAGTGAGTTTTTCTTTTGAAAACCAATACACACAGCAGCCCCCTTTTGAATACACTCCCACGGCAGATTGATTGGGCTTTGGAATCAATTTCATTGATTCTTCCTTTTCTTCTTAATCTTGAAGCCAAAGAGGATCTAGCAAATCCCTCTTTGGTTCTTTTAAGATTGTCTTCGTGTGGACTACGCAGGTTCGATCCTACACTTGGATCGGTAGCAAAACGTTCGACGACAAATTTGGAGGAGCCTTCAACGTGCGTTTGTTTCTCTTAACTCATGTTGTATATTTATGCAGATTTTATTTAATATAAATTGTTAAAATCATACCCTTGATCTTGGCTCTTGTAAACGATCCTGATATATTAATTTTTCGTTTCCGCTGCGTATTCGGGACCGTTTACTAATAATAGGATTGACTAGTATATCATGAGGCATCCCAGATTGTTAGTAATTGATCTATCATACACAGCGGAAAAACAAAAATTCAATCGATAAATCAAATACTTTTCTTTGCTAAGATCTGAGTATAGATTATAACATTTACATGTTTATAAACAAAATCTGTATAAAGCAAATCCATTCGAAGATTAGAATACTTACGTACGTTTGGAGGCCCTTCCGAATATCTTTGACTTCGGACAGGAACATTGTTTACAGTTACTGTTCACCATCTACTGTTCACATATTTTTTGCCAATCAATCCAAAGTAGGATCGCACTCATGGAAGCCCACACGAAGATAATCCGCAGAACCCTTGATTATTTTACTAGAACAATCAAGGGCTTCAAGATTCAAGAAAGAAGAACAAGAAAAGTTTTCTTCTTGAGAGAGAGAGAGACAGTGTCGCTAGGGTTTTAATTGCATGAATAATTCACATATGTTTTAATTTTAAGTTGCACTTATATAGTGCAACAATTAAAACCTTATTCCACTTAGGAATAGCCATGAGCTCCAACCCTAGTTTACCCTTGCAACCAAACACACCCTTTATGGCATTTAATTAATTAATTATTATTATAATTAAAATCAATTAATATATTAATAATAATAATAATTCACTTAAATATATACAGAGATATATTTAAATATAATCTCACTAATTTAATTTTAATATTAAAATTAAATACAGGTAACAACCTCAGCAAATTTAATTGCACTGTGAGATTACCAAAATACCATTTTGTCCTAAAAGACGAAAATACCCTTCTCACAAATTGATTCTTAAATTATATTCTAAGTGTGTGACCCGTAGGCTCCTCATCATATCGGCAGTGTGTAGTATCGCGATTAACACCAATTAATCGTCTCACTATCACTACAAGAAAAACTACATTCTGCAACCAATTTTTTAGCAACTAACCAGAATTAGTTGCAAAAAAGCTACATTTACCAACTAAATTGCCATTGGTCGGGCAAAGAGCAACTCAATTTCGGGGTCCACATGTTCCAACTTTTGGCATCTAAAGTTAATGTTCTTCGACTATTTTGTTAGTTGCAGAACATGTTGCTTTAGTGACTAATAAATTTAGTTCCAATTTTTGGCGGGCGATTTTTCCCTCCATAATTTAACAATTTGCATCTAAAATATTATGTTTTGCATCTACATTATTAGTTACAAAAAAACATTTTTTTGCAACTACCCCTTAGTAGCTAAATTAGTTGCGATTAATTAGGAATTTATTAGTAACTATTATGATTAGTTACAGAAAAATGAAATTACCAAAATATCCCATATTTGGACAATAATAAAAGGGCTGCAAGGTATTTTTAGCAACAAATGTTTGTGTTCATATTAACAATAGTTGCAAAAAATTATATACAACAACTAAATTCGGTTTAGTTGCCAATTTAAGTTGAAAAATTCATGTTTCCCCCAAATTATTAGTTCCCGACAGACTTCAATTATAGGCAACTATAACTAATTCTTTCCTGACTAAAAATTTAGTTACAAATTGATTTGTTTGCAAAATATAATTATATTTAAAAATTAAACACCTAATTAAAAGCCTTACTTTTTAAAGTTATTTACAAAAAACCCTAACCTATATAAAGCAAGCCTTTCCCCAAATTCCCAATCTCTTCTCCACGCAAATCCCTAGCTATTTCCCCAAATTCCCAATCTCATAACCTTACCTAGCTCTTCTCTTCTCCACGCAAATCCCTACTTATTTCCCTAAATTTCCAATCTCTTTTCCACGCAAATCCCTGGCGATTTCCCCAATATAATTATATGGACTAAATTAGGGGTAAGAGGGAGGACAGAAAGGTTAATTAATAAAGTCAGGTAGAATCTCAAAGGATAAGAAGAGACTATAGGGAAGACTTTTCCAATAGAAAAAATTGGTTTTTTGGTATTATTATTATTATTATTATTATTTGAGGGTAGGCGTAGGGGTTGGGTCTGCCCATGATTATCATTAATGATTGAAAAGTAAAAACAAAAATAGTTTATATAACATAATTATAAATAAAGTAGGATACCGTTGCTTAATATTTTGACACTAATTATGAGTCATCCAACTATATAAATCTAATGGTGTTAAACATTGTTTAATTGAAATTTAAAAGCTTTTTAACTTCTCTAACGATACTATTAGATTTCAGTAGATCGACGGCTATGCCCACTACGTTTTTGTCTAATTTACCATTTTGCAGGCCTTTTTAAAGCCGTATAGACTGTCAGAGATTCACCCCCATCATCATCTATCAAGTCACCTTACTCTCCTCTTAGTAACTCTGTCCTTATTTTCCTCTTTTGATCGTGTGTCGTATCGGATAGATTCGCCCAACATTGGTGGCGAGCGGCTGATTGTGGTTTTAGGTGGTTGGGGGTATTTTGTTAAATTTTAAATTTTTATTATGGTTAGGATGTTTTAGCTAAATTTTCAAATGTAAAGGGTTAAAAAATATTTTAAATATTAAAAAAGAAGGGCAATTTAGTATAAGGCTTCTCCTAGCATTCTTTTATTCCTCCCAACCAACATATTATTGATTTATACCCACTAATTTACTCAAATCTAACCAAACATATTTAGTATAACATTACTAATCTTCAAGGTAATGTATCTTCCCATTAATATAACATTATAAGTGTGTTTGGTTCAGAGAATGTTGTATTACTGGGAATGTTATATTAATGGAAAGTTAGATTACTTTGAGGTTGCGTTTGGTTCGGGGTGATATAAGATTAATCCTGTAATCTTTGTTTAATTTTCAAGATTCCTTCGTTTGGTTGTCAAGTAATAAAATATTACGTAATCTTTTATTGCAAATAGTGATTACTGTTGGTAATATTAAGGGTAATCAGATTACCTTCCCAAGGGGTGTTAATATAAGATTATCGAGGTAATCTTAATTTTGACCTTATTTTGCCCTTAATCTTTTATCATTTTGGACACATTTGCCCCCATATGTCTACCAAATAACAATTACCCAAACCCCCTACATTTGAGAATTTAGCTAAAACGCCTTAACCATAAAAAGTTTAAAAGTTAACAAAATACCCTCAACCACCCAAGACCACCGTTGGCCGCTAGCCACCACCGCTGGCCACCGGCGAAAGTTGTCATATTGGCTCAAGACCGATGGGATCTTGCTGGTTGTGTGCTAGTAAGGACGTTTTTGGCCATAGATTTGTGATCCATGGCTGAAAACAGCCAGATCTGACCGTTTCACAGCCAAAGATGTGGTGGCGAAACGCCATAGATCTGGTCATGATAAGGCCAGATCTTTGGCTATGAAATTGTCGCCGTTTCATAGCTAGATCTTTGGCCGTTTCACGACCACATCTTTGGCCGTGAAACGACCATATTCATGACCAGATCTAGCCGTTTTTGGCCTTACCGGCACACGACCAGCCAAATCTGGCCGGTTGGGTGGTGGTGGTGGTTGCTGTCAGTGGCTTGGGGTGGGGTGGGTGGGGGTGATTTTGCTACAAATTAAAGTTTCATATGGCTGGGGTGTTTTAGCAAAATTTCAAATATAAGGGGTTAAAAAAATAACTTAAAAATAATTGAATTAAATAATAATAAAAATAATATTATATTATTATTTAAAAAGGAGGGCAATTTAGTAATCTACATAACATACGTACTCATTTATCCTCCCAACCAAACATATTATTATAACATACCTATCAATTTATTCCAACCAACCAAACACATTTCTCTGAAAATTCCCTGATAATCTATCTTTCCAGTAATACAATATTCCCTAGTAATATAACATTCCCTGAACCAAACGCACCCTGAAGATTACTGGGAATGTTTAGAAAAATGTGTTTAGTTGGTTGGAATAAATTGGTGGGTATGTTATATTAATAAGTTTGGTTGAGAGGAATAAATTGGTGGGTATATTATATAATTTACTAAATTGCTCTCATTTTAAATATTAATATATTATTATTATTATTATTATTTCTTTTAACCTCCTACATTTGATAATTTGCTAAAACACTCCAACAACCAAAAAAGTTTAAAACTTAATAAAAACACCCCCCACCCACCCCAAGCCATTTTTAGCTGCCTGCCACCACCACCGGCCACGTCATAAGTGGCTGTAACGATGCATGACCAGTCGGATCTAGCTGGTCGTGTGCCAATATGGCCATTTTAGTCAGATCCATCATGGTTCTGGCTAAAAATTGTAAGATCTATAGCTACAATTGGCCGTCATTAATGGCAAGAGTTTGGGCCGTCGATGGCCAAAGATCTTCTGGCCCTTGATCGCTATAATTTGACCATTTTCGACCAAATCTAAGGCCATCTTGCTGTTTTTGGCCATCAGTATGGCCGAAAATGGCCATATTGGCGCACAACGATCATTTTTGGCAACTTTAGGAAATGGCCGGCACCACCCGACGATAGTTGGCCAGCTGGCTGGTGGCAACGCTGGTCCTAGGTGGCTTGCAATTTGTTTTAAATATAAGAGTATTATTGACCAAAAACTTAATTAAATAGCGGTAAAATTGTAATGGTAGATTAACAAAATTGTCATATTTCGTGCAATCAAAATAGGCGAAGAAAAATCTAGAGATCTTGTGAAAGCATTGCACTTTTTTCCCCTTATTTTCCTCATTTCTAATGACACTGACACGTTGAATTAATAACACAGTTCTTGTTCAATGTACTCATCTCAAATCTACAAAATGTTTCACCATTAATTGTCACTTTAATAAATTGCTAATCTCATGTTGTTTAACTATTTCATTATAAAATAATTCAATAATTTCAATTCATGACCAAACTTCCAAAAGACTGACCACAAGAAATCATGTCTCATCAATTTAACCTTATTTTCCTCATTTGCAGTGATGGTTTTTATAATGGAAATAACAAAAGATATATATTGTTCAATGAATCCGAGTGAATTTATTTTTACCTAATATTATTTTGGAATTGGAATTGAAGTCTCTTAAGTGTCCCATGAATGAAGAACTTCCTAGTCCGTCAACTGTGGGGTAAGAGGAATATTACTCGTTTTCAGATAATATAAAGACAATTTATAACCGACCAAAAATTTGTAACATGAATGAAACACGTGAATTAGGTCAACTTTAGCCACCTTTATATATAAATTTCACTCTCTTAATTACTCTTCACTTATATATTTATATAAAGAGAAATATATATGTTCATGAAAATGACAATTCATTACTCAAGTAAATCTGCTAGCTATTACAAAATCAATCAATAAAAGTTGTAAAAGAAATCGTGTTTTAAAATGTATATTAAACTTAATCATTATGTGAAATTGGTGAGTAAGAAGCTAATCAACAATGTTTTTATTTTATTTTATTATATGGGTTGAATAATTTGTTTATTATGATAGTATTATCTTGGACGGAGCTAACAAAACAATCACCACCAACTTTAAATATATTTGATTTGCACAAAATGTGAATATTGTGTTTAAATATTTTCGAAGATAATTATAAAAACATAAACTCCTCTTCCCTAATTTCTCTTCGGTTCTTCTTTGTCCAAACAAATTTCGAAAATCATTTTTCCTTCTCTTAATCATTTATTTGATGTACGCATTAAGTTTCTTAATTATTATTTTTTAATTCTTAAAATACCATTTACTATGCTATTCTATTCTATCCATATATAGGCATATGATGATGAGACTTAATCGGTTTAGCAAAAATGGAAGTTTAATTTAGCTATGTAAAAGTTTATTTTTCTATTCAGTTTCCACTTTCCATTGAGCATGTTATTATTTTTAGTGTTTATTTTATTTTATTGTTTTTATGCCGTAGTTGTTGACCCATTACTTAGGAACTCTGTTAATGTGGGTTAGTGGTTAATGATGTGCATTTCTTTAGAAACGCTCCCGTAGTGGAGATATAGTCATACGAATCATGAAGTCATGGTATGTTGGTTCCTACTTTTCAGTTCAGTTTCTTGATCCATTTAAGATGTAATCTCTCACTATTTGAATGCTAATTTGAGTTTGTGTATTCTAAAAAGGATTTGAGCCATTTATCTTTTTTATTGCCAATATATTTTTTATTTTCAAGAAGCTATACATATATGTATATATATGTAGGGAGAAAGATATATTGGATGAAATCAATAAAAAAAAAAAAAAATTTAACATACAATTGTTTTAAAATATGATAACACATTAAAAAAATTATAAATTTATAATAAAGCACTAGAAATGGAATTTTCAAGTTAATTTACTGTTTAACAAAATCTTCTATCATTGTTTGAGTTCACTATCATTCTTGATGATTTGGTGATTTGGTCTGTGTAAATAGTTAGGGTTTCCGAAAAAATCCATTAATTTTGCTACCAAGTTCTCGATATGACTATGTTGTTGCCTCTTAATTACATTAATTAATCACACTAATTCCATTCAAATTATTACTTTATAGATATTAATTATTTGTTTGACTTGACCATGGTGGAGAATTTTCCCGTGGAAACTGTTGAGATTTTCTCAAAGCATAATTGTAGAGAGCGCGGCTATTTGACGATGCACTGTTTATGTAGCGGCTACGTATTCAAGTCAAACAATTATATTAATTATGTAACCATTAAATTATAAATAAATCTTGTTCTAGATAACTTCCGACCAAAACAAAAAAACCATATTAAATTATAACAATAATGTTGGATTAAATCTATAATTAAAGCTTTGATGTTGATCTTCGTGGGTCCAGTTTATAAGAAGTCGTACTACTATTTATCGAAATTGTATCATTTGAATGTGACATTTTGATTTAAGTGTGATTCAAAAGCAAGAGATGTAAGGGTTTGTTTGTGTTATAATAAAATAATAAATGAAGTTTTTTCTGATTCTAACTCGTATTTGCACATGGGTTCTACTGTTTCTGTTCACACAATATCACAAATTAATTATATAATTTTCTTTACTCTAAAAGTTTATGATGAAGTCATACAAATTACAGAGTGACAAGTCACAAAGTTATCCCTGATATTATAATTCATGGTGGAAAGGTTACCTAGCCATAATGCTTTTTGATCAATTAATTATGAGACAGTTTTCAGGTATAATTGCATTACTGCATGTTTTGATTTGATTAATTAAATTTAAGCAATATTTAGTGGCTATTATTAACCCCTAAAGTCTATTAATCAGGAGACAGGGTAAAACATAAAGTCTTGTCTTTGATTATAAATATATTAGAGGGAAATTAACTTAATGGTCTTTGTCATTGGCTCTTTTTAGGAACGATGTGGAGAGAAATTAAGCTTTTAATTTTAATCAAGATTTATGAATATGCTACTAGGGCAAGAATCACATGAACCCTATTTGTCTTTATAAATTATAATTAATTTCTTTGCAACATATTTCAGATTGTTCATAAATCCGCTGCAAAATATGACTTCTAAGACCCTAATGTACGTACGGCCCAGAAAATTATTTTCTATTGCCAAATCTTGCATCATCATGAGGGGAGCAAGCTATATTTTCGTGAATTTTTAATAAATTAACATAAATAATCCGTATCACCCCAATAATTGTTTATACCCTTGAGGTTTAAGTTCATTAGATCAAGTACTTTAGTTTAGAGTATTGGAATATACTCCCCATTATAACAAATGTTAATAAGAAATAGACAGTCAAAAGGTAGAATTTGAGTTTTTTAAATTGTGATAATATTAAAATGAGGGGTATTCTGGTATGTAAACAATTAAAATCCTCTAAATTAAGTAATTATGTAAACGTTTGTTAAATTTAAAGGGCGAAATTCAAATATTTTTAAAACACATGATCTAGACTCCTAAACCAAAATCCCAAGGTGGATAAAGTCTTTCTCTTGCGTATCACGGAGTGTCTAATGCATTGTTTGGCTTAAAATGAGAATTCAATTGGGTTTCAAAATAGTTACATTTTCAATGTTGATTAATTCTCTCCTTTGGCGTTATAGATTCTCCGTTAAAGTCAAATGTCATCAAGTAAACTGCAAGAAAATAAAGATTTTGATACAAGAAAATTCCTTGAAATATATAAGTAAATTAATAAAAAAAATAAAAATAAATAATAGAACAAGAACTATAAGTCATAGAAAAATGTTAATGATTCATTGATTCCTCAAAAAGTTAATGGAATATATAATTTAATTGTGACATAATAACTGTAACTTTGTGTCACAATTAAATTATACAAGTTCTATTATTGTAAACTTTTTTTTATTATTATTATTTTTCCACTCTTTTCAGTGCCATCACAATTAAATTAAATTATTTTTCTATTATTAATTTTATAAGTACTATAAGATTTTAGAGTAACAAAAAAACTTACCAAACTAAAGCTATCTATCTAGCTATAGCTATAAGCTAATTTCAGCATGGAGCACATGCTCTTTCACCACAGATTTCATATAATATAAAATTAAAGCACTATCTTTACCCAACAAAACTTTAGAGATGCCTAAAGTTAAGAATTAAAAATCAAAACTTCAATCACATATTTGCTTTTAGTTAATTAATCTTTCCTTTTGTTTTTAATTCACCACAAACAAGTCTTTTCATAATTAATTTCTTCAAGAACTACATTAATTAAGTTCTTAAAAAGATCGCATGCCCTAATGATAACTACTTTTTTATGCTTAAATTGAACGATTGTGGAATCTGAAAAAGTTTAATGTTCTTTAATGGTTTGATAAGATGATCAACCAACATCTAAACAACTCCAGACATCTAAAGCACTATAGATTAAAAGCTAGAGATGATGAAAAGTTTAAGGCACTATAGATTTGTTGTCGCAATTGTGTTTTCGGTAGCAGAAATTTGGGTGCATAATCCATCTGATCTCATGCTAGAAAGATGAGTTGGATAATGACTGAATCAGTTAACAATTAGATAAAATTAATTAAAAAAACTCATCCATTTCCTCTACAAATAAATCTATCAGAGGTCCCTCATTTAGGAGTCAATTTCTTTCATTTCATTTTGATAAATTTTCTCGTTCTGATTTGTCAAAAACTTCGGTTTACATTGACCAATTTCTTTGACCATTAATATTATTTTCTGATCATCAAATCACAAAAGGCAACAAAGCTTAATTATCTCTCTTGTCGATGATCAATTGACCGATTCGTTCAAAATCATAAGCTTAGTGTACCATTCATTATTCTTGAGTTTGTTAACTTTATAGCATTCTGATGTAGAGCGCGAGATAAAAGAATACAAAGAAAAATATCAAATATTGAACGTCAATAACTATAATCTAGCGATCCCATTTGAGTTAAAATCTAAAGCAAGTCTATCTGCATCACGTTCTTTATCGGTTTGTCCACAAAGAAGAGTTCTAGGGAGTGTTAAATTATTGAAATTAAATTCAAAGACTTTAATAAAACATATGATGGTGCAAGCTGGGTAGACCTAGAAATCCGGAAATGTTTACAGTTTGACTAAATTATATATAAGATATGATGGATTAGAAGGCATGAAAATGCAGCTCAACTAACCATTGTGAAAGCTAAGGATTAGGATTTCAAATTCTTTTACTTGCAATGTGAAAAACAGAAAAAATAAAATAAAATGGCAGCTAATGAAGCATTGAAATAATTTAAGTCCTTTTGGTTGCTCAACTCAAGTCATTGTTCGGCAGATTACGGGTCAGCAACCATATTTATATATAAAGTTTATAGTCTTGACTTCAGTTTAATTGCATGGGAGAATTTATGTTGAAACTTGAACCTTTGCACGTGAAACACAAAGAGAAACTACCCATCATGTTTCCCTTTGAATTATTAATTCAATAATTCATGCCCTAACCTCATCAAGTACTCAGTTCTTTTTGTAAGAGAAAAGGAAATCTCGTCCCCCTTGTCCCTAAAACAATAATGGTAATTTAAATGAAGTTCTCATTCAAATGTTTGTTAATTAGTTTGTTTCTAAAAAAACTCATATATATACACACACGAAAATTCTCAAGAGTGACGGATACCTAATCTTGGTATCAAGACACCTAAACCATAAAATTTCAATAATGAATTTTTTTTTTTTTTCTAATGCATTTCTACCGTCAAATTCGTTTTTATGAACAATAATTATACTTATATAAATTTGGGATCCCAAATTTGTATCTCAAACTGTGTAACAATTATCTGGCAACGTTTTCATAATATTAGGATAATGGGATAAATGAATTTACTTGTTAAATCAACTGACACATCTTGGGATACAAAGATGGGAATATCAAATTTATTTGCCTGAAATCTCATTTACAAGGAAAGTCAATAAACCAAAATCTATTCATATTTTAACAAAGAACATTTTTATTATTAGTATCTCAATCGTAGACTTACCTACTTTTATAGTGGCCGACCCAACTTTTCACGACAAGCTAAAGGGGAATTCAAACTTTGAGGGATCAAGCACTGTAATAAATAAGCTTTGCTTTTACAATTTATGAAAGGCTGAAGGTGTCTCAAGAGTCAAAAACTGTCTGCAAATGAATAAAAAGCACAAAACAATAGCAGTTTCAATCTCGGTGGTTATGAATTCCATATAATTTAAGCCCTCTTGTCTCCTGGAAACCTACCCTTATGCGCATGAAACTTTAATAGCAAACGAAACACACCTTCTTTTCAAACCATAATTTACACTATTATTCTCTCTCTTTGTTTGGTGGAGAGGTTTCTTTTTTGATCAAACACTACCTTTGGCTCTTAATTTCTTTAGATTTATTAAGACTTATGGTAACTACATTATTTAATCTTTCTTAATGCGTGTTTAGATGTATATATGGGGATAGAGCTAGAAAATTGATTTTGGGGGAACTAAAGCATAATGTTCGACGAGTGAGAGGTGTTTGAGAATGAATTTAAAAAGTTACATTTTTAGGGGTTAAAGTATCAAATTCAACGAATGAGGGTAGCCAAAGAATATTGAATCTTTTAGGGGCTGAAACTGATATATAGTCCTTATCCTCATACGGCCTAATTTTCTTATATCTGATCAAGTTTTCACACATTAGAAAATTGCTAAAAGCAAAAATTTGTGCTTAGTTACATATAGAGCAAGAAATTTGATTGAAATTTTGTATTTTAGCAATCTTCTATCATTAGAAAAGTTGGTACAAATTTTAAAAAGAAAAAAGTAAAGAGATTTCAAGCTCCTAGAAGCTTTTATAGATTGTGAACTCAACATTTTTTTAGAAGGAACTAAACCTTGAAAAGTATATTATAACAATGGAAACTGAAAAGTATATTTTTTTAGGTGGTCTAAAAAGTATAAATGGAGCAATAGTATATTGAGAAAAGAAGAGGGTGTCAATGAAGAAGACTTTCTTATTCTCCTTTGATGTAGTAAAAAAATTCTACGTGATACATTGGCGGGAATCTATGCACAATTACTTTCGAAGCAATTTTTTACCAAAATTTTCTTTCAAGGTAAAATGAAGTAAAGGTGTACGATATAAAGTGTTTATATAAAGATAAAAATCTGTCAAGTTTTAGAAATATTAAATTTTGAGGAGGAATATTTGACATTTTAAGGTTGCATACAAGACAGTAAAGTTGTTTAAATGAAAGTTGAGGTATTAGGGAAATATAATTTGGGCCTGTCCATACTTAATAAAAAAATATTTAAATTTTATATCCAAATTCATAAAAAATAGTAACCTCCCTTATATTTGAAAAAAATTAGCACTTACCTCCCTTTGACCATTAACTCAAACAGTCAAAATTAACAGAGGTAATAACATGACAGATATTTCCTAAATCCATGGCGGTCTGAAACAAACAATAGCCCTATATTATAATAATAGGGAAATTGGCAAGGAAAATTTTAGGTGGTCTGAAAAGAATAAGTCGAACAATAGTAATACCAACAAAATGGTAAAATCCATATTTTCACTTTACAAATTTCGAAAGATTGAAAGAAAAAAAAATGGTATTCTTAAAGGAGATTTTCTTAATTCCCTCTTCAATGTGTGCAGAAAATTTCTACATTTAATGTGTTGATTGGATTTTATGCACAATCACTTTGAAGCAATTTTTGATAAAGATTTTCCATTTTATGGGAGGAGAAAAATGCTCAATTATACGTTATAAAGTATTTACTTTGCTTACAGATAAAAATCTTTTAATTATAAGAAATTTTTGAATTGTGAGGAGGAATATTTAACATTTTAAAGTTACATGCATAGAATAGAGTGTCGTCGCAATGAAAATCGAGAATTAGACAAAAGTTTTAATAGGGACTTTCTCATAATAAAAAAAATATTATTTAATAATTTACATCTAAATATATTAAGATTTTTTTTTTTTTGTAAGAGAAACATACAGTAAGAATTAATTATAAATATAGTAAAACGAAACTTGTAATGCTTGTTATTTTGTTAATACTTCCAATATTTTTAGAGATTAATACAAGTTCCCCCCTAAGGTTTCAAGGAATAAATATCCCTCCTTTAAGCATTTGAAATGACAATTTACCCCTGAATGATTTCTAGCTACGAAAAAAAAACTAAGTTGAGCTAAAGAGAAGAAGAATCAGTGAAGAGAGTGTGTGGAGAAATTTGGATTTTCATTAACTAACAAAATCAGTTAGTAGAACACATTTATACATTTTTGAATAAACCAAAACATTGCCGTTTTAACACTTCAGCTTAGTGCTTTTACAAAACTAACCCTATATCTCAATATCTTCTCGTAAACTGGACTACCTTCTTCTTCTGTATCTCAATATCTTCCCATAAATTGAACTACCTTCTTCTTTTGTATCTCAATATCTCAATATCTTCCCTTAACTATTGCAATTTTGTCACATTAGCTGTTGTATTGTATCTTATCTACTGCATTTTAACCATAGCTACATTCCAGCAGCATACTACAACGCACAACAACATTCCAACAACTATATTACAACGCAAGTCAAGTGGCTTGTATCTTGCCTACTGCATTTTAACCATAGCTACATCCAGCAGCTATACTACAATACACAACAGCATTCCAGCAGCTATATTACAATGCAAGTCAAGTGGTTTCAGCAGCTATATTCATTCAGGTAATTCAGACACAACATTCAACTTTTCTCGTAGTAAGCTGAATCTATGACTAGAGAGTGATTTGGTCAAAATGTCAGTTTTCTAATATTTTGAAGCTACATACTGAACAGTTAGACTCTTTCCCGCAACAAGCTCTCTCACATAGTGGACATTTGTCTTTATATGTTTAGTTTGAGCATGGAATACAGGGTTAGAGGATAGTGCCCCTGCACTCATATTGTCATACCAAACTACGGGAGTATGCTTAATTTCAATCCCCAACTCTTTAAACAAGCGCTGAACCCAAACTACTTTAGTGGCTGCCTAACTTAACGCCCTATATTTAGCTTCAGTGGAGGATAGAGAGACAACTTTCTGCTTCTTGGAACTCCATTGAACTAGATTGTCACCAAGAAATATAGCATATCCACTCGTAGATCTTCTATCGTTGATATCACTTGCCCAATTTGTGTCAGCATATGCTTCAAGACGAAAGTGTGAGTTTCGTTTAAAAATCAATCATGATGAAGTGTTCCTTTCACATACTGTAGTACACGTTTGCATGCTGTCCAATGAGCTAAGGTTGGACTTTGCAAAAGCTGACTTAGCTTGTTGATTGCGAAGGCTAGGTCAGGTCTGGATAAGGTTAGATACTGCAACCCTCCTATAATACTTCTATACAAAGTAGGCTGCTCAAATAACTCCCTATCATCCTTGTTAAGTTTCATACCAACTGCCATGGGGGTAAGGCAAGGATTACAATCCTCCATTCTAGCTTTTTCAAGAAGTTCTTGAGCAAATTGGGTTTGAGTTAGAAGAAGACCAGAACCATTCCTCTTAACTTCAAAGCCGAGGAAGTAATGCACGAGACCCATGATCTTCAGAGCAAACTGGCTGTTAAGGTCTTGAACTACCTTTGTAATGAGGTCATTGTCATTCCCTGTAACCAAAATATCATCTACATACACCAACAAATACATTACTGTAGATGCATTTTTATAATAGAACAAACTAGTATCCGAAGTGCTATTGTGAAAACCGCAAGTCAAAAGTGCATTTTTCAGTCTATCAAACTCGGCCCTAGGGGCTTGTTTGAGACCATATAATGCCTTCTTGAGTTCAAACCTGTTGAGGCTAATTGAGAGAAGAAAAACTTTTTGGTGGCATCATGAATACTTGCTCCGTGAGCTCCCCATTGAGAAACACATTGTTCACATCAAGTTGATGAATTTCCCAATTGCTACGAACTGCAAGAGAGAACATTATGCATATAGTTGCTGCCTTTACCCCCGGAGAGAATGTATCAAAGTAATATAGACTAGGGGTCTGTTGAAACCCCTTAGCCACCAATCGGGCTTTATATTTTTGTAATGATCCATCTGAATTAAGTTTTGTTTTAAACACCCATTTACATCCCACTATATGCATACCATCTCCCAAGTTTTGTTGTTCAACAAAGCATTATATTCACTGTCCATAGTTGCTTTCCATTCAGGAACTACTAAGGCCTCTTCGACAGTTTTAGGTTTCTTAAGAATGACTTTGGTAGATAAGAAAGCTTGAGCTGAACGTTTAAATTGTGAGGATTTCGACCTGGTAATCATGGGATGTACATTTTTAGTAGGTGCGGAAGTGCGTTGAGCTGCCAGAGGTAAAACAACTTCTAGATGAATACCCGAGGAGGCTGAGTGTCCTGATGAGCTAGTATATGTGGCAGAGGAAGATCTAGATCAAACTGCTAAGTCTTGTACTTTTGTTGCATGCATAAATGTAGAGACAGTAGCTTTTGATTGTTGTCGTGCAAATGGCAGATCAGAAACTACTGCTATAAGAGAAAGACCAGTCTCAATTGGAGTAGTAGAGGAAACCATTGCTGTAGGTAGCTCATTCTTTTTTGACTGTGTAAAAGGAGAAACTACAACTATTGGTGATTTGGATAAACATGCGTGAGTAGGGGATGTTGCTCCATTAGGAAAATAAGTGATATGAGGATCATAACCAATAGAGGCATTGGCTGTATTAAAAGAACGCATGGTTTGAGAAGTATCATTATCCCAACAAGAAGATATAGTCCAAGATGAGATTCCTGAAGATGTATAAGTATCAGAGCTCAATGGTGAAGTAAAATTATCTAAGTTAAAGAAACCAGTGCAAAAAGGGAACTCTTGTTCATTAAATTTGACTTTCTTGACTATATATATACGGCCAACACTTTTCATGCATTTGTATCCCTTATGGACCAAACTATATCCCACAAAAACATATTTTTCTGTATGAAAGGAAAGCTGATGTTTCTGGTAAGGCCGTTGGAAAAGGAAACAACTACAGCTAAAGATTCTCAACTCTTGATATGAAGGTTCTTGCTTGAACAAAAAACTGATAAGGAGACATAAACTCTAGAACCAAAGAGGGCAGCCTGTTTAAGAGATAAACACCAGTTGAAAAAGCCTACCACCAAAACTTAAGTGGCATGGAGGCATGAGCTAATAGGGAGAGACCAAGTTTAGTTATGGATCTATGTTTTCTCTCTATTTTCCCATTCTAATGAT
Organism: Pistacia integerrima; assembly: GCA_026225825.1. Taxonomy (NCBI): domain Eukaryota; kingdom Viridiplantae; phylum Streptophyta; class Magnoliopsida; order Sapindales; family Anacardiaceae; genus Pistacia; species Pistacia integerrima. Next base: position 17,867,998 of record CM047742.1, on the reverse strand, counting down.
GATGGATGAGGGTAGGGATGTCTAAACATAATCCTATGTTGTTGAAGATATTTAGCAAAAGGTCTAAACTCACCACCCAAGTCAGTTTGCATACATTTAATTTTGACATTCAACTGATTTTCTATGAAGACATGAAACTGAATAAACACTTCATAAGTTTTAGATTTGAGTTTGAGAGGATAGACCCACACATATCGACTATAATCACCCATGAAAACTATGTAATATCTATACCCTTCACTAGAAACCACAGGGGCAAGTCCCCACAAGTTAGAATGTACTAATTCTAGTGGAGCATGTGTTCGAGATGTGGAGGATGGAAAACTACATTGAGTTAATTTTTCAAATACACAAGCTTCACAGAAGAACCCTTTACTGATATCCAAAGAAGGCTTTACATTCATCTTATTTAGTACAACTTGTAGAGACTTGGCATTTGGATGCCCTAGTCTAGTATGCCAAAGAAAAGAAATAGCATCAGAATTATTACAAGCTAAAGTCTTATTGGAAACTTGAGAAGTAAAACACCTAAAACCATCCGAGAAAGCACCAGCAGTTGTTTATGATGAAGAAGCAGAATTTGAAGTTGCAGCAGTATTGAGATTCTCTTTAGAAACCAAGTGAGCATTGTTGATTAGAAAATCCAATTGGTACAATCCATTCTTTACCGTGCCTTGAAGTAGGGCAACTTTATTGTTTCTATCCTTTACCAAACAATGGTCAGCATATAACTCCACTATCACATTGTTATCTCTTGTGATTTGTGAAATACTTAAGAGATTTTTTGCAATTTTAGGGACACATAAGATGTTCCGAAGCTAAACAAGTCTACTGGAATCAAAAGAAGGTAGAGCATCATACCTGTATGTGCAATTGGTAGTGTCTCACCATTACCTACTTGCACTTGAGAGCCTTTAGGATATTGTGATTGTGCTAGCATGTTGGAGGAATCTATCGCCATATGATTAGAAGCTCCTGAGTCCATGTACCAAGACTGATCTTTGATAGTTTGAGAAGTTGCAATATCTGTGTTGGAAACACCCGAGGACAGGATAGTATCTGAAGCAGCAGGTAAGTTGGCAGAATTCTGTTGTGCATTATTAGTCTGAATTAAGTGTACATTTTGGAAAGGAACACCAGAGCTATGTTGTTGATAATGAGGATGTCCTTGTGAGCCATAAACTGAACCAGAAGCAAAGTGATTGAAACCAGGAGGTCCAATGAATTGATTGCAAACAATGCTTTGTGGTCCATAAAGAGGACCAGACGTAATCTGGTGCAAAGGAGATCCTCTAAGAGTAGAAAAATCATGAAAGCCAGTCATATAAGTATTAAATGCTCAAGCAGGTATATTTGTTCCAACAAACAATGCTTGTGCTTGTGCTTGTGCTTGAGCAGGATCAATAGAGTTTGCTGGAAATGAGGATGAGCCAGAACCAGTTGGAATAACTGGATATGACAGAGCCTATACTAAGTTATTGGAAGGTGCTACTACAAAACCTTGGTAGTCTTGATCAAATCTATGGTAACAATGCAAGGTTGAATGGCCTGGTTTCCCACAAACTTGGCACATCAGCCTCGGTTTACCATATCCTTTGCCTTATCCTAGACCTTGGAGATGATAGTTATACGATCCTCTATTAAAACTTGGCCTGAAGTTGCCAATTTGTCCAAGCATTGAGTGTTCATATGGAAGTTGTAGATAACCAACATTACCAAAGTTAACATTATGAGCTTGTTGTGATTGTTGAGATACCAAACCAGGATCTTGACAGATATTCATAATTAGACTTAATGTGTTTGAAGGCTGATTAACCATTACTCCAGAATTATTCACAACTTGCTGTGTCTTAGATGCTAATAATGCAGAAGACATTTCATGAAACTTTAGTAAAGCATTGTGTTGTTTTTCCAGTTGCATCTCATGCTTATGAAGTAAGAACTGAGCTTCCCGAAATGTGACATTACTACTATTTGACACAAGATTGGCAACAACGGTATCATATTCAGCACCTAAGCCATCTAAAATATAAAGCAATAACTCTTCATCGCTAATATGAACACCACTTGCATTAAGTCCATCCCCCAATTCTTTCATACGCAACACATATTCATTCACACTTTGAGAATCCTTTTTCATCGTTTGTAACATGTTACGCAAGTGCAGTGTTCTAGCCTTAGAGAAAGATTGAAAATAGAGTTCTAGCGTATTCCAAATTTCATACGAATTGCTACACTTCGAAAAAAATCTAAACATGGACTTTGAAATCTATGAATTCAACTAACTAACAATAAACTAATCAGTTTTCTTCCAGCTAAAGTACTTAGGGTTTGATTTTTTACATAATTGTTCAATTCCTTCAACTTTTTCCATTACAAAGATGGGAGGACAAGTGTTTGTCCCTATAACAAAGCCATCCAAGTCGTGAGAAACTAGGGCAGGAAGTACTTGGGATTGCCAATAATTGTAGTTCTTCTCGCCCAATTTGATTGTAAGATTTGGCAGAGACGAATGAACTAGTAAGCTCTGTGTACTATCGGTGCCACATTACTCTGTATCGGGTTTTGAGACAAAGATTCAAGATTCAAGATTTGAGCTAGCCATTGACATTTGTCTTTTGCTCTGATACCATGAACGATTTTTAGCTACGAAAAAGAAACTAAGCTGAGCTAAAGAGAAGAAGAATCAGTGAAGAGTGTGTGTGGAGAAATCTTGATTTTTGTTAACTAACAAAATTTGTTAGTACAACACATTTCTACAGTTTTGAATAAACCAAAACATTGCCGTTTTAATACTCCAACTTAATGCTTTTACAAAACTAACCCTATATATCAATAACCCCATACTATTAGGATTTAGTTGGATTAAACACCAAAACCCTAAAAAAAACTAACGAAGGGAGTCAATTGTTATTTCAAATATAAAGGGGAAATGGGTTATTTAGTAAAACCTTTGGGGGGTGCTTTGAATACACGTAAATTTTTAAGAACAACACATATATTCTTTTTGTATAATCCTATGTGTAGGATTGAAAGGATATTATACGAAGAAGAAAACTTAAAATAAGATAATGAATTAAACTAGTTTGTTAGAGTTTTAGAAAAGAAAGAGTTTAAACAATTTTTTTATAATAATATTTTATTATGAAAGAGAATGTATAAAAATAGCAATTTAAATTATAATAATAGCTTACAGAAATCATTAATATTCATGAGGAAACAAATAGTATTAAATAGACCTTATTTTAAAGAAAAAGAACTCCTTCATTCATGCTGTAAAAGAGAATCCCAATTATAAAACTTCAATATGAAGACCTCATTCTTAGGCTTTTGGAAACTAGGCCATGAGTAAGCCCTATTGAGTTGTGGGCTTTGACTTGGTTTTATACCCAAAAAGCGAGTTTCATTTTGTTGGAAAAGGCTTTGGGCTTGAGAATTTCTCTTCTTGTTCGATTTTTATTATAAAAAAAAAATCCCATTTAATTAACAAAATGGGGTGAATCTCATTTAGTTTACAAAGAGTTCAAGAAAAAAGAATTTTGAAGGATGGGTATGTTAGGAAGCGATCCATTTATGCAACGGAAAACAAAACTTTAAATAATACGGATTGTTCCATAGAACCAAAATCAGGGCACAAATTTACAATTTATATCAAAATAAGAATCTGCAGAAAATTAATCTAGAGTTTAAGAAATCATACGCACGTTTGGAGGCTCCTCCAAGTTATCTCTAAATGTATTTTGCTACCTACTCAAGTGTAAGATCGAATCGATGTAGTCCACACGAAGACAATCGCCAGGAACTAAAGAGGGATTTGCTAGATCCTCTTTAGCCTTAAGAATCAAGAAGAAATGAAGAGTATTTGATTTTCAATCAAACATGAATTCTGGCGTGAGAGAGAGAGCAAAAAGGGGGCTGTGTGTTTTCTCTTTTTTCAATCAAATGAAATAATGAAAAATCTCTTAACTTTTTCAATTAACCTTTTTCTTTTATAGTAAAGTTTAATTGCCCTATTCCCATATAGAATAGGCTTGGGCTCCAACCCAAACACTCCTTGTTTCCAAACACTCCCAATTAGATATTTATTTTAATTCATCATTATCTCAATTAAAATCAATTAATATATATATTTAATATATATATATATTAACATTTAACAATAATGATAATTTATTTAAATATATGCAAATACATATTTAAACTTAATTTCACTTATTTAATTTTTCTAACAAATTAAATAAAGGCTACGACCTCAGCAAATTTAATTGCATTGTGAAATTATCAAAATACGCTTTCACCTAAAAAGACGAAAACGCCCTTCTTACTTCCTGAGTCTTAAATTATCTTCTATGTATGTGACCCATAGGCTCCTCATCATATCGACAGTGTATAGTATCACGATTAATACCAATTAATCGTCTCACTAAACACAGACCAAGATTGGCCCCTAGCAAGGCATCATGGCTACCCAATAGATTTGGATTCAGCAAAGTAGCTACCTGTCAACGATATGGTTACCGTACAATTCAAGTCTTTCATCATCCGTTATCTCGACGAGACCGAGGCATAGAAATAGTGTCAACCTTCGGTTACTCTCGATATTGTGTATTCAGTTATTGGGTTAATGACCTGTATTATAAACTGGATAGAGCAACAACTCAATCCCAATATGGCCACAGTTTTAGTGTCATTGCCATTTACTGAATTGTGCCATGAGATAACTTCTCCCGTACCCGAGAGTGATGAATCCTCTGTCTATCCACCATAGTCTTGATACACTCCTTAATGTAGCCAATCACCACCGTATTGATAGCTCTGAATAGAACTGCGTTAGGCTAGTGTCAAACTACACCAATCGGTGCACAAGGCGTTCTGGTGATCTCAAGTCTAAGGATCACATGCAACACCATTCGTTAGAGGATTTGTTCCATAGACACTGGGGTTACCATCCATATGAAATCCTTTGGTGGGTCAGTCCAGTGAACTTGCCTACAGCAAGCACCCATGTGTTGCACCAGGTTGTCACCAAACAACTTTGACTAGTGAGATCAGTCATTGCCTTTCAACAGGGTCGTTCAACACTATGATAGCCTTACCGTATTATCTGTGCCCTTACTTCAGAATAACACTGGGGCTACGGACGTTTCTAGAATGGCCACCATATGTGCTCATAGGGTTCTCACTATCAAGATTTGAAACACTTGATACCCTCGTCACTGTTCTACCATTCTAAAGACATATATCAATACATATTGCAATAATAATGATTTATGCGATATAGAATAAAATGTCTTTTATTGATTAATGAACATTATGACAAAGAGTTAATTCTACAATAATTTATTAGCTCTAGGGCATCTACTCTAACAAGGTAATTTTGAAATAAATATGACATTTATGAATTAATTTCTAAACAATTTATATTTATATTTGTGCTTATAAAGAGATTTAATGGGACTTAGATACCTAAAACTATGGATACAAAAATCTACACCAACTAGAGTGATCCGATCAACCTTGGCGAGATCAAAACTGGTGTGTGCATCATTACGAATAACTAGCAGTGAATGAATAATGAATACAGTAAAGTAAATGGCAAAGAGATTTTTAAAGTGGTTCAGTAAGATGAGCTCTTGAGCCTACGTCCACTATTTTTTTTGTATTTATTATGAGAGCTTACAATGATAATCCTAAAAATGTTTTTTAACCCCCCCTCTCATCGTTGGAGGGGTTTATATATAGATTTTGTACAAAGGAAATAGCGAAAATAAAGGGATTACAATTAAACTTGAAATGCAACTATAATATTCTCGCGATTGGGCACTATGATTGCTGTCGATTTGATCCTTCTTGAGATATCTAGGATTTGAAGTTATCTGTGAATTGGTTGAACAACTAGGATTGGTCACGACTTGCTTGTGCTGGGTTGAGCTATAGCTCGACGAGCTTATGCTGGGTCGAACAATCGGTAGTATCGAGCTGGTCCTAGATCAGGTTATAACCTCACGATATTTCAAGCTTGGCGGAAAAATCACACACAACATCGGCCCCCTAGTGTTTGATGCTCGTTCCGAGCTTCAAAGACTACTGCTTGATTTGATACCAAGATCGACATCGTTAGTAAGGCATTGAATACAGATTCGGTCGAGCTTCGAGAGTCGGACTCATGCTCAGCAATGTACTCCACAATTGGACCTTTTCTCTTATATGACATTCTTGGCAAACTCAAATTTGAATAGAAAGGACAGTTGTGTAAATTCCACACAATCAACTCTTATTAAATGTGGCAGCCTTTGGCAGTTACTTTTCATCGTGCGTGGGTGACTATAGTTGTCCACGTGCAAAGTTGAGGCAACGTGCGACGACGGTTATGATCATGGCAGTCTAACGGTTGATCACCCCTCGTGGATAGTTGATACGTGGTCATATGTAAGGGCCGAGATTGCTCAACGAACGGAGGGTCGAGATTCTCTATAGATAGATGACTACGATCGAGCCCTACTCTTTCGTCTCCCATGCAAACCACTATAAAAGTGGGCGAACTCGTCAGAAAATTTACTCATCTTGCAAAAAATCTTAGAGATTCTTGCTCATTCCGTCACTGCTTCTTCATCTTCACAGTGCTTTTTTCGGCGAGTTCATCCTATTCTCTTATTCCGGTAAGGTTTTTTTTCCTTTCCTTTAGTCGTTTTCTTGACTTTCGCGACAAAGGGTGGTAATTGTCATGGCCACATTAGGTCTTTTAGGGCTTTATTAGGGTTTTTAAATCAATCTACGGCAATCCTAGGTTTAAGGAGGGTTTATCACGGTGGCTATCGGAGTCCTTGGTAGGTCACGTGTGTTTGTTGTCTGGCGTGAGCTATCTTGAATGCCTGAACTGAAAGCAAGGTGTGGATAGGTCGCTGAGTTTTTGGAGCTTTGACACATGTTTGCTTCTGTTTCAAGTACCCAGAGGTGAGCTATAGTCATGTCTTTATCCAACAGCCACACGATGATCACATGTTTGACTCCCCTGCGGGCTCGACAGTCCTTGGGGGCTTAATCCCCAAGGTTTCTGAGGAGGTCATCGCGCGAAGCTCGGATCCTAACATGGTGGGCTCGTTCGATCATGCCTCTATGGAATTGGCCCAGTCAAAGTGGTCTCCAGCTCATAGGTTGCGGAGGGAACCATAATCCTTGATTGATGTTGAGGATTTGAGGCACATAAGGGAGACTTATGCGCCTCAATTGAACTTGAGGGTTCTAGGGAACTTTTCCCGGAAGAATCCCCTGATAGGATGGGTGGCGACCTCTGAGACCCTTTTGAGATGTGGGATGTCTATTCCCCCTTATCATTTCATCGACAGCATTTTGAGACGGTGTTAGTCACTGATGGGGTTTACACAGCGAAAAACAAAAATAAAATCTCCAACAACAACATTGTAATAACTGCTTCCTACTAAGATACTCATAAAATACATCTAATAAACATACATGTATAAAAACAAAAGTACTTCGGCCCAAATTTTTCTTTTATTAAAATATATACATTCTTTACATAGAACAAAATCTCATGTACAAAACCATCAAAATAGTAGACAATGTAATTATTGCTCCTCGCTTGCCGACGTCCATCCGACCGCATCCTCACCTATTTCCTACAAAAACATAGAAAACAACGGGGTGAGCACAAACAATGCTCAGTAAGTAAATCCTCTACTCTTCTATCCCCGTAACTCTTTTCTTAATTCTTTCCTCACGTTACTCTCTTCTGATTTTTCTTTCTCTTCTTATTCTTTCTATTCTCTCTCGGTTTCTCTGTTTCTCACAATTCTTTTCTACTAATTCTCTTTCTCTCTCTCTATTCCTTCTCATGCTCTCTTACTCTTTGCCGATCGAACTCGGTTTTGCATGGATTCGGAACCCTTGGCCATGTGAGTGTATTCTCTCTCTCGGGTACTCTCGGGTATAGCCATCATCCGCATGTACTCTCACGGGCTATACCAATTCTTTCTCTCATGCTCAGGCCGCTCTCTCAATGCGGCGTTGATGCTGGAATACTCTACCCATCACTCACGGGTTCCCCATCGCACAACCTATTCTCTTCTTTAGCACTTCTCTTTCTTTTATTCTTTCTTTCTCTTTACTCTTAAAGTGTTTTATTCTTGGAATTCTATACTCTTTCTCAAGCAATTACACAAATGCAAAATATATGCATGTAGATGGCTCATGCTCATTAAATGCACTTATGAAATGCAATATGCAATGTTGCAAGAATTTAAGGTTCCCTACTCATACTCATGCTTCTCTTAGGCATTTCATCAAACAATAAGTGTGCATACAAAAACTCTACTTTAATTATATCTCTACTTCTCTATTTAACCATGCAAGATGGGAGGAAACTCCCTTGTATAATCATAATTCCTGTCAAGGAAAAAACACTTCCAAAAAGTTTACTCAAAACTCCTCCAACTTGAACCCAACCTCAATCTCTCATCACACATCCAAAAACACTTCTCATGATTTAAACATATCCAACAACCATCAATAAATACACATCTCATCTCAACTCCTCAACAAGCATAAGATATACATACATAAAGAACTCAAGTGCTTTCTTAAACCTTAACTTGAATTGGATTTACTTACTTTGTGATTGAGTGACTCCACTAGAATCTCTTTTCGTTTGGTAGATAGTCTGTTCTCTAACACCTTAAACAATAATACTATAAGACTTCAACACTTCTATAAATAAATCTCACATATAAAGCAAGAAATCTTACCTTAGAATGCTTTGGCTTAACTCTTTACCAAAAACCACTCAAAAGCCCTCTAAAATTCCTTAGATAATTGAGTGGGAAGTTGAGAGAAAATGAAGAATAGGAATGGCGGTGGTGTTACCAAACGGTCCCATACACGCAGCGGAAACAAAAAATATAATTCAGGGATCGTTTACATGAGCCAAGATCAAGGGTATAATTTTACAATTCATATTAAATAAAATTTGCAGAAAAATAAATCTGAGTTTAAAGAAAACAAACGCACGTTGGAGGCTCCTCCAAATTTGTCGACGAATGTTTTGCTACCGATCCAAGTGTAGGATCAAACCTGTGTAGTCCACACGAAGATAATCTCAAAAAGAACCAAAGAGGTATTTGCTAGATCCTCTTTGGCTTCAAGATTAAGAAGAAAGCAAATCAATTGAATTGATTTTAGGCAAAAGATGTTTCTGCCGTGGGAGAGTTTTGGAGTAGTTGCTGTGTGTTTTTTTTTTTTTTTTAATTTCAAAAGGCAATCAATTAATTAATTAATTAACACACACACTTTTCTTTTTATAGTTAATCAATTTGCCCTAGTCCCATACGAAATAGGCTTGGGCTCCAACCCAAACGCCCCATGTTGCCAAACACTCCCAATTTAATATTTTATTTTTCCATCATTATCTCAATTAAAATCAATTAATATATATTTAAATATATATATATATATATATATGTCCGAACACACATTTAAACGTAATTCACTTATTTAATTTTTCTAACAAATTAAATAAAGGCTACGACCTCAGCAAATTTAATTACACTGTGAAATTACCAAAATACCCTTTCGCCTTAAAAGACGAAAACGCCCTTCTTTCTTCTTGGATCTTAAATTATCTTCTATGTGTGTGACCCATAGGCTCCTCATCATATCGGCAGTGTATAGTATCGCGATTAATACCAATTAATCGTCTCACTAATACACAGACCAAGATTGGCCCCTAGCAAGGCATCATGGCCACCCGATAGATTCGGTAGCTACCTGTCAACGATATGGTTGCCGTGCAATTCGATCCTTTCATTATACGTTATCTCGACGAGATGAAGGCATAGAAATAGTGTCAACCTTCGGTTACTCTCGATATTAGGTATTCAGGTTCTGGACCAATGACCCGTATTATAAACTGGATAGAGCAACAACTCAATCCCACTGTGGCCACAGTTTTAAAGTCATTGCCATATACTGAATTGCGCCATGAGATAAATTCTCCCGTACCCGGGAGTGATGAATCCTCTGTCAATCCACCATAGTCTTGATACACTCATTGATGCAGCCAATCACCACTGTATTGACATCTCTGAAAAGAACTGCGTTAGGCTAGTGTCAAACTACACCAATCGGTGCATAAGGCGCTCCGGTGATCTCAAGTCTAAGGATCACATGCACCACCATTCGTTAGAGGATTTAATCCACAGACATTGGGGTTACCATCCATATGGAATCCTCTGGTGGGTCAGTCCAGTGAACTTGCTGCGATGTATCCGCCTACAACAAGCACCCATGTGTTTACCAGGTTGTCACCAAACAACCTTGACAAGTGAGATCAGTCACTGCTTTTCGACAGGGTCGTTCAACATTATGATAGTCTTACCGTATTATCTGTGCCCTTACTTCAGAATAATACTGAGGCTACGAACGTTTCTAGAATGGTCACCATATGTGCTCTTAGGGTTCTCACTATCAAGATTTGAAACACTTGATACCCTCATCACAGTTCTACCATTCTAAGGACATATATCAATACATATTGCAATAATAATGATTTACGCGATATAGAATAAAATGCCTTTTATTATTGATTAATGGACATTATTACAAAGAGTCAATTCTACAATAATTGATTGGCTCTAGGGCATCTACTCTAATTGGTGGAAGTAGAGAAATGAGGGGTTTACTAAGACTAAACCCTTAATATCTCATTTTACAAACATTCTTTCTCATTTTGCCCTTGTTCTTTCTTAGAAATTCCATCTTTGTCCTTTAATTCATTACAATCACACCCCTAACTCTAATATATTCTCAATGAAATTTTCTTACATTTCACTCCCCACTTTATCTGCTAATTAGGGGTGGAATAGTCACTTTGCCCCTAAGAAAAATTCTCTAGAAACTTCACTAAACATTTCAACCGGCTCTTTGCCGCGGCGAAAACTCTTGCTTTGCCCCAGTGAAAAATTACAGAATTTCGTCACCGCGGCGAAGATTATTCTTCGCCCCGGCAAAGTTTGTAACACCAAGATTTCGCCAAGTCTTTACAATTTTCAAGGCAACCACTCCACTAAACCAAAACACTAATTCAACTAAGGGTCAACCAAACAATATTAACAACATGTAAACTCAATTAAGGGCAAATCAATGAACATTTAGGCAATACTACATACCTTAACTACGTACCTCAAGTGGGCGTTACAAACATTGAACCCAAGAACCTTATACCCGATTTATGTTATTTACATATGAAATGACATTGAATATAAAATTTCCAGATTTCATACCAGTGTTTGGAGGCTCCTTCAATCGATACGAATCGCTCCCACTCTACGATAAGAGTGAACTCTCAGTATCCACACGAAGACAGAATGGCGATCGACTTGCGGTCTCAAGTGCTAGCAAGACACACAAGCAAAAATGATGTATAATTTTTCTTCAAGAAAAATTCTATTCTCCACCAAGAGAAAAACATGAGAGAGAGTGAGGTGAGTGGCTTGGATTTAATTAATTTGTTCTCAAAATTTAATTTTAATTTTAAGTTTCCTTTTATATGCAACAAAAATTAAAACCCTAATCTAGTTAGGAATAAATTTATTCCATGACTAGAATAGTAAATCCTCACTACCAAACAAGGTAATAATCCACATGACATCTTATTCAAATTCAAATATGATTTTCATATTCATATATTATCTTTATTAATATCTTCAAATATTAATATTGAATATATATTTAAATTCAAATATGAATTTCATATTTCATATATATTATCTTCACTAATATTAATATCATCAAATATTAATATTAAATAATATATATATAATATATTTAAATACATAATCTCGCTAATTTTAATTTTAATTTCAATATGAAATTAAATATAGACAATGATCTCAGCAAATTTAATTGCACTGTCAGATTACCAAAATGCCCTTTCATCTCAAAAGACGAAAATATCCTTTCCATCATAAATGACGAAAATACCCTTTCTCACCAATTCATCCTTAGTATGTCTTCTATGTGTATGACCCAAAGGATCCTCATCATATTGGCAGTAAGTAGTCTTGCGATTGACACCAATCAATCGTCTCATTAAACACAGACCAAGATTGGCCACTAGCAAGACATCATGGCCATCTGATAGATTGATTCCGCGAAACAGTTTGCCTATCAACGATATTGTTACTGTGCAAACCGATCCTTTCATCATCTGTTATCTTATTGAGGCCGAGGTACATAAATAGTGTCAACCTCAGTTATCTTCGTTATCTTTGTATTCAGTTACTAGACCAATGACTGGAATAATAAATTGAATTGAGCAACAACTTAATCCCCTTATGGCCACAGCTTTAGTGTCATTGCCATTCATTGAATTGTGCCGTGAGATAACTTCTCCCGTACATGGGAGTGATGAATCCTTTGTGGATCCACCATAGTCTTGATACACTTCTCAATGCAGCCAATCACAACCGTATTAATAGCTTTGAATAGAACTACGTTAGGCTAGTGTCAAACTATACCGATCGGTGCACAAGGTGTTCCGATGATCTCAAGTCTAAGGATCACATGCACCACCATTCATTAGAGGATTTATTCCATAGACACTGGAGTTACCATCTATATGGAATCCTCTGGTGGATCTGTCCAGTGAGCTTGCCTACAACAAGCACCCATGTGTCGTACCAGGTTGTCGGTAAACAACCTTGACAAGTGAGATCAGTCACTATCTTTCGACAGGGTCGTTCAACACTGTGGTAGCTTTACCATATTATCTGTGTTCTTGGTCAGAATTGTTAGGAAGCGATCCATTTATGCAGCGGAAAACAAAAATAATAATAACAAGGATCGTTCCATAGAACCAAGATCAGGGTACAATTTTACAGTTTATATCAAAATAAGAATCTGCAGAAAATTAATCTAGAGTTTAAGAAATCATACGCACGTTTGGAGGCTCCTCCAAATTATCTCTGAATGTATTTGCTACCGACCCAAGTATAGGATCGAACCGATATAGTCCACACGAAGACAATCGCAAGGAACTAAAGAGGGATTTGCTAGATCCTCTTTAGCCTTAAGAATCAAGAAGAAATGAAGAGTATTTGATTTTCAATCAAACATGAATTCTGGCGTGAGAGATAGCAAAAGGGCTGTGTGTTTTCTCTTTTTCAATCAATTGAAAATAATGAAAATCTCTTCTCTTTTTCAATTAACCTTTTTCTTTTATAGTAAAGTTTAATTGCCCTATTCCCATATGGAATAGGCTTGGGCTCCAACCCAAACACCCCTTGTTCCCAAACACTCCCAATTAGATATTTATTTTAATTCATCATTATCTCAATTAAAATCAATTTATATATATTAACATTTAACAATAATGATAATTTATTTAAATATACGCGAACACATATTTAAACGTAATTTCACTTATTTAATTTTTATAACAAATTAAATAAAGGCTACGACCTCAGCAAATTTAATTGCACTATGAAATTACCAAAATACCCTTTCGCCCAAAAAGATGAAAACGCCCTTCTAACTTCCTGGCTCTTAAATTATCTTCTATGTGTGTGACCCATAGGCTCCTCATCATGCCGGTAGTGTGTAGTATTGCGATTAACACCAATTAATAGTCTCACTACACGCAGACCAAGATTGGCCCCTAGCAAGGCATCATGGCCACCCTCGGCTGTATTCGGATTCGGTTGGCAAAGTAAAATAGCTACACACACGTATATGGTTATCGTACAATTTGATCCTTTCATCATCCGTTATCTCAACGAGACCGAGGCATAGAAATAGTGTCAACCTTCGGTTACTCTCGATATTGTGTATTCAATTACTAGACCAATGACCTGTATTATAAACTGGATAGAGTAACAACTCAATCCCACTGTGGCCACAATTTTAGTGTCATTGCCATTTACTGAATTGCGCCATGAGATAACTTCTCCCGCACCCGGGAGTGATGAATCCTTTGTCTATCCACTATAGTCTTGATACACTCCTTAATGCAGCCAATCACCACCGTATTGACAGCTCTAAAAAGAACTGCGTTAGGCTAGTGTCAAACTACACCAATCGGTGCACAAGGAGCTCCGGTGATCTCAAGTCTAAGGATCACATGCACCACCATTCGTTAGAGGATTTGTTCCATAGACACTGGGGTTACCATCCATATGAAATCCTCTGTGGGTCAGTCCAGTGAACTTGCCTACAGCAAGCACCCATGTGTTGCACCAGGTTGTCACCAAACAACCTTGACAAGTGAGATCAGTCACTGTCTTTCGACAGGATCGTTCAACACTATGATAGCCTTACCGTATTATATGTGCCCTCACTTCAGAATAATGTTGAGGCTGCGGACGTTTCTAGAATGGCCACCATATGTGATCATAGGGTTTTCACTATCAAGATTTGAAACACTTGATACCCTCGTCACGGTTCTACCATTCTAAGGACATATATCAATACATATTGCAATAATAATGATTTACGCGATATAGAATAAAATGCCATTTATTGATCAATGAACATTATTACAAATAGTCAATTCTATAATAATTGATTGGCTCTAGGGAACCTACTCCAACAAGAATAATACTAGGGCTACGGATATTTCTAGAATGACCACCATATGTGATCATAGGATTCTCACTATCAAGATTTGAAATACTTGATACCCTCGTCCAGTTCTACCATCCTAAGGACATATATCAATACATGCAATTATGATTTACATGATATAGAAGAAAATTGCTTTTTATTGATTAATAAATATTATTTCAGAGAGTCAATTCTACTACAATTGATTGGCTCTAGGACACCTACTCTAACAATCTCCCTCTTACACTATAGCCAATCATTCATGTACTCAACACCGAATGACCCTAAGTGCCCATCAAGCTTCTACTGCAATAGAAACTTTAACTGTGGGTTATTAGGTATTCTGCAAATCCGCACATCCTTTTTTCTGATCGATTTCTTATATCAGATTGAATCAGCTAAGTAAGTGTTTGGATCACCGGTGAGACTGATAAGAGCTTGAAAATACATATTTTGCTAGTGAGTTAATTTGATTATTTGTGGGAAAATGTGTTTTTAATGTGAAATTTGAGTTAATTATTTCATAAATACCTTTTATGGGATCATGGGTTTATTTTGAGCATTTTCATGTTAAAAATGATATTTGAATGAAGAAGAATGATTTCGATGGAATTCATGACGAGTAGGAGCAAACGGTACAAGAATCGGAGTTAAACGAGAAAGTTGTGATGCGTTGAAGATATGATGTAAAACCAGGAAATCCTTCAAGATGAGCATGCTTTGATGTTTTGATCATAACTTGAGCTGTAGAAATTGGAATTCAATGATTCTTATGGCATTGGAAATATTATTCAGAGCGCTACAAAGTTTATGTTGATGACTTCACAAAATTTTGAAGATTCCAGACTCGTGGGATAGAAAGAATGATTGCTGCAGCGACCATTTTTTATCGCTGCAGCGATGGATCACTGGCCTGTTTGGGTTATTGGATTCTCCTAGTCCGAATCTGAATGATTTAAGGTATTTAATCCTTTCCTAATTAACCTCCAAACCCACCCTATCACTATAAATAAGGGTCTTTAATTAGTTTTTAGGATAGGAGAGAAGGGAAAAGGGCGGCGACTATTTTGGAGATTGGAATTCTTGCATTTTTCGTTTGCCAATTAGAGAAGTTTTTCTATTTTTCTTTTTTGAACTCATGTTTGTTAATATAATGGTTGTTTTTGTTACTGTAATTATGAACTAAACTCCTTTTCTAGGGCTAAAGATGTAGCCCAATTTATGAATATGTGTTGACGTTATTGTTGTTAATATAATTGAGCATTAATTCTAAGTTTTATTATTGTGTGTAATGCTTTCAATTCTTTTGGATCCGAGAGTTGACTGATATCATGGGTTGGGTTGAGATCAAGAGATGAATCCTGATTAGTCTAAGGTAATAAAACCATAGATTGAGCGAATGCTAGAGATAGGTTACCGCGGTCTATGAGGCTCTGGTAAATTCCATAGAACTTAATGTTCTCTTAGCTTCTAAATCCAACTTAGAGATATTTTGGGTTGTTGCTTAAGGGTTAATTCGCAAATTGTTCGAGAGAAAGTTAGTGGAATATTAGGGAGTTTGGCCTTTAGAATAAGCTTGATTATGTTAGCAATAATTGTCAATGCATAGGATTTAATTGGTGTGAAATTTGTGCCCTAGGTTTAGTTATATTGATCTTTTTACCAGAGTATTAATACAATTTTGCTTTTTTTTAGTGTTTAGCTTGTTTTATTTTTCATTAAACCATTCTTAAAATTCTGTTTTGTCAAATAGCAATAAAATAGACTAGTTTGGTACTTGGTAGGTAGTTCTCTTGGGATTCGACACTCGTTTACTTGAGCTTTACTACTTGCGCGATTTCATACACTTGCAAAAAGCCTGTTAGAGACCGTGGTTCCTTAGCCACAGTAATGGCTCCATTGTTGTCACAGTAGAACTTTACTAGATCGGTAATGCTTGGAATCATATCAAGTTCAGTAATGAACTTCTTGATCCAAATTGCCTACACGGCTGCATTAGATAATGTGATACACTTAGCATCAGTTGTAGAATCCACTGCAGTACTTCGCTTCGAGCTCTTCTAGCTCACGGAAGCTTTATTGAGACAAAATATAAACCCGAATTGCAAGTGAAAATCATCTTTATCCATTTGGAAACTAGCATCACTATATCCTTTTACAGTGAGCTCATTTTCCCTTCCATAAACCAAGAACATGTCCTTAGTCCTTTTCAAGTACTTAAAGATGTTCCTGATAGCTATCCAGTGACACTCACCTGGATCCGATTGATATCTACTACAAGTGCTCAATGCACATGAGACATCACTCCGAGTACACAACATGGCATACATGATGGATCTAATTGTTGACGAATATGGGATCCTCTTCATTTTATCTCTTTCATCATGTGTTTTAGGACACATATCCTTAGAGAGATAGACACCATGTGACATCGGAAGAAATCCCTTCTTGGATTCTTCCATACTGAATCTCTTCAGTACCTTGTGTATGTATGTACTTTGACTTAGGCCAAGCAACCTACGTGATCTATCTCAGTAGATCTTTATTCTAAGGATGTATGCTACTTCTTCTAAGTCCTTCATGGAGAAGCACTTGGATAACCAAGTCTTTACCAACTGTAAGTTCGGTATATCATTCCCGATGAGAAGTATGTTATCAACATACAACACCAAGAATGCCATTGCACTCCCACTCACTTTCTTGTAAACACATGGCTCATCTTTGTTCTTGACAAAATCGAATTCTTTTACGGCTTCATCAAAACCAATGTTCCAGCTCCTTGAACCTTGCTTGAGTCCATAAATAAACCTCTGCAACTTGCATACCTTATCAGCTTGTCCATCAAGAACGAAACCATCGGGTTGTGTTATATACACATCCTCTTCAAGGTTTCCATTCAGGAAAGCCATTTTGACATCCATTTGCCAAATTTCACAGTTGTGATATGTAACAATCGCAAGCATAATTAGGATAGACTTAATCATGGCAACCAACGAAAAGGTTTCTTTATAGTTAATACCATGAATTTGTTTAAAACCTTTGGTAACCAGTCGTGTCTTATAGATATGCACCTTGCCATCCATGTCAGTCTTCTTCTTGAAATCCCATTTACACTCTATGGGTTTTACCCCTTAAAGTGGATACACCAGAAACCATAATTGGTTTTGGTACATGGAGTCCATCTCAGATTTCATGGCTTCAAGCCATTTAATGGAATCCAGATCCGATATAGCGTCTTCGTAGGTCATGGATTCGTTGTCTTGGTAGACTAGTACGTCGTCATGTTAAGTTACGAGAAAACTATATCTCTTGAGCTCATGACGTACTCTTTCAGACCTACGTAGCTCCTTTGCTACTTGAGGTCATTCACTTTGATCTATGGATTATGGAGTGACCTCCTCATGATATTCAACCACTTCTTGTGGCACATCCTCCCATCCTTTGTCTAATGCATTTTGTGGTTCTAGAACTTCATTGAGTTCTACTTTTCTCCCACTAGTACTTCTTAGGAAAAATTCCATTTAAGAAGACACCAGTATGAGCAACAAAAATTTTGCGCTCTTCTGGGTGGTAGAAATAGTATCTTTTGGTCTCCTTAAGATACCCCACAAATATATATTTGTTAGACTTTGGGCCCAGCTTGTTTGAAATCAATTTCTTGACATAAGCTTTGCAAACCCAAATCTTTAGATAAGACAAGTTAGGCTTTCGCCCTCTCCATTGTTCATATGGAGTCTTATCTATAGACTTTGACAGCACACAATTCAGTACATGAGTTATAGTCTTTAGGGCATAACCCCAGATGATATGGGCAAATCACTAAAACTCATCATGGACCTAACCATTTCAAGTAAGGTTCTATTCCTCCTTTCAGACACTCCATTGTGTTGGGGTGTATACAAAGGGGTGAGTTCTGATATTGTCCCACATTCCTTTAGGTATCTTTAACTCGACTTGCCATACTTGGCATAGTTGTTATTTTGAGAATATCCTTATTGTCTATTTAAGAACATATTATTATGAAACAGTTCCATAAAGAATATTATTTATACTCAAGGACAACAATCCATTAGTAAAGTAATATTCTTGTCCTAAGTGGACACAGAAATATTATTTCTAGAAATCGAGGAAAAATCATAATAATCCACAAGTTCCAAGTAACAAGCCCGTAGGCAAAATCAGACGATAAGATCCTATAGCTAATGCAACAACACATGCTCCATTTCCAACTGATAGGTCTACCTCTCCCTCAGTGAGCAATATACTTTACCGTAGTTCTTGCACATCAGAACAAATATGAGTACCACATCTTGTGTCAATGACCCAAGGTGTTGACGAGAGAAGTTAATCCCAATCATGAAGGTACCTGACGAAGAAGTAACATTCTTCTTCCTTTTTGCTGGGAAGGCCTTGCAATATTTCCTCTAGTGGCTGGGATTCTCAGAGTGAGGACAAACGCCTTTCCTATCTACAACAGTTCATTCCAACGACTTCTGAGCCTTTTCCTTCTCACTTGAGTTGGCTTCAGCCAACGTCAATGTTTTTGACATTTTCATGCTTGATTCAGTGGCCTTCAAGATATCCAGAAGCTCGAAAAGGGTATTCTTCTTATAATCCTCAATGAAGTCATAGACAAATTGAGAGTAAGAATCTGGCAAAGACTGTGATATTAGGTCTATCACTAAACCCTCATTAAGTTTGCATCCCAAAATCTCAAGCTTGTTCATATACTCGGTCAACTTGAGTATATGGCCGCCAATTTTGGTACCCTCTTCCATCTTGCATCTGAACAGTGATCGAGACATCATATGCTTCTCATTTCTCTAGAGAAAATAAAAATAGAAGCTAAGTCCATGTTCTGGCACTACTGTCGCAGTAATGGTGTCATTGATGCAAGCATAATGTATCTTGCCATTTCTACTTTTGCATCATGTATATGCTTCCTATATACATACCCAATTTGATAGATAGAACTATCAATAGGCTCTGGTGACAAAGTCTGCTCAATGGTGTATAATCTATCGCTTGACTAAAGTATATTGTTTATACTTCGATACCAGTCAATGAAATTCTCACCATTCCATTTGTCTCCCAGTTCGATAATGTAACGCCCCACTTGAGGTACGTAGTTGTTGTTTCTTCCTTTGCTCTTATTTAAGTTGGTTTTTGGTAATATTGAGTGTTGTGTTGAATACTTGCCCTGAAATTGGTTGAAAACGAAGAAGAAGTTCTGCGTTGTGCCACGGCGAAGGAGAACTTGCCATGCAAGAAGAGGTGGTTGCCGACGGGAAGTCGTTCGACGCTGCCATGACAGATTGCTTGCCGCCGGCAATTGACAGCCGATTAAAATGTTTGTTAAGTTTTAGATATTTTCTTCCCTAAGGGCAATTTGACCATTCTACCCCTAATTAGCAGGAAAAGTGGGGAGTAATTTGTAAGGATTTTTCATGGAGAATATGTTGATATGGGGGTGAGTTTGTAATGAATCAAAGGATATAGATGGAATTCCCAAAGAAGAATAAGGGCAAAATGGGAATGCTTGGGTATAAATTTCATTAAAAGGAATTAAGAGTAAGCAAACCCCTCATTCTTCTTCTTCTTCAACGCCACTTTCTTCTCTTGTTTCCTCTCAACTTCTCTTTTCTTTTGATCAAGGAGTTCCAAGGGATTTTTGAAGTGATTTGGGGTAGAAAAGCAACCTAAGGCTTTCTAAGGTAAGGATTTCTACTTAAGTTGTGTGATTTGTGAGTTTTAAGTTATTTTGAATTTTGAGGGTTTTTGTTATTTTGGTTGAGAGTAGAGAAAAAGTCAAGCAAAACAAGGGAAATGAAGAGTTGGTGAAGTCTCTCCATAACAAGGTAAGTAAACCCCAACCCTGTAACAACTACTGAAAACTAGTACAATGCATGCATAATAACAATAGAAGATTGGGCCCAAAAAACTTTCTTTTCATTATAAGTCATATGTCTTTTATACACAAAGAGTCCTGTTTACAAAAATGCATTTTTAAAGACAAAACAGGGGAAACAGTGTAGCTATCTCTCTTCGCTTGCCGACGCCCCTTCGACTGCATCACCTAGAACCTGCATCCACAAAGGAAAATAACGGGGTGAGCACAAAATAATGCTCAGTAAGTAAAACTCTCTCTCTCTGTCTATCCCCGTATAAATAACTCTTAATTCTTTCCTTATGCTATTTCTGATTCTGTTTCAGTTTCTAATAACATCATGGCCTCGTCTTACCGAGGATACAGGCGGATGGCGTTCACACGGCACCATCTCACTCTATAGCTATCGGGTGGAATTCACACAGTACTAACCCGTTCTTAGTGACTACCGAGTGAGGATCACAAAGCACCAACTCGGTTCTTTCTAACTATCGGGTGGAGATCACCTAGCACCTACCCGTTCCTCATGACTTTTGGGTAACGATCATCAAGCATTTACCCGTCTCTAGTCACTATTGGGTGATGGTCACAAAGCATCAACCCACTTCTACCAAATGTTAGATGATGATGACAAAGCATCAACCTACATATCTCTTAACTAACCGGGTAGTGGTCACAAAGCATCTACCCATTTCTACTACTCATCGGGTGACGATCACAAAGCGTCGACCCATCTCTCTAAGGGCTATTCGGATGATGATCACAAAGCATCAATCCGATTCCCATAACGGTCGGGTGATGTTCACAAAGCATCATCCCAACTATACTACTCTTCTAATTCATTCTATTGTAGCATTTTTTCAATGCTCTCTACCCTTAGAGTAATTTTACCCACTAAGCTCTCTACTCATAGGGTAATTGCATAAACCATTTCCTTACACTTTCTTAGGTCACTTTTCCATGCACAATTAGTGCCTATGGATGGTTCATCACTACTAATGCACTTATGAAATGCCAACATGCAATGTTGCAAGAATTAAGGTTCATTACTCATACTCAAACCTCTATTAGGCATTTCATCAAACAACTCATGTGCACTATAAAACTCTATCATAGCCATGATTCTAAAACTTTTCTTAACCATCCAAAATGGGGAAAAACCCCTTCACAAAGCCATAAAACCTGTCAAACGAGGCACTTCCAAAAAGGGTTCCATAACACCCCTTCAAATCCATCTCAACTACCTTGCCAATCCAACATCTCATTTCTCAAATTTGCAAGGTATAAACATTCACAAAGCATAGAAATCTCTATTTAATCCTTCATACATGCCATATTACATGTACATCACATACATACATCAAGTTTATCAAAACCCTAATTAAGAAATTTCATAAATCTCAACTTGGGTTGGGTTTTACTTACCTTGTTATGGAGAGACTTCACAAATTCTTCCTTTCACTTGTTTAGCTTGACTTTTCCTCTAATCTTAACCAAAAGAAGGAAAACCCTCAAACTTCAATATGAACTAAAACTCACAAATCACACAACTTAAGGAGAAATCCTTACCTTAGAAAGCCTTAGGTTACTTTTCCACCCCAAATCACTTCAAAACCCCTTGGAATACCTTGATCAAAAGAGAAGAGAAGTTGAGAGGAGTAAGGATGGGAAGTTGCGTTTGAGAAGAAGAAATGAGGGGTTTCTTTGATTCTAATTCCTTTTAATGAAATATATCCCAAAGCATTCCCATTTTACCCTCACTCTTCTTTGGGAATTCCATCTATATCCTTTGATTCATTACAAACTCACCCCCATATCAACACATTCTCTATGAAAAATCCTTACAATTAACTGCCCACTTTTCCTGCTAATTAGGGGTAGAAAGGTCAAATTGCCCTTAGGGAAGAAAATATCTAAAACTCAATCAACAATTTAGTCGGCTGCATGCGGCTGGCTAATCCCAGCAGCCTTCCCCGTGGCTTCAACCTCTCTTCGCCGCGGCGAAGATTCTTCTTCGCCCAGGCGAAGCACGGCAGACTGAAATTCTTCTGTTTTCAACCAATTTCAGGGCAAACATTCAACACAACACTGAATCAAACAATAATACCAAAACCAACTCAAAATAAGAGCGAAAGAGGAAACAGTAACAACGTACCTCAAGCGGGGCGTTACAAACCCAAGTTGAGATTTAAGAATTCTCTTGATTAGGGTTTTGGTAGAAATGATGTATGTATGTGATATACATGTGATATGCCATGTATGGAGGTTTAAATAGAGATTTCTATGCTTTGTGAATGTTTAGACCTTGCAAATATGAGAAATGAGTTGTTGGGTTGGAAAGGTAGTTTGAGATGGAATTGAAGGGGTATTGTGAATCCCTTTTTGGAAGTGCTTTCTTTGACAGGTTTTGTGGCTAATGTGAAGGGTTTCTCCCATTTTGGATGGTTAGAAAAAGATTTAGACTCATTGCTATAGTAGAGTTTTATAGTGCACATGAGTTGTTTGATGAAATGCCTAATAGAGGTTTGAGTATGAGTAGTGAACCTTAATTCTTGCAACATTGCATGTTGGCATTTCATAAGTGCATTAGTGGAGATGAATCATCCATAGGCACTAATTGTACATTGAAAAGTGACCTAAGAAAGGGTAGGAAAATTGTGTATGCAATTACCCTATGAGTAGAGAGCTTGTGGATGCAACTACTCTAAGAGTAGAGAGAATGAAAAATGCTAAAATAGAGTGAATTAGAGGAGTAGAATAGATGGGTCGATGCTTTGTGATCATCACCCGATAGTTATGGGAATTGGGTTGATGCTTTGTGATCACCACCCGAATAGCCCTTAGAGATGGGTCGATGCTTTGTGATCGTCACCCGATGAGTAGTAGAAATGGGTAGATGCTTTGTGACCACTACCCGGTTAGTTGTTAGATAAGTGGGTTGATGCTTTGTGATCATCATCCAACATTTAGTAGAAGTGGGTTGATGCTTTGTGATCATCACCCGACAGTGACTAGAGATGGGTTAATGCTTGGTGATCGTTACCCAAAAGTCATGAGAAACGGTAGGTGCAAGTGGTCTCCACCCGAGAGTTAGGAAAACCGAGTAGGTGCTTTGTGATCCCCACTCGGTAGTCACTAAGAACGGGTTGGTCTGTGGTGAATTCCACCCGCATGGAGTGGAGAGAGATCGTGTGCATGTCGCCATATCCGTCTAAGATGAGGCTATGGTATTTAGTAGAAACAGAAATAGAAAGAATAGTATAAGGAAAGAATTAAGAGTTATACATACGGGGACACACAGATAGAGGGTTTTACTTACTAAGCATTATTTTGTGCTCACCCCGTTATTTTCCTTTGTGGATGCAGGATCTAGGTGTTGATGCAGTCGGAGGGGTGTCGGCAACGAGGAGCTAGCTATGCCCCTGTTTTGTCTTTTAAAGTGAATTTTTGTAAATCACACTCTTTGTGTATAAAAGACATATGACTAATAATGAAAAGAAAACTTTGGGCCCAATTTTCTATTGTTATTATGCATGCATTGTACTAGTTTTCAGAAGTTATTACAGATAATTTGTCACAGTGATGATGGGATCACATTGCTCAATTTTTAAGTGAATCTATAAGTGCAGAATAAGTAAACGTTATTACAATGTTTATTATTATTATGTAATAAGACCTTTTATTAAATAATTGCTCCCACTATTTTCCTCAAGCCAATAACCCTCACTATTAACTCTGAAAAGCCCATTGGCTTTCCTAATGGACTAAGATCCCATCTAGCCAATTTCAAACCTTCGCTTTGGCGAACAAGCTAAAATGGGTTGATTAGGTAGGCTAACAAACTTAATCCACATCAGTTGATAGCTCCCACTACCAACCTCAAATGTGAAACAAGCCAATAAGCCAATCACACAATACAATGACCGAAGCCATTGTCCTCAAGTGTGATTCTCAGTATCAGTAGGGTGGACACTACATGCCGCCATGTACACACAAGAAGTGTACTTCTTTACTATGCCTATGATGAGCTTATCAACCTTCACTTTGGCGAACAAGCAAAACTCATCATTTTAAGTCAAACCATCACCATTAAGGAAAACTCCAATGATATTCAACCTCCCAATGGTAGAAGTGTACCCTTCGCTTTGGCGAACAAGGTTCCGACGAACAGTGGTTTGATTAAACTCATGGTGATGGAAGGCATTTCAATTTTGAATTAATATACTTTAGTTAAGGGGTTTTTATTTTATGTCTCACTAATTTTATCTTTCTTAGCATGTTATAGTCATAACATACACCCTTAGCATGCATACTAAGTGTAAATTAAACGTGTTGGTGCATAGCCTTAACTAAAACTGATTTCCTCAAGTCAAGAGAAATCGGTAGGTCAACCTAGGTTTAAAAGGAAATGGATTCTTCAAGTAATTTCGCCTCCTTCCTTTCCATCGCTTCTTCTTCTTGAACACTACACAACTTTCAAAAATAAAATTACATCTTACATTATTGAAAAGAAACCTCGAGTTACATTCGAGGGGAGTGAGATGAGAGAAAGAAGTTACATTGGAGGTTTAGAGAAAGGTAGGGCACGCAGGCCCTATTTTAAATTACATAACCCAAAACAATTAAACTAGGTTCGTATGCTTATGCACCAAGCACCATGCATATTCACAAACAAGAATCATGCATAAACAATCAAAATTTAATTTTGATTAGGTTGGTAAATTATAGTTACCCCTTGAATTTCGGTAGGGTTCCATTTAAGTCCAACAAGTTTTAAAATTTTCATTTTAGTCCCTTGTTATCGGGCCTCACTCAGTTGGACCTCCAGAATGTTTCTAACATGGAGCAACATTTTTTTAGAAAATTATGGATTAAATATCACACAACAATGCGATCACGACCCAAAATTCAGCCCATTGCATCTTTCGTGGGCTGCCAAAAAAAAGTCCAGATTTGGTGCACGTTTTAACATGCACCAGATCATGCCCTTGGCTGAAAAACCAAGGGCCAACCGAGGCCAAGTGTTGGGAGCACTTGGCCACCATAGGGCAACCCCAAAACAGTAGCCAATCAAGTGGACAGTAGCGGCACATTCGCATGCTCCATTGCTGCATGCGACAATAGCCTTGGTGTAGTCACACAAGGCTGCTGCTATGCCGTTTGCAGTGGCATAGCACAAGGCCACATGCTGGAGCATGTTGCCAGCACTCCTCCCTGTGCAGCAGTGGCGCAATAGCTATTGCTTCTTGTTACTGCCATGCGCAACAGCACATAGCAGCAACACGCCACCCTACAAGGCAGCATCCTACTCTGATCGGAATCAAGTTTTATTTGATTTCGATCCCCCAAAAAAAAAAAAAAAAAAAAGAAGATTAGCAATAAATCAACTGTAGCAGATTTTTAACAAAAAAAATAATCAGTTTTTACACATCACGCAATAACATAATCGATACATATCGAAATCAATTCAACCAAACATCGAATAACAACGTAAGAGGTATAAGGAAGGCTCTGATACCACTGTTAGTTGCTGATGGGGTTTACGCAGTGGAAAAAAAAAATCCCCAACAACAACATTGAACCCAAGAACCTTATACCGATTTACATTATTTACACATGAAATGATATTGAATATAAAATTTCCAGATTTCATACTAGCATTTGGAGGCTCCTTCAATCGATACGAATCGCTCCCACTCTAAGATAAGAGTGAATTCTCAGTATCCACACGAAGACATGATAACGATTGACTTGCGGTCTCAAGTGCTAGCAAGACACACAAGCAAAAAGGATGCATAATTTTTCTTCAAGAAAAATTCTCTTCTCCACCAAGATAAAAATGTGAGAGAGAGTGAGGTGAGTGGCTTGGATTTAATTAATGTGTTCTCCTCAAAATTTTATTTTAATTTTAAGTTGCCTTTTATATGTAACAAAAATTAAAACCCTAATCTAGCTAGGAATAAATTTATTCCATGACAAGAATAGTAAATCCTCATTACCAAACAAGGTAATAATCCACATGGCATCTTATTCAAATTTAAATATGATTTTCATATTCATATATTATCTTTATTAATATCATCAAATATTAATATTGAATATATATTTAAATTCAAATATGAATTTCATATTTCATATATATTATCTTCACTAATATTAATATCATCAAATATTAATATTAAATAATATTTATATAATATTTAAATATATGAATATATTTAAATACATAATCTCACTAATTTTAATTTCAATATGAAATTAAATATAAGCAACAACTTCAGCAAATTTAATTGCACTGTGAGATTACCAAAATGCCCTTTCATCTCAAAAGACGAAAATATCCTTTCCATCATAAATGACAAAAATACTCTTTCTCACTGGTTCATCCTTAATCTGTCTTCTATGTGTGTGACCCGAAGGCTCCTCATCATATCGGCAGTGAGTAGTCTCGCGATTGACACCAATCAATCGTCTCAGTAAACACAGACCAAGATTGGCCTCTAGCAAGGCATCATGGCCACCCGATAGATTCAGATTCAACGAAACAACTTGCCTATCAACGATATGGTTACCATGCAAACCAATCATTTCATCATCTGTTATCTCATCGAGGCTGAGGTACAGAAATAGTGTCAATTTCAATTATCTTCGATATCTTTGTATTCAGTTACTAAACTAATGATTGGAATAATAAATTGGATTGAGCAACAACTCAATCCTACTATGGCTACAACTTTAGTGTCTTTGCCATTCATTAAATTGCGCCATGAGATAACTTCTCCCTTACCCAGGAGTGATGAATCTTTTGTTGATCCACCATAGTCTTGATACACTTCTCAATGCAGCCAATCACTATCGAATTAGGTCTGAATAGAACTACGTTAGGCTGCTGTCAAACTACACCAATCGGTGCACGAGGTGCTCCAATGATCTCAAGTCTAAGGATCACATGCACCACCATTCATTAGAGAATTTATTCCATAGACACTGGGGTTACCATCTATATGGAATCCTCAGGTGGTCTGTCCAGTGAACTTGCCTACAACAAGCACCCATGTGTCGCACTAGGTTGTCAGCAAACAACCTTGACAAGTGAGATCAATCATTGTCTTTCAACAGGGTCGTTAAACACTATGATAGTCTTACCGTATTATCTGTGTCCTTGGTCAGAATAATACTAGGGCTACGGACATTTCTAGAATGGCCACCATATGTGATCATAGGGTTCTCACCATCAAGATTTGAAACACTTGATACCCTCGTCACGATTCTACCATTCTAAGGATATATATCAATACACGCAATTATGATTTACATGATATAGAAGAAAATTGCCTTTTATTGATTAATAAACATTATTTTAGAGAGTCAATTCTACAATAATTGATTGGCTCTAAGGTACCTACTCCAACAGTTGGTTTGACATCATCCCTCTCTAGCTGTGTGCAAACTCGTACATCATAATCGTAGGTTTGTATATAGCATACATGATCACCGAGCTAGGTGAGCCATCTGTTGAGGAGCTTGTCCATTTGTACAGATTAAAGAAGTGTCAAGACCAGATGTATTACGTCTCCAAGGCAGGAAAGGTACGTTTCAATGGGTTGGTTGACGTCCCAAAGAAGATCCTGCATTGGGACTCTTAGTTTTTATTTTACGAGGCTTGGGAGACCGATGTTTTTGCTTTAGAAGCTAGTAAGAATTTGACCCCCTGTGTGTGTAAAGATCGCTCTCAAACTCGATGTTGAAACTAACCAAGCTTCTTTGCTTTGCAGTTAATGTCGAGCATAACTTTCTCCCCATTGCGAGCTTATAGAGGCTTTAGTGCTTCAGCAACCTTTTCGACAGACAGCGCAACGTTAACGAGATCATCTCGCTTCCTCACTTGAGGGCATACAGCTTTTGTGAGGATAACGCCAAATTATTTACCATTCTTGAGAAAGGTAAGTGTTCACTTGCTCGCGCTTCTTCCTTCTGTGTAAGCAGGTCGCTTATTGCTTGCTTCACTTTTCTGCAAAAATGTGGGCTGAGAAATCAAAGGGCCTGAAGAAAAAGGCGGTAACTTCTATGGCTGCCAAGAAAATACCAACTGCTTTGGTGACGAAACAGCTTACGATGTCACTGGCACGAAGCGAAGGGGTGGTGAACTTGAGGGAGGCTCAAGTGTGAAGAAGTCTGCGACTACCTTGAAGGTAGTTGGTGGGAAAGGTGCCCTCGAGCCCTAAAAAAGGCCTACAAAGAAAGTACCCAAGCCAATTGGAGGTTCAGGGAAACAAAAGAAACCCAAGCAATTTGACGACTTAAGCAAGAAGAAGTCGACCGAGCCTTAGAGGGTCTCAGGAAAGCAAAAGATGGTAAAGCAGTAGGTTGGCTCAAGCAAGCTGGCTGCCCAAAGGAATCTGTGGCCAAGGACTTGGCCAAGAAAAAGTCTGTTCTCGCAGGCGAAGTTGCGGCTATCGGGGAAGTAAGTGTAGCTTGTCTTGGTAGGGAGGTGATGCATTGTTACGACAACATGCAAATATATCAAGTGCACTAGTCGCACAAAGTAATAAAGTGATGAGTGACTATCGTTCCCACGAGGATTGGTTGCTAAGTACTGAATTTCCTATTTGTTTTCAAGTTCCATGAAACCAAAAATTGTTTGGATTTATGGGAGAGATTAAACTTAACTGAAAGCAAAATTTACAAAGTGTAAAAACAACTAAATTATGAGAGCAAGATTTAACATAAGGGTAATATCAATGTAAGCAAACAGTTAGGGTTTGACTTCATTCGGACTCTATGGATTAATTCTGTGGATTATGCTACTTCTACACTCACATGCACGAATTGTAAATTGAATTCCCTAAGTTGTCAAACATACCTTCTCAGGCTATGAATTCTTACTTTTCCCTATTAAACTTCCGCACCCAACAATTTGAAGATTAATAGTTCCAAATTCATTAAGCTAATAGAATCCTAGATTGATTTCATTGATTCTCAAACCCATCTCTAGCGTTCAATACTACAATGGTGATTACCCAAGAAGCTTAACATGATTCATTTCTCAATCTCATCATGTTCAACAAATACAATCAATAAAAATCAAAATAACCACACAATCTATGCAATAGAATGCAAAAGCAACAATAATCAATTGATTAATCCATAGAAATCCGATTTACATCAAAACCCTAACCCAAAATGGATTAGTTCATAACTAAATTAACACAAATAGCTAGAAAGACAATAAACATAGCAATCAACATATTGAGACAAAGAGAAAAGAACAGAGATCTCCTTTAGTTGAAGAATCCGCAAGATTAAATCCCAAAATCTTCTCCCTTTCTTACCAAAATATCAGAGCTATTCTCAACAAAAGATGAATCCAGAAAAACCCCTCTCAAAATGGCAAAGTTTCCCTTAAATAGTTCACCCAAAAACCTAAAACTTTCCTAAAATAAAATTGTGCGTTTTGGAGAAAACAAAATTTCACAGACTACGCCGCGGCGAAAAAACAATTTAGTCGCGGCGACGAGCTAAAGAGGAATCTTGTGCCTTGCTTCTTTCACCGCGGCGAAGAATAAACTTTGCCACGACAAACCTTCCTGAAAAATTCTAAATTTACATAATTGCCCTCCGCTTGCTTCCTTGCTTGAATCTTCGATCTTCGATACTTTCCCTATGGGAACAAGCTTTATAGTGCTTCACTCCGCTTCATAACTTTCCCAAATTCTGAGATTCGCTTTCTTCTGGGTCCAGAAACTCCAATTTGCTCGTTATTTGCTAAAAATGCATGTTTCGGCCTGAAACATAAAATCTATAGAATTAAGTAGCAATTCAGGCATAAACGAACTAAGAA
The DNA here is from genome assembly GCA_026225825.1 of Pistacia integerrima. Classification (NCBI taxonomy): domain Eukaryota; kingdom Viridiplantae; phylum Streptophyta; class Magnoliopsida; order Sapindales; family Anacardiaceae; genus Pistacia; species Pistacia integerrima. The sequence continues at coordinate 17,837,657 of CM047742.1, read as the reverse complement.
GTATCTAAAATCCGGCCAAAAAGCCTAATTAAAATAGTATAATCCTCGGATTGTCAAATACCCCCAAACTAAAGACATGCTTGTCCTCGAGCATCAGGTATAAAACACAAAGAAAGAAAAACAACAAATAACCAAAAACACAAAGCAACAAAACTGAAAATGATAAGACAAAAATTAGACTCAAACTCAACATAAGAACTGCCTAGAATTTATACAAATCTCAATAATTGTTGAAAAATTATTACTGAAAAATGCTCAACACTCCAAGAAGTTATAAGTTGCATCGACTATCTTTCTCTATTGGTCCCCCGAGTAGGTGTCCCCACTTCAGTCCACATTCCGACTTCCCAGATTATTTTATGCAGAAATGCAAAGTTTATCAAATGGTGGCAGACTCCATAAGCCTAAGTATCGAACTACTCTCCACTAATGAGGATTAGACATCACTAAAGATCAAAAGGTCTTTACAGGGGTTAGTGGGTTTCAAAGAAAAGGATAGGATAAACTAAGCAAGAGAACTCGGTTTCCTTTAAGCAAACCCCAAGACTTAAATCAACTTCCACTTTCTTCCTCAACCACCACTTAAGATATCAACCATTTAATAACCCTCAAGCATGTGCACTTCTCATTTTTGCTAATGCAATGCAATTCTCAGAATTTTTTATTTTTTTTATTCAATACAACAATAACCAATTTGAGGTTAATTACCCCTCTTATTCTTCTTGCCCTTCTCACAACCCCAAACTATTCTTTTAGTTCATTCACACAACTCTCCAAGCTCTTTGTGTTTGCATTAGGTTTAGAATTCTCTTAAAGGTTGTGGACGTGTTTAGGGTGAAAGGTTTAGGCATTATTTGTTGCACAAGAAAAATGGAACACCGATGATTTCATAAGGCTCAAATGGGTAACTAGGGATAAAATTCATGGTCGGCTGGAAATGCTCAAACGTTTCGAAAAACTGCCTAAATCACTTCCTCAATAATGTCTATTCCTAGAATTTCGCCTCAAGCACTTCTTAACTAGGTTCTAGAGTTCACCAACATTATCAAGACTTTACCTAATCACATAAAATGTTTCTAAGCATGCCAAAATAATGAAAATGGTGGTTGAACCACTCAACAAACCTTAAGCTAAATTCAGTCAACCAACATGAATTTGAAGCAATGCTTAACATTTTTCACAATAAAATTCCAACAATCCTATTCTCATCATAGACTTATGTAATTCATCATTGGCATACACAACAAAACATGAAAACAACTAAACACAAATAAAAAATTGTTCCAATGTCACATTATGCACAATTTAGGAATAGAAAAACAGAATTTACAAAGGTACGAGATAGTTCCCTGATTAATCCGCGAAGTCGGAGTTTCACTCAGCAGCATGCACACCCTTTCCTTGGCTTTCTCATCAACATAATCTGTAAAACAATTGAAATTCTATGGTGTCCACTGTGTTAGAAAATTTCACTAACTAATATGAAAATATTACAATCCTAATCTCGCCCTTACAACTACTAGGAAGTTCAAACAAAAATTAAACAATCCAAAACAAAAAGAAAATTAGTTCAATGTTCAAAATAAAAGACAATGACAACTACAACAAAGAAAAATAATGAATGGAAGATATTTTTGCATTTTTTTGTCGAGCAATATATTTCTTTTATTACTACAAAGTCGTTTCAATTGTCCTAATCGGACTTATTATAAAAAATTCGAATTTGCTCCAAGTTACGCATAGTTTGCTTCTTGAGGAGCTTTTCGAATATATGCGAGGAAATCTTATGCGATAATTCTGACTTTGGAACCATTATCCATCTTAAGTTTTGGTCTGATGTGTTTTACTTGAATTTTTCCAAGTATAACTTCATCGATTTGGGGTATTGCACCCTTATATAGTTGGATTTTGGTGTGGCTTATTGAAATAAGTAGTCTTTTTTTTTTTTTTTTAACTCTTGACTTTGAGTTTTTTAGATGCAACTGCATAGGTCGTGATTTTTGAAGCAGTGAATGATAAGTGCTACACAACAAGTAAATAAAAATGGCGAACAAAGAAAAGTTATGAATAATACCTCTTTTATTGATAGAACATTTTGGCCGTAAATGACCTTACAAGAATGATTGAAAGAAAATACATGACTGGAACCCGAGCTGCTCATTGGTAATACCTTCGCAGATGCTCGGTGTTCTAGGCTCCCAATATAGCTTCGCTATTAAGGTGCTCCGGGTGGAAGGTTCTTGACGCGAGCTTTTCAAAGATCCTGAATGGACCTTCCCATTTAGGCCCAAGTGCCCCTAAGTTTAGGGTTTTGAGTACCCTGGACAACCTTTTTGAGAACTAGGTCGCCCACTTCAAAGTCTCTATTTTGACTTTGGTGTTAAAGTATCGCCTTGCTCACCGTTGATATAAAGTGAGTCTTAATTGAGACTTGGCTTAATGCTTTTCAATTAGGTCTAGTCTTAGGTGGAGAAGGTCTTCATTTGTTTTTTCATTGAAAACTTCCCTTCGGAACAAACTAATCACCACATCAACCGGGGCTATTGCTTCACACCTGTATGATAAAGAGAATAGGGTTTCTCTTGTCGAGCTTCTTCTTAATGGTGTGCTTGATAACTTTGTTCACAACCTCTACTTGACTGTTGGCTTGAGGCAAATAAACAGCATCGAAGCTCTTCTTAATACCGAGCCATTCACAAAAAGATCTGAAGTCTTCATTGTCAAACTATTTTTCGTTGTCGGTTATTATAGTGTGGGAGATTTCGAACCTACAAATGATGTTTTTATAGATGAAATCCTTCGGCTTGTTTGACGTGATGGTGGCTAAAGACTTAGCTTTTGCCCATTTGGTGAAGTAGTCCATAGCAACCACTGCGAACTTAACGCCCCCCTTTCCTTGAGGCAAAGGGCCCATCAGGTCAGTGCCTTAGACTACAAACGGCCGGGGCTTGTCATAGTAGTTAACTCTTAGGGCGAAGCTTGAGGAACATCTGCGGACCTCTGGCATCTATCGAACTTGCGCACATAGCATACAACATCGTCAAAAATTGTTGGAGTAATAACCCTGATGAAGCACTTGGTATGTTAGAGATCTGCCTCCTGCATGGTTCCTAAAAATGCCCTCATGGATCTCTCTCATAACATAGTTTGCATCCTCACGGTCAACACATCGCAACAACAATGAATTGAACCAATGCTTATACAACTTGTCATTGATGAGCATGTATCAAGCTGATTTCGTGCAGAGTGTTTTAGCTTCACTCCTCCCTTCAGGCAACGTTCCATCCCTTAGGTAGGCAATAATTGCATCCATCTAACTGTATCTCTGACTTGTCTCTAGGACTGATTCTTGTGAAGCGGAGATGCTTGGACTTGGGAGGAACTTAACAAGTATCAAGTCAGTTTTCTCTTGGCTCATTGCAGATGCTAGGCGAGCTAGAGCATCAGCTACTAAATTCCTTTCCCTTGGGATCTAAAGAACTGTGAAGGATTTGAACTGCTCAAGCTCGGACTTCACCAGCTGGAGGTAGGATGCTATTAAATCCTCATTTGCCTGGTACTCCTCGGTCATCTGGTGGACTACGAGCTGGGAATCACTATAAATCTTGATGGACTCTACCCCTATTTCCTTGGCGAGGCAGATCCCCGTAAGCAATGCCTCGTACTCAGCCTCGTTGTTGGAGGCAGTGTTAGAGTAGATGCCCTAGAGCCAATCAATTATTGTAAAATTGACTCTATGTAATAATGTTCATTAATCAATAAAAGGCATTTTATTCTATATCGCGTAAATCATTATTATTGCAATATGTATTGATATATGTCCTTAGAATGGTAGAACCGTGACGAGGGTATCAAGTGTTTCAAATCTTGATAGTGAGAACCCTATGAGCACATATGGTGGTCATTCTAGAAACGTTCGTAGCTCCAATATTATTCTAAAGTAAGGGCACAGATAATACGGTAAGACTATCATAGTGTTGAACGACCCTGTCGAGAGGCAGTGACTGATCTCACTTGTCAATGTTGTTTGGTGACAACCTGGTGTAACACATGGGTGCTTGCTGTAGGTGATTACACCGCAAGAAGTTCAACTGGGTCCGACCCACCCGCGAGGATTCCATATGGATGGTAACCCCAGTGTCTATGGAACAAATTCTCTAACGAATGGTGGTGCATGTGATCCTTAGACTTGAGATCACTGGAGCGCCTTGTGCATCGATTGGTGTAGTTTGACACTAGCCTAACGCAGTTCTGATCAGAGCTGTCAATAGGGTGGTGATTAGCTACATCAAGGAGTGTATCAAGACTATGGTGGATTGACAGAGGATTCATCACTCCCGGGTACAGGAGAAGTTATCTCATGGCGCAATTCAGTATATGGCAATAACACTAAAACTGTGGCCACAGTGGGATTGAGTTGTTGCTCTATCCAGTTTATGCTACGGGTCATTAGTCTAGACACTGAATACATAATATCGAGAGTAACTGAAGGTTGACACTATTTCTATGCCTTCGTCTCGTCGAGATAACGTATGATGAAAGGATCGAATTGTACGGTAACCATATAGTTGACAGGTAGCTACTTTGCTGAATCCGAATCTATCGGGTGGCCATGATGTCTTGCTAGGGGCCAATCTTGGTCTGTGTATTAGTGAGACGATTAATTGGTGTTAATCGCGATACTATACACTGCCGATATGATGAGGAGCCTATGGGTCACACACATAGAAGATAATTTAAGATCCAAGAAGAAAGAAGGGTGTTTTCGTCTTTTAAGACGAAAGGGTATTTTGGTAATTTCACAGTACAATTAAATTTGCTGAGGTCGTAGCCTTTATTTAATTTGTTAGAAAAATTAAATAAGTGAAATTACGTTTAAATGTGTGTTCGCACATATTTAAATATATTATCATTTTTTGTTAAATGTTAATATATATATTAATTGATTTTAATTGAGATAATGATGGAAAATAAAATAAATCAAATTGGGAGTGTTTGGCAACATGGGGCGTTTGGGTTGGAGCCTAAGCCTATTCCGTATGGGATTAAGGCAAATTGTTTTTAATATAAAAAGAAAAGTGTGTGATTTTTAGTGTAGATTTTTCTTTGGAAAAACAAAACACACAACCCCTCTCTTCCATTCCCACGGTAGTAACACCCATTGCCCAAAATCAATTCCAATTGATTTGTTTTTCTTCTTAATCTTGAAGTCAAAGAGGATCTAGCAAATCCCTCTTTGGTTCTTTTAAGATTGTCTTTGTGTGGACTACGCAAGTTCGATCCTACACTTGGATCGGTAGCAAAACATTCGTCGACAAATTTGGAGGAGCCTCCAACGTGCGTTTGTTTCTCTTAACTCATGTTTAATATTTCTGCAGATTCTTATGATGATAAAATTGTAAAATTATACCCTTGATCTTGGCTCATGTAAACGATCCCTGAGTTTTATTATTTTTGTTTCCGCTGCATATACGGGACCGTTTACTAACAAGCAGCGAACCCAAACCTTGCTACAACTCTGATTGGGTTTCCTTCTGGACTTTTGAGCAAGAGCTCTACTCCTACCCCCTTCTCATTTGAGGAGCTATCTACATACAGAGTCCACTGCCATAGGTTATCGAGCTTTGGCTTCTACTGTTTGTTTTCTCCTAAGGTGCTTGCCCCTAGTAGGCTTATTTCCCCTCTTGGCTGATAATAGAATTTCGATATGAAGTCTGTTAATGCCTGACCTTTGATTGTTGTTCTCGGGATGTACTTGATGTTAGAGTAGGTGCCCTAAAGCCAATCAATTATTATAGAATTGACTCTTTGTAATAATGTTTATTGATCAATAAAAGGCAATTTATTCTATATCATGTAAATCATATCTACATTTATTGATATATGTCCTTAGAATGGTAGAACCATGACGAAGGTATCAAGTACTTCAAATCTTGATAGCGAGAACCCTATAAGCACATATGGTGATCATTCTAGAAACGTCCGTAGCCCCAGTATTATTCTAACCAAGGGCACAGATAATATGGTAAGGCTATCATAGTGTTAAACGACCATGTCGAAAGGTAGTGATTGATCTCACTTGTCAAGGTTGTTGGGTGATAACCTGGTGCGACACATGAGTGCTTGTTGTAGGCAAGTTCACTGGACTGACCTACCGGAGGACTCCATATGGATGGTAACCCCAGTGTCTATGAAATAAATCCTCTAACGAATGGTGGTGCATGTGATCCTTAGACTTGAAATCACCGGAGCACCTTGTGCGCTAATTGGTGTAGTTTGACACTAGCCCAACGCATTTCTATTCAGAGCTGTCAATATAGTAATGATTGGTTGCTTCAAGGAGTGTATCAAGACTATGGTGGATCGACAGAGGATTCGTCACTCCTGGGTACGGGAGAAGTTATCTCACGACGTAATTCAGTAAATGGCAATGACACTAAAACTGTGGCCACAATGGAATTGAGTTGTTGCTCAATCTAATTTATTATTCCGGTCATTAGTCTAGTAACTGAATACATATATATCGAGAGTAATTGAGGTTGAAACTATTTCTATACCTCAGTCTCGATGAGATAACAGGTGATGAAATGATTTGATTACATGGTAACCATATCGTTGACAGTATCTGCTTCGCTGAATCCGAATCTATCTGGTGGCCATGATGCCTTGCTAGGAGCCAATCTTTGTCTGTGTATAGTGAGACAATTAATTGGTGTTAATCACGATACTACACACTGTCGATGTGATGAAGAGCCTACGGGTCACACACATAGTAGATAATTTAAGAATCAGTTTATACAAGAGGCGTTTTCGTCTTTTAGGGTGAAAGGGTATTTTGGTAATCTCACAGTGCAATTAAATTTGCTGAGGCTGTTGCCTATATTTAATTTGATATTAAAATTAAATAAGTGAGATTATATATAAATATATGTACACATATATTTAAATGGATTATTATTATTATTAAATGTTAATGTATTTCTATAAATACATTAATTGAGTTTAATTGGAAATAATAATAATTATAATAAAATATCATGATTTGGAGTGTTTGGATATAGGGTCTGTTTGGGTTGAAGCCCAAGCCTATTCCTTATTGGAACAGGGTTTTATGTGCACTATATAAGTGCAAGGTTTTGTGATTTTCACAAGACAAGAGAAAAGAGAAGAGAGAAATACAACAAATTTTCAATCATTTTGATTGAAAGAAAATCATAGCCCTCTCTCCCAAGTCTCACGCCACCTTTGGTTCATTGAATCAAAGTTTCTTTGATTCTTGATTTGGTTCTTGAAGTTAAAAAGGATCTAGCAAATCCCTCTTTAACTGTTCGGGATATCTTCGTGTGGATTACCGCTGGTTCGATCCTGTTCTTGGATCGGTAGCGAAAAGATTCAAAGACAATTTTGAAGGAGCCTCCAAACGTGCGTATGAACTTTAAACTTTACTCTGATTGTTCATATTACTGCAGATTTTTTATTTAACATATTATATGTATTATCTGTACCCTGATCTTGGTTTTAATGGGAACAATCTATGTTTTAAAAGTTTTGTTTTCTAGCGCCCTGAATCCTTGTGGAAGCGGGGCCTGGTGAACATCCTCTGTGAAGGGAGAGCTCACTATTTCTTTGGCCGCATTGTTTTTAGCAAGCTCTTAGGTCTTTGAGCATTTTCTACACACGATCCAAGTCTTCATTGTGATTGCCCTAGCTGGCTTTGTTCAGCCTTACCTCGAGCAAGTGAGTTCGTAAATCTGTTACTTGTGAGCCCCCTCCATTATGCGCATTGATGCGCGAAATTGAGTCATGATGGCTTGGTTGATAAGTGCTATCATGCTCGTCAGTGCGTTGCTCGCGACGTCGGTTATGACTTGCCGGAATGTCGATCATTGCCAAATTGGCGCATATGACTTGTCTCACGAGCTTGCAAGGATTGAGCTTGTCTTGGATGTGGGTTAAGATTATCACGCTGATGCTAGGGATATCACCGAGCGGGTCGAACGTCTCGTGGGCAACCATTACCTTCGCTTTCACCCATTGGTTGTTTCCCTGGCTGCCTCCCGGGGTTAGTTTGCCTACAGGATTCACGCTTGTGAGCAGAGTCTACTCTATGAAGTCGGCGATGTTGGTCACACCTTAGCACGGATAAATCAGACTAGTCACCAGTTGAATTCCAACCTGTCGGGGTGATATCGGTGAAGCGTAGCTGGTCAAGGTTTTGTGTGGTTGGTTGCTGATTTCTCAGCTTAGCCACATTTTGTTGCACCACTTATGCAACCATTGTTCTGATCATCTCCACCAGTTAGCCGTTTTCGGGGTTTGACGTCCTTGTCCCCTAGTTATTCACGGTATGCTGAGTTGGCAGCACAGGTGGTCGATGCCCAGTGGCGTCCTGTTGCACTTCTTGATGGGTGGTCTCCACATTGTTGTGGTTTCTAGTGGTGGTTTTCAATCTTGTACGCACCATTGTGAGCCTAGACTGATTAAATCGCTATGGCTATGTACTGGAATTTCTGAGATGTTGGCGAAAGCCCTCCTTCTAATGCCAAAATGTTGATACAAAAATCTGTACCAACTAGAGTGATCCGATCGACCTTGGCAGGATCGGAACTAGTGTGTGTGTGATGGGAATGCAAAATGTCATATTTACCCCCCTTAATGTCTAGTCTTTTATACTTATTTGCTGCCTAAATATACTCATTATTATTCTATTTTGATATAGGATGCAAATGGAGGCGTTAATTGCAAAACGGAACTAATTAAGTAAATTCGGACAGTTTCGACGTTGTTTCGTAATCTGAGCATAACTCTCTCATCCGAGCTCCGATTGAGATGATTCAAAATGCTGTGAAACGATAAGAAATAGATCTACAACGTTCATGTTTTGAGTTTGGAGAGATACTCGCTTCATCAAGGTTGTAATCGAGCTTGAAGTTGATGCATCTGCACTGGACGTCCTGGAACATTCTACCTTGTCATGCAAATCAATTGGGCAATTTATTATTGGAGACATGTGGCACGCAAGTTACAGCTCAGAATCACCATTTTCCTATTTTGTATTAAGACTTTATTTTATTTCCAATTAATTAGATTAGGATAAATGTTATTTTAGGATAGGAGAATATTTCTTTTAGGAGATTGAGTGGGATTCGAATTCTAAAACTGGATTTTTGCAAAGGGATCAGATTAGGGTTTTTGAGGGGGACCACGCCTCTCTCTTCTCTTCTCTGTAATTTTTCTTTCTCTTGAGTTTTTGTTATGGCCATGAGCGGCTAGAATTTTTGTAACTTGGTCGAAGGAAACGAAGGCCTCGGAATCATTAAACTGTGAGATCTAATATATTTTTCTTAGTGTTCAATTTTCATGTTTGAGTATTGGATGTTTTTCTATGCCTAATTTTTATGATTGTTTCGTTTAATTACTAGGGAGGCCTACTAGTTTATTAATTGTTGCAATCTCGCTAAGTTAGATATCAAATCCGTAATTGTTTGATCCCTCTAACTTGTGAAGCAATTAGGGTTAATAATTACGCGTCGAATTAGTAATCTTAAGAAGAACATTCAACTAAATTAAATACAACCGCTTGTGTTTGTGTTGTTTAGCTTCATCGATTTCTCTAATTCTTAAGGCTGCCACTAGATTAAATCTTGAGCGCTTGTCTAGGGTTGTTTAGTGGTAAGATTAATTAAGATCGCTTGTTTCTTGATTAATTACAATTAAAGAAAGATAGGAAAATAGTTCCAACGGTGAATATTTAGGTATGGATTGATTTAATTTTGCATCAATGATCAGTTGTAAGATTCCGATGGCGGATGTTGTCTGAGACCAAGTTTTGTTATATTAATTGATTTCGATTTAAATTGTTTTTGTTTTGATTTTTGCTAAGACTGTTTTCTGTTTCACTCAAACCCCCCCAGCCTTGTTCACATCATCGAAAATTCGGCTAGACACTCTTCGTGGGATCGACCCTTGCTTACCCTATTTACAGTTTAGTAGTTAGGTTAGAAAGGTTATTAATCTTGGTTGCCTACGACAGCACACCAGTGTGTGTGTGTGTGTGTGTGTGTGTGTGTGATTACGAATAACCAGTAGTGAATGAATAATGAATGCAGTAAAATAAATGGCAAAGAAATTTTTAAAATGGTTCGGTGAGATGAACTCTTAACCCTACGTCCACTTTTTTTTTTTTTTTTTATTTGCTATGAGGGCTTAACCCCTCTTCTCATCGTTGGAGGGGGTTTATATATAGATTTTGTACAAAGGAAATAGTAAAAATAAAGGGATTACAATTAAACTTGAAATGCAACTCCGATATTCTCGCGATTGAGTACTGTGATTGCGCAAAGATTGTTATCGATCTGATTCTTCTCAAGATATCCAGGATCTGAAGTTGCCTGTGAATTGGTTGAACGACTGCAAAGATTGGTCGCAACTAGCTTGTTGGGTCGGACAATCAGTAATATCAAGCTGATCCTAGATCGAGTTATAACCTCGCAATATTCCGAGCTTGGTGAAAAAATCATACACAACAAAAACAGATGAAGAAGATATGAATAGTGATACACTAATACAAAACCTAAAAGTGAAGTAGAAATACAAGATTTTGAGGAAACGAGGGAACAAAATGTTGCCATCCTTGGGTTTGTGTCCATTGTATAGACCTTAAACCTTCAAGACTAATGTCACTCCCATTGTTTTTCGTGCTTTTTCTTGGGACCTCACCTCATCCATCCTTGTCACGTCAGTATATTAACTCCTTGTCTTGGGTTGATATTCTTCAGTTGGGCTTCATCTGGCTTTTTGGGTAAGATTAACTAATAAAGATTCCTCTTGGACATGAGCCCCATTTCTTTAACCCAATTAATTTAACAAAATCCAATTCCTACATTAACTCATATCCGTCCGGTCTTGTTTTTAGGAAAAGAAGATTGCAAAAATTGAAGCTTTTAACCTTAATATACAATTACCTACTAAAATAAATTTTCGTAATAACTAAAGATTTTTCTTAAAAAAAAAAAAAAGGAAAAATAAGACCAAAAACATTAAAATACCTTTGCTATTAATTTGGGGTCTTTTTTATCATTAAAAAAGGATTGTGTATTTTTTTTTCTTGCTTTGTCTTTTTGTATCAGTCTTTTAGGTTTTTCTTTTTCCTTTTCATCAAACATTCCACTTTTTTTTTTTTTTTTTTTTTTCAGCTGACCTTTCTCCTTGAAATTTAAATTTTAGCCTTTATTTACTGTTGTGGATATTGAGTGATTTTCTGTTTATTTTTAAATTCTATACACTAGGGGGTGGTAGAAACACCAGAGCCTTGGGTTGGAGGTAATGTCGAGTTGCTTGTTTTTGGTTTGTTGACTATCCTCAATTTTTTTCCCTAAATCCTTCCAACTTTCTGGCCAACGTCTCCTGGCCATCTGTTCATTGACATTTGTAGGGAGCCTGAGCTATTCGTCTTGCCTTCATATAATCTGTAGGCTTATGTTCTTTGAAGTTTGAAGGATTCCCAAAGTTTGTCCTGCCTTACTAGTATGTAGAATGCTTCTCAGGCATAGGTATGCTTTGGGGCTCTTAATATCATCACTTCAGAGTGAAACTGATTAGTTAAATTACTGAGGGACTCATGCTCACCTTGGTATAAGTTGAGTAGCATGGGAGTACCCCTGTTGTGATGTGCAGCTTCTCAGAACTGAATTGTCAGTTCTCTGTAGAGTTGGTTGAATGATCTGATGTTGTGTGGTGGGAGCCCATCGTACCACATTCAGGCTGCCCTGTCAAAGGTTAAAAGAAGAGTTTTGCATATGGCATCCTATGACATGTCATAGATACCAGTAAGTTCCTTGAAGAGACGGACGTGTTTGACAAGGTCAGTCTGGCCTATGTACTGTTCTATATTTGGCATAGCATAGCGTTTGAGTAGTCGAGTATCCTGGATATGGGTTGCGAGAGGAAATTCCAAGTCTTAAAGTTCCTATATTTGTCCCGTAGGGTCCGTACGAGATATCCAGAGCTGGAGCAATTCTGCTTCCATAGCTCGAATTCTCTCAGCCCATGGGTTAACGTCGTGGCCTTCCCTACCGTTGGTCCATGCTCTGGGATCACCTTGCGGATCCTACCGTTGTTGTTGTTTTTCCCTCTATATGCATCGACAATATGTCTTGCGTCCTTGTCATGAAGATGTAACTGATTCTTTCGCATGTGAGCTGTGCGGCCTGTTGTCACAGACGTTGGTGAGTAGGAACGTGATCACCTGTATTTTTGGTGCTTTGACATTTCGAGATCTCCTTAATTTTCTTGGTCCTCAGCGCTGATAATTCTTTTCCCTTTCTTCTAACTTCCCGTTCTCTGCGATTGTTTGGGTTGGAGTTGACTCGAGATCACTCATGATCTTCTTGGTGGCTCTTTTGGTTTTGGTTTTCTAGGCAACAATGTGTCCATTGTTGAGGTTTAATGGCTATGCCTGTAACATTGGCTTAGGTGGCAAACAAGTTGAGGATCTCGTTTTGCATCTCGTTGTGAAACGCATTGAGCAGCTCTTGGGTTAATTCTGTTAAACAATCCAAAGAAATAATAAAAAGAGGAGGCTAGGGTTTCATTGATACTGCACGATGTAATTAAATACAAAAATGTATGATTTAACCTAAATACAAAAATATATATAGGCTAAACAAAGGAAATAATGAAAAGATAGATCTACCCTTAATAAAACAAAATAACCCATATTTCTTAACATTTCCCCTCAAACTCACGATGCAACGGCTACAAGCATCGATATTTTGCCAACTAGAAAACAAAAACGGGAAATAGAATGCGACTTGGTAAAGAAATCTGCAATCTGTAAAGAAGAAGAAACAAAGGGCAAGGTAATGGTGCCATGCTTGAGGTGATGACGAGAAAGGTGACAATCGATCTCAATGTGCTTAGTTCGTGTAACGCCCCACTTGAGGTATGTAGTTATTGTTTCTTCTTTTGCTCTTATTTGAGTTGGTTTCTTGGTAATATTGTTGGTTGACCTTTGATTGAGTGTTATGTTGAATACTTGCCCTGAAATTGGTTGAAAATAGAAGAAGTTTAGTGTTTCGAGTCTTGGCAAGGGCCGAAGAATTTCCGCCGGCGAAGAGGTGTTGAAGCCACGGGGAAGGCTGGCTGGAGCAGGTTTCGCCGTGCGCGAAGATTTCTGCCGCGCAGCGAGCCGACCAAAAAGTTGCTAAGTTTTAGATATTTTCTTCCCTAGGGGCAATTTGACCATTCTACCCCTAATTAGCAGGAAAAGTGGGGAGTAAATTGAAAAGATTTTTCATAGAGAATATGTTGATATGGGGGTGTGTTTGTAATGAATCAAAGGATATAGATGGAATTCCCAAAGAAGAGTAAGGGCAAAACGGGAATACTTGTGTATAAATTTCATTAAAAGGAATTAAGACATTGCAAACCCCTCATTCTTCTTCTCCAACGCCACTTTCCTCTCTTGCTTCCTCTCAATTTCTCTTTCATTTGATCAAGGGGTTTTAAAGGGCTTTTGGAGTGATTTGGGGTAGAAAATCAACATAAGGCATCCTAAGGTAAGGATTCTTGCTTTGGTTTTGAAGCTTTGTGAGTTTTGAATATATTTGATTATTGAGGGTTTTTGTTCATTTGTTGAAGAGTAGAGAAAAGTCAAGCTTATCAAGTGAAAGGAAGAGCTAGTGAAGTCTCTCCATAACAAGGTAAGTAAACCCCAACCCAAGTTAAGATTTGAGAATTTTCTTGATTAGGGTTTTGATAGCAATGATGTATGTATATGATATACATGTTATATGCCATGCTATTAAGGCTTAAATAGAGATTTCTAGTGCTTTGTGGTTGCTTATACATTGCAATTATAAGGAATGACATGTGGGTTGGAAATGTAGTTTGAGATTGAATTAAAGGATATTGAGAAATCCTTTTTGGAAGTGTCTTTCTTTGGCAGGAATTGTGGCTATGTGAGGGGCATTCCCCCCATTTTGGATGGTTAGAGAAAGAGTTAGAATCATTGCTATAGTAGAGTTTTATAATGCACTTGAGTTGTTTGATGAAATGCCTAATAGAGGTTTGAGAATGAGAAATGAACCTTAATTCTTGCAACATTGCATGTTGGCATCTCATAAGTGCATTAGTGGGGATGAATCATCCATATGCATTATTTGTGCATTGAGTAGTGACCTAAGAAAGAGTAGGAAGCTTTGTGTATGCACTTGCCCTATGTGTAGAGAACTTTGTGGATGCAACTACTCTAAGGGTAGAGAGAATGAGAAGTGCTAGAATAGAGTGAATGAGAAGGGTATTAGAAAGGGGTGAATGCTTTGTGATCATCACCCGACAATTACGAGAATCGGGTTGATGCTTTGTGATCATCACCTGAATAGCCATTAGAAGTGGGTTGATACTTTGTGATCATCACCCGATAGTTAGTAGAAACGGGTGGATGCTTTGTGATCATCACCCGGTTAATTATGAAAAAAGGGTAGATGTTTTGTGATCATCACCCGGCATTTAGTAGAAGTGGGTTGATGTTTTGTGATCATCACCCGACAGTGATTAGGAACAGGTTAATGCTTGGTGATCGTTACCCGAAAGTAATGAGGAACGGGTAGGTGCTATGTGGTCTCCACCCGATAGTTACGAAAACCGGGTAGGTGCTTTGTGATCTCCACTCGGTAGTCACTAGGATAGGGTTGGTGCTATGTGAACTCCACCTGACAGTCATAAAGAATGGGATGGTGCTGTGTGAACGCCATCCGGCCGTACCTCCGGTAAGATGAGGCCATGACGTTTAGTAGGAAACAACAGAAAGTGTGAGGAAAGAATTAAGAGTAATATATACGGGGATAGACAGATAAAGGGTTTACTTACTGAGCATTATTTTGTGCTCACCCCGTTATTTTCCTTTGTGGATGCAGGATCTAGATGATGATGCAGTCGGAGGGGCGTCGGCAAGCGAGGAGCAATAGCTACACTGTTTCCCCTGTTTTGTCTTTTAAAATGGTATTTTTGTAAATGACGTTCTTTGTGTATAAAAGACATATGGCTTATAATGAAAAGAAAGTTTTGGGTCTAATTTTCTATTGTTATTATGCATGCATTGTACTAGTTTACAGCAGTTATTACAGTTCGTTCATGAAAAACCGAGTTGTGAGCAATCTGAATAGAACTCTGGTTGTTACAATACATAGGAGTGGGATGAGAAAGAGAAACTCCCATATCTGCAAGTAACCAATGTAACCAAACAATCTCTTTGGTAGTAGATGCCATAGCACGATATTCTGCTTCGGTTGAAGATTGAGAAACAATGGATTGTTTCTTGCTCTTCCAAGAAATAAGAGAATCGCCCAAAAAGATACAAAAACCAATAACAGACTTGCGATCTATGGGATCACTGCCATGATCAACATCAGAATATGCACGCAGCTCTAAAGAAGAGGTGGATGGAAGTAAAAAACTCTGAAAGACTGTACCTCGAAGATACCGCAAAATATGAAGAACAACTGCCCAATGAACTGTAGTAGGAGAAGCAACAAATTGACTAACAACATGAACATCATATGCAATATCTGGACGAGTAATAGTGAGATATACCAAACTCCCAACAACAGTACGATATAAAGTAGGATCTAACAAAGGTAAACCATCAGAAGAAGAATACTTTATGTTAACCTCAATCGAAGTATCTACAGTCTTATTATCAGTAAGTCTAGCCTGCTCAAGAATATCTGCAAAATATTTCGACTGAGAGAGAAGATAACCTCTAGGTGAGTAGGCTACCTCAATACCCAAGAAATATCGTAGAGAACCCAAATCCTTCATTTTAAACTGTTGAGCTAACTCTGTCTTTAAAACTGAAATACCATCAATATCATCACCAGTAATAATCATGTCATCAACATATAAAGACAGAATGATACGACCTGCATCAGTGCACTTAACAAAAAGAGCAGAATCATGATTACTAGAAGCAAATCTAAGGGAAGAGATCACAATAGAAAATTTCTCAAACCAAGCACAAGGTGCTTGTTTAAGACCATATAACGCTTTCTTCAGCTTGCAAACATACCCAGAATCATGTGAAACACCAAGAGGGGGCGCCATATAAACTTCTTCTTGAAGATCTCCATTCAATAAGGCATTTTTAACATCAAGTTGAGAGATATGCCACTGACGTACCGAAGCTACTGCAATAAGAGTACGAATAGTAGTCATTTTTGCAACAGGAGCAAATGTCTCCTCATAATCCATACCATACTATTGAGAGTACCCTTTTGCAACCAACCTAGCTTTGTATCGCTCAATAGATCCATCAGAATTAGTCTTGATCTTATACACCCAACGACAACCAACAACAGTCTTACCAGGAGGTAGAGGAACCAAATCCCAAGTACCTGTCTTATGCAACGCAGAAAGTTCCTCATCCATAGCTTGCTACCAAAGAGGATCAAGAATTGCCTCTTTATAGGAAGAGGGCTCAGAGAGACAATGAATAGAAGCTAAAAAGGAAGCAAAAGATGAAGAATAACAAGAATAAGCAAAATCTAGTAACTTTGTGGACTTACAAATGCGTATGGATTGACGTAGAGGTGGATCCACAATCTCAGACGAAGCTTGAGGGACCATAGGAGAAGAGGGAGTTTTAGGTGTGCTGGAGAGTAAAATGTCAGTAGTTGTAGAACGATCAGTACTAGGAACCTGAGATGACAAACTATCAGAATCCTCAGAAAAATGATCTATACGAATTAGATCAGATCTAGTCAAGGTATGAGTAGTGGATGGAATAGAAAAAATGTATATGCTCAAGAAAAACAACATGACGAGACACATAAAATTTCTGAGTTATTGGATCAAAACAACGATACCCCTTTTTACCTTCACCATAACCAAGAAAGACACAAATAGCGGATCGAGAGGACAACTTGCTGCGTTCTACATGAGGACGAAGAACGAAACAAGTACAACCAAAAACTTTAAAGGAAGAATAATCAGGGGCATACCCATACAACTTTTCGAAAGGAGAAAAACCTGAAATATGAGAAGATGGAATTGTATTAATCAAACCTACAGCAATAAGAACAGTTTCACCCCAAAACACACTAGGAACAGAAACAGACAATAAGAGAGAACGAGCAGTTTCAACAATGTGCCTATGTTTTCTTTCAGCAACACCATTTTGCTCAGGAGTATCTGTACACGAGGTTTGGTGAACAGTTCCATCTAATGCAAGCAACTCACAAAATTTATTAGAAGTGTATTCCCCACCCAAATCACACCTAAAACATTTGATAACAACAGAATGTTGAGTTTTGACAAGAGCTCGAAAGGCTGTATATATCTCAAAGAATTCAGAACCATGTTTCATTAAATAAACCCAACAATAACGAGTATGATCATCAATAAAAGAAACATAATATCGAGACCCTCCTTTTGTGGCAACAGGAGAAGGTCTCCATACATCAGAATGAATCAAATCAAATGGAGAAGAAGAAACAGAAATACTTCAATTAAAAGGTAAAGCTGAAAATTTTGCCAGTTTACATCTACTACAATCAAAAATATCACAAGTTTGCAAATTTCCTAAAGCCCCTGTGGATGCCAAAAATCTCAAACGAGAAGACGAAACATGACCTAAATGAGAATGCCATAAATAAAAACTAGAAGAAGAAGGACTCAAACAAAAAGAAGGCAAATCAACACTAGTAGCGGCAGCATCAGCACTAGTAGCACCAGCAACTGGCACTTTTAACTCATCCAAAATATATAGTCCCCCCTTCCTACAGCCTATCCCAATCAGCTTCCGAGACTGTAGATCCTACACATAACAAGAAGAAGAGGAAAAGGTGACTAAATTACCAGAATCACGTAACTGACTAACAGAAGCAAGATTTAATGTAAGTTTTGGAATATGATAAACATTAGAGAGAGACAAGTGAGGTGTGACAATAGAACCAACACTTGCTAAAGGCATAAGAGTGCCATCAGCGGTCATGACAGGAATAGAAGACGAAGGAGACACAAAAGCAAAGGATGAAGAATCTGGAGACATATGATGTGAAGCACCAGAATCAAAACCCATACAGAATGTGACATACTTGAAGAACTATGAGGGAACTGACCTACGGAAGAAGAAGCAAACATAGCTTCTGGCTGTAAGGAGAGAAACTTCTGAAATTGCTCAGCCCGAGTACTAGGATTGGTGAAAGGACATGATGAAACTACTGCTGCAGTATTAGACTGTGGTGGTTTATAACCTTGAGGTGGTCTATGAGCATTAGATTGTGACTGGTTGCCAGGCTTCCAAGCTTGAGATTGTTGTTGCAATTGATTCTACGGCCTCAACTTAAGACACTAAGCCTTCCAATGACCTTTTTGCTTACAAAACCTGCACTCGTCGAAGGCAACCCTTGTGTAAGGCTTATTCTGATTATTAGAGACTGGCTTCAAAGGTACTGGTAACACAAAAGGATTAGAAGTAGAAAGAATTCCCTTTTCAGAATGAGACTTAAGACGTATTTCTTTAGCCAATAACTCACTGACAACTGAGTCAACATAAGGAAGTGGAGAATGATGAAAAATTGAACCTCTAAGTCCTTCAAAATCACTACAAAGTGCCATTAAAAACTGTACCAACCATTGCTGCTCCCTACGAGCAATATAGGCACCACATGCCTTTAATTCTGCAAATTCTGTAAGAGCCAATTGATCCCAAAGATCTATCATAGCAGAATAAAACTCATGAACACTCATATTCTTCTCCTGAAGAGCTCGTATGTCATTCTCCAATTGATACTGCTTTGCAAAATTTGACTGAGTAAATAACCTTTGCAGATAATCCCAAACCTCCTTTGCTGTCTCATACTTCGCCAACTGTGTACCTATGGAATGCTCAATAGAATTGTTAATCCAAGTAATAATTTTTGCATTGTTTGCTTCCCAGGCATCTATCAAAGCAGCGTAACCCTCATCAGTATTCTTAGGTTTCACAGAAGTTCCACTAACATATCCCCACATCTTTTTACCCTTAAGAAAATTTCTCATCACATAACTCCAATACGAATAATTCTTGTCATCTAACCTCACACTCACAGACTGAAGCAAATCATCTCTTTCAGTAGCCATATTCAAAAAAACAAAGAAAACCAGAATGCAAAAGAAAGGAAAACGAAATACCAGGCAGAAATTGAACGAATACCAACGAAATACCAGATTGCAGGAACTGAACGAATACCCTCTCCAAAAAATTTTCACTGCGGAGTTGGATCCACGTAAGCTGTGTTTAAGATTAAGCCTCGTCCCATGAAACCTTGCTCTGATACCATGTTAAACAATCCAAAGAATAATAAAAAGGGGAGGCTAGGGTTTCGTTGATACTGCACAATGCAATTGAATACAAAAAAGTATGATTTAACCTAAATACAAAGATATATATAGGCTAAACAAAGGAAATAATGAAAAGACAGATCTACCGTTAAGAAAACAAAATAACCCATATTTCTTAACAAATTCTACCCTTGGCAGCTCAAACATACTAGCCAAGCGTTATATAGTATTAACAGTTTGTTGGTTGTTGTAGGGTGGAGAGGTAAATTGTCGCTACGACTATCACACCTATGTTGACCAAAAAATACTGAAAGTGAAGAAGTTCTATGCAATTTAGTTTGAGGGAGAATGTTGACTAGAAGTACTGAAAGTAAAGAAGAATCAAACAAGTGGAAGTCACTTGATATTTACCTAAAGTGTGCCGTTTTAGCTGTTAAGTAAAGTATACAGTTATCAGTTGCAACTTGCCAGTAGTTGTTGTTCATTTCATTGTGTATAAGAAGGGAAAATGTTCCTGCTTTGTAATCAGTTAATCTTATAGTAAACAAACACTTTCTGTAATTTCTCTCTCTGTTTTTCCTTTGAATTCCAACATTTCACAACCTAGTGGGTTGCCATTCAAGTAAAAATATCGCCAGCGTCCACACAGATTGTTGTAGCATTCAGGGCGTCTTCATTCCCAGGTTGTCTTCCTCTAATAGAACGTGTGGTCAACATGTAGTTGTTATGGTTTTTTCTGTACCCACAGACGTCACCAACTGTTGATGCCAAATTTTGCACCAAGTTGAGGATGAAAATCTTTCCCTTTAGAACACAATGATCTTCCCATTTTGCCCTAAAACCAGTCTCTGGAGTAATCGTCGATTGCAGCACTGTAGGGTTAGAACAAGAGGTGGAGGAAAATATTGGTTGGGGTTAACTTTCAATTGGAATGCTCAATATGAGGCTTTTTTTCGTATGAATTGTTGTGTATCATTTCATGCCATTAGCGTCCTTTATATAGTGAAGTAGAAAGAGTTTGAAAAGCTTACTTCCTTTGGCGTAGTAGGATTTTGGGTAGAGGAAGGATTATGAGAATTTTAGGAGAATGTAGGATCTCTTTCCTCTTTGAGGCCCAATCCAGCAATCCTAGTCACATTCACTACCTAAATTGACTTGACTTCCTTATTCCCTTTGATTCCTCATTCAAAGATGATCTACTTCCTATTTTGGAGAATAACCCTAAAGGACGTTTGGTTTAGGGAATGTTGGATTACTGAAAATATTGAATTATTGGAATCTTATATTACCTTGAGGATTATTGAGAATCTTTAGGAAAATGTGTTTGGTTAGTTGGTGGGTATGTTATATTAATATGTTTGGTTAGGGAGAACAAATTGGTGGGTATGTTATTTAAATTACTAAATTATCCCCTTTTTAAATATTAATATAATATTATTTTTATTATTAATTTTTGAATAATTTTTAACCCCCAATATTTCAGATTTAGCTAAAACACCCCCGCTTATATAAAACTTTAATTTATGACGAAATCAACCCCACCCCTTGTCGCCGCCTGCCACCACTGCAAACCACCGTTGGAAGTCTCCAAAAGTCGCCATGAGCAACTCACCATGACCACGAGGCTTTGATATGGCCGTTTCTAGCCATATTGATGGCCGAAAACTGCCATATCAGGTCAGATCCTTGGCCATTATCAGTCAAATCTCGGCGAGATCTGGTCGTTAATGGCCAGAATAGATCTGGCCATTTCTAACCAAATCTGGCCTGATATGGCCGTTTTCGGCCATCAATATGGCCGAAAACAGCCATATCGAAGCCTCCCAGAGCCTCCCACCGAATCTCGGTCTTTTTTAGGGACTCCGACAACTTTTCGGCGGCGGTCCATGGTGGTTGGCCCACTATCGACAGTGGTGGCTTGGTGGCAGTGGTGGTCTGTAATTTGTTTTAAATATAATGGCATTATTGTCCAAAAATTTAATTAAACAAGAGTAAAATTGAAATGGTATATTAATGTAAATTTATTTTAAAATTGGGGCATTATTGTCCAAAAATTTTATTAATAATGGATAAAATTGTAACAAAAATAAGATTACCTTAGTAATCTTACAATACCTAAAAAAATGGAGGTAATCAGATTACCTCCGATATTACTAACAGTAACAACTATTGGTAATGCAAAATTACTAGAATCTTATATTACTCGACAACCAAACATGGTAATCAAGTAATATAAGATGAGATAACTCTAGTAATCTTCCATTACTTCCAACCAAACACCCCTTAAGATAATTTGCTGGGTGTGCATGTTATATCAAATAGGGAATTCATGTTTTTGCCCTGCAAAAATTCGGGCATTACAAGTATCCTTGTATATTTCATTATGTATGGGAGGCTATAACAAAACCCGATAACAAAAAAAATAAATATCTCCTTAACAAATTTTATTGGAGGCTATTTACTATTATAGTTTGAAAGACAAAGTTGATAAAGATTTATCCAAAGGCAGAGTAATATTAATTTTTTTTTTAATTGTAATTTTCTTCAAAAGACCAAGTTCACAGTCTTATAAAAAGAATCAAGATTACAAGTATCAGTGTTGTACATTTCTTTATGTATTAACTGGTTTTCTGATAAAGTTTTTTGGTTACGTGATAACTTGTAAAGCACTTTCATTAGAAATGATATTAGTGAAAAATGTAAATTGAAAGAAAGAAAGGTAAAGTGAAAAAAATAAAGTTTAATTAAGCTTTACTCCTTACACATTTTTTTTTAAAAAAAAAAAAAAAAGTCATTTTACAATATTTAGTTATTAGTATCATTACGTTGTCATCTCATCTAAAAGCTAGACCAATTGGTACTCAAGATTCAGTTCTAAGGATAAAATCCTGGGTTTGAATGAAGAAGGATGCACAGAAATACAAAGTATCTTGATAGTTTTGGTTTAATATATGTTGAGCTCTCACCTATTAGCTTAAACTTTTAGGTGGGATGGTAAATCAACAAGGTATCAAAGCCGAAAACCTCAAGTTTGAATTCCCACATACAAACTAGATAAAGAAAATGAAAAAAAGTTCAAAGGTTCCCACGTGATATTAACATGATATTAAGACCGAAGGCATCAAGTTCGAATTTCCACGTACAAACTAGATAAAGAAAATGAAAAAATGTCCAAGTTTGATGTAAGGGAGCTTATTGGTCTATTTTATGTTGAGTCCTAACTTACTAGCCGAAGCATTTAAGTGTAATGGCAACTTAATAAGTATTACATTATTTAATTGAGTGGTTATATTCACCCCCATTATAGGACTAAATAAGTCCCATTTTTAATTATTTTTATAATTACAAATTTTAACCATATATTAAATTATTAAACTTACTTTTAATTGCTTATTCATTTCAAATACTTTTGACACACCGCTTATATGGTCTAAACCCAAATGTTAAATATTTAGTCAATTTGGATATAGCGACAAAATTATTAGAAAATTAACAATAAGTGTAAAAATTAACAAACTACTCTACTTTTATTTTATTTTTTCGGTGAAATTTACTTATCTAACCTTTTTTAAAAGCCAAAATTAAGGTTCAACCCAGTTTTAATTTGTTTGGTATCTAAGACCTTTCACAACCTTTTCAGATAAATTTTCCCTTCATGAAAAAACTTCATCACTTTACTCATTTCTTCTCTTCATCTCCATTTCTCTTCATCTTTTAGTTAGAATTTTAATTTAATTAAAATTACTTAAAACTCATTATTTGATTTTCGGTCCTGCACTTTTATTAAATTGTAGTTTTATAAAATAATTAACTGTTGAGTAGTTACTAAGCAATTACATCTCTAACAGTAGTCTTTGATGGAAAGACTTTTGCGTATTTAAAAAGGGAGAGGTTATAGGTCTCCAAGTGACGCAATTCCATTTTCTGTATACTTAAACCATCGCTCAAAAAATTGCAATTAATTGGAAAAAAAAATTAACATGTGGTATCAGAGCCAGGTTTATAATATCTATGTGACGTGTTGTTGTAATTTGTAATACACACACACACAAATATATATATAACCATCATCAAAAATTGCAATTAATTGAAAAAAATTTATCATGTGGTATCAGAGCCAAGTTTATAATATCTATCTGGCATGTTGTTGTAATTTGTAATACACACACACACACACACACACATATATATATATGAAGACACACACATATATATATATGTATGCACTGTACAGTGTGATTCTAACGTTTGTTTATCTGTGATTTATAATGGATTTTGAAATGAAAATTTGGAGTGTATTGCATGAAAATCATAATATATTGATTAAAACCCGTAACTGTAAATTATGCATAACTTTATGTATAAAGGATTTTTTTTTTTTTTTTTCTATTTTGGTATTATTGGAATCCTTGTTGAAATAGTTTTCTAATGATATATTATTTGCCAAAAACGGAGTTCGGATTGCAAAGATATGATTATTTAAAGTTTTGGATGAAATCACCATTTGGGTGATTTCGGCCACCGCTTACGGTGCCGACTTGGGACAACAGCAACATCTAGGCTGTTTTCGGTGTAGACTTTCATTCCATGCCGTATTTTCTTCTCATTAGACATTGGAAATTTGGCCAAAATCAGGCTGTAGAAATTGGGTTTGAATTTGCAGAAACCATGTTAACACGACTTGGTCAACGAGTCAAACCAACTCGGTCAAAGGTCAAATCAACCAACCCAACCCAACCCGGCCAACGGGTCAAATTGACCCGATTTTGACCATAATGCATGAGGGCGTGTGGCAACACATGAGGGGCATGTGGTGGTGCGTGAAGGGCGAGTGGTAGCACATGAGAGGGTTATGAAGGCATATGTGGGCACGTAACAGTGCGTGTGAGGATTTTCAAGGCGCATATGGGTCTTTTATGCATAAATAATGAATTATTCTTGTTTTATTTGTGTTATGTTGTGTTATATGCAATAGTATATGTTATAAATAAGCGATCTCAAATGATCATATATGTTTAAATAATTGAGAGTGGCAACAACATCTAATTTATGATAATATATGCATTAAGTGGTATTTATTATGATCATATTAAAGTTAATGACATCGTTTTGTAGATAATTATGTTAATGTATTCATTTTACCCACAGGAATGTTATATGTTCATGATTAATTAGG
The DNA here is from genome assembly GCA_026225825.1 of Pistacia integerrima. Classification (NCBI taxonomy): domain Eukaryota; kingdom Viridiplantae; phylum Streptophyta; class Magnoliopsida; order Sapindales; family Anacardiaceae; genus Pistacia; species Pistacia integerrima. The sequence goes on along the minus strand of CM047742.1, from coordinate 17,813,158 downwards.
ATGAAATAGAAATTATTTTTATTTCTTAATTAACCTACAAGTATTATGAAATATTACTAGTTTCTAGTTTCTGTTAGTATATGCCCTAAGAATCAATTGTGTTGTCGGTTTAACAGTTCTATAATCAACACAAGAAAGTCATGAAACTTTCTAGGAAACTAAACAGAAAATATAATAGAAAACAAAACTCGTCTACTTGTATATTATCGAAAGTGTTAAAAGTTACAGCTTAAAGAATGAGAGAATGCTTTTAGGTAGCTTTTGGTTCGGGGTGATATAAGATTAATCATGTAATCTTTGTTTAATTTTCAAGATTCCCTCGTTTGGTTGTCAAAGTAATAAAAGATTATGTAATCTTTTATTGCAAATAGTGTTTACTATTGGTAATATTAGAGGTAATCAGATTACCTTCCCAAGAGGTGTTAATATCAGATTACCGAGACACCGAAATAGATATGACCATTAACGATCAAATCCATGGCGCACAACGGCCACAAATTTGGCTTTTATCACTCATTGATCTGGCCAAAAACAACCAGATCCACGTCCAAATCGGCACATGTCCAGCTGAATCCAACTGATCATGCGCTGTTCCTGCAATTGACGGTGGTGGCGAGCAGTCGACAATGGCTTGGGGTGGGTGATTTTGTTACAAATTACACTTTTATATGGCTAGAGTGTTTTAACAAAATTTTAAATGTAGGGTGTTAAATGATGATTAAAAAAAAAATAAAAAAAATATTATATTAATTTTTAAAAAGGAAGATAATTTAGTAATATATATATAATATGCTCATTAATTTATTTCAATCTAGCCAAAAATATGTTCTTAAATATTTTCAATAATCTTGAAAGTAATATAATATTCTCAGTAATACAATATTCTCTAACCAAATTCATCCTAAATAGTTTTGGCTCGTTGTCCATGATAATGTACTGTTACTATTTTGCTTAATTACCATTACTGTCCTGTTCAGCTGGATTATCACTATGAATTGACCGATTAATCGGTCCTCTGTTGTAGCAGAGTCACCTGGAATACATACACGCGACACCATGTGACTGAGTTATGTTTTGAATCATTGTTTAAATGAAACTGTAAAGCATTAATTAATTTAAATACTTTATGAATTATTAATTTATTTGAAATGTATGTGTTTGTATTAATGTTTTTATTAAAGGTTTTAACAACTTTTACTGATTAATATATACTATTTGTACGTTATTTATTGAATTGATGACTCATCATTAGTCTTAAACATTTTCTTTTTCCAGCGTAAAGGGTAATTGATTGAGGTAGACATACCGAATACTGATTTGACTGAAGCTATACACGGCAAAGAATTGGAAGACCAGGTTTGAATGTTCGTAGCCCCTCGGGTCCAAAGCGCAAGAAAATCATTTTATCACTTCAAAATTTAAGCTTATAACCCTCGGAAAATGTTAAGAATTTGTTCACAAAGTCAACAAAACTTATAAAACAGTTACCTAAATTAGTATTAGTGAACATTTTTTCTCTATTTTTATTTTCAAATTCTGCTTTCGGAAAATGATAATGAACACAATTTGAAATTTAAAATACACAAAATCAAACTTTTATTTTCATTTTTGAAAACAATAATGTAAAAAAGGTAAATGAACACCAACTAAAATTTTAAGAAGATTCTTATAGAAGTGGAATGTAAATTCTAATTAAATAGAGAAGATATTAAAGTTTTCATATTTATTAGGGAGAACGACATTTTCCCACCCAAGGTTTGATGAAACGACACTTTCTCACCTATCAAGTTTTAAAATGACACTTTCCCACCATTTGTTAGGTTTTATTGTATGCGTTTGGTTTAATATTTTTATCCCTATTCTGGATCCTATTTTTCAAATCGCGTTTGGTACAATATTCTCAAAATATTACCCTATTTTTTTTAATTACATTTTAACCCCATAAGGTTATTAATTTCACTAAATACCCCCTGAAAAAAAGTTTAAAATTAACAAAAACACCCCCATTAACTAACTTGTCGTAACCGGCAACCAGTCGGTGTGCAGGTGATACGACTTACGGCCAGTTAAATGGAAGTTCAGCAGCCGTGGCCTTTTCCGGCCGATCCTGCGGATGCCGGTGGAGACGATCTAAGCCGTCGGGCGGCGGCCAAAGAAATGGCCGTTGATTGGCGGTCGGCGGCAGGCCAAATCTTGGCCGCCGTCGTTGACCAGCAGGCCACGTCTTTGGCCGTCGGCCGGCGAGATGGCCGTCGTTTGGCCGTCAGCCGCATCTTGGCCGGGCCGTTGGCCTTTTAGCAAATGACGCCGTCTGGCCAAAGAGCCGATCATGGCCGTGTCCTAACAGCGCCGTAACGCCGTATGGTGGCCTTTGGCGGATCCACCATGGATCTAGCCGGAAAAGGCCATCCTGGCGTGTTACGCATCCACTTGTGATCGAATAGGGGCGTGTGATTAGATGGTGGCCGAATCGATCGGCAGGGTGGTGGGGGTGTTTTTGTCATTTTACATGTTAGGGTCTTTAGTTAAATTAGTAAACCTAAGGGCTTTTTTTATAAATTTCTAAAATTTACCTCGTAATACTCCCATATCCAATAACCCAATACTACCCCTAAAATCCTATCCAAAATACTAAACCAAACGCACCCATTAGTGTTTTCTGTTAATAGTTGATTAAAAAGACGAAAATACCCTTAAATATTTTATTTCTTAATTACTTTATTATAAATTAAAATTTAGTTAATTCAAAGTCTTTATTCGACTATTTATTAATCCAAGTATAAAGATATATTTTTTTCTTTGTTTATTTAATTAATTAGGAATATTGATTTTTTTATGTTAATTAATAAAAATGAAAAACATTATAAATAATAGTGATGAGATATTGATAATATTATAAATAAATATTAAGATTATTTAACTTTAAACAATTTTACAGCATTACTCCTAACATTTTAGATGGGATTAACTATTTTTTTTTTTTTGATTTTTTAATATTTGACTTTTTGGCTAATTAGAAAATAATAAAAAATTTATAAAGTAAAATATTTAAGGGTATTTTTGTCTTTTTAGTAAAACATTAACGGAAAACATAACAGAACCTAACGAAAGGTGAAAAAGTGTCATTTTGAAACTTGATGGGTGGAAAAGTGTCGTTTCGCCAAAGCTTGGGTGGGAAAATGTCGTTCTCCCTATTTATTATATTAAAAAAATTTGAATTATATTATTTTTAATTTTTTTTTTTTATCATCAAGTGTGTCTGGATTAGATTATACGCATCTCAACTAATCTCTTGGAGCCCTAAAAATATCAACTGGGTAAGAGCCTTAGTAGTCACTCCTATTAATGATTGGGGTGATTCGAACTCATAAGCTCATTTTATTCTTTTACCATCAAAGTATCTAATGGTGGTTATTTAATTTTATCTTTCCTTACATAGAATTTCCGACTCAGTCATTGAGCAATATAATATCATATTGTATAATATGGAATACCAAATATGTCCTTGTAGAAAAGAATAAAGGTATAAACAATAGTAACAATAAAAATTGTTAAAATTTGAATAAGATTCTTGAAGAAGTAGAATCTTAATATAAATGGAACTAATAATGTGTTGGGGAATGGAAGGCAAAGGTTGAAGGTTTGACATACATTGAATGTCACCTAAACTGTGTTTAAAAAAAGATTCACTTAACCTTACCCATAAACATAACACTTGCTATTATTTTAATCTTGGCCACTACTTTTCATGTGAGTGTGACAGATAGATTAATACCACAAGGAATATGTTTCTAACTGGCACACTCACAGACCAATCTCTCTCTTTGTATATTCATTACCCAATCACATTTCATATTTCATTTATTTTTTTGTCACTTTCTTCCTTTGCTTAGCCGAAAAACCTGTGATCACTTCGACTTTTCACATCAAACCATGGGCCAAACCAAGATTTTATTTTGGAGAGGCTTCAATTATTTTATTAATAAAAATGTCAATGATAAAATAACTTTTTATTAATAGAAAATGAATCTTGTATTCAATTATGAGGGACAAAAATTATATATGTGTAACATTACCCTTTTATAAAAAAAAATATCAAAAGGATTTTGCATGTGAGAGACAATGATGTACATTGGTGTTTTAAATTAATTAAATTTATCATAGAAATATTTATTTTAAAAGTCATTAAATATGATTTAATAATTGTGACCAATTCATTTAATTATTTTGGTAAAGAACTGAAAGCATTTCCTTGTCTTAAACCAACTATGATATTTAAATTGCATAAAATTTTGAAAAAATCTCATTGACTTTTCCACGTGTTTGAAAGCAAGCCGTCATAGTCACAGATTCATAAATCCTCTTTGAGTCTTCCTATTTTGTTTTATTTTCTCTAGAAGGATCATTACTGCAAATCAATAGATAACTTAAAATTTTCTCTAATTTGTTTTTCTAAATTATCTGTATTTGATGTTAAAGTCATAATTTATAAGGAAAAAATTGATCCTATTAAAATTTAATACTTTATTTACTATATAATTAATTAATCTATGTATCACCATCTTAAATTAAGAACTATACTTGACTTGACAATATATTAGATTTGGTAAATATTATTGGATCGATTTTTCGGTTTGCGCTTAAAATATTTGATTTCATGTAATAATATTTTACTAATCAAAATATATAAAATTAGTTAAATGATTGTTATGACAACTAAAACATTTATTTGATTTCATGTAATAATGTTTTACTAATCAAAATATATAAAATTAGTTAAAAGATTGTTATGGCAACTAAAACATTTGTACGTATCGCAATAATGCACACACACATATATATAAAGTAGATTAATTGAAATAAAAAAAACAGACCCAATAATAACAAAATTAATTATTATAATTTTATTAAATTTCATGATAGAGTTGCAAATAATTTTACTAGGTCCAACATAGACTGAAACATTTAAAAAGATGTGATAAAATAACAAAAATTGTTTAAAGATTTCAAGAATTTCTGTTGTTAAATTTTAAATATTATAATAAATGATAAAAAATAATTTGATAATATTTATAAATTTCAATAACTCGCTAATACTTAATTGTTATTCCAGAAATCTGAGGGGTATATTACTTTATTTTCCCCAAGAAAGAAATTATTTGTTCGCTGAATACTTGAATTATCCCGTGGGAGGGTGACGTAAACACATCACCTGCGGGTGACGCAGTCGCTAACTCTTAAAGACTTTCTCCAACAATCATCCATTCCATTCCCTCTTTCCTCCTTTCTCTTCGTTTCTATTTTATTAATTCTCATCCCTCTCTTCTCTTTCTCTTTCTCTTCTTTTTACTTTTATTTGTTTTCAAAAACTACTATTTTTTCTTAACGAGCAAATCATGTATCCTTCTTCATCTTCTTCCTTCTCCTCTTCAATGACCTCCTCCTCCTCGCAGCACCACAAGCCCCTGGGTCCCACCAACCTCACGCGCTACGTCTCGGCTCCAGGTTCTCTTTTAACTTCGGCCGTCGATTCCGTCATCGGATCGCATCAGCCGTCGCTCGTGCCGCCTCCTCACTACTTCTCTTCGCCTCACGATTCCTCCTCTTCTTGCTCTTCCTTCACGTCCGACTCCACCTGCAAAGTCAACTCATCCAACGATGCTAAACACTCCAAAACCGGACTCCAAAGATCCTACGGCTTCAATGAAATCGCTCACTCTTCTTTGCTCAGACAGAGAAGCTCTCCCGCTGGCTTTCTCAACAATCTCACTACTGAAAACGGTAAGTTTTGCTTTTTAAAAGTGTTTTCCGAAAGCAGATTTGAGAAATAGTAAAAACGGAAATTTGACTTTTTAGATAAGTGGGAAATTGTTTTAGGCAATTAAATTTATTTATTTTTGTGATTTTTTGTTTTTCCTGAAATAGAATGACGGCTCATCTGTTTCTGAAAAACAGTTTTTGATCGCACTTTCTTTTTGCAATAATTGTTTCCGTCTATGGTTAAATTGAAATGATCTTATTGTCCTTGCTCAATCAGTGTAAGCGCTGAAATGTCAATTAGGGCTTAGGGGTGCCTTTGTCATTTCGCTTTATTCTTCTAAAAACCTCCCCTGAACTTTAGTATAACTTCATCACCCCAATATTTGAGAATTATTACTGTTTGCCCGTAAGTATTTCGCTAGCCTTCCCATTATGGTAGGTAGGGGACATGAGCGATAAATTTTAAATGATAAGAGATACTTAAAAATTTCTGAGAACGTTAGGGGAGGTCAGCGAAATTCGTTATAGTTTTAATGGAGTGCTAAATTAGCTGGCATCGGCTTCTAAGTTCTACGTCTTCTTTCAGTCACATGACAAGATGCCGTGCCGTGTGGATTAATGTTGACTTGGACGGAAATGACAAAAATGTTCATGTTTAAATCAAGTTTTAAGGGCTAATATCGGTATTAAATATTTCCCTTTACATATTTTTATGTTAATGATAATTTATTCTATTAGTTAGGTAGATGAGGATGGATCTTCTTTTTAATTTTTCAATTTTTATTAATGATTCCTTACCTTATCCTTTCTATTTTTTTTTTCAATTTTCTCGAACCTTTATTAGTGTTTATTTCTTATGATTTTTTGTTAAACATTTTTAAATATTATTAAATATCTTTTTATTTTTAAATAAAAAAATAAGCTTTTAAGTTTGATAGCGTAGTCAAATCAGTCGACTATTGGATCTCATCTCTCCAAGGGTCAATGGTATTCCGTTTAGTGGGGAGATCTAACGGTGGTTGTTGGTCTGTCAAGGGAAGATCTAACGGTGGTTGTTGGTCTGTCAATGGCGAGCACATAGTAAATCAAACCCCCACTCGACAAATTATTATAAGAAGCAAAATTTATAGATAAGATCCTTACTTGACTTTTTTAAAGTATTATTCTAAAAAGTGCTTGGTCACTTTTTTGGGTGCAAGTTTTTTATTATTTTCACCATCTTTAGTAATAAATTTCTTGTTTATATGTTTTTTTTCGTCAAATAAAATTTTAATTGAAATCTTTAATTATTTGGCGGGTTTATTTCAATTTCCCTTATGAGATTACTTAAAATTGAAAGCATTTGCTTCTTTCAGGATGTATTAAAAAAACTCTTATTAGGGGTTTTTTTGATAATTTTGTAGGGGGATGTTTGATATTTTTAAAGGGGTTTTTAATTTTTTTAATATTTTTTTAAACTCTCTGAACTGATAAATTAAATGGGTTTATTAGGATTAAGCAGAGTTATTTACAGGTAATTTTCCTTTTGAAGTAAATTAGAATAAGGTTAAAGAAATTAACTTGTGACATCATTATTTTATTCATAATCTTTCGTTAAATTATGCTTTACTTTAATTTGTAACACTATTGATAGAAGTTTTATGACATGACTTTTTTAACACGGGAAAGAATGATTATGTATAATTAGTAAAGAAATATTTTATGGTTTAGTTTTATTATTATTTTGGAGATGCTACAAATTATACTATCAATATACTTGTAGAGTAGGATTTTCTCTTTAAATAATGTAACACAAGCACCTCACCGCCTACCAAGGTTTTGTTGGTTTCTTAGCTTTATTGGGGTGTCTTTCAAGTGCTTGATTTTTTAGAATATGAAAATGACCCCACCTACAGTTGAGAATGCCAGTTCTTGTCTTTTACAGGATTCAATGATACAAATGAAATAGCATTATCTTCATTGTGAACTTTGCAAATTTTTTTTTTTTTTTTTCTGTTTTATGGAAGTTTAAAGTATTAAATTTGGGTAGTTGATTTATGAATCCAATAACCAGTAGGGTTAATATTAATTTAAGCTGGTCTATAAAGTGGTTTGATATGTGAAGAAAGAACATTTTAAATGTGCAAGCACATTTTACATTTTTTTTTTTTTTTTTTTGTATGTGTGGCATTTTTGTAACATGATTTAAGTTGAAATAAAGAGTAGTTTAAGGTCCGTTGACGTGATTCAATATGGCAAAGAGTAATGCATTCGAATGAATTGATTGACTCATGATGATAAAGTTTATGGTCCCATTTCAAATCTAAGTTTTATCTTTTTTATTTTTGTAAGTGTAAAAGGAAACTACTATTCATTGGTTTAGTGGTAAAAATGGAATGGTTGGAAATTTTTGAAATGGAAGCAACAAGTTTAGTGAAACTTAAATGAGTTGGAGTAATGAGTTCGTAATTATTATCTAATAGATTGAGGTCCAGGAAGTTTACCTTCTAGTTCATGTATCCAGAAAGAGCATGCTTTTATCATGTGTCACGTTGTAAAATAATTTATAGTAATAGAAGTTGATAGGATCAGATATATATGTTAATTTATGGTTGAACAATTATTTGAATGCATTGATGTGTTTTAATTTTTGGGTAGTGGAATATTCAAGCTTATGCATTTATGCTTTTTATCTGGTCAAATTGATATGTTGTTACACAAGATGTCTCAAAATGAAGAGTTAAATTTCACTGTAAGCGGGAGCCATATGGCTCCCTTGTTTATTGGCCTTTCTTTTTAGAATACCATTTTGCTACCCAATTTATTTATTTTTTCTAATATGTGCATTGTTGTCTTAATCCTATTTTTCAGTAGTACATCTTTTGTAATTTTATTTTTTCTTGATGATCCTTCTATGCCAATAAGACAATCATGCTGTGCTAAATGAAATTCTCAGAAGTTGGATTGCCACGAATTGTTATTGTTATGGTTATTAAATGAACTGTGATCTTCATGTCAAAAGCTGTTGTGGTTAAATGTATGCATGATTTTCATTGTCAACACCATTTCAACTATGGAAATTTCAATTGTTTATATACTAGGTGAAATAATTAGTCGAAGTTTTGATAGGTTAAAAAATGCATATGAAGTATCTTCATTAACTTACTGTGGTTATATATCATTTGACAATGTGGTCATTTTGACAGGAGGTTTTTCAGTTACAAGGGAGACCGGAAACTATAACTCCCAAGGCTGCTCTAGTGGTGGCCTTGGAGTGTCAAGGTTAAAGCCTCAATTGAGTTTTACCAGACAAGATTCTCTTTCTCAAATCTCTGAAGTAAGTGAGAATGGCATTGATGGAGTTAGCTCTGGTAACCGCCAACAAAATCCTGCACATTCATATGCCACAACTAGTTTTGGATTAGATTCCTGGGATAATGGCAATTCAATTGTGTTTTCTGTCCCACCGAGTAAACGAACTAAAACTATTGATGGAGATATTTTTAACTGTCTCAATGCCTTGGAAACTCAGGTACTATAATTTTCCCAACCTTTTCATTACTAAAGTTAAGCAAGAATGACTTCTACTAGCTGTAGTGTACTCTGATAGTCAGATAAACAAAGTAGTACTTCATATTTCACACCCTGTATAATTTTTCTCTGATGTGTAGTAATTTGGTATGGAAATTCACCAAGGATTCGTAGTATTGATGATAACCATGCTTCACATTTGGCTTCTTGTAATTCACATTTCCACTATGAAACATTTGTGTTTGATGTTCATTTCAGTTTAGCCTGCCACAAACATCTCTTGAGATGGCCACAGTGGAGAAGTTACTCCAGATCCCTGAAGATTCCGTCCCTTGCAAAATCCGTGCTAAACGTGGCTGTGCCACTCATCCCCGCAGCATTGCTGAGAGGGTTAGTATTGACTCAACAAAACATATTATTTCTCATAGATTTTCTAAGAACTGCATATACGTTGAATTGCTTCATTCTTGTTTCTGTAAACCATCAATGCTATAAAGCACATCATCTGGCACTTTTCTAAATGCTGATTCCAGTTGTTAATGACAAAACCATTTGGATTATTTGAAAAAAATTGGCTCTTTTTTGGCTGATTACTGGTACTAAGTTGCAGCCATTCTTTGACAATATGCAGGAGCGAAGAACTAGAATAAGCGGCAAATTGAAGAAACTGCAAGACCTTGTTCCGAACATGGATAAGGTAAATAAAACAGTAGTGCATTTTGAAGTCTTACCATGATCGAGTTTAAATTCAGTTCATGCTATGAGAACCTTTACCATATTTCTCAAAAATTTTACGCCATGCAATGCTTGAACTTTTCTTTTAAATGTAAATGCAGCAAACAAGCTATGCCGACATGCTGGACTTGGCAGTGCAGCATATCAAAGGCCTTCAAAATCAAGTTCAGGTTTGTGATTATTTCATTTCTGCATAAATCATTAATGTTGCTTGTAACTCATTTTTTTTCCTTGATTACTTATTTATTAATGGCTTGAATCCATTTGGGAAATTGCAGAAATTGCAACAAGAATCTGAGAATTGCACATGTGGGTGCAAACCAAGCTCATGATGAATGGTAATGAATAAAACAAGGGATGAAATTGCAGTAAGTAGACTAAAATTTTGTACTCTTACCCAAACCTTTTGATTGTTGTAACTTTGAAATGTAAGGTGTAAGTATGATTTAACTAAAAAAGTGTATATAAGAAACTGTAGTTTTTGTTTTTATTCTTCTTTAAAGATGCGTATGTTTTGTTTGTTAGACAAATAAAAATATGGAAATGTAGTTCTATTTTCTTTCATTTTTTTTATCATAACTACTGCTTTTTATGTGTGGAGGTATATTGTGGATTAATAATTTAAAGCAAAGGCTTTGAGCACTTGTTACATATTCAACGTCTTGAAGATTCAAGATGCTAGAAAGAAATCTCAAGGGTTGGCCATCAAGAAGGTTTGTCTCCTGAGTTTGTGGGTTTGAATCTTGGGATCATCTGTCACATTATGATTTACTTGGACCTTTGGACTTGGTAAAATGTTCAATAGATCTCGAAGATTAACTGAGGTATACGCAAACTTGCTCGGACACTTCAGTTACCAAAAAAAAAAAAAAAAATTAAAAGATTTTGACCGGCGACAATCCAAATGGTGGTTACTTCTTGGAATTAAGATTTTAACAACTATTTTGGTGACTACAAATTTCGAATAAGGAAGCTGAAACATTTGAAGTCATAAGAGGCCAAGTGATTTGTAGAAGAGCTGAAGTTTCCCTTTCACATTCACCAATTTTTACTATAACCCTATGGACATCTAATCTAATCGTCATGAAGACCATGCCCAAGTCCTAAATGAAGACGTAAACTGTAGTGCAATAAGGAATTCACTGAGTTAATCTAAGTAATGAAATGTCACGGTTCCTAATATCAACACTCCACCTTTTAACTGTAAGGAAATCTTAAGACTATCTATCACAATAATATTATGATTTATTGGGTCCTTTGAGTTTATAGAGTGTTTAATGGTTTGAGGATTAGTTAAGATGTGCACAAACTGAACCAAACACACCAGTTACCAAAAAAAAAAAAAAAAAAAAAAAAAAAAAACTCCACCTTTTATGGTGCAAATACAAAAGAGACATTCTTCGAATAACCATTTTTATTAAATTTTAATTCTCAGAATGCACATTTGATTATAAAATCACATGATTTAACCTAATTATCCCGGATATAAAAATAACAATTACAAAATTAATTAGAATGCGGTAGACTACTAAATTTAACATCATCTAATATAGTCTAAAAATGTTTTAATTGGACCGTTAAATCGTACTATTAATTTATTAAATTCTAAAGTACTGAATATAATATATCTAGCTTAATATGTTCTATATAATTATTAAATTACTGAATTTTATAATTAAATTTATCCTTTTAAATAATATTATCACATTTTAGAAAATTAAAATTATGATAGGTTATATATATCTAAGCGGCTACAAAAATATGCTAACGGAATGCTCAAACTCAAAAGAGTCGATATTGGACAAACTAAAGTTTCGTGTCTTTCATGTGGCTTGTTGTTTATGTTAATTAAATAACTAAACTATAGCACACAAACTTCAGGAGAAAATTTAGCTGCCCGGTCATCCCAAGTTTCGATTTAAGAAAATGGCCTTGAAACTGTTCATCATTTTTTTTTTAATTTAGAGAAGATGACGTGGCATAGTTAGGATTAATTAAACACGTAAAATAGGTTAAAATGAAAACATTAAAACATATGTGGGCCGAATCAGAAATAATGAAAGTTTTTAAAATTTGAAATTTCGCAAAACAAGCCCCACTAACTATTCACCTCGCTTAATCGAAATTCATTAGTTCAAAAAGCGATTTCTTGAACGAAAGGGAGACGCGATTTTTTCCGATCGAACACCTGCAAATTTACACCCTAAATCAATTTCTTGAACCCTAAACTGAATACAGTCGCGATTTTCGGCGATATAGTCGCGATTTTCAATCGATTTGTTGAACCCTAAAATCGATTTACTTAACCCTAAACGAAATCAGTGCCATTTTCGGCGACAGTCCACATTTCCGATCGAAACTGCAAACTTTGACACCAAATTCAATCCAAAACCATGACTGACACTGACAATGAGGAGGGAAGCCCAACGCCACTTCGAATCCTAGATTCTGGTGGCGCAAGCAGTTCAATGGCTGCTCCGGTGGATCATCCGACCAGTGAAGGTGGTCCACACGCAGAGGAGACGCCGGCGGCACAAGAACAGAGGGAAGAACTAGCAAACGGGTCTGAAGACGAGGAGTCAGGCGAGAATTCAGGCCAGGAGGAGTCGTCGGAGGATCCAAGCGACGAGCGGGGAGGCCGGCGAAGATAGGGTACGTAGTTTGGGAATATTGCTTGTACTTTCGCTTAAGCGATCATTTGTATCGCTTAAGCGATTATTCTGTTTTACTCGTGATCGCAGTCATGATCGCTTAAGCGATAAAAAGGATCGCTTAAGCAATTTAAGATCTGGGCATAATTAGACCTAAGATCGCTTAAGCGATCATGAGTGTTTACTCTTGGTCGCTTAAGCGATCTTAGGTCTGTCAGAATCACAGATATAATAAGCGATCTATTGTATCGCTTAAGAGATTCTCAGTTAACTCTTGGTCGCTTAAGCGATTTAAAATCGCTTAAGCGATCTTGCATGAGGCAGAGTAAAGATCTCTTAAGCGATCCGAGATCGCTTAAGCGACTACAGGTGGTTTTGGTTTATTTTTGTTGCTGACATTTTATTTATATCGATTGTGCAGATTGTGCAGACCGTAAACTATAGAGTACGAGTTGGAGCCTATAAGTGAGAAGGTACCCTACTTCCCTGCAAGGGTGACGGTGAGGTCGAGCTGGGAGGTTTTTGACAGAATAAGGGCCATTTTAGCTGGAATGAGGCATGGTGAAAGAGATTTTGGTCGCACTTGTTTCGGTCAGTTTTTAAGAATCGGAACAAAGTGGAAAAAGTCATTTTGGGGGCAGGAAGTACATTACATGTTGATGCACTCAGTAAAATGCAACAAAAAAAATGAAATGTGGTTCGTGGTGGAGGGAAAGCCACTACGGTTTGGTATGATGGAGTATGCGTTGGTGACGGGCTTAGGATGCGGGAAATGCCAACTAAGGCGGAGGCGCGCAATAAGGGCAGTGTGGGAGCCGTAAGGTTTTGTGATAAGGTTTTGAAAGGGGCAAAGTCTATTACAGGAACAAGTTTTAGAGAAGAGGCTAGGTACAGTTCGGTTTAGTGATGCAGAGAAGATAAAAGTGTGCTTGATATTGTTTTTACATTCTATCTTATTGGCTGGTGACTCAACAAAAGCTGTTGAGAAAGATTGGTTGTTGTTTGTAAGCGACTTGGAGTTCTTTAATTCTTATCCGTGGGGACGGATATCATTTGAGCAAACCATCAAGAGCCTGAAAAAACCAGACATGGCGTTAAAGCATGCCGAATGGGGCGGGAAGGCTAAACCAAGCACGTATAATTTGTTTGGCTTCCCATGGGCAATGCAGGTAAATATTAATAGTTCTCTGTTATATTTTTTATAATATGTGTGTTTGAATAATGACATGGACTGTTTTTTTACAATGTAGGCTTGGATGTACGAGGCCATCCCTGTCTTCGCTAAGGTGGGGGGGAGGAGCAAAAATTTGGATGTGCAACAGCAATTTCCTAGGATGTTGCGGTGGCATGTCGGGAGCTGTAACCATTGGGATTATGGCCAATTAGAGATTGAGATTCAAGCAGCTGGGGTAATATTGAAGGATTAAGCTTTTGAATATGCAATTGCTTTTTTATTTTGCTTCAATCTGATTGATTTTTATTTCTTATTGCAGGGAGTCGTCCGTCCCTTTCTGACCGCTATTGGGGATGAAGCGAAAGAGGACTATGTCACATCTTTCAGAGCAATGGAGGATGAAAGGGATGAACAGATAGACCGCCTGATGCGGGACCTAAAAGGGGTCACGCATGTGATGGCAGTTGCAGGGCCATTGCTTGACAATGTCGTTGATGCTGAGGATAATGAAGCTCGGGGGGCCGAGGATGAGGAGGAGAAGAGGGAGGAAGAGGTTCGTATGCCTCAGCAAACTGGTACAACAAGTACCGCTTTGCCAAGACATCGGCGTGGGGAGAATAAGGTTGTTGACCTCATAAACGGCCTGTTTGAGAGTTTTACAATAGCCGTTTATGCAAGGTTTGACAAGATGGAAGAAACAATGAAAAGGGCGGAGGAGAAAGTGGATAAGCTGGGAGAGAAAGTAGGTACAATGGAGGGCAAAGTTGGTACAATGGAGGAGGAAGTTGGTGGAGAATTAAAGGCGGTTGAAGTGCAAACTAGCTTGAAAAGAGAGAGCCGAAAGAGCAAGTTTGTGAAATCGCCTTACATGATAGTGACACAAGTAAAGAAGAAGAAAATGAAGAAACAAATGGAGGAACAACCAGAAATGGAGGAGGTTGAGGAGGTTGGTGGTGGAAGTGGGGCGGTGATAATGGAGGAGAGGGAGGTGGGAGGCGAAGGAAGCGGGGATGTAAAAATGGAGGAAGGGGGAGGAAGTGGGGAAGGGAAATTGGACTCAAATGTCGATTTGTATAGGCCAATAGAGGAAAAGAAAAAACTTTTTTATGCCTATTACAATGGATCAGGAAGTGATGGCCATATAAAGTGTAAGACAGGGGATTATCCCCGGGAATGGTTTCAGAAGTTGTTGACAATGGGGGACGTGGCTTGAGGACTCGGTGAGTTATTTTCACTTAATTTTCCTTATTTTTGCCTGTGTTTTCCATACTTATCTTGTTGTTTTTATTTGATGCAGCACATCGATGAGATATTGGCACTGATGAGGCTACGACAGACTAGTGATGGTGATCGTTGTATCCCGTGTGCTTATCACGATGTGGCGTTTGGGCAAACGCTTGTTTCGGCATATCGCACTTTAATTAAAAATGTCGTTGCTAGTGGTGTAGCAAAAGGACCGAAGCGAAAACGATTGGCCGCACAATAGTCGGACTGCATCCCTGATGATTTTTGGTTTGATGACAAGATTATGCAGTATGTAAGGGGGGATCGGCCCAAATATGGCCACGGTTGGGCCTTTGTTAAAAGAGTGTACTACATCATCCTCGTCAAACAGATGCACTGGATAGCAATCGTTGTGCATCTAGAGGAGGGGTTTCTGAAGATCTTTGACTGTAACCCAACCATTTGTCGAGACAAGCAGTTGGAGGTCGAGTTGGAGCCCTTGTCTGAGTTGTTCCCACTACTGCGTGGACAATGCAGATGTTTGGGCACTTGGGTGATCGGTACTAACCGGAAAGTGGCCAATTCAGCTCTACCTGCCCAATAAATGAGTCAAGGTAAATTTTGTTTAAAACTAACTTACATAATACAATTGTTCTATAAGTTTATTATAATGCTAATGTCTTCTTCCTATTGTAGCGCTGAATGTGATGGGGCATATGTCCTGAAATTTATTCAGTTCGACATGACCAACAACCCGATGGACAACTTGAATGACGAAACAATGAGAGACTGTCGGGAGCGCTGGGCTATCGACTGCTTCCATGGGCAGATGGATCCGTTTTGAGTGACCAGAACCCAATCAAAGGGTATGAAAGTTGGACGTTGAATTTTGTAGTTTATGTGATGTTGATGTTCATACTTGGGTTTTTTGAGTTGAGTTTATGTGATACCTGTTATAATTATCAATAAGGGTGTATATACATGTTCATTTTCAATGGTGTTTTGATGTGTACTTTATGTCAGAACTGCTTATTTAATTTGTTCTCATTGGCTTGGCTATTTTCTAATTCGTGCCTTTCTCATATTATGGTGTTTTACACTGCAGGTCACTAAGATGGAATGGTCAATCTCCACAGAAAGTCAATCGAGGCACCATATTAGCCGCCCTTGTAGATATTATCTTGAATTTGTTGGATGCTAGTGCAGAGCCAGAAAGCATCGGGAAGAATGATATCGTGGGCATCTTTTCAAGCATGGACTGCCCTGATACCATTCAATGTGGATTCTAAACTCTTTGGCATCAAAAACTAAATTAAAGGCAGTGTATAGGAAATTGTAAATAATTTACTATGCATGGTGTGATCATTGTAAAGAATTGGATCTGATATTTGGGATATATTTTTGTTTGTCCATATAAGATAATTCATCAGCAGTTTCAATTTACTATGTATGGTGTGTCCATATAAGATATTTTTGTTTGTCCACATATCTCTCTTTAACGACCAAGACTTTTCCAGAAACGATCGCTTAAGCGATCTTAAATCGCTTGACCAAGGTGCAGTCGGATGTCATTTTAGAAAGAATCGCTTAAGCGATACGTAAGGTCGCAAGCGATCATAGTCCGGCGTATGTCATTCTCGCCTCGGAAAAGATCGCAAGCGACCATGTGTCTTTTAGGAAGAATCGCGCATAAATGGGTCGCTTAATGGGATCAGTCTCGCATGTCATTCGCTTCAAAAAGATCGCTTAAGCGATCATAAATCGCTTAAGCGACCATGTGTCTTTTAGGAAGAATCGCTTAAGCGATATAAATGGGTTACTTAAGCGATCATAGTCTGGGTAGTTGTCATTCGGCCTCGAAAAAGATCGCTTAAGCGATTCGTTTAGTGCACCTGTTCCGTTATTACATTTATATAAAACATATAGTTCTTTTACATGTCAGTATGAAACCTATAGGGTTTACGATTCTGCTCAGACACTGCTTTATTACATTTATATAAAACATATAGTTCTTTTACGCATCTGCTTATTACATTTATATAAAACATATAGTTCTTTTACACATGAAACCTACTATTATTACATTTATAAATTATATAGTTCTTTTACACGACGCATGCTTCCGTTATTACATTTATATAAAACATATAGTTCTTTTACACGTCAGTATGAAACCTATAGGGTTTACGATTCGTTCAGAGCACATGTTCCGTTATTACATTTATATTAAACATATAGTTCTTTTACACATCAGTATGAAACCTATAGGGTTTACGATTCGCTTCGAGCACTGTTCCATTATTACATTTATATTAAACATATAGTTCTTTTACACGTCGGTATGAAACTTATGTGGGTTTACGATTCTGCCTTCGTGAGACATCTGCTTCCAGTTATTACATTTATATAAAACATATAGTTCTTTTACACGTCGGTATGAAACCTATAGGGTTTACGATTCTGCTCGAGCACTGTTCCGTTATTACATTTATATTAAACATATAGTTCTTTTACACGTCGGTATGAAACCTATAGGGTTTACGATTCGTTGAGCACTGTTCGTTATTACATTTATATAAAACATATAGTTCTTTTACACGTCAGTATGAAACCTATAGGGTTTACGATTCGTTCAGAGCACCTGTTCCGTTATTACATTTATATTAAACATATAGTTCTTTTACACGTCAGTATGAAACCTATAGGGTTTACGATTCGCTGAGCACTGTTCCGTTATTACATTTATATTAAACATATAGTTCTTTTACACGTCGTATGAAACCTATAGGGTTTACGATTCTGCTGTGAGACTCCTATTCCGTTATTACATTTATATTAAAACATATAGTTCTTTTACACGTTAGTATGAAACCTATAGGGTTTACGATTCTTTCAGAGCACCTGTTCCGTTATTACATTTATATAAAACATATAGTTCTTTTACACGTCAGTATGAAACCTATAGGGTTTACGATTCGTTCAGAGCACCTGTTCCGTTATTACATTTATATTAAATATATAGTTCTTTTACACGTCGTATGAAACCTATAGGGTTTACATCTGCCTCGAGCACTCGTTTTGTTATTACATTTATATAAAACATATAGTTCTTTTACAAGTCAGTATGAAACCTATAGGGTTTACGATTCGTTCAGAGCACCTGTTCCGTTATTACATTTATATAAAACATATAGTTCTTTTACACGTCAGTATGAAACCTATAGGGTTTACGATTCGTTCAGAACACTTGTTCCGTTATTACATTTATATAAAACATATAGTTCTTTAACACGTCAGTATGAAACCTATAGGGTTTACGATTCTGATTCGTAGTACCGTTCCGTTATTACATTTATATAAAACATATAGTTCTTTTACACGACAGTATGAAACCTATAGAGTTTATGATTCATTCAATGCACCTGTTTACGACTATGCTAAACATATGGGGTTTACAATTCGTTCAGTATATTTTTATATTTGTTTGCTTAATTGTTTAGGAAATATTAGTATATTTTTAACTAATTTTTGACCCATTAAGTGAATTAATTTCATTAATACCGAAGAAAAAGTTTAAAAATTAACAAAAACACCCCCACCCACCTAACTTCCCAGTTATTCTCGCACGACAACAAACGACCAAAAATGGCCGGTAATGGCCAGTTGTGACCTTTTCCGGCCGCGATCCACCGTGGATGTGGCGGAAAAGGCCACATCTTGCCGTCATGGACTTTCAATGAAATGTCCAGCTTTGAGTCAAGCAGCGGCCAAATGTTGGCCATCGTTGACCGACAACGACGGCCATATATTTGGCTGTCATAGACGGCAAGATCTGGACTTTTTCGTTCGTCTACGGCTAATTCTGGTGGATCGTCTGGCCTTTTCCGGCCACATCCGTGGTTGATCTGGCCGAAAAAGGCCATATAGAGGCCCTATCGGTCAGATCCGACCACTGTGCATCGTAACGCCCTTTCCCGGTAAGTAAGTTCTCTCCCGGTGGCGAATCGGCACCGTGGGTAGGTGGGGGTGTATCTCATTAAATTTTAAAACTATTTGCACAAGAATCGCTTAAGCGATACAATGGATCGCAAGCGATCATGTGATTAGCGAAGCAAATGCGCGGTGCATGATCGCTTAAGCGATCCGTGATATCGCTTAAGCGAATCTTGTCTTTTTCCCATGGTCGATTAAGCGATCGTGGATCGCTTAAGTGATCATGCACCTGGGCAGAATCAATCGGTCCAGTGCACGATCGCTTAAGCGATCTAGTTACGAAAACACTTTGTCGCTTAAGCGATACACTTAGTCGCTTAAGCTATCGTGGGCAATATATACTTTTGCACCTTTTCTCCTGAATTTTGACAAACTAAAATTACCAACACGTATTAATTCCATACTTTTTCCTCAATTTGACAACCTAATTCCAAACTAAAATTACCAACAAATATTTAGACCATGTAATAAGAATACACAATATAAAGGATAATTTATTAAAGGTAACAATAAAATTTAAAACATCAATAATTGAAAACAATAACTCATCAACGGTTGCCCTTCGCAACTCCCTGAATTTCATCCTCCTTCGAATTGAACCTAATTACTTCTGACAACTGCTTCTCTTGTGACCAGGTTGCTTGCAAATTGAGCACTTCTTCATCTTTCAGGGAACCTCAAAGGCTGATGGAATACGCTTAACCCTTTTTCTCCCTTTTGGTGTCTTCTTGAATGGCGGCTGGAGGATAATGTCAGCCACCTCTGGCGGCACTACCCACTGCTCTTCTGGAGGCACCGGATATATCGTTTCTGAATATGCTAGCATGTAGTGATCTGTCATATAGAAAGGGGAGCAAAGTTCCATGTAAATTCTTGAACCAAAATTCGGCTTCCATTGGTGTTTCAGTGCTGCTAGTGCATGAGGACAAGGTAAACGTTGAATGTCAAGCACTTTACAGCTGCAAGTTTTTGTAACAAGGTTAACTAGGGCATCCGGACCATAGCCGCGCACAGTAAACTCTTGAGCATTAAGAGGATAGACAAACAATGCATTTGACAGTTCCATATGTTCTCGCAATAATTTTTCAGTTGACGGAACAAGGGTTGTAGTAAAATTATCTGACTCCGTACGACGCTCATGGAACCACCGCGACAGTGTCCTTTGGATTGCATCAAAAAGTGCAACTATTGGAAACTCTCTTTCTATTAACAACTTCGAATTTATGGACTCAGCTATGTTCGTGGTCATGACATCAAACCTTCTTCCAGGAAAGTAAGCTCTACTCCATCTCTCGAAACCAACATCATGCTCAAGATACTTAGTAACTCTAACATCCTTGATTCGAATTTGCTGGAAGTGCTCCTCGAACTCATCAACCTTTGATAAGTTTTTCTTTGCCATGTAGTATGTCCAAGAAGGAGGCCAGCACACTTAAACTTTTGTTTTATGTTCTCACCAAGGTGCCTCATACAGAATCCGTGATGTGCTTGATGGTAAATAGTGGCAATCCCCTTCTTTATAGAGTTGTGCCTATCGGATATTATGCACGTCACATCGCTGCACTATGCGTAACTCATTGAAAAAACTAAGTCCACGACTCGTCATTCTCAGAGTCAACCACACACCATGCAACAGGATATGTGTGATTCTCGCTGTCTGTGCTGGCCACCAACAATGTACCTCCATACTTTCCCGTCAGAAAGCAACCATCAACAGCCAACACCTTTCTCATGTTTACAAAACCCCTTATAGCAGAACCATAAGCAACAAAAAAATATTTAAACATCATATTCTGTCCCACTTCAAAGCCGTCTTGCTACCTTGGTTTGTCAACTCAAGCATATAACGGTATGCTTCTAATACTGCGTACCCATGCTCCGGCGTGCCCCTCACAAAATCTTGTGCATGTTGTCTCCCTTTCCAGCATTTCCAGTAACTAACAACACATCCCAACTCTGCGCACAAGTCTCGAATGTCTTTAGGAGATGGACCTTTCCCTTCGACGAACCGACTTTTGACAAATTGTCCAATAACATCAGCGGACGCTTGTCGATGCTCACCTGAAATATGTCCCAAACCACATGTGTGCTCACGGGTATATGTGCTAAGAATAAACTTTTCCGACTCCGCCAACCTTCTACAATAAACCCGCCACTTGCACTTTCGGTCACGACATGCAACCGTCACAGCCAATGAATTTGACTTTTTAGTGATGAACTCAAAATTACCTTTCACAGCAACAAGTTTTAGCTTCCTCACCACTTCCTCTTTGTTGTCAAATAAATACCCTATGCGCAACTCCGATCCATCCGTAAAGACATGAGCTGATCCATTACTACCTCCAATTGCCCCCTTTGAACCTACATAAATGACCATAGTGTTCTCTTCCTCACAATCTACGTCTTCTGCATAATCTGTATTTAAAGGAATCTCTACATCTGTGGGAACATCTACGGGGTCCTCCTCCTCAACATTTTCATTCGGCCCCCCATCACCAATCTCTTCTATAGTGTCCTCCTCACCACCCAATTCACCGTCTACTCTTGATTTTTCAGCTAACAAATCAATGGCCTCGTAGTTCAAATTAAAACCAGGCAAATCTCCGCCTACATCCTCGTTATCCTCTTCCTTGGAACCAACTTTCAACGGTTTTTCTATATAAGAAACCCTTAAAATCGGCCTCGAACCACTATCAGCCATATCAATCATATATAACTTCACACTTTCATCTGACTTTAATATAGCAGGAGGTACCTTATAATTTTCAGGAGCTCTGCTTAAAACATACTTCACAACTATATCACTACGCGAGCAACTCAAATTACCTCTTCTAATTATTTCATCAATCAACTCATCAAAACTAACCTCTGTGCTCACAACAATTGGTATAACTTCTTTGCTCTTCCTAATCCACTTCCACCTACTTTCTTCCTCCAGCCACTCACCAAAATATTCAACACCCAAAACAACTTGTCCTATGTATAATAATAGCCAACTACCTGTAATGCAAGAAAAACAATATTCTTAAATCTGTACTAAGGGTTCAAATATTTTAAAAAGAATCTGCACATTCGCATATTTGGTCTGATGTATCGCTTAAGCGATCATGGTTATTTATACTGGATCGCTTAAGCGATCAAGTTGATCGCTTAAGCGATCCAGTATAAATAACCATGATCACTTAAGAGATCTTATGCCATTTACTGATCGCTTAAGCGATCTGTTCCCATACAATGTACTTTAACCGATCGCTTGTGCAGCTTATGCCACATACGATCGCTTAAGCGATCTATCCGCCGCATTACCAGACCTACCAGATCGCTTAAGCGATACACCAGATCGCTTAAGCGATCCATCGTACCAAAACCAAAACATATTTTCAGTCATCTCCACCTACAATCGATCCATCATACCCAGAACAAATTTTCAACAAATTTCACTCCTTTCAACTTGCATTACATCAAATACAACCCAACAACCTAAACAATTAAATCAAAATCATAACCCAAACCCTATCCATTATTAAATCTTTGTAAATCTAAATATAAAATGTAAAAAAGAGATACACATACTTAGACGAAATGTCAGGAGGAGGTGGAGGGAGATCTTTGCCGGAGAAGATGTTAATGGTGGAGGAAGAAGAAAGTGTTAATGGCGGAGGAACAAGAAGATATAGAGGAATGAGGAAGAAGAAGATGTAGAAGAAGAAGAAGATGTAGACGAAGAAGAAGATGTAGACGAAGCTAAGAAGAAACAGCAACCAAGGTGGAGATGTGTTAATGGCAGGAGGAAGAAGAAGGTGTTTGGGTTTGTTTACAAGAATTTCAGGTTTTTTGGGAATATAGTATAATTTTTAAAAGATTACATAATACTTCTTTAATCATAATTAAGCACTAATCAAGTTTAATTACCCTTAATCAATAATATAACTATTTAGTTAAAACTTTAAAACTTAATAGTTTTTTAATTAAATTCATGACTATTTAGTTAAAACTTTAAAATTTGATAACTTTTTAATTAAATTCAAACTTGAGAGTTTGCTTTAATAAACTCCCCCTCAAACTTCAGTTAGTCGCTTCCAATATAGTAATAATATACATGAAACCCAGCGATGTTACTTCTTAAAAACCATGAACATTCACAAAACTGGACAACTAAAAGAAGCTTTAAAGCTTATTATCTCAACCCCAGCAAGCCACTTCGACCCTTCTGTGTACATGCCACTTTTGCAATTTTGCGTTGAATCCAAAGCTGAAAACCATGCTCATTTGATTCATACCCACATTATAACAAATGGGTTTGATTTTAGTTTAAATTTGAGCAACAAATTGATTATCTTTTACGGGAAAGTCGGTGACATGGTGTCGGCACGCAACGTGTTCGATAGAATGCGTGACAGAAATGTTGTGTCATGGACAGCAATAATTTCTGGGTATACTCAGAGTGGATTTTATGAGGATGCTTTGTTAGTGTTTAAGGGGATGTGTAGAGGTGGTGTCAGGGCGAATCAGTTCACGTTTGGTAGCGCATTGAGGGCGTGCATTGGGATGGGGCGGTTGTCGAGTGGGATGCAGATACAAGGGTGTGTTGAGAAAGGAAGGTTTGGGGAGAGTTTATTTGTGAAGAGCGCGTTGCTTGACTTGCACGCGAAGTGTGGAAGGATTGAGGACGCGTGGTTGTTGTTTAAGACGATGAAAGAGAGGGATGTGGTTTCTTGGAATGCTATGATTGGTGGGTTTTCTTTCCAAGGATTTGTTGATGATTCGTTGAGGCTGTTTCGATCAATGATGAGAGAAGGTATTGCTCCCCTGAGTTTTGAACTTCTATGAATTTTGTTTAGTTTACGCTATTATCAGCTGCTTTTTACTTGAATGCTTTCGGATACAACCCTGTAAATTGACGCATTTTGTTCCTTTTGTTAACAATAGTGTAACATATCAGGTGTCAAGTGATCAAATTTGTTTTTTTTTTTTTTTAATTGTAGAATATGGTTTTTTAATAGCTCTCGTAAATGTTTCAAGAAAAATGTAAATTTTGTAAAAGAGACTTATAAGTTTGTACCTTAAAAGCAGATAACTATTGGAGTAAGACACTTATTTTTATTAAGCATGTGAATTGAGGGTACTTGTCTAGATTTGTATTTCATTTAAATTCTGGTAAGTGGAAAATCATTGCTCAATTTTATAAGTTGGTTCATTGTGACAAAATCTGAAGGAACAATACTAGAAATCTGATTCTTCTCTTTCTTTTCTTCTTTTCATATAGCAAATTGGAAATATGATATTGGTCAGGTGTTGCCACTACATTAGCATGAGGTATTGACAACTCTGGAGTTTCTAACTAACTCACATACCCTTTATTGAGAATATTGACATTATGATGGTGTATGGGATTTGTTTTGAAATAATATCTGGGAAAACTCTATCCCATTGCATAGTGATATTTTGTAGGTATATTTTTGTGTATATATATATATATATATAAATAATATCTGGGAAAACTCTATCCCATTGCATAGTGATATTTTGTAGGTATATTTTATATATATTCTGTATGTTAGTTTTAACTACTTAACTTTTACAGGGCATGTCCCTGATTGCTTCACCCTGGGGAGTGTTATAAGAGCCTCTATTGGAGGTATTGGTCTTATGAATGTCACTCAAATTCATGGATTGATCGTCAAACTAAGTTCTGGATCATCTAATATCTTGATTGGTTCACTAATTGATGCATATGCAAAATGTGGAAACTTAAGAAGTGCTTATCAATTATACAAAAATCTGGTAAAGAAAGACATAGTATCTTGCACTGCATTGATCAGTGGGTTTGCTCGTGAAAAAAATTTTGGCGGAGAGGCTTTGGATCTTTTCAAAGAAATGATTCTGAAGAAAATGGAAATTGATGATGTTATATTATGCTTAATGTTTAATATATGTGCCAACATGGCATCACTAAGATTGGGAAAGCAAATTCATGCTCTTGCTTTAAAATGCCAACCGAGCTATGATGTAGCTATGGGAAATGCTCTCATAGATATGTATGCAAAATCTGGAGAAATTGAAGATGCAAGACGTGCTTTTGATGAGATGGGAGAGAAAAATGTGATTTCATGGACATCCTTGATTGCTGGGTATGGGAAGCATGGCTATGGGCATAAAGCAATTGCACTATATGAGAAAATGGAATTTGAAGGACTGAAGCCAAATGATGTTACCTTCCTGGCTCTGCTTTTTGCTTGTAGTCATACTGGATTAAATAGTGAAGGATGGGAATTATTTAATAATATGGTTAGAAAACACAAAATCGTCCCCCGAGATGAGCATTTTTCTTGTGTGGTAGATCTGTTTGCACGTGGAGGGCACTTAGAATCAGCTTATGATATGATACGCAAGATGAATATTAAGCCTAGTGCATCACTTTGGAGTGCTATTCTTGGGGCATGTATTATCTACGGCAATACGTCTCTTGGAGAATTAGCTGCGATGAATCTTTTCAATATGGAGCCAGAGAGCTCAGTGAACTATGTTGTTTTATCAAGCATATATGCTACAGCTGGCGAATGGGACAATGCTTGGAAAACACGGAAACTAATGGAAGAGAGATGTTTAAGAAAGAGCCCGGGATCTAGCTTTTTGTAGCCTGCAAAGAGGAAGATTTTTCTTTTGGAGCCATGTTGGAAAGATGCAAGTATCTTAATTTTCATTCCTCTGGGAGTTGAACTTGGACTTATTTAAGTATGATCTTATTTTGAAGCTACAAAAGATAGGAGGAAATGTTAATTACCTGAAAGAGTAATCTTGTGGGAAAGGGAATTGTGTTCGTTTAATTGATAAATTTTTCTTGAAAATTGATAATGATTACCCCAGGGTGGATGCTGGGAATTTAGACTTGAAGGATCATACGATAAGTTGTGCACAGCTATTCTAGGTGCTTCTAACATTTTTAGGCTTCCATCGACTTGGTTGAAGCAGCATTCCAGCTCTGAATGTAAGTTTTCATTTATGATTTTGTTTTTTTTAATTTTTCCCTCTGGTTGTTTAAATTGTAATTGAAATTGCATATAAGCATTTATTGTGTATATTTATTGTGTTCTCTATCTGGACAGCTCTAAAAGATTGAAATTAGCAGAGCAAGTTTGTGTGTTTTAGAAATTAAAAGTCACCTTGATTTTTAGTTTGTTATCCTCTTTGGGTCTTGACCTCTATCATGTTTTCAGTTTTCTGGGCTCTTCTTGGTGGATGTTCTACTGGGCGTTTGGCAGCAATACTGCACTGAGACGAATTCAGGGAACCATTTCCGTGGACTACTAAAGTCAAGTGCCCAAGTGATTTTGGATTGTTCTTTGATATGTAAACATCTCATCATGATCTTTAAAAGTTTAATAATGATTGTTACTTTGATACTCACGGCTGTTATTCCTGTCTTGTCTGGTTTTTGCAGAACTGACATATCTGCTGGGCGCACAGCTAGAAACTTGTTTAGTGGCGTGGCTAGCCTCCAGATTCTTATCTTATTAAACTTCCTGGATACTGATTTCGATCTTATTAGTTCTATGGATAAACTAGAAGGTTGCTGTCCAAGTAATATAATATTGCCATCTGCTGTAAAAAGGTTATCACCAGATCTAAAACACTGTAGTCGTTTGCCTAACCTTAAAAGCTTTCCGTGACTCTAATTTGGAACTCTTCTTTGTGTACTATATTGTGCACAATCTTTATTCGGTAATTTTGCCAGCAGATCCTAGAGTAGGCTTGTCTGATCCTTACTTTACTTTGAGAATTGTCCTTTGTGCTGGTATTGTTTAATCAGGTGCAGCTAGGTGACCAGACACGGGGAATGTTAAGTTACTGTAGAGTCCACCAGTGCCGTATTATAATCTATATATGGAACTAACAATAGTTATTGTGTTCTCTAGTGTTTTAGCTAGTGGTTTGCTCGATCCTGGAGTGCTGCACGCCCATTGCGCTTGCCTGGAGACCGACCTTACACTCAGCATCTTTGTCAGAGAGATAAAATTCCAATCTTGGGAGCATCTCTGATTAGATTCTGTTGTAGGAACTATTGTATTATGTTATAAGTTGTTGAAATCTAGGAGTTCATATCTGCAAGACAACTTGAATTATTTAGTCCTCTGTTTCTTAATAATGTGCCAGGTTTCTTATATTCCATCAAGGATTATATGCTTACATACAGACACTGATCATTAGGAGGTGAATGGGTATACAGACTCTGATTTTCGGTGGATGTAAAGATTCTAAGAAGTTTACTTCTAGATATATATTTATTATTGCTAATGGTGTTATATCTTGGAAAAGTACTAAGCAAATTATAGTTGCAACATCCACAATAGAAACATAATTCATTGCGTGCTATGAGGCTACATCACAAGCTTTATGTTTGAGAAACTTTATATTTGGATTAAGAGTACATATCTGTAAGACAACTTGAATTATTTAGTCCTCTGTTTTTCAATAATGTGCTAGGTTTCTTATATTCCATCAAGGATTATATGTTTACATACAGACGCTTTGATCATTTGGAGGTGATTGGGTATACAGACTTTGATTTTCAGTGGATGTAAAGATTCTAAGAAGTTTACTTCTAGATATATATTTATTATTGCTAATGGTGTTGTATCTTGGAAAAGTACTAAGCAAATTATAGTTGCAACATCCACGATAGAAGCATAATTCATTGCGTGCTATGAGGCTACATCACAAGCTTTATGGTTGAGAAACTTTATCTGGATTAAGAGTAATCGACTTTATTGCAAGACCATTAAAGATGTATTGTGATAACTCGACTACCGTTTTGTTCTCAAGGAATAACAAAAGCAATAGTTGCAACAAACATATTGATATAAAGTATCTTTCAGTTAAAGGTCATGTTAAAGAGCAAAATGTGGATATCCAACACATTGGTACCGAATTAATGGTTGTTGATCTCATGACCAAGAATTACCGGTTAAAGTATTTAAGGATCATGTGGATCGTATGCGGCTAATTAGTTCATTTGATGTATATGTTAGCTTTTAATTTTGTATTTATGACCTTATTCGGATATTTTGACATATACAATTTACCTATTATATTTTGGTGCACATAAAGTTAAATGTAAAAAAAAAAAGTGGACCACAAATGACTTATAGGAAGTTCATTCATAAATTTAAGAAACTCATAAAGTTCTTATATAAAATATCATGCATTGTAGATGGAAGGAAGTATTCGGTTTAAAGGATATGGTCGTCATTATTCATATATTGATCATTTATGTAAGTAAGAGCTTGTTATAACTCATATTATGACCATATTCAAATTTTATTGATCGCGTATACAACATTTTTTTATTGTGGCATGAGGCCAAGTGGGAGAATGTAAGATCAAATGTGGCCACATGCCATTATGCAGTTAAAATAATAATAATAATACTGTTAATATAATGCAGTTATGAGTGGTTTTAAGGAGTTATAAAGTTAAATTGCCTATCTTAATCCTTGATGGAAGGTTAAATGACAGTTGTTGGGATTTTCTTACTCCTTAGTAGAGCTGGTCAAGGACCGGTCCCAAGCGGGCCCGGGCCTGGGCCTGTTTGGGATTGGTTCCTTTGGGATTGGTCCCATTTGGGACTAGTCGCTCATGGGCCTAGGACTGGTCTTAGACCCATGAGCAATTTCAGGACCCGGACCAGTCCTATGGGCCTACAAAATTTTATTTCCCCCTCCCCCCTCCTTTTTTTTTATATATATATTTTAGGGGCGAAATGAAATTCTGTAGGGGGGTTTAGTAATTTTCAGGGGTAAATAGTAAGTTTTTAAAAGTTTAATTAATTTAAAAAATAATAAAATAATAAATAAATTAATGGTTAATTTTAACATAAATGTAATATTTACTCAATCACACATTCACGCTTAATAAATAAACAATTAAATAAATTTTTTTATTAAATTATTCATCTTCATCGTTAACACTAGTTTAATCATTATCTGTGTTCTTAAAGAGTTCGAGTAGTTCGGAATCTTCAGGGTGCTGTTGTAGTCTTCTCTCTACATGAGTCCAATCCCGTAAACACATTATCACTTCAATCATCTCATCGGTTAAAGAGCATCTTCTGTCTTCAATAATCCGGCCACTCGTTGAAAATGTTGACTCAGATGCAATTGTAGAAACCGGCACAGATAAAATGTAACATGCCATTTGGGCTACAATGGGAAATCGACTTTGATATTGGTTCCATCATTAAAGCAAATCCATCTCACGTTTCTCCTTCTTCGTCATGTAGGACAGGTCCATTTGTAGGTAGCGATTAAGCTCATTTGGTCCATGTATGTACGAGCTGGAGTTGCTACTTTCACCATATTCCATATATGTCCACATGCTCGACCCTTGATGGAGGTCTTTATCAGGGGTCCTGATCGTGTCACTTGGACGTTCCACTTCTACGTCCATTGTACCTATTTTGATATAAAGAAAAAAGGTTTTCCAATTTTTGCTTAAAGTTAGTCAAATAAAACGTATAATCATGCCCTAAATGCTGGTCTATCTTAGTAATTGTACAGTTAAATAGGTGTAATTTAAACATAGAATCTACAATAAGGCCCAATCCAAATAAGAATGGAATATCTAACCAATATTTCTAGTATTTTTCTTCCATCTTTAAAACAATTTCCATTAAAACGTCATTATATCTATATTTAACAAAAATTTTAGAAATTTGAAGTAAAATATTTAACGCTAAATTAGTAGTCTGATAATAAATACCACTTAATGTATTAGTGGAATCTTAATTTTTTTTTTTTGAAATGAATAAAAAAGTTCACAAACCGCCCAATCATCATAGCTGACAACTTCTTTTGGACGGTTCTTCCGGTTGACAAAATATGTATTTTGTCTTGTGGTTGGCAAAGCTTTTTCAAACATCAAGTAGGTGGAGTTCCAATGGATATGCATGTCCATACATAACTTCAAAGGTCGAACCGGTGGGTTCTCTTGTCTACAATATTTGACGTACTCTTGCTATCTTTTGTTGCTACCGCTGACGATAAATCTGATAGCTGTGCGCACCCTCTCCATCTTCGAATGTATAACATCTAAACCTGCTTTAACAATCAAATTGATGATGTGACAAGCACAACTCTAGTGAAAAAATTTGCCTTCATCATGTGGATCCAATCTCTTTTCAAATAAAGAGATTGCCGCAGTGTTAGCAGTTGCATTATCAAGCGCTAGCGTTACAACTCTATCAGTTAATACATATTTTTGCACAACTTCAAGAATTGTAAAATAAATAGTGTCAGCACTGTGTTTTTCATATAATGGTTTAAAACCCATTAATTTTTGTTGTAAACCCCAACTATGATCTAAGAAATGTATTGTGACAGTTAAAAAATCTGTTTTTGATCTACAAGCCCATATGTCTGATGTAAGTGCAATATATATATTCCTAAAATTTTGAAATTCGATTTCAAGTTTATTATTTATTTTGTTATAAAGTTTTAGTATATCTCTTCTACTTGTACTTCTACTAACAGGGGTATATGCTAGATAAAATGCAGTTTTAATGATGTGAATAAAATAAAGATTTTCAGATAAACAAATGGGATAGTCTGTAGCAACTATGAATCTTGCTGTTTCCTCTCGTGCAACATGTGCATTGTATTGCCATGTTGAGAGAGTTGAGGATTATGAATTAAAATAAAGTTGAGTTTGAATTTGTCTACTTGATCCGGTTGAAGATGTATCGGACAACTACATTATTTGGGAGTGCTTCTTCTCCAAGTGTCATCGCATCGTCGAAGTCCCCTTCTCAACGTCAATAATGGTTCCACAGAAATTACATACCCCACACGATTCTTCCCCCTCCCCATTTGTCTTTGGTCGTTTTGATTTAGTGAAGTGTCGCCATACATCAGACACAACCCTCTTTGACGGGGAGGGGTTGGCGGCATGCCCTTGCCTGTTGAGTCGTAGCTCGCTTGTGTTTAGCTGCACCTTGTCCCGGCCGAATGTTGTTGTTGAATTGTAGTTGCTGCTTATGGAGGAAAGAGTGAAAATGGATTGAACCCTTCCATTTCTTCGGTGGATGGAACGTAAAACTCATTTGGGGATGATCCTCAGAATGCATCATTTTGGGAATCCATTATGAATTTATGATAAAATAATAAATAATTAAATGAAAAAAATTAAATAATAATATGAATAAGAGATGATATTGAAAAATAGAAAAAATTGAATAATATGAATAAATAAATAATAATATGAATAAATTATAAATATAAATATAAATTGAATGAGAATTTGATTGGAGATTTGGAGTAGAGAGTAGAGAGATTGAGATTTGAGAGAATGAGAGAAAAATGAGAAATTTAGAGGATTGAACCCGCAGAACCCTTACTTCGAGACCCTCGATCTCAGACCGGGCCCTTGCGAGCTGAGACCCGATCCTTGAGAGGGTGATCCTAGGACCGGGTTTTTGGGCCGAGTTTTTGGACTCGGTCCCAAATGCCCAGCTCTACTCCTTAGCCTAGTCATCTAAATATATCACCTTTTCCATATATGGGTGATAAGAGGATATAACTATAGTTTTATTCGGCATAGGTTAGAAAACATCTCTCAAACATTCTCAGAAATCATCTATGCCTTGAGTTCATTGCAATCCACATTTGGCTTCTCTCATCTTTGGATTGATTCTCTCATAATAGTTGGACAATATGGCTGGAGGTAGGTATTCCAATTCCGCATTAAGAACATATGTATTCAGTTTTTTTTTTTTTTTACACTCAACTCCAAAAAAATCTAGAACCATCTTTGTATTTAATTATCCATTACCGTAATAGGCAGCATTTGTATCCTGTGTTCATTTTATTTACCTAATCTTTGAAGGATTTAAAGACATATGGCAATCACCTTATCTAACCGTGAGGATTAATTATTCTAATTTGTTTTCTTTTTTACAACTAAAAGATGTTTTTAACTTTCCTTTTTAGTAATTTAATTACTGTAAAACATTGTTTGCACAAATACAATTTATATGTATGCCAGATTTTTCTATTCTTTTGCACACGCAATTCTCATACACTAATCTAATTTAAAGAAAAAAAGATTTGACAAATTTATATTCCGATGAAAATCAAATTCCAAGAAACATAATTGTACTTGAATAGACATAGAACAAGAAATTTTATATTTTAATAAAAATAAAAATCCAAGAAACATAGTTCAACTTGAATAGATTAGAACAAGAAATTGCGTTGGTTGTATTGATCCAACAAAGTTGAATTGAAACTGAAGAGTGTATTGAGCGACAACTGCATTAGAATCCTAACATCTTTTTCTTTTAAATCTGTTGATGCTTGATTTTGGACACTAATGACTCACACGTGCAAAGTGCTAAGAAAATCTTAAAAATTACACGTGATGAATCCATGAGATTTGAATATGGTGCTGAGAATATATATGTTGCAGAAACATAAATAGAAGATTGGCAATAGAGGTTTTTAAAGTGGTTCGGATGCTTAAAGCAAATCCTACATCTACGGTTATTATATTATTCTCTGGCTATTTCTATGATATTGCCCGTAAGGCATACAAGGATGAAGAAAAGCTTTGTTTACAAAGAGAAATAATGAAGCTCAAATCTATGCCTAGCTCTCATCTACCCAACCTCTCATTTTCGTGAGGAGAAGTGCCAATTTATACATCTCTCAGGTCAATGTATTGAGTGTTTTGCAAGTTGCCTTGACACATAGACAACTCTCATCCGTTCTTCTCTTAAAATAAGATAGGGTTGATATAAGATATCTTTGAGGAGGTATGGTCTTGACAGGAAGTACAATTTGTCTTTTAGGCACTTATTGAGTTGACATCAGCGTGCCATTTTAGGCATAACACCCCCAAAAAAAAAAAAAAATCAAAACATATTCAATGTAAATATCATATTTTGAGAGAGCTTATTGAAGCTGGAGAAATTTTGGTGTAGAAAACACCTTCAACAAATAACATAGCTGACCTACTTATTAAAGCGATGACACAGAAGCAATTAGATCATCATCTTAAGAAGATGGGTTTTAGATACCATAACAATTGGCTTTAGTGCAAGTGGGAGTTTTGTTAGCGTATGCCCTAAGAACCAATTGTGTCGTTGGTTCCAAGGTATTAAGTGTTGTATATATATATATATATATATATATATATATATATATATATATATGTTAATGTATATATTTTGTATATACATTTTTATCTCATCAATAGAAGAAAGTGTTTTTATTTCACATGGGGTTTATTGCTTCATTTATATATATGTATTACATGTGAAATGTCTAGATGATACAAATCTTTAGAAGATCAAAATCATCAAAGTATTCCCTATATAGCTAATAGTAATTAGGCAATAATATTACATAGTAGGCATGTTGAATGCCTCTATAGAATATCATGTGATGATATTACTGTGGGTGATTATAAAAGTTATATCACTAGGGCATTAGCATGGATAAGCAGTTAGTGAACTGTTTATCGAATATGACCATTTATGATGAATCACATGGACATTTAAAATGTAGTCAATGATTCATCATAAGATCGTATTAGTGAATTATTAATCCTTAGACCTGAGATATCACGATTGGATTTTGCATAAACACAAATGGTTCATATGGTGTATAAACACGAGGCTAATCATGTCATGTGTTAATAAGCCGATTTGGCCTTGTGTTGTTTATGTGTGAGGACAAATGATAGTCAAGATGGGATTCGTTGACTTGGCATGGATTGATATAAAGTTCCTAGACAAATGTCAAGATACATTAGAAAAATGAAATCTCTGGCTAGGGTATATAAAATGTTACCTGAAAGGTTGTTTCATTGTGACACGTTACATATGTATTGATTGTCAATTTGATATAAAATTAAGATAAGGATTTTGACATACCATGAATCCATTCTTAATTGGGATTAGACAACGGAAGGATTTGATTATATAGCGTGTATGATTATAAAAGGGTTCGTTGGAGTATATCTTCATTCTGACTTAGGGCTTATGGAGCATTGCTAGATGCCTACCATAATCGGTGGGAGTTTTGTTCATAAAGAGTTATGACAAAACATATCGGAATAGACAATGATATTGGGCCCACGGCTAGGCCGCAGTGAACCTAAGAGGTCACACATAAAAACTAAGGAGAATGGAGAAATAGCCAAATAGAGTTGATTATCCAAGGTTAACTAGCACCTACCAAGGGTAATAAAGTTATTTATATTATTATCATTGAATTAGATTCAATAGAGGGTTATATTATTTATTATGAATAATTTAAGAGTTAAATTACTAATTGGAATTAAATGGAATTCCAATTCATAACTAATCATTTTCTTTATATTAAGTTGAATTTAACAATGGGCTGTAATTGTAAACATAAGAACAATTTAAGGGTTAAATTGTTATGTAAACAATTTAAGAGTTAAATTGTTAATTGTGATTAAATGGTAATCCAATGTTATTATTTAAAGAAGTTTAACAACTTCATAATAATTATGGAATTATTTGCAACTCCAAAAACAATTATGGAATTGTTTGAGGAAGTCCAAAACAATTATTGAATTGTTTGCAAGGCTACATATATAAAGAAAATGATATATCAATTTTGAGATAGAGATCAAAATTTCTAAGAAACCTAAATGTCTCTCTTGGCCTAATTCTTCTTTTACCTTAGTGTGGATACTCTTTTATTTAATTTCTCTTGAAATTAAAAGTCTCCAAGGTTGCTAAGGACTTAAGGTAACAAGTTATACCTTACTTGTTTTCAATTTGATTGAATTTTTTTTGGAAAATATTAATATACATGTTATAGTATCACTTGCATCATTCTCCATGTATTCCATCTTTCATGAAGTCTATGTAGACTCGCCACTTCCCATTCTTTTTCTTGACCACGACCACATTGGTCAACCAGTTAGGGTAATGCACCTCTCGGACTAACCCATTGCTTAATAGCTTGTCAACCTCCTCATTGATGACTCGATATTAATCTAAGGCAAACTTTCTTCTCTTTTGCTTGACTGAGGGATGGTCATGGTCTACTTGGAGGTGATGGGCGATGACTTCTAGGTTGATGCTTGTCATGTCTGAATGGGACCATACAAAGCAGTCATGGTTTTGCTTGAAGAAATCAATAAGCCTCTCTCTTATCTCAGAACTCAGTTGGGAGCCAATCTGTGTCTTCCTATCAAGATGGTCAGGGTGTATTTGGACCTCATCTAACTTTTCCATGGATGGTTGGTTCGGCTCGACTGGAAGAGTTGGGTGAGTCTGTAGTTGCTACAGGGCATAAGACTTACCCTTGAAAGTGTTCTTGTAATAGTCTATCGAGGCTTTAGGATCTCCCCTAATCTCTCTCACTCCTCATTTGGTGGGAAACTTGACTATTTGGTGGAAGGTAAATGGGACGGCTCTCATATCATGGATCCAAGGGTGACCGAGGATGACATTGTAAGGTGAGGGATAGTCAAGGATGAGGATGGTGGTCTAATGGTTCACACCGTTGGCATAGACAGGAAGGCAATCTCTCTAATGGTGTACTTTTGTTTGGAGCTAAACCCAACTAAGATGGTTGGGCACTGGCTGATGTCTGACTCATCTAATCTCCATTGTCTTTATGGCTTCCAGGAAGAGGATGTTGGCTGAGGAACCTCCATCCATGAATATTATTCACGATTTGTAGGGTGATGACAAGGGTGTCATGATGTTGGACAGTTTGGGTGACTACTCATCATCTTTGAACTGGATGACCTGTTTGGTTTGTGTTTGTGAGGATGGATAGAGAGAAGGGGCTTCAAGGTGATGGCTGGCTCAGGCATGTCTCTTGGCTAAGGAATAGCTTACCACACTTACTTCTGATCGACCGGAGATGATGTTGTATAAGCCTTTTGGTTTTGGATCTCGAGAAGGGGAAGATGGCTATTTGTTACTTCAGTTATTGACGTTGCTCTTACCCTTGTCGATCAACAGGTCCTGAATGTCCCCTCTTCAATAAGGCTTAAGCCCCTAACCTTAGAGTGATGCAATCAATGGTATTATGGCCATGGTCATGGTGAAACTCATACCATTTAGAAGTGTCTCTCTTGATCTCAGGGTTAAGTTTAGTTGACCACTTTACAGTCGACCCCATCCCCTTTGGGCCAACTTAATGTTTAGGTTGTACTCTACGATTGTGAATGGAGTAGAACTAGATGGTTGGTTTGTAGGTCGGGCTTGCTGGCAATCATACAGTCTCCTGTTGTTTCTACTAGAGTTGTGTGGTGGGGGTAGATGATGTGGTTCATACTGATGAGGTTTTGGGCGTCTGTCATTTTGCCTCTGCTAGCGGTCATCATATGATGCGTCTCTCATTTGGTTCATCTCGTCCTCTTGCCATCTAATTTGGATGACAGCTCAGGTTAGGGCATCTTCCATGGTGTTACAACCAAGCTTGGTGAGGTCTTTGTAGAGTTCTCCATCGAGGAGGAGCCCCTTCTTGAAAGTATCTACTAGTGTTTCAAGATTACAGGATGGGATAGAGATCTTCTCTTTGTTGAACCGACCAATATATTCTCGGAGTGGTTCTCCCCGATGCTGGTAGACCCAGTATAGGTAGGCTAACAGCTTTTCAAGTTTCTTACTACTAGTAAACTGTTCGACGAAAGTGTCAATGAGCTAGGTGAGAGAGCCTATGGTGTTATGGGAAAGGTTATTGTATCATTGGAGAGTCGGTCTAGAGAGATGGAGTTGAAGCTCTTACACATGCATGCTTCTCAGGTTTTTGGGTATGGAGGAGACAAACATCCGCTGTTTGTAGGAAGCAATATGGTCATGTGGGTCGGTTATGCCATCTTAAGGTCTCACGTTGGGGATGGTGAACTTGTATAACACCTCGGTTAGGGCTATGGAATCCAGAAAGGGTGAGTCAACATAGCTATAGGGTAGCTTTTTTTTGTTGGGGTGAGTACTCCAGGTATGCGCCTCATCATAGCCTCCATGTCGGCCAATTTTTTTTGCCAATATTTGCTCAATGGGTGTGGTGGTGGACAATAGGTCTGCATTGATGGCTTGGTGATGGGTTTGTCTCCTACTCAGCATGTTAGGATGAGTTGAGTCATAAGGTGCGGCATAGGAGTTGGTCCCATCATGGTTGATTATTTGGGGGTTAAGGTCTCATTCATCCTTTCAGGATAAGTCATCCTGAGTGTGACAATTCGGGTACTCAGACCGACATGAATGGTGAGGGGGGTAGTTTGGGGGCCACTTAACCCGTGAGGACAAGTAGATCCAAGTGGTGTTTGGTGGGGGTGTCTACTCGACCCTTGTAGAAGAGCCAAGCCGAGTGGAGCTTGGAGATAGGAGGGATCAATCACATTCGTGTGGATGGGATGGCTAATGGTGGCGGTTGTTTGTAGATGCTGGTTGGGGATAATTTGAGTGACTTAGGCAAGGGTAAGTGATGGGTCAGCTGATAGGGGTCAGAGTTTATTATGGTGGGGACGAAGTCATCCGTTATAGATGATTGGAGTTAGGAAGACTGAGGCTCTGAAGCCGAGGATTTGGGATCTAGGGTCATGAGAGGTTGCATGGAGTTCAATGGGACGCGAAAGCAGTTCTCTGGTACTGGTTGAAATCGAGAACGTAGAATTGTGTTACCTTTTCTCTTAGGGTTTGGTTCCCAGCCCAAATGTTGGCATTCTTGGCTTCCAGTGTTGTGACCTTATCTGTGTGTTGTTGCATTAATGTAATGAGAACCTCGACTTTAGCCATGAGGTATACTGAGGCATTGTCTGTGGTTTCAGCCATGACATGATTCTTTGTAGAGTAAATTATTGAAGAAATGTTGATTGCTAGAGGCCCCATGGTGAGCGCCAAACTATAGACGATAAAATCTACGATTACAGGGAGGTCTGATCCTATGACGTTAAGGCCACTAACAATCTATTGAACCTACACACACAAAGAAATAAGTATGAAGCTTACATAAAACATTGGTGTGGTGTCTACCATAGGCACTCCGACGCTCAAGTAAGCAAGGCTGAAAGAGACTATTTTATGAGGGCTTAAGGGAAGGAAAGGTTACCGGAAGTTTAGTCGGAGACTAGAAGTACGACGAACGTGTATAGTTCTCAAAGAGCAAGAACTTAAGAGATAATAGGTGGTAATGAATACTGGACGCCTAATGAGAGATTATTTATATAGTGATCATAAGGTCTTCGAATCCTAGTAGAATTTTGAGTCCATAATGGTAGAGTTCTAGTAAATAGGAAGATTCTGAGTTACTTGCCTGTGTAGGAGTGAGAGTCCTAATTCACATAAGATTCAGGATCTTGGGTGAATTAGGATAGAGATAGAATAGGAAGTAGATGTATTAGGGTTTGAGTAGGCCTCTAGGCCTTTAATAGATATCCTAGACCAACGGATGTGGGCCTAGACAGGCTAATGATGAGGCCCAATTTGAGTGACCCAATCTAGAGAGAAGGTAGGTCGATGTCATGCGTGTGGCCTGTGATATGAACCATGATGTAGGCCCAACCGGAATTGGGCCATGACCTTGGGCTACATAGTAGATTTTTCATGCTTGGGCCTGGTAAGACCCAACACGATTTTTGGCCCATACAGTGTGTACCCTTCAAAATTATCAAAAGTACAAGAAAAGACATAAATCTTCTGTAGGTTTTACCTTTAGGTTCCTATATTTATATTTCACATGTTTGGCTATTTCTAATTTTCATATGAATTTATATCCTCATTTTGGAATATCTAAATGATTTCTCAAGTTGTTCAATTAACTATAACCATATCGTTTACAAGTCTGTGAATGGTAATGTTGTAAAACTTGACGATAAAAGTGACCATGCTAAAGTTCTTCAAAGACCCTATTCTTTCTTGGAAGTCTAAAATTTTTTATTTATGGGCCTGACCTCATGAATTATACAGGGTGTGTTGAAGTAATTGGCTATTCACTTTTTGGAGTTGAAAACGAATAACATAAAGTTGAGTGTTTGAGCTGAGTGATGCCTTTAGTGTCATATCCTTTGATGATCATGTCATCAACATATAAATGTAGGACAACCAGCTACACTCCGGCAAAGAAACAAGATAGAGAGAAGACAATTAGTGACAATTACAAGTGCTCTTGACCGTACCAACTATTATTCCTTTTCTTGGACCTAGAAAAACTCCTGGGGGCAAGTCACTATTCTTTTTTGAGTTTTAGTGACTTTAGGTATAACATATTCAATAGCTTTCTCATTCTTAGAAGATTCAAAGTCACCTACCTTTTTCGATGGCGAATGTTCAATAAGAGTTTGTACCGACTCATTTTCAATAGCAGCTAGTATTTTTAATATTCTTCTCAAATATGGTCTGTAGTTCATTATGAATCTTTTCGGCTTTTCAACCGTTTCGCTTCCTCCCGAGAGTTCACATCATCTACACGTTTGAGGGGTGCAGTCGATATCAACTGGAACGTATCCATCACAGTTTTAGAGTTAATACGCTTGCCTGCATCTGAAATGGTTAAGCTATTCAACTCTCTATATCTGATCGCCTTGTCGAGATCCAATTGATCTACATTCTCCTGCGTTCTATTATCACATGCACCAGAATTCTCAGGTTCAAGAGCGTGTTTTTCATTCAAACTTCCGTTTGTATTTTCCTTCTCTACCCTTGCATCAGGCACACTAGCTTAAGGCTCGTTCCATTAGAAATTTCTCCTAAAGCTTGAAAGCAATGCGGATTAGCACAGAAAGCCTGGCAGGAAGTATTTTAGAATTGAACAAAACTAAAATTTCTGTAAATCATTAAAACGGGACTTTCTTTAAAGAAAAATGGTCTCTCAGGCTGGTTCAAAGCCCTATTTTAGATAGGAAAAATCCCATTTCATTCGGGTTTTCTATTCTGAAATTCCTTATCCCCACTGAGGGAAGTAGCTAACCTAACTTCATATGGATTAGTAAGGATCAACTGGGAATCAAACTCAACGTTGCGAGCTCCAAAAGTGATCCTGGAAGGCCCACGGGTAAGCAAAGATTCGAATTCGAGATTGGCAGAGAAACGGCCCGTGCGAGCACGAACCAAAGGAAGGTGCCAAGCCGAAGTGTACAAATCTCATAGGTCAATATCTGCTCGTCTCGTTAGCTGACTTCATAGGCCATTCAGGTCTTTTCTTTCTTTCCATATGATGTTGAATGGGGAAGTCCGGATCAATCCGTCGAAAGAGAAGCCATCTCAGTCTAAATGGAAGTAGACCAAGTAGTTTCATAGGAAGAAATGTGAAAGTAGGGGCTGCTAAGCGCCCAGACCCAGAATTCATTGAAAATGGAGTTCTTGGTACCGGTCAAGCAGAAATAATATGAATAGCGAGCCAGCACTATATTTATTGATTGGAAAGAAGGGACTCTCCAAAGAGAGGCCCGAGCGGAATGAAGTTGTGCTAAATGAACGAGTTGTCCTAAATGCCCCTTGTTAGCTGTCGCAGGAAGTGGTGAGGGCTCAGGAAGTGAAGCAAACTCGACCAAAGGACAAGTCTGTTCCTGCTTCGTTTTCTGTTCCCGATTCAATCTTCACCTTTCCTGAATGAAGAAAGAGAGTGAAAGAGAAGAGATCAGTGTAATAGGTACAAAGAGGAGAGAAACTGTCTTCGTTCGTTTCGGTGGAAGAAAGCCAAGAAAACAAATAGGAAGAGAACTATGCAAGCTTATAATTAAGTAAATATATAAAAGCTATCACCACCTCGAGTGGTAAAACAAAGTCGTTACGACTATGTTACTAACATAGAAAGCTATGAATTGTATTCATTGATAGGAGTGATCGCTTTCTACCATATGTAAGTTTTTGTCTCTCATTTATGTAAATATGTTTTCTTCATAATTTTCATTGAAATTTACATAATATAGCTTCATTTATGTGTACATTTTTTCAAGCTAGACCTTTGCTGAATTGTGGGGGAGGAGGAACCTGTTCCGTAGGTTTTACCTTTGGTTTCTTATATCTATATTTCACATGTTTGGCTAGTTCTAATTTTCATATGAATTTATATTCTCATTTTCAAACATATATATGATTTCTCAAGTTGTTCAACAAACGGTTGCCATATGATTTACAAGTCTGTGAATGGTAATGCTATAATCCTTGCTAATAAAAGTGATCGTGTAGTAAAATTGGCTAAAAAAAGCGACCATGCTAAAGTGAAGGAGACTTTGAGGTTGTTTAACAAACATAATCTTCATTTTGTTCAATTTGGTTTTACCATCTCAACTCTATACATAATTTTGTTTGGTTTGGTTTTGTTTGTTTCGCTTTTAACACTTATTACTTATGGCTTTAGTTGGAGCAAGCAAGATGCAAAAAAAGAAGAAGTGGAAATAAAGCTTCCAAAAAGTCAAAATCCAAGGTTAGCATGAATTTTAGCTGTTTGTATTTGATATTGGTTTTTTTTTTTTTGTTAATTTTATTAAATCTTGGTTACTTACAATTGATTCATGAGTTGAAATGATAGTAGACTGAAAAATTATTATTGATTGAAATGGATAAAAATGTTTTTTGACGGTTTTACTTATTACTTAGGAATTAAGGCTGAGGAGGTTATCTATGAATTTATTCTTCTATTATGACGGTTTTACTTATCACTTATAGGAATTCGGGCTGAGGAGATTATCTACGAATTTGTTCTTCTATTATCCCTTTGATGCTACCATGTTTTTATTTAAGTATTTTTATGATATATTTTCATAAGTTCTTTGTTTAGGTTTCTTTGATTATAACGAAAACATTGTTGATGTCTTGGAATCGAGAATGGTTTTTATTATTGGCAAAGATGTCCATGTAGAATTTTGAGGTTGTATAACAGACATTATCTTCATTTTGTTCAGGTTCGTTTTAGCATCTCAACACGATACATAATTTTGTTTTGTTTGGTTTTGTTTGTTTTGGTTTTAACACTTATTACTTATGTCTTTAGTTGGAGGAAGCAAGATGCAGAAAAGAAGAAGTGGATATGAAAGCTTCCATAAAGTCAAAATCCAAGCCTAGCATGAACTTTAATTGTTTGTATTTGATACTGATTTGAGTTTTTTTTTTTTTTTTTTTAATTTTATTAAATCTTGGTTACTTACAATTGATTTATGAGTTGAAATGATAGTAGACTGAAAAATTATTATTGATTGAAGGGGAAAGGCGTATACTAGGGCTGCAAACGAACCGAACAGTTCGCGAACGTTCGTTGTTCGTTCGATTACTGTTCGATAATGTTCGCAAACAGTTCGATAATATGTTCGATCGAGTTCGAACAGGGGTTGTTGGTTCGATTATGTTCGCGAACACTATACGTTCGACTAATCCATCCGTTCGCGAACAATCGTTCGATTGTTTGTTCGTTTATGTTCGAAAAACATATTATGCATTATTATAATTAAATTTTTTTTCATTTTTATATTATGTTTGATTTAGTTTGGATGAATTTTTTTTAATGGTAATCAATAATAAAATATTATGATACTTTTGTTTTTCTTATATATATAATATGTTTGGATTTTTCTGTTTCCAAATGTCATCAATAATTAAATATATAAGTATATAGCATTTTAATTAAAAAGTAATAAATTATTATGATACATAGCATGATAAATTTAATAACATAATAAATTGTATAATCAAGTGATATATAATATAGTAAATCCAATAACATAATAGCTTCATATTTTTCTAAATGTAATCAATAATTAAATATTATAAGATAACATTTCAATTAATAAATAATAAATATAGTATGGTAAATTGATAAACATAACATATTGTATAATCAAGTGATGTATAGCACACCAAATTTAATAATATAATAGTTTAATTAAATCTAAATTAATCACACATTTGTATTGATCATATATTATAATAAACTCTCATATCACTATGAATTTGTAGGTGTTGATTCAAAATAAATATGTAGACAAGTAATGATAATATATATATATATATATATAATCACACATATGTATTGATCATATATTACAATAGATTTTCATTCCACTATAAATTTATGGGTGTTGATACAAAATATATATGTAAATATTTAAAATATTTATGATAATTTATGTAATGATAATAAATATATGATAACCTATAATTTTGGTAATTTCATAACATATTTAACCTATGATT
The DNA here is from genome assembly GCA_026225825.1 of Pistacia integerrima. Classification (NCBI taxonomy): domain Eukaryota; kingdom Viridiplantae; phylum Streptophyta; class Magnoliopsida; order Sapindales; family Anacardiaceae; genus Pistacia; species Pistacia integerrima. The sequence continues at coordinate 17,769,936 of CM047742.1, read as the reverse complement.
AATATATGTATGATAATAATTTTATATATACACAATTACACATTATATATAACAAATTAATCATACATATGTATTGATCATATATTATAATAGGCCATCATTTCACTATGAATTTATGGGTGTTGATACAAAATATATATATATATATATATATAACAAATCAATCACACATATGTATTGATCATATATTACAATAGACTTTCATTCCACTATAAATTTATGGGTGTTGATACAAAATATATATATAAACATTTAAAATATTTAGGATAATTTATATAATGATAATAAATATATATGTAAACAAATTCCTTTTGTTTATGTCATGTTTGATATGGAACTAAATTTGTTTTGAACGATTTATTGTTCTATTTAATTTATTTTAAAGTTTTATTATTTATGATGGTTAGTTATTTTAATTTACTGAGTTTTTATTGATTTGTTTAAAATATAAATATAGATAAAGAGTTGATTTATTTTCAAATGTTGAATTAAATTACTATGAATTATAAATTGTTGCATATTTGTTTTTTAGAGCATGAATTTGAAAGTTGGTGTATATTTTTTATTCGAACGAGTTAGTCGAACAAGTATTTACAAATTATCGAACGAATTAGTCGAACAAGTTAGTCGAACGAACACGAACGAGTTACGAACGAACACGAACGAGTTACGAACGAACACGAACAAGCTTTTTGTTAATCGAACGAACACGAACACACATCCTGTGTTCGTTCGAACACGAACACGAACAATCGAACATGCTTATTGAACGATTTTCGAACGGGCCTGTTCGTTCATGTTCGGTTCGATTGCAGGCCTAGCGTGTACCCTTCTAAATTATAAATAGTACAAGATAAGACATAAATCTTTTGCAGGTTTTACCTTTGGGTTCCTATATTTATACTTCACATTTTTGGCTATTTCTAATTTTCATATGAATTTATATTCTCATTTTCGAATATCTATATGATTTCTCAAGTTGTTCAACTAACTATTAACATATGGTTTACAAGTCTGTGAATGGTAATGTTGTAAACCTGACTGATAAAAGTGACCATGCTATAAACTTGGCTGAAAAAAGTAACCGTACCAAAGTGAAGCTTTGCTTCACTATATGTATTTGGCTAGCATGCAATCATATAAGTTCTTCAAACACCCTATTCTTTCTTTGAAGTCTAAATTTTTTTTATTTATTGGTCTGACCTCATGAATCATACAAGGTGGGTTGAAGTAGTTGGCTATTCACTTTTTGGAGTTGAAAACAAATAACAGAAAGTTGAGTGTTTGTGCCGAGTGATGCCTTTAGTGTCATATCTTGTGATGATCATGTCATCAACATATAAAAGTAAGACAGCCAACTACACTTCGACAAAGAAACAAGATAGAGAGAAGACAATTAGTGACAATTACAAGTGTTCTTGACCATACCAACTATTATTCCTTTTCTTGGACCTCGTAAAAACTCCAGGGGGCAAGTCACTATTCTTTTTTTTTTTTTTTTTTTTTAAGTTTTAGTGACTTTAGGTATACTAGATTCAATAGCCTTCTCATTCTCAGAAGATTCAGAGTCATGTTAGAGTAGGTGCCATAGAGCCAATCAATTTTTGTAATATTGACTCTTTGTAATAATGTTTATTAATCAATAAAAAGCAATTTCTACTATATCTTGTAAATCATAATTGTATGTATTGACATATGTCCTTAGAATGGTAGAACCGTGACGAGGGTATCAAGTGTTTCAAATATTGATAGTGAGAACCCTATGATCATGGTGGCCATTCTTGAAATGTTTGTAACCCCAACATTATTCTAACCAAGGACACATCTAATACGGTAAGGTTACAATAGCGTTGAACGACCCTGTTGAAAGACAATGACTAATCTCACTTATCAAGATTATTTGCTGACAACCTAGTGCAACACATGGGTGCTTGCTATGGGCAAGTTCACCAAACAAACCCACCAAAGGATTCCATATGGATGGTAACCCCGGTGTCTATAGAATAAATCCTCTAACGGATGGTGGTGCATGTGATCCTTAGACTTGAGATCACTGGAGTGCCTTGTGCACCAATTGGTGTAGTTTGACACTAGCCCAACGTTGTTTTATTCAGAGCTATCAGAACGGTAGTGATTGGTTGCATCGAGAAGTGTATCAAGACTATGGTGGATCGACAAAAGATTCATCACTCTTGGGTACAGGAAAAGTTATCTCACTGCGCAATTCACTCAATGGCAATGACACTAAATCTGTGACCATAATGGGATTGAGTTGTTGCTTAATCCAATTTATTATTCTGGTCATTGGTCCAATAACTGAATACAAAGATATCAACAATATCTGAGGTTGACACTATTTCTGTACCTCAGCCTTGATAGGATAACGAATGATGAAAGGATTTGATTGCACAGTAACCATATCGTTGATAGGTAGCTATTTTGTTGAATCCGAATCTATCAGGTGGCTATGATGCCTTGTTATGGGTCAATCTTGGTCTGTGTGTAGTGAGATGACTAATTGGTGTTAATTGCGATACTACTCACTGCCGATATGATAAGGAGCCTATAGGTCACACACTTAGAAGATAATTTAAGAATCAGTTTGTGAAAGGGGTTTTTTTGTCTTTTAGGATGAAAGGGTATTTTGGTAATCTCATAGTGCAATTAAATTTGCTGAGGTTTGTTGCTTATATTGAATTTTGATATTGAAATTAAAATTAGTGAGATTATATTTAAATATATGTGCGCATATATTTAAATGGATTATTATTGCTAATTAAATGTTAATATATTTTAATATATTAATTGATTTTAATAATAATAATAATTAGTTAAATTTAAAATACCATTAAAGGGGTGTTTGGTTGTAAGGGTGGATCAGGGTTGAAGCCCATGGTTATTCCTAAATGGAATAGGTTTTAATTGTTGCACTATTTAAGTGCAACTTAAAATCAAAACAATATACAATAATTCAATTAAGAAAACCCTAGCCACCCACTCCTCTCTCTCTCTCACATTTTTGCCTTGAGTGAATCAAAGAATTTTATTCTTTTTTATTGTCTTTGATTCTTGATACTTGAAGCTTTTTATTGTTCTAGCAAAACAATACAAAGGTTCTACAGATTATCTTCATGTGGACGATGTGAGTGCGATTCTACATTGAATCGGGAAGCAAGATCAAATCAAAGATATTTGAAGGAGCCTCCAAACGTTCGTAAGTATTCTAATCCTTGTATGGATTTGTTTTTACACAAATTTAGTTTAACATGTAAATGTTATAATCGTTGCCCAGATTTTGGGTTTAGAGTAATGATTGATTCATTTTAAATTATTTTGTGTTTTTCCACTGTGCGAATCTGATCATTTACTTACAAGTCACTTACTTTTTTCAATGGCGGATGTTCAATAAGAGTTTATACCGACTCATTTTCAGTGGCAGCTAGTATTGTTTATATTCTTCTCAAATCTGGCCTGTAGTTCATTATTGAATCTTTTCGACTTTTCAACTGTTTCGCTTCCTCTAGAGAGTTCACATCATCTACACGTTTGAGGGGTGCAGTCGATATCAATTGGAACTTATCCATCACAATTTTAAAGCTAATATGCTTGCCTGCATCTGAAATGGTTAGGCTATTCAACTCTCTATATCTGGTCACCTTGTCAAGGTCCAATTTATCTACATTCTCCTACGTTCTATTATCACATGCACTAGAATTCTTAGGTTCAGGAGTGTGTTTTTCATTCAAACTTCTATTTGTATTTTCCTTCTTTACCCTTGCATCAGGCACTGGCACACTAGCTTGAGGTTCGTTCCATTAGAAATTTCTCCTAAAGCTTGAAAGCAATGCGGATTAGCACAAAAAGCCTGGCGGGAAGTATTTTATTTGAAGAATTGAACAAAACTAAAATTTCTATAAATCGTTAAAACGGGACTTTCTTTAAAGAAAAATGGTTTCTCAGGTTGGTTCAAAGCCCTATTTTAAATCTCATTTCGTTTGGGTTTTCTATTATGAAATTCCTTGTCCTCACTGAGGGAAGTAGCTAACCTAACTTCATATGGATTAGTAAGGATCAACTAGGAATCAAACTCAACGTTGCGTGCTCCAAAAGTGATCCTAGAAGGCCCATGGGTAAGCAAAGATTCGAATTTGAGATTGGTAGAGAAACGGCTCGTGCAAGCACGAACCAAAGAAAGGTGCCAAACGGAAGTGTACAAATCTCATTGGTCAATACCTGCTTAGTCTTTGTTAGTAGCTTCAGTAGGATTCAAGTCTTTTCTTTCTTTCCTATGAGTGTTGAACTGGGGAAGTCCGAATCAATCCATCAAAAGAGAAGCCATCTCAGTCTAAATGGCAATAGACCAAGTACTTTCATAGAAAGAAATGTGAAAGTAAGGTTGCTAAGCACCCAGACCAGAATTCATTGAAAATGAAGTTCTTGATACCGGTCAAGCAAAAATAATATGAATAGCGAGCCAGCACTATATTTATTGAATGGATAGAAGGGACTCTCCAAGGAGAGGCCCGAGCAGGATGAACTTGTGCTAAATGAACGAGTTGCCCTAAATGCCCCTTGTTAGCTATTACAGGAGGTGGTGGGGCTCAGTAAGTGAAGTAAAGTTGACCAAAGGATAAGTTTGTTCCTGCTTTATTTTCTGTTCCCGATTCAATCTTCACTTTCCTGAATGAAGAAAGAGAGTGAAAGAAAAAAGATCAGTGTAATAGGTACAAAGAGGAGAGAAACTGTCTTCATTCAGTTCAGTGGAAGAAGGCTGAGAAAACAAATAGGAAGAGCACTATGCAAGCTTATAATTAAGTAAATATATAAAAGCTATCACCACCTCGATCAGTAAAGTTAGTAAAACAAAGTTGTTACGGCTATGTTACTAACATGGTCAACTATGAATTGTATTCATTGACAAGAGTGACCGCTTTCTACCATATCTAAGTTTCTATCTCTCATTAATGTAGATATGTTTTCTTCATATTTTTCATGGAAATTTACATAATATAGCTTCATTTATGTGCTCTTTTTTTTCAGGCTAGACCTTTGTTGAATTGTGAGGGAGGAGGAACCTATTCCATAGGTTTTACCTTTGGTTTCCTATATCGATATTTCACATGTTTGGCTATTTCTAATTTTCATATGAATTTATATTCTCATTTCCAAATATCTATATGATTTCTCAAGTTGTTCATCTAACTGTTACCATATGGTATACAAGTTTGTGAATGGTAATGTTGTAAACCTGGCTGATAAAAGTGACTATGTTGTAAACTTGGCTACAAAAAGTGGCCATGCTAAACTGAAGGAGACTTTGAGGTTGTTTAACAGCATTATCTTCATTTTGTTCAGGTTAGTTTTACCATCTCAACACTATATATAATTTTCTTTTGTTTGGTTTTGTTTGTTTTGCTTTTAACACATATTACTTATGGTTTTAGTTGGAGCAAGCAAGATGTAGAAAAGAAGAAGTGGAAAGAAAGCTTCCAAAAGTCAAAATCCAAGGTTAGCATGAATTTTACTGTTTATATATGATATTGGTTTTATTTTATTATTTTTTTTAATTTTATTAAATCTTGGTTACTTACAACTGATTTATGAGTTGAAATGATAGTAGACTGGAAAATTATTATTTATTGAAATGGGTAAAAATGCTTTTTGACGGTTTTACTTATTACTTACGAATTCGGGTTGAGGAGGTTATCTACGAATCTGTTCTTCTATTATGATGGTTTTACTTATTACTTATAGGAATTCCGGCTGAGGAGGTTATCTATGAATTTGTTCTTCTATTATCCCTTGAAGTTACTGTGTTTTTGTTTAAGTATTTTTATGATATATTTTCTTAAATTCTTTGTTTAGGTTTCTTTATTATAACAAAAACATTGTTGATGTCCTGGAATAGAAAATGGTTTTTGTTGTTGGCAAAGAAGTCCATGTAGAATTTTGAGGTTGTTTAACAAACATTATCTTCATTCTGTTCAGGTTAGTTTTAGAGAAATGCTAGCCTTACTAAGATGCATACAAAGAGGTCTTCATGATTGTCTTTCTCTCTCTCTCTCTTTTTCCCTTCTTTCAATGGTTGGATTTATCTTTGCATGCCCCTTTTTGTATGCATCTTTGTAAGTGTAGCATTCCTCTTAGTTTTAACATCTCAACACTATACATAATTTTGTGTTGTTTGGTTTTGTTTGTTTTGGTTTTAACACTTATTACTTATGGCTTTAGTTGGAAGAAGCAATATGCAGAAAAGAATAAGTGGATAAGAAAGCTTCCAAAAAGTGAAAATCCAAGGTTAGCATGAACTTTAACTGTTTGTATTTGATATTGGTTAGGGTTTTTTTTTTTTTTTTTTTACTTTTTAATTTTATTAAATCTTGGTTACTTATAGTTGATTTTGTTAGAGTAGATACCCTAGAGCCAATCAATTATTGTAGAATTGACTCTTTGTAATAATGTTTATTAATCAATAAAAGGCATTTTATTCTATATCGCGTAAATCATTATTATTGCAATATGTATTGATATATGTCCTTAGAATGGTAGAACCGTGACGAGGGTATCAAGTGTTTCAAATCTTGATAGTGAGAACCCTATGAGCACATATGATGGCCATTCTAGAAACGTCTGTAGCCCTAGTATTATTCTGAAGTAAGGGCACATATAATACGATAAGGCTATCATAGTGTTGAACGACCTTGTCGAAAGGCAGTGACTGATCTCATTTGTCAAGGTTGTTTGGTGACAGCCTGGTGCAACACATGGGTGCTTGCTGTAGGTGAATACGCTGCAACAAGTTCACTGGACTGACCCACCAGAGGATTCCATATAGATGGTAACCCTAGTGTCTATAGAACAAATCCTCTAACGAATGGTGGTGCATGTGATCCTTAGACTTGAGATCACCGTAGCGTCTTGTGCACCGATTGGTGCAGTTTGACACTAGCCTAATGCAGTTCTATTCAGAGCTGTCAATACGGTGGTGATTGGCTGCATCAAGAAGTGTATCAAGACTATGGTCGATAGACAGAGGATTTATCACTCCCGGCTACGGGAGAAATTATCTCACGGCGCAATTCAGTATATGGCAGTGACACTAAAACTATGGCCACAGTGGGATTGAGTTGTTGTCTATCTAGTTTATAATACAGGTCATTGGTCTAGAAACTGAATACATAATATCGAGAGTAACCGAAGGTTGACACTATTTCTATGTCTTCGTCTCATTAAGATAACGTATGATGAAAGGATCAAATTGTACGGTAACCATATCATTGACAGGTAGCTACTTTGTTGAATCCGAATCTATCAGGTGACCATGATGCCTTGCTAGGGGCCAATCTTGGTCTGTGTATTAGTGAGACAATTAATTGGTATTAATCAGATACTATACACTACCGGTATGATGAGAAGCTTATGGGTCACACGCATAGAAGATAATTTAAGACTCAGGAAGTAAGAAGGGCGTTTTCATCTTTTTAGGCGAAAGGGTATTTTGGTAATTTCACAGTGCAATTAAATTTGCTGAGGTCATAGCCTTTTATTTAATTTGTTAGAAAAATTAAATAAGTGAAATTACATTTAAATATGTGTTAGCATATAGTTAAATAAATTATCATTATTGTTAAATGTTATATATATATATATATATTAATGGATTTTAATTGAGATAATGATGAATTAAAATAAATATCTAATTTGGAGTGTTTGGAAACAAGGGGTGTTTGGGTTGGAGCCTAAGCCTATTCCATATGGGAATAGGGCAACTAAATTTTACTATAAAAGAAAAAGGTTATTTGTAAAATGCAAGAGATTTTTCATTAGTTCATTTTTTATTGTAAAAGAAAAACACACAGCTCCTTTTCCTCTCTCCCACGCCAGATTTGGTTTTTGCCAAAAATCAATTTCTCTTCATTTCTTCTTGATTCTTAAGGCTAAGGAGGATCTAGCAAATCCCTCCGTAGTTCCTTGTGATTGTCTTCGTGTAGACTACGTCGGTTCGATCCTACACTTGGGTCGGTGGCAAAACACGTTCAGAGACAAAGTTGGAGGAGCCTCCAAACGTGCGTATGGTTTCTTAAACTCTAGATTAATTTTCTGCAGATTTAATATATATTGTATAAACTGTAAATTTGTACTCGGATCTTGGTTCTAAGGAACGATCTATGTTGTTTATGTTTTTGTTTTCCGCTGCAAAACGGGTCGTTTACTAACAGATTTATGAGTTAAAATGAAAGTAGATTGAAAAATTATTATTGATTGAAGGGGAAAGGTGTGTACCCTTCTAAATTATGAATAGTACAAGATAAGACATAAATCTTTTGCAGGTTTTACCTTTGGGTTCCTATATCTATATTTCACATGTTTGGCTATTTCTAATTTTCATATGAATTTATATTCTCATTTTCGAATATCTATATGATTTCTCAAGTTGTTCAACTAATTGTTACCATATGATTTACAAGTCTATGAATGGTAATGTTGTAAACCAAACTGACAAAAGTGACCATGCTGTAAACTTGGCTAAAAAAAGTGACTGTGCTAAAGTGATCCTTTGCTTCACTGTCTGTATTTAGCTAGCATGAAATCATATGAGTTCTTCAAATACCCTATTCCTCCTTTGAAGTCTAAATTTTTTTACTTATTAGCCTGACCTCATGAATCATACAAGGTGTGTTGAAGTAGTTGGCTGCATTAAGTGAAAAGAAGTAGCAAATTGGGTTGTGTTACTTGAAACCAGGATCTATTCGAATTTAAACTATTGGATGCTGACTGTCTTATTGGGTTTGTTTTTTGCAGCAGGACCTTCTTTATGTTTTGCATTCTGGATTTTGTATGACTCTGTGTGTTGTGTTTGAGTCTCAAGTAGGTGTATGGACACAAAAACCGTAGAAAACAAACATAAGAAAGAGATAGACTTGGATTGAGTGTGGTGTGAGTAGAATGGTAAAATTAAGGTAGCCAATCCAATTATTTTAGTGTCTTTTTTATTTCAAGTGAAAGATAGTCCAAAGTGGTTATTACTCTTCTTTGCTTCACTGTCTATATTTAGCTAGCATGAAATTATATAAGTTCTTCAAATACCCTATTCTTTCTTTGAAGTCTAAAATTTTTTATTTATTGGCCTGACCTCATGAACAGGGGCAGACCCAGCCCTTTAGAGGGTAGGCCTGTAATAACTTCTTTCTTAACTAGTATACTTGGAAATTATACTATGAAAAACATACGTACGTATAATATGAAAAATAATGGGCCCAAAATTGTTCTTTATTTAATGTATAATTCTTTACTTATAAAATATTATTCTGTACATAGAAAAATAACATATACAAGAACTTTGATAACAATGGACAGTAATGCCATGTCTCTCCGCTTCTCGACGTCCATCCAACCGCTTCTCACCTAGTTCCTGCAAAACAAGGAGAAACAACGGGGTGAGCACTAATTGCTCAGTAAGTAAATCCTCTGCTCTTACATCCCCACAACTTACTCGTGAGTTCTTTCCTTACTCTATTCTTTTTCTTCTTCATTCTCACTTATTCTTTCTCTTTTCTTTCTCTGCTTCTACTTCTCACAGTTCTTCCATTCTAACTTTCTTTATTCTTTCTTTCTAATTCTCTCTATTCTTTTTTATTCTCACTATTTTTTCTTTCTTTCTTATTCTCACTAACCATGATGGAAATCATGGTAACATGCAAAGAAATGCATTTTCTTTTCTTCTTTTCTTTTTCTTATTATGTTTCTTTCTTTTTGTTTCTTTTCTTTCTTTCTATTCCTTTCTTTCTTGCTCTCTCTTTTCTTTTCTTTCTTTTCTTTTCTTACTTGCTCATGCTTTCTCATTCTTTCTCATTCTTTTTCTTATTCTTATTCTCTCTTATTCTTTGCCGATCGGACTCGGTTGATGCATGGATTCGGAACCCTGGTCGTGTGAGTGAGTACAGTGCTCATCTACATGCACTCTTGGGGACTGTACAAATTCTTTCTTCTTCTTAGGCCACTCACTGTAGGAACTTCTTCTTGGTATAGCCTTCATCCACATATACTCTTACAGGTCGTACAAATTCTTCTTCTTCTTAGGCCACTCACTTAAGGCGGCGTGTATGTGGGAATTTCTTCTTCTTGTCACCCATGGGTTCCCCATCGCGACAACCTATTCTTTTCTCTTCTTTAGCACTTTTCTTTCTTTTATTTCCTTAGTGCTTTTCTTTCTTTCTCTTTATTCTTAAAATTCTTTATTCTTTCTTTAAAGTCTTATACATATGCAACTATATGCATGTGGATGGCTCATGCTTATAATTCTTTCTAAGTGCAAACATGTAATGCAAATATGTAATGTTGCACAAAGTAAGGTTTTCTCTACTCATACATGCACTTCTCTTAGGCATTTCATCAAACAACATGTATGCATACCCAAATACTATCTTTGGTAAATTTCTACTTCTTTCTTAAACCATCCATTCTTGGAGTAAAACTCCTCTATAACAAAGTTAAACCTGGCCAGGAAACACACTTCAAATATTCTACTCAAATTCTTTCTAAATTCAACCAAACTATACTTGGTCACCATAATATCAACTCCACTTCTCATGACTTAAATCTACTCATCAAAAACATCATTCTCAACAATCAATCTCAAAATTATAAGCATATACATGCATATAAAATCTCTACACAAATTGATTACTTGAAGCTGAACTTAGGTTGGATTTACTTACCTTGTGCTTAAGTAAGTCCACAAGAATCTCCCTCTCTTTGGTAGACTTGTTATTTCTCTCAAACCCTAAGCATACACTTTATAAGAATTCAACACTTACACAAATCAATCTTATATTTGTAACAAGAATCCTTACCTTTTGATGCTTAGGATCAAATCTCTATCAAAATCCAACCAAAAGCCCTTAAATCTTCCTTGGGAATTTGATGAAAAGATAAGAGAAATGGAGAGTGGAGGTGGTGTGTGGTGTGTGGGGTGTAGAGAATGGGAGGGTTTGTAAAACTAAACCCTTAATATCTCATATAAATACACCTCATTTCCCATTTTGCCCTTACACTTTCTTGGAAATTTCATCTTTGCCCTTTAATTGTTTACAAATACACCCCCATTTCCAATGCATTCTCTATGAATTTTTCTTACTTTTCACTCCCCACTTTTCCTGCTAATTAGGGGTAGAATGGTCACTTTACCCCTATGGAAAAATCCTCTAGAAACTTCCCAAGAAATTCAGCCAGCTCTTTGCCGCGGCGAAGATTTTTCTTCGCCTCGGCAAAAAATTACAGAGCGTACGTCGCCGCGGCGAGGCTTATTCTTCGGCCCGGTGAAGTCTGTAATTCTCTAATTTTGCCAATCCTTCACCAAATTCAGGGCAACCAAGCATTATTCACAATATACAAACTTAACCAAGGACAAACGAACAACATTAAGGGCCAATAAGCATATATAAATGACATACCTCAAAGTGGGCTTTACATACCCTCACATTTTGAAAAAAAAAATTATTTATATAGACCCCGTAAAAAAATTATATATATATGTGTGTGTGTGTGTGTCTATCTTCAAATTTTAAAAAAATGAGAAATATTATACATATATCCAAATTCATAACAAATTTGCTATTAATATATATATTCCATGCTTACATCATATTAAAAAATTAAAATTCTCTCCACTCTTTTCTACGTCCATCTGTTTTTTATGATTTTATCCCTAAAATTTTTTTCTCTCTCATTCTCTCTTTCACTTTATCAATGTTATTTGCTCTTAAAACTTTTGAAAATTGAAATTGTTGAAACTTTCACTCATTAAGGTGTCACAATTAGCTTTGTTTTCTGTTTTCTCAATTTTAGATATGTGTATTGCTCATTTCATTTTAGTTTGTTTTAGGGTTGAATCATGTTTATTTTTTGGAGGTTTTTTATTCCAATTTGATGGAAAAAGGCATGGATTTTGTGAGTTTGTTTTGTATTTTGTGTTTAAGAGCGTTCATGCTTTCCCAAATTAAACCTTAACTATTTTTACTCAATGTTATTCTTGGTCCTTCACCCACCAGTTTCCTACATTTCAAACGACACCGTTTAGCTGCTCAAAATTATTAAAGAAGTTTGAGTTATTATCTATGTTTATACTAAGAAAATTTTCCTTTTTTTTATTAATTCATATTAAAAGTCAAGACAACGTTGACTTAATTTAAGTTTTGGTTGACTTTAGCTAAGGCTAGACCTGATCAAAGTCATGAAAATTTATATTATAATCTTTGAAAGAAAAAAAAATTAAAAGAAAAAAAAATAGGAGAAATAAGAAATTTGTATAGAACATTTTTTGTGGATTGTGATTGTTGTAAACTCTTTTAATTATATTGGATTTAAGTGAATCGTTAGATTCCCATGGTGTTTTGCTCTCTTTAATTAAAGAGATTTTTCCACGTAAAAATTTTCTTGTGTTTCCTCGTGAATTGAATGTTATTTTCAACATAATTTGCTCAAGGTTTTGCTTCTCATAGATTTATTCAGGTAGTAAAGTATTCTGTTATTGCATTATTTTATTTCAGATTATTGATATTATATTATTTTCTTTGTTTAAGGTCTGTTGATTTTTTTAAAATTTTTACTAGTTATTTGATAAACAATGGTGGAGCCACGGAGGCCCCCTCAGGACAAAATTCCTGGTACGCCACTACTCATGAATCATAAGTGTGTGTTGAAGTAGTTGGCTGTGTTAAGTGCAAAAAAGCAGCAAACTGGAAAATGTTAACTGAAGGGGTGAGCTACCCACTTCCTTGATCATTTTGTTACCTGGTTTATCACTTCATGTCATCTTGCGATCTTCACGAATATGTTGACTAATTGATACCATTTTTCCATCGTAGGTGAGGCTAGAAGCACAAACAGATTTTAGCTAGCTTTGTGAAACTCCTCAGGTTAGTACTTTCACCCTATTGTAAGTTACCATTCAACAATTACTAAAAGATTTTGATGAAGAGCTTCTGATGCAATCAAATGTAGAAATTGTTATTTCCGTTTGAGATGAGAGGATATCAAGGTGTTTATAACTTGGAAAAGAAAGTACAAATGGTTCAACAAGTTGGTACTTGCATTTTCTAATCATGTCTGAATTGGGACTGACTTCTGAACATGTCACAGATATATGAAGCTACAATTATGAGTCTTACTCTAGTTAAAAGTCCACTGCTAGTAAAATTTCCGCTTCTGGATCCACAAGATCCTTTTTCCTCGAAACCAAGATCTATTTCTACACAAGTCCCTGAAAAGGAATCATCTATGGTGGAAAAATCATCAAATCTTATTGTGGCCATTGCTAGTGCACGAGCAGCAACTAGACAGTTGTGTTGTTTTTGTGACTTTTCTTTATGGCTTATTACGCTTTTATTGTTTCGTTATTTTCTAAATTAATTGGTTGATTTATCGCGTGATTAGGCTTCAGATGTTTATTGTTACTAGGTTTGTTCTTCACTTCTTCTCCAGAATCTATGTTTTCATTTTATATCTTTCTCTCTTTCTCTTTGAGTTTAAACTGTTGGATGCTGACTACCTGACTGGGTTTGTTTTTTGCAGCAGGACCTTCTTTATTTTTTGCATTCCGGATTTTGTATGATCGGATTTTGATCCTATCCGAATTTCTGGATCAGATTAGAAAAGTACAAAACCGGATACCAAATCAAATCAAAAAAGGAAATTCTAATTAAATAAGGGAACAAAAAAGGTTGGGTTTTGGTTCAACATTGAGCCCATGATCCATTTAATTAGTTCTTTATCTTTTGGGCATTATCAGCAGAATTATAACTTGAGTGGTTCTATTGACTCTTCTCTTGAAATCATTGTTTTAAAACCTGGCCCGGTTGGTTTAATCGATTTGAGTAAGAACCGGCCACTAAGCCGGGCTGGTCAGGGTGAAAAACCAGGGATATGAATTAACCCAATATGACTATGGTTGGACCGGTGTTATTGTAGCAACCCACTAGTCCAACCAGTTTTGGGACAGAATCAAGTAAACTATTCTCCAATAGTAAAATCTAATTTTAAATCCCCAATTTGAGTTTTATCACTAGACCATGGTTTTCGGCTCTCTAATTTAGGGTTTATTCTTTGTTAAAGTGAAAAAGAAGAAGTAAGGGAAGGGAAAGGAAGAAGTGGTCAGTCCGATTTGGACCTCGTTTGGCTATATTGCGACGGCCAAGGCCTTTTTAGCCATTAAGTGAAGTAAGGGGGAGGGGAAGGAAGAAGAAAGAGAAGAGGAGACAAAGAGGAAGGAAGAAGAAAGGAGAGAGAAAAAAGAAGAAAGTGATGGGGAGAGAGAAAATAATAATAATAAAAGCTGTAGAGGTGTGTTTGCTTTAATTCAAACTTATAGGGACTTGTAGAAATTTTAGCGAAGTGTTTGCTGGTTTTCAAACTTATAGTAATTGATGGTAATTGTTTAGGGATGGGTCTATTGTACACTGGTCAGACCGACTGATCTAATCAGTTGGACCGAGTCCAACCCGAAGCCAAGCCCCTTGACCAGTCGAAGCGGTGCAGTTTTTAAAACATTACTTGAAATTAAAAATTAAAAAAAAAAAAAAATCTCACTTCTTAAGACACCCCAGTTTAAAGTTTTAAAATTATTTTCTTTTCCTTAGGACACCCCAAAAATTTCATAAACACCCTTTATTTCATTTTTCTTTTTAAAATGGTAAACATTGTATTCTTCATTTATGCTATTTGTCTACCATTATTATTACACAATTTTAAATAATCAAATAAAAATTTAAAAAATAATTAAAAATAAAGATCGAATCTACCAACTAAGCAGTACAAACAATTATTGATATTTTAATAACTAACAATAATTTGAAGGAAAAGAAAACAATAAATCTATATGTTAGTGAAAAAACAATAAAATATAATTTGAATTAAAAAGAAAATTGAGAAGCAACTAAAACCCTATAATTTTATATTGTTTGTAATATGACAAATCTCATTCCGAAACTTTTTTTCCTTCATTAAACTATCCTTTAGTTTTAAAATCTAATTTAACTTTATGGTAACATACTTGAGTAAGCATAAACAGATTTAAGATTTATGAAGTGGGGTGTCAAAAGCAATATAATGAATAAAGAATTGATGCTATGATATAGAGATAAATGTGTAATTATACAAATCAATAAAAAATGGAGTTTCTTTAGCATAACAATATATTGAATATTCAAAGTTATTAGCAATATAACAATAAATTGCAAAAAATGTTTTCAAACCAATGTCTTGGAACATGCAACAAAGAAAATGGAAATATTATACACTGGGACACAATATATAAATATAAATGAAATAAAATTCACTTCAAAATCTAATAAATCAAATATTTCAAAATTATATTTCAAATTAACGATTTATTGATTGCCAAATATTCAACTATAATAAAACATCTCTATAGTGATACTCTATATAGTAATAAACTTTATATAGTCATAAAAAATTTTATTCCCAATTTGGGATAGTTATAAATAAAAATAAACTCCACATTGTAATAAGTTATAATTTTTCTAATTCCAGTCTTAAAGAAAGTTGCCTCCACATAATAATAATTATATGTATATTGCAAAAAAAAAATATGGTATGTTACATTAAATGTTTAAGATGAAATAAAATATTTATCTAAAGTTGTTTGGGACAATAATTTATGTTTTAGAGTTGTTACCACATCTTTTAACTTACGGGTACATTACTCGCTAGCATGGACATTTTCTTGTTAAAGTCAAAACATTTCTAGCTTCTCAAGCATGTTTAGAGCTTCTTGACATGAAACTTTTTGTATTTCCATACTATCATCCTCATGATTATTTATTTTCTCTTCTTGTTTAATTGTAGAAATGATTTCTTCTTTTGTTAAAGCATACATGACTTGTTACTCATTTGGATGATTAAGGAAGACATTAATATTTATTCGATTAGTGTAATGAAATTGTAGAATTTGATCACTCAATTATATAATGACTTTTTGATTCTCCTTATTCACTTCATTTGTAATTTGCAATTTATCGACATCGAGGGTCCTAATTTTGTAATGTTTTAAACAATTGGCAATTGTTTGTGGCTTCACATCAATTGCCATCTAGCAACTATATTTACAATTCCATCAAAGACCGTTATCTTTGTTGATTTCAAAACACGGTCTTCTATCCGTTTCAAAAGTAAGCAATTGAAGTGCTGAATTGAAACCCTAATATTATTAAAACATGAATTGAAATCCTAATATTGTACTACTAAAACATGAATTATGAAATAAAAAAATAAAAATAACTACACCTCTATTAAGTTATAACCTCCTTATAGTAATAAAATTAGTTAGTCCCACTATTATGATTATAGAGAGGTTTTACTGCAATTAATTAATTTTGTATAACACAATCAATTTTCCAAAACTATGAAACCTCAAACACATACTTAATCTCCACTCTCCAAACGCAATGGCGATCAAACAAAACTATACAATATCACATAAACCATAGTTTAAGAATGAATTTTACAAACAAACAACATAAATTGTTAGGAAAAGCTAAACTAAAGAGATCCATTTACCTTGCTACCCTAAGTTAAGAGTGCTCCCTTCTAACCAAAAGGAAACTTAGGAAAGCCGTCAAGCCAAAGCAACACTTATTCCTTCACTGGCAAGAGTTGTAGATGAAATAGCAGTGGTTATGCAGACAATTCCCCTTATCTTATTTATTCCTTATCGGATTCCATTCTAATAAACGAAAAAAGGAAACCCTAAAAAATTGTAAACCCGGTTTTCACACAAAACCGGTTGCCCTGGTGGTTCAGTACACTGGCATGGGTCCAAATAGTATTAATCATAATATTTAATATTACTTATTTGGGTTAAATTGGTATACTCATATGTGATTATTTAAATATATATTTCACACATGTAATATTTATATCAAATAGCTATTCTTAATTGCTTTATTATTTTTTGCTTTAATTATTAATTCAACATTAAATTAAATACTATCATAAATATTTTTTAATCTATTATTTTTGTTAGTGTTATAATACTCTTTATATTGTGTAATCTCCTAATTATATTAGTATATTGTGTAATCTATAACTAACATAAGTAGAAGATTCAGTGGATCATTTTCTACCTACATAATGCTTGTAACTCTGTATTAGTTATCAACCAATTCAAACATCCAATTTTTCAAAAAAAAAATGGTATCAAAGTCACTTGCATAAACAACACTGTATTATATACAAACAACAATAATTTAAATACAAGCAAACAAGTAACTTGTGCAACGCGCGAGCCTCCCACCTAGTTACTTTAATTTCTTAAGCCAAGGTTTCTTCCATTACTTTAGGGCATGAAATTGGGGCCTCTCAAGCTTCCATGTGGCAGAATACCATTAGTGGATTTTAGACCTGGGAATTTGGGACTAGTCCCAAAAACCCAGCCCAAAGGACTAGCCCTAGGACCGATCCTTGTAGGGCCTGGTCCCAAACCAGACTTGGGAATTTTTTCCCCCCCAATCCTACACTATAAATAATCCCTCACACTTCCATTTTTTTTCACACCAACTCTCAATCTCTCTACTCCAATCCAATTCTCATTCATATTTTCTTCAATTCAATATATATATAATATTATTCAATTTTTTCTATTATTCAATTTCATCTCTTATTCATATTATTATTTAATATTTTTCATTTTAGTTATTTATCATTTTATCATAAATTCATAATGGAAGGGTCAAATGAGTTCTACGTTCCATCAATCGAAGAAATGGAAGGGTTTGATTCATTTTCACCCTTTCTAGAGGCAACGGTTGCAATTCAACGACAACAATCACATTCATCTGGGACGGGGTGCAGCCAAATACAAGCGAGCTACGACTTCACGACCCAACCCTCTTGACCATCAAAGAGGGTTGGGTCTGATGTATGGCGACACTTCACCAAATCAAAACGGGCAAAGGCGAATGGGGAGGGGGAAGAATCATGTGGGGTATGTAATTTTTGTAGAACCTTATTGACACTGAGAAGGGGACTTCAATGATGTGACAACATATGGAGAAGAAGCACCCCCAAATAATGCAATTGTCTGGTTCATCTTCAACCAGACTAGGTAGGCAAATTCAAACTCAACTTAATTTTAATCTATAATCCTCAACTCTGTCAACATGGCAATACAATGCACTCCAAGCACAAGAGGAAATAGCAAAATACATAGTTGTTAAGGACTCTCCCCTTTCTTTATCTGAAAATCTTTTTTTTTATTCACTTGATTAAAACTGCATTTTGTTCAGCATATACCCCTATTAGTAGAAGTACAAGTAGAAGAGACATACTAAAACTTTATAACCAAATAAATATTCCACTTAAAAATGAATTTCAAAATTTTAGGAATATATCTATTACACTTACTTCAGACATATGGGCTTGTAGATCAAAAACAGATTTTTTAACTGTCACAATACATTACTTAGATCATGGTTGGGGTTCACAACAAAAATTGATAGGTTTTAAACCATTATATCCTAAACATAATGTTGACACTATTTTACAATACTTGAAGTTTTGCAAGAATATGTATTAACTGATAGAATTGCAGTGTTAACGCTAGTTAATGCATCTACTAACACCTCGGCTATCTCTTTGCATGGTGAAGGCAAAAATTTTCACCAGAGATGTGCTTACCACACCATCAATTTGATTATTAAAGCATGTATAGAAGCAATAAATTTGAAGATTGAGAGGGTGCGCGACTATCGGATTCATCGTCAGCAGTAGCAATAAAAGATGGTAGGAGTACATCAAATATTGTAAGCAAGAGGATCCACTGGTTCAACCTTTGAAGTTATGTACGAACATGCCTATCCATTGGAACTCCACCTACTTGATGTTGGAAAAAGCTTTGCCAAACACAAGACAAATTACAGATTTCGTCAACCAGAAGAATCCGCAGGAAGTTGTCAGATATGATGATTAGTGTAATTTCTCACTAGGCAAGTATTCACTAAGTATCCTATAAAGAGAATCTAGAGAATTGCTAGCTTAAAAAAAAGGTGTTGGTCTAAAATTTTTATCCTTAATCCAGTTATAAAATATTATTACACAATGACTATTTCTCACATATATAAAAATAATAAGAATCATTTTCTAATGAACCTAAAAGCATGAAGATGTTTTCTAAATATAAATCCACATTAATTCCTTCATTGAGACAGTGTGTGTAACCCTCTTGCCAACTTGACGTCTCCCGACCACTACAATCTAATACCTGCAAAAATAAAGAAAGCAATGCGGTGAGCTATAAATACTCAGTAAGTAAATCAAACCTAACTATGCTCTTACTCCACTGCTACCATTTTCTCTGTACTGCTTCTAAATTTCTGCATGCTTTCTCTCTTTATTCTCAGTCGTACTACTTAGCAATCTTCTATTTTTTCTCAAATTTTTCTAAATCTTTCTAGTGTTGTGCCATTCTTTATCATTTTATTTCTCTTCTTTGTTAGATTACATCTTTCTATTTCCCTCTCTACTCAACGAATCGCTAAGTTTCCTTGCTATTTGTCATGTTTCTAATTTCTATTCTTTTGTAGCATGTATCAAATTTATGCTCTTTTCTCGTATATATCTAATTTCTTTTCTATTCTTGTATATATCTAATTTCTTTTCTATTCTCGTAGGCTTCTATTTTCTTTTCTTGGCTAGATAAACACCCAATGATGAAATAAACTCTTTAACCTATGTATAAATGCATAAAATGCAATGCACATAAAATTTATGATGCATATGCAAATGATCATGTTTTTACTCTTTCTAAAAATTCATTTCTAATTCTTTCTGAAATTCTTTTCCTTTCTTTCTGAAATTCTTTCTATTTTCTATTTCTTATTCTATTTTTCTTTCTTTTTCTTTTTCTGTATTCTATTTTGGCTTACCGATCAGACTAGGCTGAGGCATGGATTTGGAACCCTGGCCGTGTAAGCATATTCTGAAATTCTTTCTAGGTATAGTCATCATCCACATGCACTTCTAGCGGACTGTACAATTCTGTTTTCTATTCTGAGGCCGCTCACTGATGGTGGCGTGCATGTGGGAAACTTCTGCATCTCTGTTGCCACTAACTAATGCAGCGAATGCTCACAGGTTCCCCATTGCAACAACCTTCTGAAAACATGCTCTGTAAATCTGAAAAATAACTAGCTAGACATTTTCCAATAAATTTAAAATTTTTGAAATGCATGCTATGCTATGTCATATATTTATATGATGTCTATGCATGATCACAAAATACGTGTCTGACTCTGGCATGTATTCTATTAATTCTAAGGCTTTTATTTCTATATTTTTCTAGAAAGCCCAAAGTTCTATTCTATTTTATACTTTATTTCTGAATTCTATGCATCATGTGTACGTACGCAATTTTATAATTTCTACATAATTCTGTAATTCTTCAATTCTATCATGCTATGTAAAATGTACATGTACACATTACATTATCTCTCACAAATTCTACTCTTCTACATAATTCTATTAGTGAGATATTAAAATGGCACAATTCAACTAGGGAATGAATTCTACATTTTAGGCAATCTAATTTCTTCTATAAAAATCTATGCCACAACTTAGGTATTAAGTCTACTAACTTGCCCAATTATGCTACTAGATTTTCTCAAATTTATATATATATCACATAGCCATGTCATTAAATGACTCTCTAATATTTTCTAATGTTACAAACATGCCTTGTACAACTTTCTAAATACAAATTTTAATGCCATAAATTTGCATTCTCTTAACATGACCATCAACTTCAATTGTTATACATGCCCTTCTTTCTTCTTTTCTTTTGGCTACATTCTATACATTAATCTATATTACCATATTAATCATTGTAAATATAATCTAACATATGGCACAACATATATACTTTGGCTAAATTCTAATTTCTTTCTAACATTCTTAACTAAACTTTTGGCCAATACAAAATATTCTCAAGATCTTCTAGCACAATTCTATAGCTTGTAATATATAATAAGGCATGAAAACTATACTCATACCAATCAATTTCTAAAATGGTCATGTATTTAATACATAAACCCAACTTCTATTTCTTTGATGTTTCTTTTGATATCTATACTTGGGAAAGCTTTTCTATTCTTTATACAATAAAATCACTTATTACATATTGTTTGTAACTAATCTCAAAACAAGAAACAACAATATACTCATTTGGCCAAGCTAATCTTTGGATGATCTTTCTAATTTCAAGCATACAAACTTGACAATTTATTGTGGCATATTGTAATATCATAATATAATCACTCATCTTTTACTATCATCAATACTACACTATTGCAACAATTTAATATGCAATTCTTGTCATCGCTTTTCTAAAGTCATAGGTTGCAAAACTCATAATTCAATGAGTAAATACAATATGCCATTCAAACTAATGCTAAAAGTTCAAGCAACTTGAACCGTTCACTAAAGGCCATTCATTTTGATTAAACTAACATAACCAAGTGTTATTCTAAATTTTGGCATAACAAAATACACTCTTAAACACTTAAACTTATACTTGGTCAAATCTAATACAACCTTTTAACATCCATTCTTTTCTTTCTCAAACAATGTCTTTAACAATATTTGATAAATTCTGTAATACCCACATTTAGAAATATGGTAGGGATTATTTTATAGTCATAGTGAATATATTTAACTAGTTTTATAGAGGAATTCCATAAAAGTTTCAATAGGGGCAAAATGGTCATTTCACACAGAATCACGTGTTCAAGTGAAAAGTGAGTATGATAAATATAATGCCGAGATAAATACATGTTTGTAAAGTAATAGAAAAAATTAAAGAATAAGGGTAAAATGGTCTTTTCACTCACAACCAGATGAAAGAGTGGGAAGTGAACATGGCCAAGAACATGTGTTAAATCCATTGAAAGAGAGGGTGCATTGGTAAATGCACGTATGACATAATTGGAGTTATCATAAAAGTACAAGGGCAAAATGGGAATATAATCTATATTTTTTATTAGTTATAAGTCTTCAATTGACAAACCCTAGCCATTCTCACCCTTGACCATGCCACCTCTCATCCATTTTCTCTCAAGATTCTTCATCAAATTTTAAAGAGAAATCATAGGGTTTAGCTTAAATTTTTGTAGATTTTTAATCCTAAAGCATCCAAAGGTAAGGTTCTATCACAAAAGTTTGTGATTTGTGTTTTATGTTTTATAAGTATGAGTTCTCATGAATTTATGTGTTTTAGCATGAATCAATGGAGAAAGTGAGCAAAGGAAGCAAAGAAAATGATTCTTGCAAGAAAAAGGTAAGTAAATCCAATTTTAGTTTTGATTTGAGCAATAATTGTGTAGATTGATTCTTGTATGTTTGTATGTGATTGTATGGTGAGAATTATTGGCTGTTTTAATGTTGAATGATGTGTAAAATTCCAGCCATGAGAAGTAGTTCATGTGTATGTGGTGATTTGGTGGAATTATGGATGAAATATGGAAGAATTGTTGATGAAATTTTGAAGTGTTGAATCTGGCCAGATTTGAAGTTAAATTTAGTGAGTTTTTGCTCCAATTTTGATGGATTTGGAGAGATTTGGAAATGTGGCCAACCAAGTATTTGCATGTGCATGTGAATTGTTTGATGAAAATTCAAAGAGAAATACATGCATGAGTTTGTTAAATCTTGTTGAAGAAATTGTTTGAGAAAGGAAAGAATTGGAGTTGAAAGATTATGTTATGCTTAACCAAGTGTAAGCTTTAGTATTCAAGAGTGCATTTTGTTATGCCAAAATTTAGAATAACACTTGGTTATGTTAGTCCAATGAAATGAATGGCCCTTAGTGCATAGCTCAAGTTGCTTGAACTTTTAGCATTAGTTTGAATGGCATATTGTATTTACTCATTGAATTATGAGTTTTGAAACTTATGACTTTAGAAAAATGATGGCAAGAGTTGCATATTAAATTGTTGCAATAGTGTAGTATTAATGACAGTAAAAGATGGGTGATTATATTATAATATTACAATATGCCACCATAAACTGTCAAGCTTGTATGCTTGAAATTAGAAAAATCATTCAAAGAATGGCTTGGCCAAATGAGTATATTGTTGTTTCTTGTTTTGAGATTAGTTATAAATAATATGTAATAAGTGATTTTGTTGTATAAAGAATAGAAAAGTTTTCCCAAGTATAAATATCAAAGAAAAATAAAGAAATAGAAGTTTGGTTTATGTATTAAATAGATGACCATTTTAGAAATTGATTGGTATGAATATAGTTTTCATGCCTTATTATATATTACAAGCTATATAATTGTGCTAGAAGATCTTGAGAATAGGTTGTATTGGCCAAAAGTTTAGTTAAGAATGTTAGAAAGAAATTAGAATTTAGCTAAAGTATATATGTTGTGTCATATGTTTGATTATATTTACAATGATTAATATGGCAATATAGATTAATGTATAGAATATAGCCAAAAGAAAAGAAGAAAGAAGGGCATGTATAACAATTGAAGTTGATGGTCATGTAAGAGAATGCAAATTTATGACATTAAGATTTGTATTTAGAAAGTTGTACAATGCATGTTTGTTACATTAGAAAAATATTAGAGAGTTGTTTAATGACATGGTTATGTGACATATAAGTTTGAGAAAAACTAGTAGCATAATTGGGCAAGTTAGTAGACTTAATACCTAAGTTGTGGCATAGATTTTTATAGAAGAAATTAGATTGCCCAAAATAGAGAATTCATTCCCTAGTTGAATTGTGTTGTTTTAATATCTCACTAATAGAATTATAGGAGAGTAGAATTTGTGAGAGATAATGTACTTGTGTACGTGTACATTTTACATAGCATGATAGAATTATATAATTACAGAATTATGTAGAAATTATAGAATCGCATACGTACACACGATGCATAGAATTTAGAAATAAAAAATAAAATAGAAAATGTTTAAGTTAAGCGTGTTATTAGAATAGAACTTTGGGCTTTCCAGAAAAGTATAGAAATAAAAGCCTTAGAATTAATAGAATACATGCCAGAGTCAGACACATATTTTGGGATCATGCATACACAGCATATAAATGCATGACATAGCATAGCATATATTTCAGAAATTTTTAAATTATTGGAAAATGTCTAGCTAGTTAGTTTTCAGATTTACATAGCATGTTTTTAGAGGGCTGTTGCGATGGGGAACCTGTGAGCATTCTCTGCGTTAGCTAGTGGCGATAGAGATGCAGATGTTTCCCACATACACGCCGCTATCAGTGAGTGGCCTCATAATAGAAAACAGAATTATGCGGTCTGCCAGAAGTGCATGTGGATGAGGACTTTACCCAGAAAGAATTTTAGAATACGCTCACACAGCCAAGGTTCCAAATCCATGCCTCGGCACAGTGCGATCGGCGGGTCAGACGAGAATCTCGAGTCAAATCAATGCTCGTACGTGAATTTCGCAAATGAGCCCGAATTTCTGAAAGAATTTCAGAAAGAAATAGAAAGAATTTCAAAAAGAATTAGAAAAGAATTTTCAGAAAGAATACAAACATGATCATTTGCATATGCATCAGACATTTTATGTGCATCGCATCTCATGCATTTATGCATAGATTAAACAGTTTATTTTATTATTACGTGTTTGACTAGCCAAGAAAAGAAAATAGAAGCCCATGAGAATAGAGAAGAAAAGAAAATAGAAGCCCATGAGAATAGAGAAGAAAAGAAAATAGAAACTCATGAGAATAGATAAGAAAAGAAAATAGAAACCTACGAGAATAGAAAAGAAATTAGAGATATACAATAAAAGAACAGAAATTAGATAAATGCTAGAAAAGAACAGAAATTAGAAACATGACAAATAGCAAGGAAGCTTAACGATTTGTTGAGTAGAGAAAGAAACATAAAGCTATAATCTAGCAAAGAAGAGAAATAAAATGATAAAGAATAGCACAGCACTAGGAGGATTTAGAAAGATTTAAGAAAAATAGAAGACTGCTAAGTAGTACGCCTGAGAATAAAGAGAGAAAACAAGTAGAAATTTAGAAGCAATACAGCGAAAACGAGGACAGCGGAGTAAGAGCATAGTTAGATTTGGTTTACTTACTGAGCATTTATAGCTCACCCCGTTGCTTTCCTTATTTTTGCAGGTATTAGATTGTAGTGGTCGGGAGACGTCAAATTGGCAAGAGGATTGCACACACTGTCTCAGTGAAGAAATTTAACGTGGATTTATATATGTGAGAAATAATCTTTGTGTAATACTATGTTATAACTAGATTAAAGATAAAAAATTTAGACAAACACCCTTTTTAAACTAGCAATTCTCTGGATTCTCTCTATAAGATACTCAGTGAATACTTGCCTAGTGAGACATTACAAATTCATGCATGAATTTCTTTTTGAAATTTCACCAAACACTTTACATGCACATACAAGTACATGGCTGGCCACATCTCCACATCTCTCCAAATTCCTTAAAGTTGGAAGAAAAATCAACAAAAACTCAGCCCCTATTCTGGCCGAATTCAACACTTCCAAATTCCAACATCAATTCTTCAAGATTTCATCCAAGGTTCAACCAAAGCATCACATCTACATAACTACTCATCTTGGCTGAACTTCTACACATTATTCTCCATCAAAAAGCATTTAAATGGCCAACAATTCTCACCATACATCATATACAACCGTACAATAATCAACAATTACAATTATGGCTCAAAACAAGGCTTAAGTTTGATTCACTTACCTTTTTCTAGCAAGAATCCTTTTCTTTGCTTCCTTTGCTCACTTTCTCCATTGATTCATGCTAAAACACATAAATTCATGAGAACTTATACTTATAAAACACAAATCACAAACTTTTGCTAAAATTCTTACCTTAGAAAGCCATAAAATGAACATATATTCACTTAGGCATAAATTCTCATGTAATTCTCTTGGAAGACTTTGAAGAAATGGAGGAGAAATTGAGAAAGAAGGTGGCTGGCATTTTTGGTGTGCAAATGGTTAGAGTTTTGTCAATTGAAGTCTTATAATTAAATAAATAAATATATATATATATATATATATATATATATATATATTCCATTTTGCCCTTGCACTTTTATGATAATTTCAATTATGCCATACGTGCATTTACTGATATATCCTCACTTTCAATGGATGTTATACATGTTCTTGGTCATTTTCACTTCCCATCATAAACTCTAATTATAAGTGAAAAGACTATTTTACCCTTATTCTTTAATTTCTTCCTATTACTTTACAAACACGTATTTATCTCTGCATCACATCACGTGTATTGTCCATAACCTTTCTACCACTCTATTCTCATGGCTAGCACACTTAATACATTATATTCACCTTACTCACTTTTCACTTGAACACGTGATTCTCTATGAAATGACCATTTTGCCCATATTGAAACTTATATGGAATTCCTCTATAAAACTAGTTAAATATATTCACTATGACTATAAAATAATCCCTACCATATTTCTGAATGTAGGTATTACAATTGGACGGTTTACGAACTTTTTCATTTATTTCTTAAAGTTTTTAATGAATCCACTAATACATTAAGTGGTATTTATTATCTTACTACTAATTTAACGTTAGATATTTTACTTCAAATTTCTAAAACTTTTGCTTGATATAGATATAAAGATGTCTTAATGGAAATTGTTTCAAAGATGGAAAAAAATATGAGAAATATTGGTTAGATATTCCATTCTTATATGGATTAGGCCTTGTTTTAGATCCTAGGTTTAAATTACATGTAGTTAATTGTATAGTTACTGAGATAGGCCAACATTTAGGACATGATTATACATATTATTTGATTAACTTTAAGCAAAAATTGGAAAGCCTTTTTTCTTTATATCAGAGTAGGGACAATGGAACTGGAACGTCCAGCAGAGACGACCAACAGGACCCTGATGAAGACAACTATCAAGAATCGAGTATGTGGATGTATGTGGAACATGGCGGCGGAAGTAGTAGCACTAATGCATACATACATGGACCAAATGAGTTGAATCGCTACCTACAAATGGACATGTCCTATGTGACGAAGAAGGAGAAATGTGAGATGGATGTGCTTCAATGGTGGAAACAACATCAAAGTCAATTCTCCATTGTAGCCCAAATGGCACGTGACATTCTGTGCTGGTTTCTACAATTGCATCCGAGTCAGCATTCTCAATGAGTGGCCGGATTGTTGGAGACAGAAGATGCTCTTTAAACAATGAGATGATTGAAGTGATAACGTGTTTACAGGATTGGACTCATGCAGAGAGAAGACTACAGCAGAACCCTGAAGATCCCAAACTGCTCAAACTCTTTAGGAACATAGATTTGAATGATGTAAATATTGTTGACGATGAATAATCTAATAAAAATAAATTTATTTAACTGTTTATTTGTGAAATGTGATTGTGTGAATATTACATTTACGTTAAAATTAATTAATTAAATTATCTCTTTAAAGATTAAATTTAAATCCCCATATTTATGAATAATTATTAATTATAATTAACCATTAATTTATTTATTTATTTTTTAAATTAATTAAAAATTTACTAATCTCTCAGGGTGGAAATAAATTGTCTAGGCCCCTAAAAATTACATAAACTCCCCTACATAAATTTTTTGGCCCCCGAAATATAAAAAAAAATTGGGGGTGTGAAAAATAATTTTTCAGGCCCTGTCCAAGGCCCATGAGCGATTGGTCCGGGCCCAAACCCAGGCCTGGTTGGACCGGTCCCTGCCCAAGTCTAGTGAATTTGCTCCAAATTAATCAATCAGAGTAAACCATGTGCCCCCTAAACTATAGTCACAAAAATTAACCCCATGTTATCCACATCTTGATTAATCAAAAGATTATAGTGATAATGATATCTTGATTAATCAAAAGATTATACTGATAATCATGTTCTCCTGACACTTTCAGCATGAAAAATGTTTAAATTATTGAATATAATAACATTAAATCCAGTCAACAAAGTTCTTTAATTAATCAAGAGTCCAATTATTATAAGTTAAATCAAATCATTGTGTGAACATAGGGTTTCATTTTTAGTGATTTGTGCTTCAATTTAGCCAAGTTCATGAACATTATAGTGTGATAATGTAGGAAAATATTTTTTCACTGTCAAAATAGTTGAATCATCGTTGCACGCTGCAGTTTATATGTAGAATAATTGATGATTTTATTAGTTATAAAGGAATGGAAGAGTTGCATGATGTGAAGAATCTTATAAAGAAAGTCTTAATACTTTAAGAAGAAATATACGTGATCAAAACATGAACAACTGATTTTTGTGCTTTGGTTTTTTCATTTTTTTATTGTATACGTTTGCTCTTGCCCACTTGTCACATTAGGGTTTGATAAAATTGTGAAACATTGATCATATTTTTTTATTAAACGGGTAATTAAATTAATTAATTATGTGATCTGGCAAATCTTTTGATTAAAATGATATTATATTTATTCTTCTTTTCCATTGTTATAAGAATCCCTGCAATTGCTCAACCTCATCTTGTAGCTGGGGCATAGCATTTTTTTGAGTCGATTAATTTGTACTTCTCTTGCTCGTGGAATCAGCTCAATAATAACTGGTTTAAAACTACAAAATAGAATAAAATAAAATAAAACTACATAATAATTCAATCACAACCTTATTCAGTTGTTGATTAATTATTTGCTTATAAATCAAACTTTAAGTGCTGTCAGTGGTCATAGCACTTGCCAGTTTCGATCCAACTTTAAATTATCATATTACATTTTATCGAAAATTCTCATGTAGATACGTCTGTATCTTTTATAAAGAAATATAATCCAATAATAATTAATCAAATCTACATCAAAAAAAAAAAAAAAAATTATTATATTAATATTTTCCAATTTTATTAATAGCATATTAGTATGTGTTAGTGTTCTGGACACAATGAGCTATCTCTTTCATAATTGTTCGCATCGGTCTTTACGTTTTATCTCTGTCGATCGAGGAGAAAAGAGACCCAACAGAAAAAATGATTTTGTATACGAAAAAAGCATGGAGGTCAATCTCTTTCAATAATGCAATGGATTATAGCATTGCAATATAATTGAATTTTATCTTGCATGAATGAATAATCTTTTAAAAAAATTAAGCACATGCATCATCTGAAATACAAAATTTAAGATAGAAAAATGAAATGTATAACAATACTCAGTTCGAATAATAAATAATAAATTGTATTAATTAGTTCGATAAAATTAGCTCATTAATATAAACAATCCTATACTGTTGCTATAGTTTCACTCTGACATGCTTATCTTAATTGATGGCCACAAGAAAAGGAAGAAATTCAGAAACACAAACATAATTTCAATGGGCACACATGAGTGAGAATACAAATTCAGAAACTTGTAATTGTAATTTGAGTCCATTTCTTGAAAACATATACAATTGTTTTGAGGTGTGAAAGCTCCATTTATAAATGCACTTTGCCTTGTTTTAGCCTTGAGGGCTTCCTTGTTTCAGGCAATTTTATTATTTTATCCCATGTGATTTCTGTTGACCTTTTATTGCTTATAGGTCATAAGATAGGCTCTTGAAATTAAATTTTAGAGTAGACGAGGTAGATGCTAAAATCTATGGTTACGGAAGGAATGTCTGATCCTGTGAGGTTGAGGTCACTAACAATCCGTTGTACCTGCACACAAAAAGAAACAACCGTGAAGCTCACGATCAAGTCAGTAAGACTGAATAAGGTTATTTAGTAAGGGTTAAGGGAAGGAAAGGTTGTCGAAAGTTTCGTTGGACACTAGAACTATAGCGTAGGTGTATAACTCTTAGGAGCAAGAGCTTAGGAGCAAATAGGTGGTATTGAGATTGAACACCTAATGAGAGGGAGGACTTCTTTTATATAGTGGTCATAGGATCTTCAAATCCTAATAAGAATTTGAATCCTTAATGGCAAAATATTAGTAAATAGGAAAGACTTTGATTTACTAGCCTTAGTAGGATTGAGAGTCCTAATTCGCGTAAGATATAGGATCTCAAGTGAATTAGGATAGAACCCAAATAGGAAGTATGTATATTAGGCTTTTAGTGGGACTCTGAGCCCTCAAAAGTTATCATGGACCAATGGGCCCGACCTTAAGTAGGCTAATGTTGATGCACAATATGGAAAGAAGTTGGGCTTAGGCGACGGATCTAGCCCATGACGTGAGCCTTAACATGGGCCTACACAGTAGAAATCATTTGCTTGAGCCTGATAACACCCAAGACAATTTTTGGCCCATATAGTTAGCCCCCCACTCTCTAAGTTAAAGAGTATTTAGCTTGGAGAGTAATCAGTTTGACTGGAGGTTAACCAGGCCAAATGACGGTGTACCAAACCGAGCGAGCGTTCCCTCGATCGAGCGAAGGTGTTCTGCCTTGAAGAATGATGCAACATGCCTATACTATAAGTGTTCCCACTCAATTGGCTAAGCCGTGTAGTAGAATGCAAGCTGCAACCTTTGTAGATGTGCCCACTTGGCTGACCGAGCCGAGTGGTAGGATGAGAAATGCACCCTTTGTAAATGTCCCCACTCAGCTAGCCAGGCTGAGTGTGAGTGTCTATTGGTGAACTTCGGTGAATCTCAAAGTTTCAAGAACTAAAGCTCGAGTCAGCTCGTCTAGGAGGGATGAATTTTGTTCGAGTACGATTTGGTGGTGCCGAGAGAACATGATACGTGTAAAGTAGGGTTTCGTAGAGAACGGGAAATAGACCACAACTCCCAAGGCAACCCTATCACATGACATGTGTATGGCTAGGATTTTGCCTTCCTTTTGAGAGGGAATTTGAAAGGCCATGTCCAATTGGCTGCTGCCACATGTATGCTCTGACAGGCTGGATGAGTAAAAAAAGGTTTCACCTTTTGGGCAACTATTCATCTTCACCTTCTCTTCATTTTCTTTTTCTCTCTCTTTCTCGAAGTGTTCTTTTGTTGCAGTGGTGTCATTTTCGTCGGTTTTCTCAGCAAACCATGGTAAAAAACTTTGTTTCTTTGACAAACTCAGCTTCTTTTCCTTGTTTTTGTGTTCTTCACATCTTTAGAGTGATTTTGGTGAGTTTAGACTAACTTTCTCAAAGTGATTTGGTAGTTTTTTCGCTTTCTTTGGGTTTTCCTTGAAGTTTCTGGAAGTTCGAGTGAATTTTTCTGGGTTTGGTTTGATTTTGGGGTAAAGACTGTGATTTTGGTTGGATTGTGGAGATTTTGAGTGGTTTTTAGAGAAAAAATTTCTTTCAAAACAAAAGGAAAGTTGAAACGAGTTTGGAAATTTTAGGAGTATTGGGCTTTTTGGAAGAAAGAAAAAAGGACTAAGTTACCCAGTCCCTCCATTCGGCTCCTCCCAGTGTGCTTAACCAAGTCGAGTGATAACCTTTAGGATTAACGTAGTTTTGGGGCTAGTTAAGGTTGAGGTCGCTTTGGCCATTCAGTCAGTCAACCAGACCGAGTCAGGTGAAGTGAGGGAGTTGAAGTGTTGTGAAGACTTATTCGATGTTGCATACCAAGTCAAGTGAGGAGAGTCAGATGGAGATAGAAATGGGAGGTGAGTATGAAAGTGCTCCTATTATGGTGGTAATGCCAGAAAAAGGTAATGTACCTGTGGGAATTCCTAAAAGGTTAAGTGTGGTTGTGGCCGAGTCGACTCTTGCCTAATCGAGTGATGACAACTCTGATGGGCAAGGGGAGAGTGGGGAAAGAGAGTGATGAAGAGCCAAGCAATAGTCCCAAGGTTGAGCCCTCGACAAGTAGGAGTTTTAGAGGTGAGTAGAGTCGACCGGGCAGTGGCATCCTACCATTGAATTACTCTCCCGAGCTCAAGCAAGATGACAAGTGGAAGATAAAAACCATGTATTACATACCTGATTTAATGGAGATAAGGATGCCGAGGCATTATGAGAGAGTCAACTGGGACGTGCCAATACCGATCGGCATGTATGACATCTACTTCTACAATGGGCTTAGGTTGTCGATTCCCCGGTTGGTCTGGGAGGTGTTGAATCACTTCATGATTGTGTTGACTCAAATCATGCCAAATGGATAGAGGTTGTTGATAGCGTTGGAGCTCCTCTACACAATGAACCGAGTGAGTTTTGGGTTACATGAGCTCCTTTGCTCCTACTACCTGAAAGAGCATGACAAGGACAAAGAGAGGTATGTCGTCACCCTGAATCATGACGGACTCCACCTGGTGACGTGTCTTAGGTTGAGTGATAAGAATTGGAAAAGGAAGTTCTTTTTCTTGAAAGAAGAGAGGATTTTTGGTGAGAGGGGACAGGGCGACATCCCATCCACTTCGAGAGCCACGGGTGAGTGACATATTTACTTCTCATTTGTACTTTGATTATTGAGTCTTATCTTCCATTATTTTGCAGATCCCTCTTTCAACAAGGCCAATCAAAATGGTAATAGACTGGAAGAGACCACTCGGGCCAGTTCTCGTCATACTGAAGGAGCAGAGAGATTAGAGATTGGTGATGCAAGAGGCGAACCTCAGGGTGAGTCACCTTTGGGATGAAGTAGCTGTTGTTAAGAGAGGTGCCCATTCCATTCATTAAAGCAAGTGTGGCATGTGTTGCTAATTCAATACTGCAACCACATCCTATACCGGTATTCATTTCTTCACCTTCTAACACCTGAAAAGTTTGCCCTTACAAAGAGGCTGATGAAGAACATCAACATGGACATCTCAAGTGTGAGTGATGCAATCGCATAGCGCCAAGCTAAAATAAAGAAGGAGTTGGTGTCGAGAGAGAATATTTGAGTGGAGCGAACCGAGTCAACTCCACCAGCTGGGCAATCATCGGTTGGGGTCAGGTCATTGAAAGGTGTCTAAATCGATGAAAAAGGCGAAAAGTTGACAATCACCCTTCCAACAATAGCCTCTATCTATTTCAACGCAATTGGGATGGGAAATGGGTCAACTCCTTTCTGCTCCCCGCAGACGAGAGTCAACTGACTTAGATGGAGATGATAGATGCGACCAAGTGGGTGCTCAACAGTTTCAAGTATATCTTGGCTTTGTATTCTTTTGCTAAGTTATAATTCTTAATTGTTTGCTCTTTTGTAGGCTTTGTATGAGAGCCTTTACCTGAAGAAGGTCATAGTCACCCAAGATGTGAAAATTTAGGAGCTAACCAAGTCTAACACCAGTCTGCACACCCGAGAGGCTTCGGCATTGAAGTTGGCAAAGGAGAGCTCCGCCAAGTTGCAACAAGTTGAATTGGAGTTGGCTAAGGCGAAGAAAAAGCTAGCCAAGAAGGAAAAGGAGTCGATCGCTCTTAGAGAGCATTGCAAGTCTATCGCCATGGATGCCATGATTAAGGCTCGTGCCGAACTGATGAGGGAGTACAAGGTCAGAACACTGCGCATTGGAATCTTGACAAAGACATCGAACTCTGGGAGGAGATCGAGGCTAAATCAGCCAGGGGAATGGTAGAGCAAAGGAAGACCTAGCTAAGTCGAATCCCGAAGACTTGATAGAGGAATTTACTGAGGACCTGGAAGGCACTCTAGTGAGGTTGACTGAAGCTGTTTAGGATGTGGCAGCTGATAAGGAGTCAATCGGGAAGAAGAAGGAGGTTGGACCAACCGATGATCAATATGCTCAGGATGATACGTTGGGTCATGTTGCCCCTTACTTTATGTTTTGTTTTTGTGAACTTTGAGGCACATAGTTCCCTTTTGATTTGTACTTTAACTCTTATCTGTTTGAGGCTTTTAATAGATGACTTCTTTCATATTTTGATTCAACCTGTTGTCGCGTGATGATTTTCTTTCCGTCAATGTATGAATTGTAAACACTTGGAATGTTTTATTTCTAAACATTGGTGCCCTAAGGCCGAGTCGACGTGGCTGATTGAAGGTAAATGTAGATCAATTAACGTGAATGCCATGAGGTCAAGTCAACATGATCGGCTGAATGTAAATGAATAGTAAACACTTACAAATAATAAAGAGTTGAGGAGGTCGAGTCGATATGGGCTGGCTAAAGGTGAATGTGTAATGAATTCAATAAAATGTAAGTGCCTTGAAGCCGAGTCAGTGTGACTAGCTGGAGGTGAGAATCAGGGCATTAGGCCTCGTGGTTGAGTCGGCGTGACCACCTTGAAGGTGAGTTTCAAGGCATTAGGCCTTCTGTGTCAAGTCGGTGTGGCTGATTGAAGGTGAAAATTTTAAGGCATTAGGCCTTGTGTGCCGAGTCGGGGTGATCGACTGGAGGTGAAAATTTTAAGACATTAGGCCTTGTGTGCCAAGTCGGCGTGACAGACTGTAGATGAAAATTTTAAAACATTAGACCTTGTGTGTCGAGTCGATGTGGTTGGCCGGTGTGTAGTGTGTGACTATAGGTGAAAATTTCAAGGTAATAAGCCTTGTGTGCCAAGTTAGTGTGATTGACTAAAGGTGAAAATTTCAAGGCATTAGGCCTTATGTGTCGAGTCGATGTGAATTGATTGAAGGTGAACATAGTTTTTTCACAGAATAGTACTTTTATTGATATGAGGCCTAGAGGCTGACTAACGGTGAAGGAGGTGGACATGCCCACTTATCCTTTTTATTTGAAAAAATTAAATGAAGTTGAGACATGGTCTATCAGAAGTGATAGCGCTTGAGGTGGGTGGTGTTCCATCTATTGTTGATGTCTTTGCTTTCAGAAGACTAGAGTTTGCAAGTGCCCTTGCCAACTGATTTGGTGATCTTGTATGGTCCCTTTCAATTAGGGCCAAGTTTGCCAGCATTGATCTCCTTGGTGTTTTGGAATACTTTGCCAAGGACCCAATCGCCCTCTTTGAATGTTCTCACTCAGACATTGCAGTTGTAATCTGAGCGACCCGCTGCTGGTAGATGGCGTTTCTCATCTGGGCTTGTTCCCAGAGTTTATCAATAGTGTCCAAGTTGTGGCATAGGTTCTAACTATTCGACTGTGCACCCATCCATTGGAGTCTAGGGGAGGGGACCGACACGTCAACTGGGATAACTACATTCGAGCCGTATGCAAGGGAGAAAGGTGTCTCACTAATGGACGAGCAGGCGGTGGTTCTGTAAGACCATAGGACTCCTAATAGTTCATCCGCTCATGCGCCTTTCACTTTCTGGAGGTGCTTCTTCATTGTTTGGATTATTGTCTTGTTGGATAACTCAATCTGGCCATTCCACTAAGGATTATGAGGTGTCGAGAAGCTGAGTTTGATTCCCCATATTTTTCAGAAGTCCCTGAAGCCAAATTTGATGAACTGAGACCCGTTGTTGGTGACTATCTCTTTCGGAATCCCAAACCGACAAATGACATTCTTTCAGATGAAACCTTTTACCTCTTGGTCTCAGACTTAGGCGAATGCTTCGGCCTCTATCCACTTGGTGAAATAGTTAGTGACAACTAACATGTACACTCACTGAATGGGTGCGATTGGAAGCTTGCCAATGATGTCCATCTCCCACTTCATAAATGGCTAATGGGTGAGGATGGAGTTGAGTCGTTTAGGAGGTAGGTGCGAGACATGAGCAAACCGTTGGCAATTGTCACACTTCTTGACATATGAGGCTAAGTCCGAACGTATAGTAGGCTAATAGAATCTGAGGGTGATCACTCGATGTGTCAAGCTGCATCCTCCAGCATGGTTCCCGCACTCGCCCTCGTGGAGTTCTACGAGTACGTACTGGGCTTGCTCCAGGGTGATGCACTTTAGGTAGGGATCGGAGAATGACTTGTTTAGGAGCTGACCCTCGTGAATGG
The DNA here is from genome assembly GCA_026225825.1 of Pistacia integerrima. Classification (NCBI taxonomy): domain Eukaryota; kingdom Viridiplantae; phylum Streptophyta; class Magnoliopsida; order Sapindales; family Anacardiaceae; genus Pistacia; species Pistacia integerrima. The sequence goes on along the minus strand of CM047742.1, from coordinate 17,734,119 downwards.
TAAATATGGTTGTCTTGGCTCTTGGTCAGCGTGCTTCATTCTTGTTGGCTAGGAGCTCATCTTTTTCTAAGTATTTGAGGATGGGGGTCATCCATGAGTCGGCTGGCTCAATGTCCATAACCTCGGAAGGTTCCTTAGGGATAAGCATTATTTCATATTGGGACTCCTTCTAGTCGGCCAGCCACTGGAGAAAAAGTTATGGAATTGATGATTCGGAAGTACCTTAAGGGGCCGAGCCAAGGTTGGCAAGTACGTCGGCATGGGTGTTCTCAGTTCTTGGGACTTGGCTGAAGGTGAGCTCTTTAAAGGCCGACTGGAGCTCTTTAACTAGGTTTAGATATGTTGTCATCTTTGAGTCTCAAGCTTGGTAGGTGCCTTACAATTGGTTGACCATGAGCTAAGAATCAGACTTGACTTCCAACCTTGTTACTCCTATCTCCTTCACTAGTGAGAGATCGGCTATTAGAGCCTCATACTCGGCCTCATTGTTTGTACACTTGAAGCCGCACCGGATGGCTCGTCGGATGACTTCTCTGTCTGGTGTAACCAATACTATAACCAACCCATTTCCATTTACATTGCTTGACTCATTCACCGAGATAGTCCATTTCAAAGGTGTCTCTTTTGTCAAGCATAGTAGCTCTCTCTCTACTTGAATGGAAGTGTTAGGAGTGAAGTCAGTTATGAAATCTACTAACACTTAAGACTTGATGGCGGTGCGCGGCTGGAAGGAGACATCAAACTCACTCAGTTCGACTGTCTACTGGGTGAGTCAACCCGAGAGCTCAGGTTTGTGTAGTATCTTTTTGAGCAGGTAGGTGGTGAGGACAATAATGGAGTGGCACTAGAAGTAGGGTTGAAGATTTTTGGATGTGTGAATGAGCGCAAGTGCCAGCTTTTCTTACTGACGATACCGGGTCTCAACATCGAGGAGCAACTTGCTTATATAGTAGACCGATAACTATTTCCCATTGTCCTCTCTAATCAGGATGACTGAGATGGTTGATTTTGAGACTACCAAATAGGTGTACAATTTTTCCCCGGTTAGTGGCTTGGAAAGTAGAGGGAGAAGTCAAGTACTTTTTTAGCTATTATAAGGCTTCTTCGTAGGCTATGGCCTATTCAAACTGATTTGACTTTCAAAGGATAGCGAAGAAGTGGTGGCACTTGTTGGTTGACCGAAAGACGAACTGGCTTAGAGTTGCCACTCTTCCAGAGAGACGTTAGATATCTTTGATGCATATCGGTGAGGGAATGTTCAGGATGGTTCGGATCTGATTAGGTTATCTTCCATCCCCCTCTGAGTAACCATGTATCCTAAAAACTTACCAAAAGAGACCCCGAATGAGCACTTGGCTGGGTTGAGCTTCATGTTATATTTTATAAGAACAGTGAAGGTCTAACCAAGGTGGTCCAGGTGCTGCTCGCTTATGAGGGACTTGACAAGCATATCATCGATGTATACTTTCATTGTGTCCCCCAAGTGTTCTGCAAACATTTTGTTGATGAGCCTTTGGTAGGTGGCCCCAGCATTCTTTAGGCCAAAAGGCATCACTTTGTAACAGTAAGTGTCCCTCTTTGTGAAGAAGGTTGTCTTCTCTTGGTCGCCTGGATGCATGAGTATTTGATTGTAACCAGAGAAGGCATCCATGAAGCTGAGCAACTCATGACCGACTATGGCATTGACCAGCATGTTGATGTGAGGGAGTGGGAAGGAGTCTTTGGCGCAAGCCTTGTTCAGGTCCGTAAAGTCTATGCAGACTCGCCACTTCATATTCTTCTTTCAAACCACAACTACATTAGCGAGCCAATTCGGGCTAGTGCACCTCCCAAACGAGCCCATTGCTCAACAATTTTTCTACATTTTCATTGATGACTCAGTTTTGCTCTAGAGCGAACTTTCTTCTCTTCTGTCTGACGGGTGGCAATCAAGGTCAACTTGGAGGTAGTGCACAATTGCGTCAAGGCTGATCCTTGTCATATCTGCGTGGGACCACACGAAACAATCATGATTCTGCTTCAAGAAGCTGATTAATCGCTCTGTTATTTCAGGACTCAGTCGGGATCCTATATGAGTCTTACGATCAGAATGGTCAGGGTGAATCTGGATCTCATCCAACTCTTCCATGGATGGCTAATCGAACTTGAGTGGAAGAGTCAGGTGGGTCCATAGTTGCTATAATGAGTGGGACTTACCTTTGAAAGCATTCTTATAAAAGTATCTCGAGGCCTTAGGGTCGCCTCTGATCACTCTTACTCTTTATCTGGTAGGAAACCTGTCTGTTTGATAGAAGGTTGATGGGATGGCTCTTATATCATGGATCCAAGGGTCGAGGATGATGTTGTAGGGTGAAGGGCAGTCTAGTACAAGGAAAATGGTATGTCGGTTTACACCACTAATATAGACAAGAAAGGCTATCTCCTCGATGGTATACTTCTGCTCAAAGCTAAAGCTGATTAGGATGGTAGGGCACTTGTTTATGTTTGACTCATCCAGGCCTATTGTTTGTACAACTTCCAAGAAGAGGATGTTGGCTAAGGAGCCTCCATTCACGAATATTCTCTTAACTAGGATATTCGCAATATGTAGGGTGATTACTAGAGCATCATGGTGTGCAACAATTAGGGTGACTGGCTCATCATCTTCGAACTGGATGATCTGTTTAATTGGTTTTTATGTGGGTGGATAGGAAGAATGAGCTTCGGGGTGACGGTTGGCTCGGGCATGCCTCTTAGCCGAGGAGTAACTTACTCCACTGACTTTTGACCCGCTAGATATCATGTGGCAAAAGCCTTCTGGATTTGGATCTAGGGGAGGGGAGAATCCGTTTTTGTTATCCATGTTGTTCATGGTGCTCTTACCTTTGTCTATCAGCAGGTCCCAAAGGTTTCCCCTCTTTTGTAAAGTTGCAACCTCTAATCTTAGAGCGATGCAATCAATTATGTTGTGTCCGTGGTCATGGTGGAACTTGTACCACTTGGATGTGTCCCTTTTGAAGTTGGGATTTAGCTTGGCCGACCATTTGACTATCAAACCTATCCCCTTCAATACTACTACCACTTGGGTTGGCTCAATATTCAGGTTGTACTCTAGGACAACAAATGGAGTAGAACTAGAGGGTCGATATGCAAGTCGGGCTGGTGGGCAGTCATACAATCTCTGGTTGTTTTTATTGGAGTCACGTGGTAGAGGTGGATGGTTCATTTCATACTGCCAAGGTTCAGGACGTTTATCACTTCAGTTCTGTCGACGGTTATCATAGGGTGTGTACCTCCTACGATTCATCTCATCTTCCTTCCACCTAATTTAGATAATCGCTCGAGCTAGAGCATCCTCCATGGTATTGCAGCTGAGTTTTGTGAGATCTTTATAAAGTTCCCCATTATTATTGAAGCCCCTTCCTGAAAGTGTCCACTACTGTTTCAGGGTTTCAAGATGGGATAGATATCTTCTCCTTGTTGAACCGATTAACATATTCTCGCAACAGCTCTCCTCTCTTCTGGTACACCCTATCCAAGTCAACTGATAGCTTCTCAAGTTTCTTGTTGCTTGTGAACTGCTCAACGAAGGTGTTGGTGAGCTGGGTGAATGAACCTATACAATTGTTGGGGATGAACCTATGCAATTGTTGGGGAGGTTTGTATACCATTGAAGAGTCGTCTTGAGAGGCTAGAACCAAAGCTTTTACACATGCATGCTTCCTTGAGATCCTGGGGTATGGATACAGCAAACATCATCTGTTTGTAGGAGGCAATGTAATCATCCGAGTCAGTTGTACCATCATAAGGCCTCATGTTTGGGATGGAGAACTTGTGAGGCATCTCAGCTAAGGCTATGGAGTCAGTGAAGGGTAAGTCGACATAGCTATAAGAAAGGTTTTTCTTGGCCAGGGTAGGGACTCCGGGTATGCACCTCATCATGGCTTCCATGTCGGCCAATTTTTTTGCTAGTATTTGTTCAAAGGGAGTGGCAGTGGATAGTAGTTCTAGATTGACGGCTTGGTTATGGGTGTTTTTCCCACTCGATCTAGTAGGGTGAGCCGAGTCATTGGGTATAGCTTGGTGGTTGGTTGTTTGTGTGTTAGGGGCTCATTTCATCCCTTCAGGATGTGTCATCCCGAGCGTAACAGTTTAGGTGCTTCTGCCAGTATGGATGGTTAGGGGTGTGATTTGGTGGCCACTCGACCCATGAGAGTGACTGCTCAACCCATGAGAGAGAGCCAAGTCGGATGGGTCTTGGATGTAGGGTGGATCACTCATACTAATAGGATGGTTAATGGTGGTGATATTCAGTTGCTGCTAGTTGGGATGGCTTGAGTGAGTTGGTCATGGGTGATTGAAGGGTTGGCTAACAAGGGTCGTGTTTGCATGGCTGGGTCAGTTGTGTCTATGATGGCGGGTATTGGGCCATCCGTTATGGATGAATAGAGCTGGGAAGATTGAAAGTCTGAGGTCGAGGATTTAGGGTCTGGGGTCATGAGTGGTTGCATGGCATTCACCGAGACGCAGAAGTAGTTTTCTAGTATCTAGTTGAATGGGAAGTCAAGATAGTAAATTTGAGTTACCTTTTCCTGTAAGTTCTGATTCTCGGCCCGGATTTTGGTGTTTTCAACTCTGATGTTGATGTTCTCGGCTTCCAGTGCCATGACCTTGTTAGCATGTTGCTGCATTAATGTTGAGAAAGCCTTGACCTTAGCTGCAAGGTCTGTTGAAGCAGTGTTTGTGGTTTCAGCCATGACGCAATTCTGTGTAGAGCAGGATTTTGAACGGGAGTTGATTGCCGAAGGCCCCACGGTGGATGCCGACCTATAGATGCTAAAATCTATGGTTACGGAAGGAAGGCCTAATCCTGTGAGGTTGAGGCCACTAACAATCCGTTATACTTGCACACATAAAGAAACAGGCGTGAAGCTCATGAGAAACACCAGGGTGGTGTCTGTTAGTAAACGGTCCCGTATACGCAGTGGAAACAAAAAAATAATATAACAGGATCGTTTACATGAGCCAAGATCAAGGGTATGATTTTACAATTTATATTAAAAGAAAAATCTGCATAAATATTCAACATGAGTTAAGAGAAACAAACGCACGTTGAAGGCTCCTCCAAATTTGTCGACGAACGTTTTACTACCGATCCAAGTGTAGGATCGAACCTGCGGAGTCCACACGAAGACAATCTTAAAAGAACCAAAGAGGGATTTGCTAGATCCTCTTTGGCTTCAAGATTAAGAAGAAAAGAAGAATCAATGAAATTGATTTCAAGGCCAAATCAATCTGCCGTGGGAGTGTATTCAAAAGGGGGCTTCTGTGCGTATGTTTCTTTTTGAAGAAATCAATTCCTTTTTTTTTTTTTTTAATTAACACACACTTTTCTTTTTATAGTTAATCAATTTGCCCTAATCCCATACGGAATAGGCTTGGGCTCCAACCCAAACGCCCCATGTTGCCAAACACTCCCAATTTGATTTATTTTAATTTCCATCATTATCTCAATTAAAATCAATTAATATATATATTTAAATATATATATATTAACATTTAACGATAATGATAATATATTTAAATATGTGCGAACACATATTTAAACGTAATTTCACTTATTTAATTTTTCTAACTAATTAAATAAAGGCTACGACCTCAGCAAATTTAATTGCACTGTGAAATTACCAAAATACCCTTTCGCCTTAAAAGACGAAAATGCCCTTCTTTCTTCTTGCATCTTAAATTGTCTTCTATGTGTGTGACCCTTAGGCTCCTCATCATATCGGCAGTGTATAGTATTGCGATTAACACCAATTAATCGTCTCACTAATACACAGACCAAAATTGGCCCCTAGCAAGGCATCATGGCCACCCGATAGATTCGGATTGACAAAGTAGCTACCTGTCAACGATATGGTTACCATGCAATTCGATCCTTTCATCATTCGTTATCTCGACGAGACGAAGGCATAGAAATAGTGTCAACGGTTACTCTCGATATTATTTATTCAGTTTCTGGACCAATGACCCGTATTATAAACTGGATAGAGCAACAACTCAATCCCACTGTGGCCACAGTTTTAGTGTCATTGCCATATCTTGAATTGCGTGAGATAACTTTCTCCCATACCCGGGAGTGATAAATCCTCTGTCAATCCACCATAGTCTTGATACACTCCTTGATGCAGCCAATCACCACCGTATTGTGACTCGAAAAGAACTGTATTAGGCTAGTGTCAAACTACACCAATCGGTGCACAAGGCGCTCCGGTGATCTCAAGTCTAAGGATCACATACACCACCATTCGTTAGAGGATTTGTTCCATAGACACTAGGGTTACCATCCATATGGAATCCTCTGGTGGGTCTGCTCCTGAACTTCTGTGGTGTAATCGCCTACAATAAACACCCATGTGTTGCACCAGGTTGTCACCAAACAACCTTGACAAGTGAGATCGATCCGCCTTTCGCGGGGTCATTCAACACTATGATAGCCTTACCGTATTATCTCGTGCCCTTAGTTCGAATAATCTTGGGGCTACTGACGTTTCTAGAATGGCCACCATATGTGCTCATAGGGTTCTCACTATCAAGATTTGAAACACTTGATACCCTCGTCACGGCTCTACCATTCTAAGGACATATATCAATACATATTGCAATAATATACGCGATATAGAATAAAATGCCTTTTATTGATTAATGAACATTATTACAAAGAGTCAATTATACAATAATTGATAGGCTCTAGGGCATCTACTCTAACAATCTCCCACTTGCACTATAGCCAATCATTCATGTATTTAATACCAAATGATCTCAAGTGCCTGTCATGCTTCTGCTGCGACAGAGGCTTTGTTAGTGGATCTGCGAGATTGTCGTCAGTATCCACTTTACTAATCTGCACGTCTTTCCTCTCAACTATCTCTCTGATGAGATGGAATGAAATCGAGTATGTGTCTGGATTTCTGATAAGACCTTGGTTCCCTGGCTTGAGCAATTGCTCCATTGTTGTCACAATAGATGTCTATAGGAGCTCCATTGTTGTCACAATAGATGTCTATAGGAGCAACAATCGTAGCAACCACACCAAGTTCAGTAATGAACTTCTTAATCCAGACTGCCTCCTTGGCCGCATCCGACAATGCAATATACTCAGCCTCCATTGTAGAATCCACTACAGTGCTTTGCTTGGAGCTCTTCCAGCTCACTGCACCGCCATTGAGACAAAATACAAACCCTGATTGCGATCGATAATCATCTTTGTCCGTTTGGAAACTAGCATCTCTGTATCCTCTTACAGTGAGCTCATCTTCCCTCCATAAACCAAGAACATATCCTTAGTCCTCTTGGTACTTAAGAATATTCTTGACACTCCATCCAGACGCTGGATCCGATTGATATCTACTACAAGTGCTCAAGGCACATGAGGCATCAATCCGAGTACATAGCATGGCATACATGATGGATCCTATTGCTGATGCATATGGGATCCTCTTCATCCTATCTCTCTCATCTTGTGTTTTAGGACACAATTCCTTAGAGATAAACACCATGTGACATCGGAAGAAATCCTTTCTTGGATTCTTCCATACTGAATCGTTTCAGTACTTTGTCAATATATGCACTCTGACTTAGGCCAAGCAACCTACGCGATCTATCACGATAGATCTTTATACCAAGGATGTAGGCTGCTTCCCCTAAGTCCTTCATGGAGAAGCACTTGGATAACCAAGTCTTTACCAACTGCAAGTTCGGTATATCATTCCCGATTAGAAGTATGTCATCGACATACAACACTAGGAATGCTACTGCGCTCCCACTCACTTTCTTGTAAACACATGGCTCATCTTCGTTCTTAATAAAACCGAATTCTTTTACGACTTCATCAAAACGAATGTTCCAGCTCCTTGAAGCTTGCTTGAGTCCATAAATGGATCTCTGCAACTTGCATACCTTATTAGCTTGACTATCAAGAATGAAACCATCAGGTTGTGTCATATACACATCCTCCTCAAGGTTTCCGTTCAGGAAAGCAGTTTTGACATCCATTTGCCAAATCTCATAGTCATGATATGCAGTAATTGCAAGCATAATCCGGATGGATTTAATCATAGCAACCGGCGAAAAGGTTTCTTCATAGTCAATGCCATGAATTTGTTTGAAACCTTTGGCAACCGATCGTGCTTTATAAGTATGCACGTTGCCATCCATGTCGCTTCTTCTTGAAGACCCATTTACACCCTATGGGTTTTACCCCTTCAGGTGGTTCCACCAGAGACCACACTTGGTTCTGGTACATGAAGTCCATCTCGATTTCATGGCTTCAAGCCATTTAACGAATGCTGGATCCGATATAAGCGTCTTCGTAGGTTACGGGTTCATCGTCTTGGTAGACCGATCGTCACCATGTTGAGTCACGAGATAACCGTATCTCTCGGGCTCATGGCGTACTCTCCCAGATCTACGTAGCTCCTGTGCTACTTGAGGTAGTTCACTTTGATCCACAAGTTGTGGAGTAACCTCCTCATGATGCTCAACCACTTCTTGTGGCACATCATCCCGTCCTTCGTCTAGTATACCTTGTGGTTCTAGAACTTCATCGAGTTCTACTTTTCTCCCACTAGTACTTCTTAGAAAATATTCCTTTTCTAGGAAGACACCAGATCGAGCAACAAAAATTTTGCGCTCTTCTGGGTGGTAGAAATAGTATCCTTTGGTCTCCTTTGGATACCCCACAAATATACATTTACAGGATTTTAGGCCCAGCTTGTTCGAAGTCAATTTCTTAACATAAGCTTTGTAACCCCAAATCCTTAGATAAGACAAGTTGGGCTTTCGCCCACTCCATAGCTCATATGGAGTCTTATCTACGAACTTTGACAAAGACACGGTTCAAAACGTGAGTCGCGATCTCTAGGGCATAACCCCGAGCGATGCGGGTAAATCACTAAAACTCATCATGGACCTAACCATGTCAAGTAAGGTCCTATTCCTCCTTTCTGACACTCCATTGTGTTGGGGTGTATAAGAAGGGGTGAGTTGTGATACTATCCCACATTCCTTCAGGTACTCTGAAAACCCTAAGCTTAAGCATTCACCTCCTCGATCTGACCGAAGAGCTTTAATACTTTTGCCCAACATATTCTGTACTTCATTCCTGAATTCCTTGAATTTATCAAATGCTTGATTTATGTCTCATAAGGTAGACATAACCATATCTCTTGAAATCATCGGTAAATGTGATGAAGTATGAATATCCACCTCGCTTCAACTGTTAGTGGACCACATACATCACTATGGATGATGCCTACAGATTCATAGCCCTTTCACTTTGACTGTGAAAGGAGACTTGGTCATCTTGCCTAAAAGGCATGACTCGCATACCTCAAAAGACTGGAAGTCAAAAGGGGCCAAAACTCCATCCCTTTGAAGTTTTGCAATACGAGTCTTATTAACATGACACAATCTACAATGCCAGAGATATGTTTGGTTTTGATCGCTATGTTTAGCTTTCTTGGTTTCAATATTGAGAATATCTTTATTGTTTAAATCAAGAACATATAATCCATTATATAACCTTGCAATTCCAAATAGAATACCATTCAAACTAAAGGACAACAATCCATTAGATATCTCAAAATGATACCCCATATTATCCAAAGCGGATACTGAAATAATATTTCTAGAAATAGAAGGTACATGATAACAATTATGTAGTTCCAATAATAAGCCCGTAGGCAAAGATAAACAATAAGTCCCTACAGCCAATGCAGCCACATGTGCTCCATTTCCAACTCGTAGGTCCACCTCTCCCTTGGCGAGCACTCTACTGCCTTAGACCCACACATCGGTACAAATGTGAGTACCACATCCCTGTGTCAATGACCCAAGATGTTGAGGTAGAAGTTAATCTCAATCATAAAAATACCAAGTCGTAGCCTCTAACTTCTTCTTGCTTGCGAGGAAAGCCTTGCAGTGTTTCCTCTAGTGGCCAGGCTTGCCACAAAAGAAGCAGACTACCTTACCCTTCCCTATGCCACTCTCAGGCCCAAGAGTAACCTGTCCTTTGGGCTTGGGCTTGGGTTTGGCCTTGGCCTTACCCTTGGCGTAACCCTTTGGTTTACAGGCAGCAACCAGCAAAACAGGCTTGGACTTTTTCAAGTCCTGCTCTGCGATCCCTAAGCATGTTCAAGCTCGCGAGGGGTTTTCTTCATCGTGTTCATATTGAAATTCATTAGGAGCGGAGCATAAGAGTCAGGCAAGGATTGCAGAATCAAATCCATTTGTAATTCTGCATCCAAGCCACATCCCAAAGTCTCAAGCCTCTATGTGCTCGATCATCTTGAGCACATGAGGACCAACTTGGGCTCCCTCAGTCAGACGACTCCCAAACAGTGCTTTCGACACCTTGTACCTCTCATGTCGAGCATTTGTTTCGTAAAGCTCCTTGAGATGTAGAATAATGGAAGAAGCATCCATATTCTCATGCCCGCTTTTGCAAAGATAGGTGTCATCGATGCTAACATCAAGCATTGAACGCTATCGGCATCATCAAGGAACTTTTGATAAGTATCCTTAACTTCGAGTGGCATCGGGATCGGGCTCACCATGTATGGCTTTTCAAGGATGTACAATTTCTTTTCTGACTTGAGTATAATCCGAAGATTACGATACCAGTCTGAGAAATTGGATCCATCTAACCTGTTTTCTTTCTCGATTATCGGTCGCAGGTTCATAATGCTCATTTTGGTGAATCTACAATTGCAGAAAAGATAAAGTTAATATAAAGTTCATTGTTATTTAATATGGTCTTTTATTAAACGATGCTCCCACTATTTTACTCAAGCCAATAGCCCTCACTATTAACTCGAGAAAGCCCGTTGACTTTCCTAATGGACCGAGATCCCATCCTGCCCATTTCAAACCTTCGCTTTGGCGAACAAGCCAAAATGAGTTGATTAGGTAGGCCAACAAACTTAATCCACACCAGTTGATAGCTCCCACTATCAACCTCAAATGTGAGAAAGCCAACAAGCCAATCACACAATCCAATGGCTCCAACCATTTTCCTCAAGTGTGATTCTCAGTATCAGTAGAGTGGACACTACATGTCACCACGTACACATAATATGTGTACTGCTCTACTATGCCTATGACGCGTTTATCAACCTTCGCTTTGACGAACAAGCAAAACCGTCATTTTAAGTCGACCCATCACCATTAAGGAAAACTCCAATGTATTTTAACCTCCCACTAGTAGAAGTGTACCCTTCGCTTTGGCGAACAAGGTTTCGACGAACAGTGGTTTGATTAAAACCATGGTGATGGAAGGCTTACGTGACTTAATATAATTCGTTGAGGGGTTTGTTATTTAATGTCTCATCAGATTATTATCTTTGTTAGAATGACATTGTTTGGCATGTTATCAAACATTCAACTTTAGCATGCATTCTAAACAAAAATTAAATGTGCCGGTACATGGCCCAACTAAAACCGATTTCCTCGAGCCTAGAGGAATCGGTGGGTCACCTAGCGGTCCTGTAATAAACATCTTGAGTCTTCAAGTATGGTTGTTTCATCCTTTGCTTCGTCTTCAAGTACATTACAAAAACTATCGTTCTAAATTTACAATAAATAAATATACAAATTCTTTACATCAATAAATTTAGAAACCTCGATTTACATTCGAGGGGAATTAGATGAGAAGAGAATATACATCGAGAAGAGGAGAAAGGTAGGACATGCAGGCCCTATTTAATAAATAATACAAAGATACATACCCAAATATTTTAAAACATTCACCCTTAGGTCTAAGGCTCATGTACCGGGCACCATGCAATATACAAACATGTACAAAGCATACATTTCAAAAACAATCAATTTCTGAAATTTGTGGGTTAATTATATTTACCCCCTGACAATTTGCAGATTTCGTTTGGTCCAAAAGTTTTGAAACTTTGCATTTTACCCCCTGCACACTTGGAAGTGCGCTCGCTGCAGCGATGAGTTAGATCGCCGCGGCATGCATTGGTTTTGGTACAGCGCACGTCCGAAGGACGATCGCCGCAGCGATGGGTTATATCGCCGCGACGAGCGCTGTTTTCATACAGCGCTCGTCCAAAGGACGATCGCCGCGGCGACGACGATCGCCGCGGCGAGCATACACAGATCTGTAGCTCCGGATCTGTTCATACAGCAACCAAAAACACTCTAACCGGATTTTGCAATCAATCAAACACATTGATCTCAACAAAAATCCATCAAGCATTAAACCAAACCAGCAGATCATCAACAAATTAAATTAATCGATTAATCAGTTTCTTAAAATCATATTTTAAGACAGATTTACACAATTCAATATGGCAACATATTATCATCAAATACATGTTATCAACCATACACATAAAAAATTGTAAAATTCAGTACCCTAGGCTCGATACCCACTGTTAGTAAACGGTCCCATATACGCAGCGGAAACAAAAAAATAATATAACAGGATCGTTTACATGAGCCAAGATCAAGGGTATGATTTTACAATTTATATTAAAAGAAAAACCTGCATAAATATTCAACATGAGTTAAGAAAAACAAACGCACGTTGAAGGCTCCTCCAAATTTGTCGACGAACGTTTTGCTACCGATCCAAGTGTAGGATCGAACTGCGTAGTCCACACGAAGACAATCTTAAAAGAACCAAAGAGGGATTTGCTAGATCCTCTTTGGCTTCAAGATTAAGAAGAAAAGAAGAATCAATGAAATTGATTTCAAGGCCAAATCAATCTGATGTGGGAGTGTATTCAAAAGGGGGATGTTGTGTGTATGTTTCTTTTTGAAGAAATCAATTCCTTTTTTTTTTTTTTTAATTAACACACACTTTTCTTTTTATAGTTAATCAATTTGCCCTAATCCCATACGGAATAGGCTTGGGCTCCAACCCAAACGCCCCATGTTGCCAAACACTCCCAATTTGATTTATTTTAATTTCCATCATTATCTCAATTAAAATCAATTAATATATATATTTAAATATATATATATATATATATATATATATATATTAACATTTAACAATAATGATAATATATTTAAATATGTGCAAACACATATTTAAACGTAATTTCACTTATTTAATTTTTCTAACTAATTAAATAAAGGCTACGACCTCAGCAAATTTAATTGCACTGTGAAATTACCAAAATACCCTTTTGCCTTAAAAGACGAAAATGCCCTTCTTTCTTCTTGCATCTTAAATTGTCTTCTATGTGTGTGACCCTTAGGCTCCTCATCATATCGGTAGTGTATAGTATTGCGATTAACACCAATTAATCGTCTCACTAATACACAGACCAAGATTGGTCCCTAGCAAGGCATCATGGCCACCCGATAGATTCGGATTCAGCAAAGTAGCTACTGTCAACGATATGGTTACCGTGCAATTCGATCCTTTCATCATTCGTTATCTCGACGAGACGAAGGCATAGAAATAGTGTCAACGGTTACTCTCGATATTATTTATTCAGTTTCTGGACCAATGACCTGTATTATAAACTGGATAGAGCAACAACTCAATCCCACTGTGGCCACAGTTTTAGTGTCATTGCCATATACTGAATTGCGCCGTGAGATAACTTTCTCCCATACCCGGGAGTGATAAATCCTCGGTCAATCCACCATAGTCTTGATACACTCCTTGATGCAGCCAATCACCACCGTATTGACAGCTCTGAAAAGAACTGCGTTAGGCTAGTGTCAAACTACACCAATCGGTGCACAAGGCGCTCCGGTGATCTCAAGTCTAAGGATCACATGCACCACCATTCGTTAGAGGATTTGTTCCATAGACACTGGGGTTACCATCCATATGGAATCCTCTGGTGGGTTAGTCCAGTGAACTTGCTGTGGTGTAATCGCCTACAACAAACACCCATGTGTTGCACCAGGTTGTCACCAAACAACCTTGACAAGTGAGATCAGTCCTGCCTTTCGGACAGGGTCGTTCAACACTATGATAGCCTTACCGTATTATCTGTGCCCTTAGTTCAGAATAATACTGGGGCTACAGACGTTTCTAGAATGGCCACCATATGTGCTCATAGGGTTCTCACTATCAAGATTTGAAACACTTGATACCCTCGTCACGGCTCTACCATTCTAAGGACATATATCAATACATATTGCAATAATAATGATTTACGCGATATAGAATAAAATGTCTTTTATTGATTAATGAACATTATTACAAAGAGTCAATTATACAATAATTGATTGGCTCTAGGGCATCTACTCTAACAGTATCTGTCATAGGCACTCTGACGCTTAAGTCAGTAAGGCTGAATAAGGCTATTTAGCGAGGGTTAAGGGAATGAAGGGTTGCCAAAAGGTTAGTCGGAGACTAGAACTACGGCGCAGGTATATAACTCTTAGGAGCAAGAGCTTAGGAGCAAGTAGGTGGTATTGAGATTGAATGCCTAATGAAAAGGAGGACCTCTCTTTATATAGTGGTCATAGGATCTTCGAATCCCAATAGGACTTTGAATCCTTAATGGCAAAATATTAGTAAATAGGAAAAACTTTGATTTACTAGCCTTAGTATGATTAAGAGCCCAAACTCGTGTAAGATATAGGATCTCGAGTGAATTAGGATAGAACCCAAATAGGACGTAGGTATAGTAGCGCTTTTAGTGGGACTCTAAACCCTCAGAAGTTATCATGGACTAATGGGTCTGGCCCTAAGTAAGCTAATGGTGATGCCCAATATGGAGAGAAGTTGGGCTTAGGCAACGGATTTGGCCCATGACATGAGCCTTAACAAGGGCCCAAACAGAATTTGGCCAAAGGCCTTGGGCCTACATAATAGAAATCATTTGCTTGGGCCTAACAAGGCCTAAGATGATTTTTAGCCCATACAGACGACATGTTACCACCCAAGGTTTAGCGAAATCCAAGGTTGGTACCCTTGGTTTCATAACCTTTAGATTCGCACCCTTAAATGGACGTCGTTAGTGACGGATGGGTCTAGACACAGGAGCAGAGGATGCTTTTACCAAACTGCCCTCAAACTTTCTTCTTTTTCATCTCCCTTCCTCTTCTTCACTACCGCTAGCCTTTTGTGTAATTTTGGTGTTGTTTGTTTTTTGATTGGATATTGAGTGTTAGGGTTATGTTTGGAGTTTGATTGAGAGTTTTTTGGAGTGTTGTTTGTTGATTTTCTGGGTTTTGGACGAATCAAGAATGGGAGGTTGATTTTTTAGGTTTTGGACGAATCAGGGACGGGAGGTTGATTTTTTTCAACTACTAGCACACTACCCGTTCAACAAATTTCCCAAGTGAACTACCCTGCCATTTGCATGTGCACGCTCACCCAGTGCCAACGCCCAACACCCAACGTTTGTCCCCATTGGTCGAACTTCAAACTAGCTACAACCCTACCCCGACACATCCATTCCTTCCCAACTTTTAGCTGCCACTCTCTCTCAACCACGGGTTTCAAGCTTTTTTGGTTGAATTCATTGACTACAATCGCCCCTGATCCCACCATTAGCCTCACTGGAGTCCCTGCACCAAAACCCCCAACCTCCCTCACCACAATTGCACGCCAACCAATGCAGCCAACCCCTTAGAGTTTCACGCAATTATCACGCCTTCCCAACAAAACTATGGCTGCTCCCTTCACCGAAAATTCCCCCCACCACCACCTTTTGCACCATCGGTGTTCCCTTTTCAAAACCCCTAACATCCCAGGTCCCAGTGCCTCTTCCCTTAGGGTTTCATGATCTTGGTGAATTTTGGATTTGATTGGTGTTCAGTTCGGAGATTTTTGAAAGAAAATTGAGATTAATGGTTGTTTGAAAGTTGATTGCAGTAGCGGATCCAAAAATTTCTCTTAGGGTGGGCCAAAATAAAAACTAATTGTACATTAATATTTTTGTTAGGGTGAGCCAAAATCTAGAAATTATACATATTAGTATTTAAAAAAAAAAAAAAATTTGACGGTGGACCAAAACTAGGCTGGATCCGCCCCTAGTTGATTGTGATTGATTTGAAAGTGTTTGACATCAGACATGGCGCCAAGATCGATGGTGGTGCCTGCTAGGTGAGAGAATGTTTTTGCATAAATGAAAATATTAAATGACCATTTTAACCTTTAACGATTAAAAGAAACGAAACGGCATCTCTGGAATTTATTAAACCAAGGCTACCAGCCTTGGATTTGGCTAAACCTTGGGTGGGAACATGTTTACTCTAAATTTTATTCAAAGTTCAACCATCTGGGAGAAGACTTCAGAATAATAAATTATTTATTTTCAATCTCTCTGCAGGGATATTAAGCTAAACCTTTCGAATATTTCGTCGGAATGACGTAGAGAAACTTTAATTAATTAATTATAGAAAGCAACCCCATAGATTAATCGTTTATTAATTATATTAAGTGTAATTAGACAACCAATTTACTAAGTTAACAATTAAGTATAATTAGGTCTATATCCATGCCAAGACATACAAAGTTTAATTAATTAATAATGATTCATTAAGTCAGTTGCTTCTTCTAATTAACAAATTTTAGCATAAAGTTAACTTTATTCAACTAACTCTACTGAGGGAGCATCCCTTAGATTTTGTTCTCATCAACGGCCATATGAAAATGTATAACGACCGTTGACTAAAATTAGATTATATCAAGCATATTTTTTATGTTATAACTATATAAGTATACTTTTACCAAAATTTTCTAAAGTTATCTTCAACTTTTGAAGGAATAATCTCGCAGCAATTTAAGCATCTATATCTGCCATTAATAGATTCATAATTTAGATCAAATACTACTTTGTTAGCGTGATTGTTGAAGACATAAGCATATGCTCAGTTTCGAGATTAATACTCGTAGGAAATTAATTTATAAATTATGATAGTTATGTCGAGAGATTCATGAAAGAAGAAAAATATATTAAATTGATTTCACAATAAAGAATGAACAAAGAAAGTAGAAAGAGGTTGAATTGTACTTAGGGAATGTGTAATATTAATTATGAGATTGGTTAAGCGGTTAAGAATGTTTGTTCCTTTTATTGATTTTTTTGGGTTCGAATTTTAAACTCATTTGTCACATTTGTAACTTAATTTGGAACATTAGTTTTATAGGGTATTTAATGAGTCCAGAAAATTAGTCAAAATGCGTACAAACTGATAATAATAAAAAAAAAAAAGTGCAATATTAATTACTTTCAGGTTTGGCCATTTGGATGCCCGAGAAGCACCCCAATTCAGGCCCTGACGTAAGCCCCAATCAGAAATGGAAACACAGATTTAATTTATTATGATCACTCAACTATTATGTTTATTTGTTTATTTATATATTTAAAGTATTGTACTCTTAGGTGACAAAACATAAATGGATGGCCTGCGTTTAACGTTACAATTAATATTAGGTTGCATGCATTTATAACTATACGTATACTCAAGCAAATCTATGTGGTTTGTACATTATGTAATTGTACAATTAGTATTGAAATTTATAAATCAAGTGAAGGTGTAGGCGACTTCAGTAAGTGTAGAAGGTTGTTGTTATCCTACTTTTTTTATTTTTATCATTATTAATCTAACCATATACACAACTATACAAGCAATCGAGATGTATTTGATTAAGTTGCAATAGAATTTAGTTGGGAAAATAAAATTTTAACATATTGATTTACATTTAATCAATTTAACTTAGATGGATAAGAAGAAAAAAAAGTTGACCATCATAAAATTGAATTAATGCAGTAGAACAACCCATTAATTTTTTTTAGACTATCGCCATTTATATATAAATAATTTCAACTAAACATAAAGTTATGTAAAATGTTGTGTCCCAAAGTCTTACATTGAATAATTAAAAGAAATCTCATGTTTCACAAGAAATAGTGATCACTCCACTTAACAACTCTTGATGCCAACTGTGCTACTGTGTTCCCTATCTTAAAAGGACTAGTCCTTTCATTTCTGATACTGGAATGTAACAGCGACTTACAACCCCAGCAAAGTAGCTAGTGTGAACACCCATGGATTACTTTCGATATTAAATATTGAGGGAAAACTTGTGCATGAAGAAATCATAAGAGCTAGAAATGGTTTTGATCCTGGATATTGTATCGGTAGTTGTGGGTTTGGAAGCGTTTATAGAGAACTACCACCATCAAGGGACATTTTATCTATTAAGAAATTTCACTCACATCTCATAGAGATGAGAGATCAAGTGTTCTCAAACGAAATAAGGGCGTTAACAAGATACAATATCGAAATATTGTTAACAAGTTTTGCTCACATTGCTCGACACTCGTTTCTTATTTATGAATGCCTTGAAAGGGCTAGCTTGGCCACAATCCTGAGCACTGAAGCAAAAGCAAAAGAACTGGGTTGGAGGAAGAGAGTGAATGTTAAAGGAAGGTATAGCTCAAGCACTATCTTACATGCACCATGATTGCTCCCCACCAATTATCCATCGAGACATATCAAGCAAGAATGTATTGTTAGATGCGAAATACGAAGCTCATGTTTCAGACTTCGGAAGAGGAAAATTTCTCAAGCCAGACTCATCCAATTGGTCTGAACTTGCAGGACATATGCATATGTTGCGCCAGGTATGTAATTCTTTCATTTTCATCTTTCATTATCAACTAATCTGCACAATATAGATGTTACGTAATCATATGCATCTTTCATTTGCAGAGCTTGTGTGTACAATGAATATTACTGAAAAATGTGATCCATGTCTATAGATTTGGAGTGCTAACATTGGAAATAATCAGATCCAGGAGATTTTCTAACCGAATTTTTGTCATTGTCATCCAATGTGAATTTAGCTCTTACTCATATGTTGGATCCACCACTTGCAACTCCCTTACTTGATGTCCATGACAAACTCATATTCATCATGGACGTTGCCTTTTCATGCTTAGATTCCAATTCGGAATCTAGACCAACCATGCAGATTGTTTGTCAACGATTATGCAACTAAGCTTCTTGTTCTTCACCAGGTAGTCATCATACACCAAACTATATATATATATTGAGTATATTAATTATTAGTTATCTTGCCAAGTTCATAAGACATAAATTTGGGGGAAATTAAGCTACTGGCGATGACTCTGATGACTACAAAGAACTAGCCCTACTTGATGGATGAGGTTGGGCTAATGAAAGTTGATTTAGTTGAGCTAATCCATGAGCGCCAGCTTGAAGTTAAGGTGTTAGAATTATCTTATCATTTATTTAAGGAGGTTAGGCATGCAATTAAAGGATAATCATTGCACATTTCTTTCTGGGTGGGGGAAAACTTATATCTCTGGATTTCACTTTTTTGAGTTGTCAGGGACAGTAGTGTATTCTATTCTTTGTTTGTGTCTTAGTAATTGGCTTGTTGAACAGGAGGGGATTAGGAACCTGACTTAGATGTTAGAGACAGTGCTGATGAATGAAAATGAATTGTGGACCTCTGCACTTGCTCGTGTTGAGAAATATAGAGATATGAGAAGGGAAATGGATAAGAAACTTGATAGTCAATATTTGCACAAAATGTAGGATCTGATCTACTCATGAAGAATGGCTTATTTTTGCAGACGGAAGTGCAGGGTGTACAAAACACGCATGGCCTGGAAGGAGGTTGGACGTGCTTAAACGCTCTACCGGCTAACATATACACTGATGTTGCAGTGAATGCATTCCTGCAGGCAAGTTGCTTATGCATACTGGTCGTTTTCTCTCGGCTATTGGGTTGGTAATGTCTGGTTATTCTTATGAATGATATTGAAAATCCAGGGTGTGAAAACGAATTTTATGTTCCACAGATGGCAAGTTCTTTCGCAAATACAAATCCCAGTTTCGGAAGGTGCTCGACATGGTAAACAACTTTTTGAAGGCACTGAGAGCCCGAGAAGATTCAAAGCTGAAGCCAGAGATTCAATCTTAGAAGATAAAAAAATTCCTGGAGAAACCTGAAGGGAGGACTTTGCAGGATTCTGTACTATCAAGTAAAATGGTTCTGGATCCATAATAACAGGAGTCCTAGAGTAGATGGCAATACTATTGACAAAAATTTATCGTGATGGGAATATGTAATTCAGCCTAAAATTGTTATTTACAACGTTCTGTCCTACTGCGACTAAATATAAACATCCCTAGGTTTAGTGAATGTATAATCTCATACCCTCGATTTTGTAAAACCATTAATATTTTGACCCATTGTTAATCTCCAATCTTATACTCTCAGTTTGGAAAACCATTAATATTTGACCCATTGTTAATCTCCGTTTATGCATTCTACCCAATAACAATGATTCAGTCAGACACTACAATGAGTAAATTGCCCTTACTTTTCCATTACAACCCGTGGGTATCTAACCTGTTGTCTGTTGAGTGTTTTCTGTCATCCTTAATTAACAAGTAGCAACCATGTCCTCATCCGTGATTCGTGAACTCATTTAATATTGCTAGTTGACATGTAAAATACGTTGTGTTGGGTTGGCCCAATACGGACAGTAAATTATGCTAGCCAGGCCGAAGCATGATTAGGACCCAGCATGGCTCAATAGGCACGACACGACGCCAAGGACACAAACGGGCTAACAAGAATGAGTTTGCCATGAATGGGTCTATTTGGGCTGACACAAAATATATTGTGAGCTAGACATTCGAAATTTTCAATTTTAAGTTTTTTTTAAGAAAAATTAACATTTAATTTTTCTTTTTACATTTTTATATTCGAGCATAGGGTTCCCAGTTAAAAATTATTGAACAATTATTATATTATTTTTTTAAAAGAAATATATATAATCATAAAATAACTTTTTAAAGAAATAAATATATGCATTTAATAATTTTTCATTAAAGTAGATATACAAATAATTGGATGAACGTTGTGCATCATTGTAATTTGTATATATCCATACTAGGTTTGACATCTACCCAATTAGAGCAATTAATATGGTGAAAAAAAAATTAAAAATTTAAAGTTACCTTAATTGAACTTAGTATATAAATAAAAGAAGTAAAGACAAAAAAAAAAAAAAAAGTAATGTAAATACAATATAATTTAATAAAAAATTTTAAAAATAAACAGATCATACCAAAACAACCCTTTTCGATCATGCGAAGACCGACCTATTGGTGTTTCATGTTGGCATGGTCCTAAGGGATTTGTCTGATGGTCAAATTGTTTACCTCATTCATTGATTTTCTAGATTCAAACCACCTTAGGATTATCTATTATATTTGTAGCTTACTAAGAACATTGGTTTGTACTGTTGATAGACTTTGAAAATTAGTTGAGTTACACGCATATAGTTTTCTAACAATATTTCCATTAACTTTTACTATAATTTGACACATTTTATGACATGATTATTGAGTACAGTAAGCGTGGTTGAACATCACTACTCACATTATTTTTACTTTTACCATGTCACTTTAACATGAAACACTCCACAAAATTCTTAAATTTTAGTTATATTCCTTTTTTCTCTAAATAATTTAAATATCAAAAAAATATTAAAATATAAGTATGAAAAAAGGGAGGAAAAATACCTTTAAATCAATAATGAATCCACTTCCTGCGCGGTATGTCTTAATGCCAGCTTGACACAACACACCATAACGTCTTCATTCATTCACCCACTCGTTAAGACAACTTTCCCCTCCTCTCTCTCTCTCTCTTTCTGTGTCCTTCGTCCATCAAAACGACACCAAATCATGTCGTCTGACGACGAAGGCGGCGAGGAATACCTCTTCAAGGTCGTCATAATCGGTGACTCTGCCGTCGGCAAATCCAACCTCCTCTCTCGCTATGCTCGCAACGAGTTCAATCCTCACTCCAAGGCCACAATTGGCGTCGAGTTTCAGACGCAGAGCATGGAGATCGACGGCAAAGAGGTCAAAGCTCAGATTTGGGACACCGCCGGTCAAGAACGGTTCCGTGCCGTCACTTCTGCGTACTACCGCGGCGCTGTCGGTGCTCTCGTTGTGTATGATATTAGTAGGAGAACTACTTTTGATAATGTCGGTCGGTGGCTCGATGAGCTCAAAAGTAAGTTTGTTTTGTTTTTGTTTTGGTTGGATTGTTGTGGTGGTTCGGAATATTAGATCTAGAAAAAAGGTTTTTCAAATTTAATTAACTATGATCTGTGGTGAAAGATTTGGCAAAGTGAAATGACATTTCCTTAAATGTCAAGTTAAGTTATGATGATTATTGCACAGACTTGAGTTAGAAGAAAGCAAGAAAAAAAAAAAGTTGAAAAGACTTGGTTTTTGTTACTTCTTTTTGTGGAGTTTGTGTGTGTTATTTTAGTGGTTGTCCATTTGTGCTAATACTTTTTTATTTTTCTTTTTCATCCTCGTGGTTTGTCTATTGATTATGTGTGTGTCAGTGTTTCGAACTACTATTTCAATTTTTGATATTGCATTGGACGATGATTCGATATTTTCTGAGTGTGTTACAATGATTATTATTTATGAATTTAAAGAATATGGTATGGAATTCAATGGTTCAGCAAATTGTTTTTCTTTATATACTTCTTTTTTAAATGAATTTTGACTGGGAAATTTTGGTAGAAATTTGTGGTAGTTGTTATTTTTTTATGATACCAACCAAATTTCGTTTTAGGGTGTTATAAATGGTCAACGTACTATACGTCTTCCAGACAGTTATTGGTCTCTGTAAATGTGTGTGGGGTAATGAGTACTATATATCTGGTGTCAAATCTTATTCAAAAACTAAGACAGTTATGTGACAAGGCAAGATAAATCTGAAGCATTTCCAGCCTTTAGCATTAGATAGATTGCGCAAGATTCAATGTGATCTAACCTTTGAATTGACTGCTCACTGTGAGCTTTACTAAATTGAACACATTATAACCTGGTAAGGTGTTCTGTTGTTGTCTCTTTTGTGTTAGATCTGGATTTTTCACCTTTCACTTAAAGGCAGATATAGATGTGTAGAGGTTGAAGTTAATGTGATTTCATGACCGTTGATGTAAACAACAATAAAAGGAGCTGATTTGCTTTTCTTAACAATGGTATTTTCATGTGGAATCTGCCACATCAATTCAAGTATTAAACCCAAGATTGAGTTTCCTTTACTGTAGGGTAAATTGTTTGATTAGATTCTTTATTACAAAGGATGGCAAAAAATCTTCAATTGGAGTCATGTATGTGATGATTTTTTGTTTTCAGGGACAGTCGTGAACTTCAAAGTTTCTCTTGGAGTTTATGATAGATGTTTTTGGGTATATGGATCATACTATCATTTGCTAGATTTTATGGGTTGGGCATATTTGTTTTTATTCTAGAGTTCAAGTGTTTTACTTTTCAGGAAGTCGATTAGTTTTTGGTTGTAGTAACTTGCTTGGGTTAAATTATTCATCAAAGAGTCTATTTATATGAGCTCTAAGAGTACAAGGTGATCTTGTGAGAAAACTAAATATTCATCTGATTTTTATATTTATTCCTTTATTGAAATTTAAATGAGGTTTTTTTCCCTCTTTTTTTTGGGTATATTATGTACATTTTTGAAAAATTCCTGTTGAAAATGAAAATAAAACATTAAATTTTGTGTCTTCGAGACTAAAGAATACATTTACAGGATTCCACTTTATGGATCTCTTTCAGTTTTGCTTTTATAGGATTTGCAAGATTAGGAAGGAGTTTTTAGATGATTTTGTAGGGGAGGTGAATCGGTATATATCATGTTCCATTAAACAGGTTGTCTTTGTATAGGTTCCATAGAATTTGTCTCCTATGCGATCTGTCGATCTTATATTCATATCTTATCTGAACCACTCTTAAGACATTTTCCTTAATTTCCTCTTTAAGAAAAAAAAATTAATGAATGCATTTGATAAATGATAACATATATTGAGAATAAAATAATTAAAAAGCTTCAATATTGGTATGTTTATATGTGTGTGTGCTTTTTTTTTTTTCCCAATTTCTGTCTTTCAAAAATATGAAAAATGTCTTAACATTTTTTTTAAGTGTTTTTGTATAAAATAAAAATGTTGATTCTCAAATGCTATTTTCCATAAAACAATACTAGATAAACTTCTTTTATACTTTTTTGGATTTGGAGTAGAAGATTTGAGTCTTCTAACCTCATATTTGAGGTAGCTTGTCTCCTTGTTATTGTGACTGTAAAATTTTGTTTAGGCTATATTAGGCTGTCAATAAAGTAGCTTCTATATAATCACTTATATTTGGCCTTCAAGGCAAAAGCTATGTTTTCAATTATTGCAATTACGGGAGTGAGAATTTAAGAATGACAATGAAAGGAAAATTGATATATACATTGCTTCAATTGCAAATCTATGGTCATATGCCTTCTTGCATTTTTTTGATAAGAATTTCATGTGGCAAATTGTTGTGTTTCAAGTTCTGTAGCCAATTAGATCTAGGTTGATGCATGCACTCAATAAGTTGAAGCTTGTAAATAGAGTAGTTCCATAAAATTAAGTTGGTCCTAATGTTGATGAACCCTTTCTTGCATCTAGTTGTTTCCTTTAAAAAATAAAATAAAATAGAAAGAACCTGTCTTGCGTCTCCCCTATATCCAGTGGACTTTTCCTAATGTCTTAATTACCTTTTTCAACGTCTAGCACACCTATTGTCTGATATATATAAACACAAAATGGTCTACAAAGGTCTTTGCAGTTAAGAGTAATTTCTTGTGGTAAAAAGCTTGAGAAAAGTTACAAGACCTAGTCAATTTATACAACCAAAGAAATCCAAGCCGATTCTGGAAAGCCTAGCGAGTAAAGGATCATTGGCACAGTAAATGATTAAGAGCCATGAAATGGAAAACTTGGAGTGATATGTTGGAATCCAATGGAAGACTCCTTATAAGCACTAAAAGAGTATCATTCAAATATGGTGGCATATGAAGTTTTGCTTGTAACATATTCCAATTGCTTCTTGGTCTTATTGTCTTTTCTATTGTTTATCTAATCATGTATTTTTAATTTCTTGGATTAAGGTTCTAATGAAAATGTTTGATTTCATATTGAAAACCTAATATAAATTTAAATTAGTTTAATTTTTATTTTATATTGAAAACCTAATATAAATTTAAATTAATTTAATTTTTAAAGTAGTTAAAGAATGCGAACAAGACAACATCAAGTTAATAAAATTTAATCAATGAGATTGATTAAAGTATTAACTCTTATGTCATTTGTCCATAAGTTCACAAAGGGTTAATAGCTTTGTTGCTAGTAGAGTTTATGCTCATTTTTTTTCTCTTCATAAGCTATCAGTCCATTGTAATGGACAGTCTTAGAATGCATATGAAAGTGTATTGGTGCTGTTCCATTTTAGTTGTTGCCATCATTTCCTGCACATGTTTGGAGGTTTTATATGTAAATATTATTGGTGGTCAGACCACAATCCTAATGTGGTCTGTTTATATCGATGGAATCATGATGTTGGCATCCTATTGAATGAATTCATGATTATGTATTAAATATTGCAATATTTGGATTTGAAATGATATTAATGCTAAAAGCAAAGAGGATTTAAGGAAATTTTATAGTTCTATGTTGTTATGATAAATATAATAAAAGAACAATTATGTGGTATGCAGGCCACCACCAGTTATATCAATTATTGGTATCTTGTTAGAATTGATGTGGTGGCATCTGTATGTAATTTCATTTCTGAGAAAATCTTTTACAAAAGCTATGAAAAATGATGGCCTTATTCAAAGCTGAGCCTTATCTCTTTAATTTAATCCAATTTATGCGCACATGTATCTGTTGGTTTATTAGGTTCTATTCTGTGTCTTTTCTTCCATTCTCTATTATGTGCAACTCTTCTGTATTTGCTTTTAATCTCAGAGATTTCAAGGTTTGTGCTAAAATTGATCGATCATGCAGCTCATTCTGATACCACTGTAGCGAGGATGCTGGTTGGGAACAAATATGATTTGGGTAATATAAGGAACGTGAGCGTAGAGGAAGGGAAAAGCCTTGCCGAATCAGAAGGGCTATTCTTCATGGAAACCTCTGCTTTAGATTCAACAAACGTCAAAAAGGCATTTGAGATAGTCATTAGAGAGATTTACAACAACGTGAGCAGGAAGGTCTTGAACTCAGATACTTACAAAGCTGAATTATCTCTCAACCGGGTAACCCTAGCAAAAAGCGACACCGATGGATCGAAGCAAACACAAAACTATTTTTCTTGCTGTTCGAGGTGATCTCTGTGCTTAACTAATCATATTAAAACCTCCCATCCAGCAAAGAGTACAAGTTGAAGGCTTATACAAGAGAGGTTTGTTAATTCAATTTATTTAGTTGTTGGTTGTTTTGATTGATTGTTTCCTTAATTAATGAATGTCTTTTGGGGTTATTTTTGTCACCAAAAATAAGATTATATATTTATAGAAATGATTTGTTATTATTTTATTTAAGAAAAAATGAGTAAAATTTTGTGCACTGGTTTACAAAGAAGCCTAGGCACAAAACAAAGTGGACAGCCAATATGTTGTGAGACTGTATTATTATATTTGAGAATGTTACATTATTGTATATTGAAATGTTATATATATATATATATATATTGTTGTTTCTAGAAGCAAAGGTTTGGCAAAATGGTTAAAGTTGGCACATATTGGTTGGAATTGCATATTGATTATTGATAAAGATGGTAGATGAATTTCTTAGTTTAATTATTCCCTAATTGTACAATCTTGAAAAAGAAGCCAATAAATACTTAGATTATTGAAATCTAGTTAAAATTTGTAATGATGCTTCAGATACACTCAAATTCATAATAATAGATTGGCTTTTAGAATAATGTGACGTGAGAAATTCAAATGGCCCCCAATATAATGTTGATTTTGATTTTAGTGCAATGAGCATTGAGAATTTAAAAGCAATGGCTTAGTGTTGATGAATCAATACAAGTAATGAAAATGGTAATTGTTGCTTTCATATTCACTTACTTGATGTGACTACGTGATTGTGAATATGTATCAATGTCAAATACCCTAATGCTATTACATTGGATTATCCCATATGAATCATTCAGTCTTCTAGATGATTATATTTCTATTACTTATTGATGATACTTTGAATGGAAGATAACCAAAACCATACGGTAACAATTAATGGATTTAGATAAAATTTATACTACCAACAACATAGTTCCCTCCCCATTATAGACTCATCTCAATAATAATAATAATTCATTTTTTAAATTGTAATGGTGTTGATGTAATATTATATTTTTGGATCTTATATTTTGCTATCATTATCGAATTTCTTATTTATATGTTGACCTCATTTGTGATGTCATACATATATTCCGTTATTTATACCCAAATCAAGTAAAAAAAATTTGATGTATTCTAGTTTGGAAATGTTAATATCCTTTATTTCACTATTACTAATAATCTATAGAGTTAATGCTCCTATAACAAAGGAGGGGGCCCTTGAATGTGATAAAATTTTAATTTCAACATGATAAAAGGATCCAAAATCAAATCCTTTATGACTGTGGAAATTAAACTCATTTGTTTAATTCACAAATATTAAATACATATCTATTAAAGGAGGGGTGTTTGATAGTGTAAGATATTTTTAGGTGAGTTTTTTAAATTTGTAGAAGATTTTTTAGTACTTTCTCAACAGATGAATTTGATTTTTAACATCTTATGGGGAAAATGAAATAAAGTCATATAATTGTATAGTAAGTGCTTCAAGTAATTGGTATCATGGGTGGGGAGGGTCATGCCTAAGTTTTATTGGGAAACCAACTCACAAGAAATCCCAACCCTACCACCACCAATCAAATAAACAAAAATCTCAAGCATAATATAAATTTAAATAAAACAAAGTCAATTCAATTCAAACCATGAACGACCACAAATCCATTTTTAAAGTCTTGTAGAAAAATATAACTGAGATAAGCTGATCCATCACCCACCTGCACACTTCTTTCTTCTAGAAAAACTTTCTTTTCATCTTCTAATTGATGTTACTCTCTCTTCTTATTGGATGGAGATAGCGATGATAAAGATACAAAATACAACAAATATTACACTTAAATTAAATAATAATAATAATACTTTTATTCATTCTTTTCCCACTCATTGAGACCTCCAATACTTGGCCATTTCAAATCCATTTTTGCAATAGTGATAATCCTCAATGGTTTGATCAATTTCAGCTTGTGAATTCATCACAAATGGTCCATATTGCACCACTGGCTCATTCAATGGCTGCCCTGCTATCAAAACAAACCTCATTGGTTTTGAAGATTTGTTCCAAACAGTTACCCCATCTCCAGGACTTAACACTAACACATTATGAACCGATACTGGCGATGAATTGATTGATCCGAACACGCCTTCGCCTTCTATTACATAAGCAAATGCGTTCCATGATTCTGGAATACTTTGATGTACTTGAGCTCTTGGTTTCAGAGTAAAATCAAGGTACATTGTTGGAGTTCTGGTGTAAACCGGAGATTGAACTCCCATCGATTCTCCTGCTATAACGCGAACTTCTACCCCGTCTTTCTCTGCTTGTTTGATGTCGTCGCTTCGAAGTTCTTGGTACCTTGGCTCAATCCTGCAACAAATTTTTGGATTTAGTACTTTTGCACTAAGATTAATGAAAAAACAAAACCTGAAAATCATTGATTATGGAATTAAATTGCTTAAATTGAGGGGAAAGGTTGCATATCTTAGATGTAAAGGTAAAGGAAACATTAATTGTCATCTGAAATTATCTAAACACATCAAGCAAGAACTTTTTTGACAAATTTGGATTTTCATGAGCATGCTAATTTTGATAACTTTTTTCGGTTGGAGTTTCAAACTTTACAGTAGCGATAGAGGGATTTGCTAGATCTTGTCAATAACATTACCGGTCCAGTATGGCATAGCAATTGAAATAAGGAAGCTTACATTTTATCTTTAGCAGAGAGATTGATCCAAAGTTGTAAACCCCATTGGACACCTTCACCAGCAGCCATTTCAGAATGGATTATGCCTCTTCCTGCTGTCATCCACTGCACCAAATAAAAAATAAAACCCATTTGAAACACAGAAAATTAAACATTTTAATTTATCAACAAAATTTGTCAATGTCATTTACCTGAACATCACCAGTCTCAATTGTTCCCTTGTGGCCTGCGAAATCTTGATGAGCGATCCTTCCCTAAATTCCATCAAACTTAAATTTGGCTTATAAAAATCCTACTAATTATCAGATAAAATTATGAACAGAACAAGCTTAAATTTACCTGTAACATATATGTAACAGTCTCAAAACCTCTGTGTGGATGATCTGGAAATCCAGCAGGAGGGGATGCTAAAAAGACCCAACAAAAAAAAAAAAACTTAAAATCTCTATACCAAATCTTTTACACTTATTATTTTGTTAAACAAGAGATAATCCAACCATACCTGAAAACTCATCCAACATTAAGAAAGGATCCAAAAGCTTCAATTCACTCCTGAAAACCAAAAAAAAAAAAAAAAAAATCATTTCCCAGGTGACCAATCTTCAAGAAAACAATAAAGAACACAAAAAAAATAAAAACTTGAAAACCCCATTTGGGAAAAAAAAAATATATATATATAACCTTCCAATGCTTCTTCTAACAACAGCACCATCACCCTCATGTTGTGGTTTGGCAAGAACTTTCTTGGCCACCATTCTTGGCCTGTTGAAAGCAGTTTGTGGATCAGATTGAGACATAATTCTGCTGCAAAAGGGAGGAACAAGGAGATTGTTATGCGTCTTGAACAAGTTATTGATAATAAGTGTCATATAAATAGAGGAGCTGGAATGGTGAAGTTTATTGTGTGTGTGTGTATATATAAGGGTGATGTAGAGAAATAGAAAGTGGGAGCCACTTCCTTATCTTTGGACCAATGATAATGATGATGTCAAGCTAAGGTCACCATGATGGGGCCTCTTAAGTCAAATTACACATTAAATATCCCCATGTATCAAAATATATGCATTTATGACCAATTCTCAATAGATTCTTCGAATAATATCTGTTCTATTTATTACTTTTTCTCTTATCTTTCACACGGATTTTATTGATAATGATTTTATTTTGTTTATAGTTCAATATGATAGCATGGTTACTCACTGCTAATTAGGGAGGTAAATATTCTAAGAAGCTAATAATAATAAATAATTAATTAATTAATTAGATATTGTTGTTTGAATTTGTATAATAATTATTTTGGATCTTTTTTTAAAGTAGATATTTTAAAATGAAAAGGAAATTGATTGAATTCTAAAAGCTTAGTAAATTTAAGAGACAGATGGGAATGAAGATGATTGTGACAATTTCAAAATTTTGCAATTCATCATATTTATTATGTTCACATTATGACTCACTTTATTGCCATCTAGAATCTTCTAGTTTTATATGATATGCAAAAATAAAATAAAATATTCTAGTAAAAAGTAATAACAATAACTATAGAATATAAGATAATAACCCATAAAAAAGAATTATATTATCATAACTTTCAATCTCATTATCATAACATAATGTCAGGACTTTAAATATAAATTTTTACATTTTTAAAATTTTATCAGTTAACAATAACGTATATTGTATTAAGACAATTCATCATTTAATAATAAAAAAGATAAAATTTTACAATTTTGATTAGATAATTAGTCGCTTGTGAATAGATTTAAAAAAATTTTTTTAGTAGATTTAACTCTACTAAAAAGTGCAATTAAAGGTAATTATTTATTATTAAATTAGAATTAGAAGGAAAAGTGTTGAGAATTATGTGGAGGCAGCCAACTTTGTTTTGTAATATTATATTATAATAAATGGAATATTCTATTAAAACTTTTGAACCCAATCCAAATGACATCTACAATACCTAAGCATTGCGTTGCATTTTGTATACTTTTATCATCCCTCCACTTTTATTTACTGCCAGCTGGCTACATTATTTGACATCCACATCTGGCAGGATTTTTTTTCTTGATCCTTAGCAATATTGTGGAATCAACATCCATAAACTTGGTATTATGAATTTTTTTTTTTTTTTTTTTGACAATTAAAGATGTGCGGATCAGCTTACGTATACCTTAATTAATCTTTTAGGACCTTAAAATTATCAATCGATTAAGAATTTTAATGATTATCCCTATTAATAATTGTGAAAAGTTGAATTTAAAAGATTATATTAGATCCACAACTTAATATTATGAATTAAATATTTTTATTGGGTCAATAATGGTATGTTCAATAGTAAGGGAGGAGTACTCTCACCAATTGAAATTTAGTAGTTCTTGACCTTTGAACAAGTAGAGATATCTAATGTTTTGATTGGAAGTAATATTACCTTAATAACATAATAATTATTTTTCATATATAAAAGATAAATTATAGCATGACAATAGACTTTACTAATAGATATCATTAGATATAATAGTATTACCAAAATTTTGACTTTTAAATTTAGATAAAGCGGTTTAAAATTATCAACTTAAATTAGGTGTAATGTGACCTACTTTTAACTATTGTTAGTTTATAATATTTTATATTTATAAATTTAAAGGTGTTGTACACCTGTTAAATATGTCAAAATTAAATATTATATTTCAGTATACAATTTAATGTGAAAATTATGGAAAGAAATGTGAAGAAAATTCAACTATTAAAATACTCAAAAGAGTTGAATCTTCTAGGATCCGTTTGGTTTATTATTCTGATAGTTTTTAGAATAATATTTTGAAAAAAGTTAAATTGGACGGATATTACGATGTAAGATTTAAAAATTAACAAAAATATCCCCTATGTTTGTTTATTTACTAAACACCCCTATAATAAAATATTAAAAGTTAACAAAAATACCTCTAACCCACTCATTAAATACGGACAACCGGCCACCACCGCCGAAGGGTGGCCGGAGTGTTTTTGCAATTTCAAAGAAAAATATTTAGGGGTGTTTAGTTAAATTAACAAATTTAAAAAGTTTAAAAGCAACTGAAAAATATAGAATAATATTTTGGGAATAATGACATTTTACTATTTAACTTTTTTGGAAATAGTGAAATACTAATAATAGTATTCCCAAAAGCGAAACAAACTAGTATTTCAAAATATTTACTTTCTGTTGAGTTGATTTGATCCAATATGTTAATTAATTAATTATTATATGTATATTTGATTATTTTAATACATTGATTTTTATTTTTATTTTTATCTTAAATAAAATATACTTATAGAATAACATTTTTCTTTTAATAAAACCTAATATGTTCCTCTAACCATTCTCTTCGTCAATCGAAAGTAAAATGTAAATCAATGTCTATCATTCTAGATAAAATGGAAAATTTACTATAATTTAAAATGTATACATATAAAGTCATTCTCTAGTTTGAATGTCTTGATATTAATTTAGACATAACCATGTTTATACATGGTTAGATTTATCTCATGGGACTGAAATGATATTTTATAATTTATATATAATGATATATACATGATATTGTCAAATTAATATCAAAACTTCTTGACTAAAAAATTATTTTATATTTTTTGAATTTTTGAATTATTTCCAAAATTGATAAACGAAGCTTCGAAAAAAACATGAATTCATCTTCTCAAAGTTGATGAAACCTATTTCTTAAAAGTGCTTTGTACAACAAGTGGTATTAGAGCAAAAGTGCTTTTTTAGAAGACTTGTATAAATGATTTTGAAAAAGCAATTATAAAAACTATAATTTAAAAGCCACATCTAAAATTCTTTGAGATAAAAAAGAAATTATTATGAAACATAATTATAAAGTGTTTATATAAGGTTAAAATCACTAGAGTTTCTATGGGTTCGGCTTCATTTGGTTCAAAATTTAGGGGTTTTGGGAAAAGTTTTTTGAAAAAAGTTAAAAAAAAGTTGAATTGGGCCGGTATTACGATGTATAATTTATAAATTAATAAAATACCCTTTATGTTTGTTTTTTTACAAAATACCCCCTATAATATAACATTAAAAGTTAACAAAAACACCCCCAACCCACCCTCAAATACCCCCAGCCGGCCACCACCACCGGAGGTGGCCTGAGTAGCCTATCGGCGCATGACCGACTGGATCTTCGCCGGCCATGCTGAGCATCAGATTTTCCGGCCTGTATCCACAGGTGGATCTCGGCAGCAAAGTTGAAATACTACGGCCGCATACGCCGATATTTGCTATCGACGGCCAACAACAACGGCGTTGTTGACCATCAATGACGATCCGTTTGTTGGCCGTCGATCGATCACTTACGGCCTTAGATCGCCGCAACGGGCCAGATCTTTGGCCTTAGATCTGCCGGCCTTTTCGCCGATCCATCGTGGATCCGGCCGGTGGCAGTAGATCGCACTATCGACCAGATTCAGCCGGTAGTGCGCTATCCTACCAGATTCCGACCATTTTTCGGCGGTGGTGACCAGAATCTGGTAAATGTAGATTGTTGGGGTGTTTTTGTAATTTTTAAAAAAATATTTAGGGGTATTTAATTAAATTAATAAATTTAGAGGGTTTAAAAAAAATTGAATAATATTAAAAATAGTATTCCCAAAAATGAGAGTTTTTGGGTATTTTACTGTTTAACTTTTTTGGGAATACTAAGAGTAGTATTCCCAATCTTGAACCAAACGAAGCCTTAGAGTTCCTAAAAGCATATATTTAGAAAGGGCAGTGCCAATTGCCAACTACCTATTTGTAGTTTAAAGTTCGTTTGAGACTCTTAGATATATTATTCAAGAGATCTTCAGTTCGTATCTCCATAACTACTAATAATGGATAACCATTGAAAACTTACGTGACATTTAACTTTAGGTCTTGCATAACTAATTGAAGTGCGTGCAAATTGGTCCAGATACCAATATATGTATTGACTTGAAGGCTTTGATGGAACGACTTCTCAATGTCAACTCGAGATAATAGTGACATTGTCTTCTCCACCCGAATACAATTACTAATGGGTCAATCTCATATTAAACATAAGAGGATATATAATACTTTTAATAATGTCAAAACGGTAAATGAAAATAAAACCATTTTAAATACGATATATTTGTAACTGGGGAGGTGGAAAAGCCCATTTGATTAATATAAAACATCACATGCATAAAAAGTAAACACCAATTTCTCTCCATTACAAAAGTGAGTTGTGGAACTCTTGGGTCATCCATCATTCTAATCATTCACAGCATTCGGATATACTATGTTACTAGTCAAAGCCTAATGACAACCATTAGATCATTGGTCAAGAATTTTGGACTATAATCCCATGGTGAATTCTAACACCAACTCAAAGAGAAACTAAAAATATGACCTATTATTTTATATTTCAAAAGAGGGGTTATAGTGATTCTTTTTATTTGGAAGCTTCCAAGTCAACTTCTAGATACCAGCTTTGGTGGAATGTCCACCAAAGTGATAGTGGGTATTGAGATTAATGTTTTGTTATTTTGTTCCCTTTTCACTTCTCTATTTAAGTAAATAAAAGGCGCTTTTTGCTTATCAACAATCTTTCTTTTATGAGACATCTAATTGACTCTTTAATTTCATCCATTTGACCTAAAATTGAGCACCAAGTAAAAATCCTCTTACCATCAACATGATAAAGATGAAAATTTGTCACATCTCTTACAAAGTCTTCAATGAAATAAGCGTATATACACCCATCTAATCACAACACACAATGTGATTAAACGAACATACATACACTCATTCCAATGAAGAATTTTTGTCCAACCATCTTCAATACAAGTGTTACTCCCATATATGACCCATGGATCATGATCCAATGGTCCATGGGCTAATAAAGGAGGGTAACATATCTACTGTAATAGTCCTTTGATACCAACCCATATGTTTTCTTAATGTTTTACTAGATCTGTGGGTAACGTTACCCTAATACTGTAACAGTAGCCTCAATACCAGCTTATTGCTTTTGTCAATGTTTCACTAGTTATTGTTGATGATTCTAGTAAGACTTCGTACGGTTAAAGAGTTTACTGAACAAAGTTGATTGTGTTAATATCAGTGCTTAACAATGACTACCAAAATTATCTACATACATTTGAGGGGAAGCAAAAGGCACAACAGATCGGAAAAGAACAAAATTTATACCAAACCAAGAGATTCATTCATCAGAATTTATAGTTCTTTTACCCTTTAACTTATTATCCTCTGGTATTGGACCATAGAGACAGATCCGGAGGTCGCCTTGTAGTAGTCGTTGATGAAAGTAGTTTTTATACAAGTCCCAGAATTCATCTCTGCCAAAGGGACAAGTGTAGATGAAGTAAAGTTAGTAAATTGCAATAAAATTTCTAACCTGGAAATTAATTTTTACTTTCTTCAATCATGGCATTCAATAAAAGTCAATGGACAAATCAGAGACACATAACTACCAAATCACGAATATGTAATGCTTTTTATATCATTCATTAAAACTTTCAAACTGCAAAATTTCCAACCTTTAGGAAAAAATTATTGCGCATAACGGATTATATGGAAGTACATGAATCCAAAAGCTAAGTTAATAAAACGTAAAATTTTCAAAAGTTATTAATGGAGCATATAAAGTAGGTTTCTGGCATTATATAATTAAAGTCAAAGCAAAACAAAACGAAGCAACAAAGAAAATGGTGACAGACTTCATTTGTAATCGAACCTGACTTGAGGAAGTGTAAATAGAGAATAGCCCTTCAAATCTACTTGCATGTCTAGAACAATCACGGCTAATCTTGAAAGCCCCAGTGCCTCAATGTCAATTAGCTTCTTTATCCTGTAGTTGAAATGAGAAATCAGGGAAACTGATATTTCCACCTTACAACTTTGATTTCACCAAAGAGAAAAGAAAAAATCAAACAACACAGTGCAAGGTTCACTTAACTCTTCCGTTTTAAGAAAAAAATCATAGCAAATTTTGCATTCAAAAGGTATTACAAGGTGATGATAAAGCAGAACTGCATTAAATGTTTAAGGGGAATTCGTAGTTATGCAAACTGAACAACATAAATTTATATCCAGTAATTAGGAAACAAAGAGAACTGAGCCCAGCAAAAAATAAAAGAAAGATGTTAGATAAATAATTTACAGAGTTTAGTTAAAGAACAGAGAAGCAAACAAGAAGAAAATTTGGACATAAAAAACTAGTGTATTGAACCCTTAAACTGATTCTCCCATCTCTGAATATTCCCTTCTACAGTAGGATAACCTAATTGACGTAATAAGAACATAATTATAACTGCAAAACAACTCCACTCAAGTAAGAATACCATTGAGCATTTTGCACTAAGATAAAAGTAAAAAAGTTTTTGACTTTTTTCAATCAAACATAAGTCTCATACAATAAGAATTAAATCGAAAATCAAATAAGACGAAACATCTTCCTGAATTAAACTATTTTAATAAATAGAGAGGAAAAAACCCCTCTAATTCTCAAAAAATTATACTATCCAACTGAAAGAGTTAAATACTAACCTGCTTGGTGTACCACTAGCAAAATTAACACGGCTCTCTAATAAGGATACCTGCATCAACCATGAAAGATACACAATAATTATACCTTTAGTTATCCAAGAAATAATTACAGGACAGCTTTCAGAAGTATTAACTGTCCAACATCACATAAAGCACAATCAAGGGTCTTGTGTTCAAATCCTAAAAAAGTCCTTTTTTCCATTACTCAATATTGATTCATGTGAGCATAAATGTTAAAGATTAAAATACTATTATTGGGTAATTTCGTATAAGATTTGGGATCAATATAGTATCCAACAAACACAATAGAAGGGTATAAAAAACAAATTTGTTTAGAAGGCCATTTAACTGAAAAAAAAAAATGCTAGACTTGTAATAAGATATTAAACAATTCTATGTACTTCGCAATTTCTTTGATGAATACAGCATAATAAATTATATTATAAGATATTATGTAAGTGTTATTTTTGTATTTGACACACAATCATATCTATCCTGCCATCAAACCTCAACTGTTTAAAATTAAAACTCCAAACAAAATTTACAACCAAAAAGAAAAAGGCACCCGGGAATCATATCTATCTGGCCATCAAACGTCAACTGTTTAAACTTATAATTCCAAACAAAATTTACAACCAAAAAGAAAAAAGCACCCGGGAGGAAATGGGATCATGCTGACATGCAAGGTAATTCATCAGTGGTTTACAGCCAGTGTCTGTCATATCTATTTCAATATGTGCATCATTTCTAAACTCTAAAGTTAACAAATAAATCTAAGAATCTCAATAACCTATTGGAGTTCAAACAGATATAAACTTTTAATAATGAAATCAACCTAATTCCTAAAATATTTGGAAAGGACAACAAAATAGTTGAGAGTTTCGGATCAGACTGACGTGCAAAAAAATATATTCAGCATTGCTAAAGCCTTTGAAATCTAAGTATCTTAGCATCTTTTCCCAAACCCAACAAGAAAGAGAATGCAAGAAAATAATATTAAACAAATTGACAAGGAAAGCTACATGGCTCAAGGTGCAATACAAGTATACAACAACAAAATCTACAAAGCACAGCCCAGAAAGATTTGAAGTCAAATGATTCCAAGAGAGGAAGAAGACTCTCGGTGTCTAGCAATGTTGTCGAAAAGGTTAAAGTTTCCAGTAAATGAACTATAAAAAAATAAAACTTATACCACTCAGATGTTTAATTGAGTATAATAAAATTAAATCAACTATCTTAAAGCCAACTTAATA
Organism: Pistacia integerrima; assembly: GCA_026225825.1. Classification (NCBI taxonomy): domain Eukaryota; kingdom Viridiplantae; phylum Streptophyta; class Magnoliopsida; order Sapindales; family Anacardiaceae; genus Pistacia; species Pistacia integerrima. Next base: position 17,696,382 of record CM047742.1, on the reverse strand, counting down.
AAGTATAAAATTTTTAAATATAAAAGTTAAGAACCACATTCTGTTATTGATCACAGTTCTTCATACAACTATTGTGGCCTAAAAACCAACCTCAACAGATTCATTGAACATCAAGAACATAAAAACATCATCCTAAGCAATAAGCACCCCAAAAGCCAAAATAGCTAAGACGGATAGCGTCCTCAATATCCAAGGGTGCCAACAACTTTTAATAGAGTTCTTAATGCTCAAAGAATCTTAATGATAACCATAGTGATTAAGAGTCTGGGATCAGACTGACGTGCAAATAAAATATGATCAGCATTGCAAGTGCCTTTGATATCTCTGTATTTTAGCATCATTTCCCAAATCCAACATGAAAGAATACTGAAAAATATTAATATTAATAATTTATTCCACATCAATTTCATTAAGATTTAAGAATTTAACATGGGTTCAGGGATCTAATAGTAAGAGATGTTTAATAAACAGAAATTCTGTCATGCATTACAGGCAATATTGACTTTAATGTTGAGTTCAGGATCAGACTGACGTGCAAATTAAATATATTCAGCATTGCAAGTGCCTTTGATATCTCTGTATTTTAGCATCATTTCCCAAATCCAACATGAAAGAATACTGAAAAATATTAAAGTTAATAATTTACTCCACATCAATTTCATTAAGATTAAGAATTTAACATGGGTTCAGGGATCTATTAGTAAGAGATGTTTGATAAACATAGATTTTGTCATGCATTACAGGCAATATTGACTTTAATGTTGAGTTCAGGATCAGACTGACGTGCAAATAAAATATAATCAGCATTGCAAGTGCCTTTGATATCTCAGTATTTTAGCATCATTTCCCAAACTCAACATGAAAGACTACTGAAAAATATCAATATAAATAATTTTTCCACATCAAGTTCATGATGATTTAAGGATTTAATATGGGTTTAGCAATCCAATAGTAAGAATATACCATTCTGCACTCATACGATAATCTTTATAGTTTTAACTTGAAATAAAAAGTATTATTAATCTAGCTACGACATAAATTAGTCAAAAACATTTTAAATTTTTTTAGTCACCATAGAATGATTACTGGCATAATCTACAAAATGAATTGCACTTATATATAGATCAAAAGCTGTATACTCCAATCAAAAAATGCTAAAACAATTGAGTGAAAAGCAAGAGAAACAACCTGCTCTTCAACCTTCATGTGTTTCGAGAATAGCTTTACTGCATGGCATTCTTTGGTCATAGAGCGCAAACCCCTACGGTAGAGCAATATATTGTTCAGGGACATATTCTCATAGAAACGGCCGGGGGTGGGGGGTGGTGGGGTGGTGGTGAGTGTGCTACATTACATTGATATTTTTATTATCATGTATTTTTGTGATTTGATGCCAATGGTTCAAATCATTTTCCATTTCAGATGCTAAGAGAAGGTACCATACCTTAGAAGTTCTATCGATCTCAAGGCAGAAGTACTAATAATAAGAACTGCTGGACATCCAGGATCAACTTTCCCTTCCACAAGCTGTCCTTCACACAATTCCTTTTTCCATTGCGTTCCAAAAGCTTCTTTCATATGCTTACCCAAGGTTTCAGCATCTTGATCCAAGTTGTTAGACAGCTTCACAATACACGACTCTGAAAAATTATAAACCGGAATTACAGATTTTCAGTGTTTTGGTGCATATGAATTCCATAGATAAAAATGCAAAGTTGCAGCCATATATAACGGTATCTAGAAAGGGTGCATAAAAAGATCTGATTATTCACCAAACGATTATTCATCAAATATTGACCACCTATAATGTAATATCCTCTGTTAATTCTATTATCATTTTCACTTGTTATTTTTAAAACTACCAAACACAAACATGAATAAAAATGTTCACTGATGGTCCATTTCTATTATTTTGGCATGCAATACACGTACTCACATTAGTTTAAACATTCCCTTCCTTTCATTGGTCAAACTCAAGACACGTCATCAAGACCTGCCATGGGTGTAGTGGTCATATCCAAACACTAAACACTCCCCCCTTCCAAAACTTGTTCTCTAATCATTTGCTTTTACTCTGAATAATAAGATTTTTCATCTCTTCTTCATAGAATTAGCATCACTTCCAAAGAAAAATCATCTTTAAACACATCTCATTCCCATCAATACTCCCCTTCTGCATTCTCCCATTCATTTCATACTCTTTTTAATTTCTTTCTATCATTTACTTACTAATTTATTTTCAATAAAAAGCAACTGAAGTTGCATTAATATAAAGGAGCTTTACAAATAAAAGCATGCATATCACAAGATCTTTTACACGAACGTTAGAAATGATTAAGAAAAAAAAAAAAAAAAGATACCTTGAATCGATTCCAACTCAAGAGAAGAAAGCTGGACGCCATTGGCAGACTCAAACTGGTTGAGAAAGAAACTGAGTTGCTCCGATGCTGATGTAGGTTGTAATTTGATTTTACTGTTCTCATTGTTGGGGGTTTTGGTCTTGATGTGGTTGTTCTTATTCTTCTTAAACTTGGTTTTGGTTTTGGTTTTGGTTTTGGATTGTTTGGGAGCGAGAGAAGGTTTAGCTTTCTTTGAAAGCTTCATCGTTTTCGCAGCACTCCCCATTGCTATTGATAGGTGTTTGTTTGCTGCTGGCTGAGTGGTTTCTCTAGGGTTTTGACTGCTACTTGAGAGTTGAGAGTTTTATAATCAAACACTCCGCTGCCAACTAGGAGAAAATTTAGCCATCCCAAGTTTGGATTTAAGAAAATGACCTTGAAACTGTTCATCATTTTTTTTTTATTTAGAGAAGATGACGTGGCATAGTTAAGATTAATTAAACATGTAAAATGGGTTAAAATAAAAAGATTAAAACATATGTGGGTCGAATCAGAAATAATGAAAATTTTTAAAATTTGAAATTTCGCAAAACAAGCCCCACTAACTATTCACCTCGCTTAATCGAAATTCATCAGTTCAAAAAGCGATTTCTTAAACGAAAGGAAGACGCGATTTTTTCCGATCGAACACCTGCAAATTTACACTCTAAACCAATTTCTTGAACCCTAAACCGAATACAGGCGCGATTTTCGGCGATATAGTCGCGATTTTCGATCGATTTGTTGAACCCTAAAATCGATTTCCTTAACCGTAAACGAAATCTGTGCCATTTCCGACGATACACTCCACATTTCCGATCGAAACTACAAACTTTGACACCAAATTCAATCCAAAACCATGAGTGACACTGACAATGAGGAGGAAGCCCAAGCCGCCAGAATCCTAGCATTAGGTGGCGCAAGCAATTCAATGGTGCTCCCGGTGGATCATCGACCGGTGAAGGTGGTCCACACGTAGAGGAGGCAGCCGGCTGGCACGAAGAGGGAAGAACCGGCCAGCAAGCGGGTGCAAGAGGCGAGGAGTCGGGCGAGAATTGAGGCCGGGAGGAGGATTCTGACGAGAATTTAGGCCAGGAGGAGGATTCCGACAAGAATTCAGGCCAGGAGGAGGATTCCGGTAAGAATTCAGGCTAGGAGGAGTCGTCGGAGGATCCAGGCGACGAGGAGGAGGCCGGCGAAGATAGGGTACGTAGTTTGGGAATATTGCTTGTACTTTCGCTTAAGCGATCATTTGTATCGCTTAAGCGATTATTCTATTTTACTCGTGATCGCAGTCATGATCGCTTAAGCGATAAAAAGGATCGCTTAAGCGATCATGAGTGTTTACTCTTGGTCGCTTAAGCGATCTTAGGTCTGGCAGAATCACAGATATAATAAGCGATATGTTGTATCGCTTAAGAGATTCTCAGTTAACTCTTGGTCGCTTAAGCGATCTTGCATGAGGCAGAGTAAAGATCTCTTAAGCGATACGAGATCGCTTAAGCGACTACAGTGGTTTTGGTTTATTTTTGTTGCTGACATTTTATTTATATCGATTGTGCGGACCGTAAACTGTAGAGAGTACGAGTTGGAGCCTATAAGTGAGAAGGTACCCTACTTCCCTACAAGGGTGACGGTGAGGTCGAGCTGGGAGGTTTTTGACAGAATAAAGGCCATTTTAGCTAGAATTAGGCATGGTAAAAGAGATTTTGGTGACACTTGTTTCGGTCAGTTTTTAAGAATCGGAACAAAGTGGAAAAAGTCATTTTGGGGGCAGGGAGTGCATTACATGTTGATGCACTCAGTAAAATGCAACAAAAAAAATGAAATGTGGTTCGTGGTGGAGGGAAAGCCACTACGGTTTGGTATGATGGAGTATGCGTTGGTGACGGGCTTAGGATGCGGGAAAGTGCCAACTAAGGCGGAGGCAAACGCAATAAAGACGAGTGCGGGAGCCATAAACTTTTGTAAAAAGGTTTTGAAAGGGGCAAAGTCTATTACAGGAAAAGTTTTAGAGAAGAGGCTATATACGGTTCGGTTTAGTGATGCGAGAAGATAAAAGTGTGCTTGATATTGTTTTTACATTCTATCTTATTGGCTGGTGACTCAACAAAAGCTGTTGAGAAAGATTGGTTGTTGTTTGTAAGCGACTTGGAGTTCTTTAATTCTTATCCGTGGGGACGGATATCATTTGAGCGAACCATCAAGAGCCTGAAAAAACCAGACATGGCGTTAAAGCATGCCGAATGGGGCGGGAAGGCTAAACCAAGCACGTATAATTTGTTTGGCTTCCCATGGGCAATGCAGGTAAATATTAATAGCTCTGTTATATTTTTTTATAATATGTGTGTTTGAATAATGACATGGACTGTTTTTTTACAATGTAGGCTTGGATGTACGAGGCCATCCCTTGTCTTCGCTAAGGTGGGGGGAGGAGCAACAATTTGAATGTGCAACAGCAATTTCCTAGGATGTTGCGGTGGCATGTCGAGAGCTGTAACCATTGGGATTATGGCCAATTAGAGATTGAGATTCAAGCAATGGGGTAAGATTGAAGGTTTAAGCTTTTGAATATGCAGTTGCTTTTTTATTTTGCTTCAATCTGATTGATTTTTATTTCTTATTGCAGGGAGTCGTCCGTCCCTTTCTAACCGCTATTGTGGATGAAGCGGAAGAGGACTATGTCACATCCTTCAAAGCAATGGAGGATGAAAGGGATGAACAGATAGACCGCCTGATGCAGGACCTAAAAGGGGTCACGCATGTGATGGCGATTCTGAGGCCATTGCTTGACAATGTCGTTGATGCTGAGGATAATGAAGCTCGGGGGGCCGAGGATGAGGAAGAGAAGAGGAAGGAAGAGGTTCATATGCCTCAGCAAACCGGTACAACAAGTACCGCTTTGTCGAGACATCGGCGTGGGGAGAATGAGGTTGTTGACCTCATAAACGGCCTGTTTGAGAGTTTTACAACAGCCGTTTATGCAAGGTTTGACAAGATGGAAGAAACAATGAAAAGGGTGGAGGAGAAAGTGGATAAGGCGGGAGAGAAAGTAGGTACAATGGAGGGCGAAGTTGGTACAATGGAGGAGGAACTTGGTGGAGAATTAAAGGCGGTTGAAGTGCAAACTGGCTTGAAAAGAGAGAGCCGAAAGAGCAAGTTTGTGAAATCGCCTTACATGGTAGTGACACAGGTAAAGAAGAAGAAAATGAAGAAACAAATGGAGGAACAACTAGAAATGTAGGAGGTTGAGGAGGTTGGTGGTGGAAGTGGGGCGGTGATAATGGAGGAGGGGGAGGTGGGAGGCGAAGGAAGCGGGGATGTAAAAAATGGAGGAACAAATGGAGGAACAACTAGGGAAATGTAGGAGGTGGTGGTGGAAGTGGGGCGGTGATAATGGAGGAGGGGGAAGGTGGGGAGGCGGGGAAGGAAGCATGGGATGTAAAAATGGAGGAAGTGGGAGGAAGTGGGGAAGGAAAATTGGACTCAAATGTAGATTTGTATGGGCCAATAGAGGAAAAGAAAAAACTCTTTTATGCCTATTACAATGGATCAGGAAGTGATGGCCATATAAAGTGTAAGACATGAGATTATCCCCGAGAATGGTTTCAGAAGTTGTTGACGATGGGGACGTGGCTTGAGGACTCGGTGAGTTATTTTCACTTAATTTTCCTTATTTTTGCCTGTATTTTCCATACTTAACTTGTTGTTTTTATTTGATGCAGCACATCGATGAGATATTGACACTGATGAGGCTACGACAGACTAGTGATGGTGATCTATTGTATCCCGACTGTGCTATCACCGATGTGGCGTTTGGACAAACGCTTGTTTCGGCATATCGCACTTTAATTAAAAATGTCGTTGCTAGTGGTGTAGTAAAAGGACCGAAGCGAAAACGATTGGCGTACAATAGTCGGACTGCATCCTTGATGATTTCCGGTTTGATGACAGGATTATGCAGTACGTAAAGGGGGATCGGCCCAAATATGGCCACGGTTGGGCCTTTGTTAAAAGAGTGTACTGCATCATCCTCGTCAAACAGATGCACTGGATAGCAGTTGTTGCGTATCTAGAGGAGGGGTTTCTGAAGATCCTTGACTGCAACCCAACCATTTGTCGAGACAAGCAGTTGGAGGTCGAGTTGGACCCACTGTCGAGTTGTTCCCGCATGCATTGCGTGAGCGGGATGTTTAGGCACTTCGGTGATCAGGTACTAACCGGAAAGTGGCCAATTCAGCGCTCTACCTGCCCAATAAATGAGTCAAGGTAAATTTTGTTTAAAACTAACTTACATAATACAATTGTTCTATAAGTTTATTATAATGCTAATGTCTTCTTCCTATTGTAGCGCTGAATGTGGGGCATATGCCCTGAAATTTATTCAGTTCGACATGACCAATAGCCCGATGGATAGCTTGAATGACGAAACAATGACAGACTGTCGGGAGCGCGGGGCTGTCGACTGCTTCCATGGGCAGATGGATCCATTTTGAGTGACCAGAACCCAATCAAAGGGTATGAATGTTAGACGCTGAATTTTGTAGTTTATGTGATGTTGATGTTCATACTTGGGTTTTTGAGTTGATTGTATTTATTCTAAACCATATAACTTCAGCTGCTGACACTGAGTTTTTTGACTTGTAGTTTATGAAAGATGGAATGGTCAATCTCCACGGAAAGTCAACCGAGGCACCATATTAGCCGCCCTTGTAGATATCATCTTGAATTTGTTGGATGCTAGTGCAGAGCCAGAAAGCATCGGGAAGAATGATGTTGTGGGCATCTTTTCAAGCATGGACTGCCCTGATACCATTCACTGTGGACTCTAAACTCTTTGGCATCAAAAACTAAATTAAAGGCAGTGTACAGGAAATTGTAAATAATTTACTATGTATGGTGTAATCATTGTAAAGAATTGGATCGATATTTGGGATATATTTTTGTTTGTCCATATAAGATAATTCATCATGATTTCAATTTACTATGTATGGTGTGTCCATATAAGATATTTTTGTTTGT